>CM062807.1:211305314-212505314 GCA_031772625.1 Pinus tabuliformis | reverse complement strand
CATGATAAATCTAGCTGAAAGGCAAAAAGGTTAAGAAAAGGTTAAAGTAGTGTGATTTGTCTCCTTTATGTAGTGTCACTTAGATTTCATTTTCATTTTAAATCAACAACAGAGATACTGGGCTGATGTCATTAGTCCTTTATTTGATGTCTTTATTTTCCTTTAAGCATTTGATTTCATAGGTGGTAGGGGGCCCCTGCCTTATATAGATGTCATTTTATTTTTGCATTTTATTTCACCATGTATATTAGCTGTACATAAATTGCTTTCAAGTTGATTGTAGATTAGTGATGCACATAGCATTTTAATGAACTAATGACGTGATAGAATCATCTTGTCCTTTTGCTGAAGCAGCAAGGATACTGGGTCTCATAGTCATTCTTTCATTATTTGATTATTGCATTTTATTTCGATTGAACTAGTTGCATTAAACACTTTAGAAAAGCAACAAGAACAAAACCCAAAAAACAACATAAACCATAAAACAACGAAGTAAGAGAAAGGTTAACTAAGCACATATAGTGCACCACACTTCATCAGTTTACGATACCCGGATTGATAATTTATGTAGAGAAATTTAAGACGTTAAATTAACTAGACAATGGTAATGCGGCACCCAGAGCAGGTTTAACAATCCTTCCGTCTCCACACCTCTTAGCCATTTACGTGGCTCCAACTCTATTATTCCAATTGACGCATCTTTCTTCTGGTGCATTAGCTACGCGGTTGCCAAATGTGGGAACTTCTCGTGGTCCGCGAGATCCCAGGCTTCAAATTTCAGTACAGGCAGTCGCCCCGAGTGCGCTCCTTCAAAATAATGTTGTCAGGGAGCAGCAGAGCTTGCAGAGAGCTCTTTCTCTCATCTATATCTTAGGCACCTTAGCTTTACCCTTTCGTAGAGGAACATATGCGGGCAGCCTGGTAAGAGAGTTCGCACCCTGGGTGTCAACCTCCATTTCTACATCCTCCTCCTCCTGTACCAGGATTTCTTCAAATTCTTCCTCCTCATCGGCCTCTAAATTAATAGCCTTCCCCTTTTCTTCCGTAGTAAGCCTAGTCCTTAACAGATTTTTAGGGGATATGCGCACTGGTACCATAGCCTGCTTGTCCTTCTTGGGTCTTGGCGTGTGCGGCGATTTAGGGATTTATGTGACTATCCCGACACTTTCTGGAGCTTCCACTTCCGTCATGGCCTACGAGGCTTCCTTGGGGGTCATTAATTTGGTATCCATGGCTTCTTTAGGAGTTGCCATAGTGTGATTTCACAAATCTCTCGACGTCTCAGGTAATTGCTCAAGCAATGAATTCGCCTTCAAAATATCGAATAAGTCTGGGTTCATGAGTGTCTGTGCGCGCAACAACTCAGTCCTCAAATTGCCAAGTGTTGTTTGCTGGACAACCCTTTGTAATTTATAGCGCCTTTTGAATTTGAATTCAACCATTCCCCCCACATTCGGTCCATTAATGCTCGATTGGCGGTAGATTTTCAAGAATCTAGCCCATAAAGTTCGCCTTAATTGTCTCTCGCCCGCTCCATTTGGTCTCAAACCAAGCATCATATCGTGAATAGTGACTGTAATGGTCACTTTCCATCCAACCCGCATGGCAGTGCAACTACCCTCACGCTGTCGCGAACCCCGTGACACTTCGCTACTGCACGTAGTCCTGACATTGCGCAGCTCTCAGGTAGAGTAGTTTATAGTCCCGCGCCTCCTTTTAGCTGCCTGGAGCGCTAAGACTGTGCTTCTGTTGGCTAGTCAGATGGCCGAGCCCCCTGTGTATGCCTTCAAACGACTGCCATTGACTTTTCCTAGGAAGAGTTCTCCATTTAACTTTACTAACTGCATCGCGCCACCATCTGTGATCTCCTTAATAACATACGGTCCCAGCCAATGCATTCTGAGCTTCCCTGGGAATTTATCGAACTTACTATCATACAACAACATCAAATCATTCACCTTGAAGGTGCGCAACTTAATATGTCGATCGTGCCAAGCCTTTTCGCGCTGCTTTTGGACACGCTAGTGGAAGCCAGCCAAAAACCATTCTTCTTCGAGCTCCTTCAACTACACGAGCTTCTCCTCCAGGGCTCCGTGATCCGTCATACCTGTGAGCGTTGCTATGCACAAACTAGGCACGATGTATTCCATAGGCATTAGAACTTCCACTCCATAGACAAGCCTAAAAGGTGTCTGTCTCGTCAGTTTCTTGCATGTCATCCTATAAGCCCATAATATAGCAGGTACGAGTAGGTCCCAATCACTTCTCTGCGCGTTGCATACTTTGTTCAGCACGTTGCATACCTTGGTGAACGCTTCTGTGCGACTGTTCTTCCCACATAATGTCTCCCCAACATTAAGAGCCATTTGCACATTTTCATCCCCAACACATGCTTATTGACCATACATTTCAGCGCGGAGTTCATGTGCATCCGCGTAGGTTGTTTTCCACATGCCTGTGCCCACCTAGCTTGTTATGAAACCAGCTCAAGAAAAGATAGAAAAGAAAGATCAACGCCTTAGAATTCAGCCTCTTCGAGGGGGCAACCTCCTTTACATTACATAAATGAACAATTCTTGGATGATACAAATGAAAATACCTCCTTTCTATATATAGGAGTCTAAGTGGTCCCAATACAATCAAAGCCTACATAACAATAATATTGTAGGGCACAACAATAACAATAGTGGGCTTCTATGTGGCACAATAGTAACAATATGGGCACTACATGGGTACATCAATATAAATAAGGGGTATAACTACAATAGTAATGGGGTAATCACTAGTATTATAGGGACCCAACATGCCCCTCTCCTTCAAAAAAGTGTTGTCCTCAACGCTTGAGTAGTTCAGGATACTTCTGCATAAAATTCTCGTCCTCCCATGTGGAATCTTCAGCGGATAAGTTCTTCCACTTGATAAGGTACTCTGAAATTGATCGATTTCGTAGCTGTCGAGTTCTTGTTTCTATAACTGCTTCCGGTTCCAATATAATTTTTCCTTCTTCGTCAAGTTCTGGCAATATTGTTTGAACTGGGAGCTTGTCGCCTATAACCTTCTTTAAGCATGAAACATGGAAAACTGGGTGCAATCGAGAAGCTGCAGGAAGCTCCAATTTGTATGCCATAGTACCAATCTTTTGCAACACCTTGTACGGACCATAATACTTTGGTGATAATTTATTATCCTTCTTAGCTTGCTTGAGGGACATTTGCTTATATGGTTGTAGCCGTAGGAATACCCAATCACCTACATCAAAACTTCTTTCACTGCGATGTTGATCTGCCTGTTGTTTCATTCTATTCTGTGCCAACACAAGGTTATCCTTTAAGAGTTGGAGGACTTGTTGTTGATGTTCGATGTGATGTTCCACTGCCTGAACCTTAGAATTTTCTCTTAAATATGATGTGATGGATGGTGGTTGATACCCATAAAGTGCCATAAATGGGGTCATTTTTGTTGTTGTATGAAAGGAAGTGTTATACCACCATTCAGCCAGAGGCAACCATTTGACCCATTGTGTCTGTTTATCAGATACAAAGCAACGAAGGTATCCTTCCAAACATTTGTTTACTATCTCAGTTTGCCCATCAGATTGAGGATGATAAGATGAGCTATGAGCTAACTGAGTACCAAGACAAGAAAATAATTCTGTCCAAAAATTTCCAGTGAAAATGGGATCTCTGTCACTTACAATAATCTTTGGGTTTCCATGTAGCTTTTGAATTGTTTCCATAAATGCAGTAGAAACTGTACTGGCTTTAAATGGATGTGATAATGCACAAAAGTGTGCATACTTGGTAAGTCTGTCAACTACCACCATGATGACACTTTTTCCCTCAGACTTGGGTAAACCTGTGATAAAATCCATTGATACCTCCTCCCAACGTTGGCTTGGAATGGGTAAAGGTTGTAATAGACCCGGTGTCTTAATTGTTTCAACTTTATTTTGCTGGCAAACCAAACATTCTGCCACAAACTTTTGAATATCTGATTTAAGGCCATCCCAAAAAAATTCCTTCTTAACCCTGTGGTAAGTTTTTAAAAATCCTGAGTGCCCTCCTAAGGGAGAAGTGTGCAATTCCATAAGAATCTTTTGTTTTAGCTGGGAATTCTTACAGAGGTATAAGCGATCTTTGTACCATAACGAATCATTTTTCCAGCTAAATGTATCAGACGTACTGGAATCTTGTTGTAGCTTTCGAATAAGTGCCCACACTTCTTCGTCATTCTTCCATTCCTCCCTTGCTTCATTTATCCAATCTGGTTGGATGATAGAAATAGCGCACAACAATGCTTCCACATCCTCATCCTTCCTTGAGAGTGCATTTGCCACCACATTTTGCTTCCCTTTTTGTAGATGATTTCAAAGTCATAACCCAACATCTTTGTGACCCACTTTTGTTGCTCTTCAGAGGATAATCTTTGTTCTAAAAAGTATTTAAGGCTATCATGATCTGTTTTTACCTTGAAGTGTCTTCCCATTAGGTAGGGTCGTCATTTCTTAAGTGCATGGAGTATTGCCAACATTTCCTTCTCATAAATAGCTTTTCTTAGAAACTTTCCCTTGATTGGACGACTTTCAAAGGCAATGGGTCTTTCATCTTGCATTAGAACAGCACCAATTCCATTTCCTGAAGCATCACATTCCACAATAAAGGTTTTTGTGAAGTCCGGTGTAGCTAAGACCGGTGCTTGGCACATTGCCTCTTTAAGATGTTCAAAGGCCTTTGTTGCTTCCGGAGTCCATGAAAATGCATCTTTCTTCAATAATGTCGTTAGAGGTGCTGCTATTCTCCCATAATTCTTAACAAACTTGCGATAATACCCTGTCAACCCAAGAAATCCGCGCAAATGCTTTATGGATGTGGGGATTTTCCATTCCTTAATGGCTTTAATTTTGGTAGGGTCTACCTTAACTCCTTCATGAGATACAATATGACCCAAATATTCCACCTCCTGGACTCCAAAGAAACATTTGGATCTTTTGGCATATAATTGTTTCTCTTCCAATAGTTGTAGCACCCTGTCGACATGTTCAACATGATCCTTCCAAGACTTGCTGTAGATAAGTATATCATCAAAAAATACTAACACAAATTTTCTAAGGAATGGTTTGAAAATTGAATTCATCAAACCTTGAAATGTTGAAGGTGCATTGGTAAGGCCAAAAGGCATGACCAAAAATTCATAATGACCCTCATGAGTTCTAAATGCCGTTTTCGGAATGTCTTCAATCTTCATTCTGATTTGATGATATCCTGAACGAAGATCCAACTTGGTGAAGTAAATTGATCCATGCAATTCATCCAGTAATTCATCAATGACAGGAATGGGGAACTTATCTTTAATAGTGAGCTTGTTGAGCTCCCTATAATCCGGACACATGCGCCATGATCCATCCTTCTTGTGCACCAATACTACTGGAGCAGAGAAAGAACTTTGACTCGGTTGAATTATACCAGCCTCTAGCATTTCTGCAACCATACGTTCAATTTCACTTTTTTGGACATAGGGATATCTGTACGGCCTGATGTTTGGAGGAACACTTCCTGGAATCAGATGAATAGCATGATCATGATCACGCATAGGTGGGAGACCTTTGGGAGTCTCAAATACCTTGGAATGATTGTCCAGGACTTTTTGGAGATCTGGAGAAATAGATGATTCTAATGTGGAAACATCTAGCGAACATAATTGTGCAATTACACCCCTTTGCTCCTTTTTTAGAAGCTTTGTCATACCATTAGAGCTGATTATCTTTCCTGGTTTCCCTGCAATACCCCTTAATTCAACTTCCTTTCCTTCCACAGAAAATTTCATGAAAAGTTCTTGAAAATTAAAAGCTATTGTACCCAAGGATTGTAGCCATTGGACTCCTAGTACAACATCAGCACCTCCCATTGGAATGGAAAGCATTGGGCTAGTCAATACATATTCTCCCATGGATAGCTTGATATTATGGCACTTTCCAGAGCAATTTATTGTTCCTCCATTTGCAATCATCACTTGACACTCTGGTGCTGGATATAGGAAGCAATTCAATTCTTTTGCTACCCTACAATGAATAAAATTGTGGGTGCTTCCTGAATCAATCAACACTATCACCTTTTTCTTCTTGATTTGTCCTTCTATCTTGATGGTTTGAGGAGTGGTAATTCCCGCCAATGCATTACAAGATATGGTCGGATTTATTTGTTCTTCATATAGGCTTTGTTCCTGGAATATATCCTCTTCTTTTGACCTTTCTTGCTCCTTTTCTTCTTCCTCTTCACAATCTATGTAGAATAATTTCTTCTCAGCACACTTATGACCTTTTGTGTATTTGCTATCACAATTGTAACAAAGCCCTTTTGCTCTTTTTTCTTCCAATTGTTGTGGTGTCAACCTTGTAGGTTGTGGAAGACTATGGGCAACAACACTTCCATCTTTATAGTTGTGAATGGTATGCTTCCTAGTTGCCATAATTTTGCTTTCCATTTTTCTTGCTAACCTGAATGCCTTCTCTAATGAATCAGGTTCCCAAAGGCGCACATCATGTTGGATATTATCCTTTAAAGACCCTATGAACACATCAATCCTATGCTCCTCTGGAATATCTTTTATCCTTATGTTCAATTTTTGGAACTCCTCAATGTGCTCCATTATTGAACCCTTTTGTTTGAGACTCATCAATTGGCTAAAAAAAAGTGTTGCTTTTTGTATCCTCATAATGTGCTATCAATTCTTCCGTAAAAATTGCCCAAGTGATAAATTGTTTACGAGAACAAAGCCATTGATACCATACAAACTGATTTGGTTCCAAATATAAAGTTGCCATACGTACCTTTTGTGTGTTTTGCACATTATTGAGATCGAAGAATTGCTCCATCTGTAATATCCATGTGGCGGGATCCTTGCCATCAAACTTCCTCATATCGATTTTTGGAACATGATGAGTCTTCGATCCAACATTAGCGTCTATGGTATCATGATTAACATTTCTTTTGTTCTCATCATGAGTTTCCTTTACTACCTTTTCACCATTAGTGACACTTTCTTGTAGCAACTTCTTCAATTCTTCCACATCTGTCTTCAAATCTATCTTCAAATCTGCCATGTCTCTCTTCAAATCTGTCTTCAAATCTATCTTCAAATCTGCCATGTCTCTCTTCAAATCTGTCTTTGAATCATCCATCTTAGCTTCCATGCCCTTTATCTTAGATTCCACGCCACTTATCTTAGCTTCTGTTAGCTTTTGTGAGCGTGACATTTGTTGCACTTGTTCTTGTAATTTTGATATATCACGTAGCATTTCTTCTTCTTCTTCATGAGTCATGCTAGAGCTTTCAGGTTCCTTACTAGGTGTTTGCATTTTCTTTCCTCGGGGCATCAGTTACCGATAATAATTCTTTACTATGCCATTTGAATTCCGTTAAACCAAGCTTACACAAAAATTTAAAAAAAAACTACACACCTTTTTTTCACTTTATAGAAGCCTGATATTGAATCTGATGTGTCTCTGTAATTTCGAATCATCCAGTTCTGAAATTGCTACCTGCAGTATCCTTCTGCGTCCTCTTTCCAATGCCACAAGTCTGAGCCAAATTGGATTCTCCAAGGAAGATTTATGTGAAATCTCCCACCGTGACTTGCTTTTAGACTGGTTCAGTAGAGCGAACTTGTACGACGTGCCACGAGCCACTGTTTCAACCTTTGAATCTAAAACACACATACAAGAAACTACAGTCCGTCCTCTTTCTGTACCTTTTTACGAAATTTCAATCCGATCCTCAGAGAGAGAGTTATGACGATTTTCCCTAGGTCACCTGTTTTGAATGTAATTCAGGAGTCTGCAAAAAGGCCAACTTCCTTAGATCATATCTCCGAAAATATCGCGCGAAAATCTCTGAAATTCGGACCCAAGGTTCAGCGCCAATTCTTCTCAAATGGGTTTTTTTTGCGACTTCTGAAACGTCACAGAAAAAAAGTTATAGCGAAAATGCCACGATGACCTGTTTGGAGCAGCGAAACCCTAGAATCCAAAGCTCTGATACCAAATGTTATGAAACCAGCTCAAGAAAAGATAGAAAAGAAAGATCAACGCCTTAGAATTCAGCCTCTTCGAGGGGGCAACCTCCTTTACATTACATAAATGAACAATTCTTGGATGATACAAATGAAAATACCTCCTTTCTATATATAGGAGTCTAAGTGGTCCCAATACAATCAAAGCCTATATAACAATAATATTGTAGGGCACAACAATAACAATAGTGGGCTTCTATGTGGCACAATAGTAACAATATGGGCACTACATGGGTACATCAATATAAATAAGGGGTATAACTACAATAGTAATGGGGTAATCACTAGTATTATAGGGACCCAACATAGCTAGATGTGTGCGCGGATCATCCTGTCCATTGTACTTGTCTGTCAATTGCACCTTAGGCTTCCCAAATCGCATGCGCATTATTCTCCTACGCTCGCGCTAGTCGTCAAAGCTCCCTTTATGTATACCCAACCATCTCGCGGGTGTAGCGCGCAGTACCCAGTCCAAGGCCTAGAAGCGTTGCTTTTTCGGCCCCTCCCTTTCAAACTTATTCAAGAAGGTTTTACCTCACTTAAACCATCATAAGTAGGCAGGTCTCTTACTTTTGTCGATACGCAGCGCAACAACCTTGTCATCATATTACAATTTAATGTAGTTACCTCATGTAACCGATTTTTCCATCGCTTTGTTTCCTCATCCGAATCCGAAGTACAGGAGCTTTCGTGCTCCCATGCAATCCGACCATCCGCTGTGGGATTCAACCAGTCCTGGTTTCGCGCTCTTATGTTATAGATGCAGTCCAAATCATCATCGCTTTCATAGTCATGCACCAGCTCCATATAGCGCGATCCTTCCGCAAGGTCCAGGGGTATAATTACGCGTAGTGACTTATTTTAAAAATCATTTTTCTCTTTTTCAGATTGATCACCCCATTCATGTCAGTGGCCCAATCAATTCCTAAGAGCGCGAGGTAGGGATTGTTGTCATCAACAATCTCTATCACTTCAAAGTCTACCAACGTTCTCTCTCCCTCAATATCCACAGTTATTCCTTGCAATCACCCCATGGGTATTATTTTCTGTTGGTTCACCATTCGTAGCTGAATTGGAGACCACTGGGGAACATTGCAGCACAGGTTGCCCCGTTCATTCCCATGTCTTCTTCGACAGAACATTTTCATCTGATCCTAAATCCAAGATAACTTGATCCATCTCATATTCTTCAATCTGCGTGGTTAGTCTCATCTCTCTTCGCGTTCTTGTCTTATGTTTACTGTTCTTCCTGACTATGCGCAGTTCTCCTTGTGCAGTCCCAGCGCATCTGTTAATGAGTTCCTGTAACCCTTTCACCACCTTACTATCGCACAGTAGCTTCATACATGTTTCCAGGAACATTGTGAGCATAGATGGGTCCATCTTTGGCTTCGGTTTATCTTTGCTTCCTGAAGTGGAGGCATCAACGAAGCTCTTCTTAGCTTCCATGAAGGTTTCCCAAGTGCGCTCCAAATCAAACTCTGCTTCTTTCGTCGGAGCTTTGTGAACCCAAGTACTATCTTCTGGTTGTTTGCCTTTGTCATCTCCCGTCGTGATTCCACTTCAGAGCACAATGTTCACATTTGGATCTTCCTCGCGTGGCTCAGACCTCATCATCTGCAGGTTCTAAGTCGGGGGAGGCGGTAGTGCTCCTTTGCCGCGTATCCTAGCTATCAGTGTAGGGAAATCTTTTGTCTCATGATCAAACAAGGTGCAACACAAACACAACGAGCGTGTTGGATTCATGCAATCGTGGGCATAATTTCCTAGCCCTCCGCAATTGTAGCATATCAACTGTCTGCGACCTCTTCCAAGTCCTCCTCCACCTCAGCCTCATCCGCGCCCCTGAAATCCTATTCGTGCCATTCCTGCATTTTGGTCAAGGGGCCACTTTTCGGCTTGAACTCTGTAGGTGGGAATTCTATTCATCATTAACTCATAGCTTCTATAAGTGTGCTCGTCGTGTCCCACTGACCTACAAAAGTTGCAGAACAATTGTTGCGAAAATTGCATATACTTTTGTAACAAGTGACAATTGTTCGTGGCATGTTTTCCTGTTATTTGACAAATCGCGCACCACAAAGCAGGTTCCGCGCTAGGTCCCTCTTGAGCTTCCGGTCTTAAGGGCATTGGTCGTCCTCCTACGAGGTAATTTGAGAAAACCGGGCAGTGGTCCTTGTCATGACCTTGACCCTTGCATTTTACACACCATACCTCTTCGTCCACTTCTGGTCGAGTTGTCCTCTCCTGTTTCAAACTCTGTATCTCAAGGCATAAATTCCTTAGCTGAGTGTGGATCTGCTAAACTCCCAAGTTAGGATCCTGCATCGGGGTCTCATGTAGCCTCATAGAAATCTCTAAGGCCTCCGCCTGAGTCATTATTTTTTGCTACGATAGCGCACTCCTTAAATGTGGCATTAGCGAAGCTACAAACCACTCGCGATGTTGTCCATCTATCAGATTCATATTAGCTTCGTGAATCGTACATTTTAGCCTCTGATCCAACTCCCAAGGTGTTTCACCTGGTAGCATCGTGATCTCTTTGAGTCCAATGATCAACTGTGCTTAAGACTTCGGCCTGCTAAATTCTCTATTTAACATTGCTTGGATATCTGTGATTCCCACATTTGGATTATCATTGGAGTGCATAATATACCAGGTTAGCGCGCGGTCCTGCAGGGCGCTAACCAGTGTTGCTTTCTTTATATTGTCATCCATAACTCCTTGCGCTTCCCATACAACCCTTGCCATGAACCAGAATTGGTCCAGATCCTCATTTCCCAAACCTTTGAACACATGCAACTTCACTGTGCTTGTCATATTGAATCGCAATGGTGGTGGAGGTGGTACGGGTGAAGATGGAGGTGATGGTGGTGAAGTCGATGGTGGTGTGGGTGGAGGTGGTATTTGTGGAATTCTTTGCCTTATCAGATGGATAACACTTCGCAGTGAGACCTTCGCAAGCTCTTCCTTGTCCCTTCGCGGAGATGAAATCAAGGGGCTAGTTTTTGGTCCCTTATTTCCTTCGTTTCTGTAAGCTTTTCCACTTCGCGTAGCCCCGAACATCAAGGTAACTGCATAACCCTCTTTTCTCACAATAACATTTTAATCCAAGCATTCAAAAACTTTACGTACTTACCTCGCGGTCCTTTGAGAAAGCATCGCTCTGCCTTGCTGTAGCTAACCGAGGTGTCAACCGCAAACTCAGTAATGAATCCTCTTATAATACGATTGAGCCAATTATCAACGATGCGCACGATCTTATCCTCCGAGGCTTCCAAACTTCGCACTAACTCTGGGGTCCACACAATAGGACGGTTAACTTTCCACCTTCTTTGGCTATCTGCTAGCTTCGCGGTCCACTCGTATAGCTCAGTAGGGAAGAATGAAAAGAAGATTTTGTGGATCTCCGTGTATAGGTAGCAGTCTAACCACTCTTCTTTTGACAGTCGCGGGTTCTTGTTCTCCTGTGCTGCGAACTCGTGAATTCGTCTATCCCACCAGCCTTCAATTTCCTTCTTAGTTGGATTCCAATGATACGACATCAGAAATCTCTATGCAGATTCCGGTCTTGGCAACGAAACCATTTGTTGGCTTATGGGGGCCTGACCCAGGTTCAAAGTTATTTAGCCAAACAAATCGCTACACTACTAGCCCTTTCGGCAGCAACCTATAGAGCACGGATTGAAGTCTCACCCGAAGCAGTATGGGGGATGCTGGAACCAAGTTTCCGCACCCTTGAGATGTCTGTGGTGTTGATTTAGTCCAACTGTGCCTACCTTCGCACATGTTACTCTGTGCACTGATCTAACCTTCAATACCCTCATGATCTGTTACAATCGTCTTTCGCGTAGCCCTAACTAGGGGCTGAGATGCTTTCGCACTGTTATGGCAGCGTACTGCACTATTTCCCCAAACTACACCGTGTATCTTACTTATCTTCTTAACAGATCTTAGTTAACTTTGCATAAATAGATATCCTATCTTGCATTCACTTAATTAATACAATTATACACATTCATGCATCATATAAACTGTAGAAGTGCAATTTATACCCAATATATTCAATGCATAAAACATGAGATAAATACACAAAATTGATATGAAACTTCTCTTTATTAATACTTCCAACTGTTACAGACTCGACTCGCCCTGTGCACTCAGCTGCGGACTACTAGGCCTCTGCGCACTTAGTGCAGAGCCTTATCCTACTATAGGACCCGAAACTAGACTTTACTCCTCAGACCTATCTCGCATACATCATTCATTCTTCCATTATGACTCTATCAAACTACTTAGAGCCTCGCTCTATTTATACAATCCCATGGTCCATGAACCATGGGTAGATCTCTACAACCGACATTACATTACAAAATTGAGGGCGGACAACCCTATGACTCTTTTGCAAGGTACGCGCTCCGCACCCACAAAATGCGGAGTCTTTACATCGGAGTTACAATTTTTGACCAAAATCTGGGCTCTAAGCCCCAAAACTTCTCTTGGGGGATCCCGCGCCCAACAAACATGGCTGAACCAAATCTCTCTTTCGTCCAGTTACCCCCCGTGCCATATTCCAAGCATGAATGTGGGATCTTATAGAACAACCAATCCAAGAACAAACAAGGGAATCCAAAGGTTAAACCACCTCCACACTCACCAAATCATGATCATATCAAAATCGGTGCTTTGATCACAACCGAACCGAACTTGGAATGCCTTTTGAAATCCATCACTATCCTTAAGGAATTTTTTGTCTCCTTGTCTCTCAGGCTTTACCATAATCCAATCCTGGATCATTAGGCCCTAAATGGAGGCTAGTCTCTCTGGCTTTATCGTAATCCAAATCCGGATCACTAGGCCCTAAACCGAGACTTCTCCATCAGGCTTACCATGTATCCTGCCAAAACCGGTAAAGGGATTCCTAGGCCTTTGGGAATGAACCTTGAGATCACCTCTGCCTCGTATTCTGAAATCCATCTGGCAAACCAAAGCTCAAAACCGAAATAAACATCCCATCACCATGGCATCAGGAAAATCAGGGCTAGGTTGAAAACCACTGTCATAACCCGACAAAACCATGCCACCAACAACAAGAGAAGCATGCACAACTATGCAAAGCCATGCATGTTCAAACCAGCTAGGAAATCACACATGCAAAAGGTTACCTGCAAGTATTCTTGTTGAATCTGCTTGATCTCACTTTGCTTTCCTTTGATTCTTGCTTTCCTTCCTTTCCCTTTGCTTGAGAGTGCTCCAAGAAAACTCTAAGTGACCAAGAGTGAGAGAGAGAGAGAGAGTGTGTGTAATGGGAGAGCTCCAAACTTGAAATGAGAAAAGGTTAAACTGACAAAACACTTGCCCACTGATCCTCATAAGTCTTTTTATTAATGAGGCCTCTATTTTTTATTATTTTTTTTCCATTATTTTCCTTCAATTTCCTCCTCACATGCAACCTGTGACCTTTCACCTTACTTCTCCTAATTTCCTTTATTTTCATAAATAAATGTGCCAAAAATGCCTTTTTGCCTTTTAATGACTTTGCCTTAGCCTTTGCCAATTTTCCTTAGCCAAAACACACATCGAGTGATGCTCTATAAGATATCTTTGCCCAGCATTCAGCGTGGAATAAGTGTCCCTTAACTACGGCCTTATTTAGCCTTTATTAAATTTTATTACATGAAATTTTCACCAGGGTTGTTACATTTGCATACCTATCTGAAATAGGATTGTTTTCCCTCAACACATGGAAAAATTGAACTTTTGAGAATGACATTGTGGCACGATTTATCCTTTTTGCCATTTAAGCTAGGAGGGAGTCCATAATAATAGTTCTCAATCCTAGATATTTAATATTTTTTTTAGAGTCTGCCACAACAAATTCTAAATATGGAGAGAAAGGACAATTTTAATACCTTACACAAAATTGTAGAGTTAAACCTAGTTGCTAGGGGATATATCAAGACCCATGCAAATACATATACAATTGTTTCTCTAGAGTCGATAACAACCCCCTTCTTGCACCTCACCCAAAACCTTAATTGATATCAAATATTCTTATACACAATGCAAGTTGTGGTTGTGTGAAGGCATTTATTGCAAATCTTAGCAACAACATAGCATAATATAAGAAAACATGGACAATCAACGATACCGTCCCTATGCCTAACAATAGTTTGAAAACAAGAGGGTTTACTTCATCTTGAAGTACTTTGAAGAGTGTAATCCTTATTTGTTCTCAAGCTTATAAATAATGATGTTAGAAAGGAAGTTAACATTTAATAATCTCATATAACATGTATCGGACAATATACCTATATTCCCACTCATTACAGACATACTTGACAAAAAAAAATACATGGTAAAGTGAAAATATAGTCTAAAAAGATTGAATTATTTGTTTGTACCTCTACACTATACAATAAAAATTAATTACATATGCAATAATTTAGTAACAATTATAGAGGGGTTATAGATTAACGACATATTTTCCACATACAAAACAAATCTTATTTCCACTATATCTCATAACTATAATATTATTATACATCTCACATCAATTTTAAATGTGATACTAAAAATTCAATAAGGAAAATTAAAATATATATTTCATTCATTATAAAAAGTTATAAAATTTCAAAATCCATTTAACGAAGTAATACATTGCTATTCGAAAGACTTAATTATTAAACAAAATTCTCAATGTAAATTCGGAAATTTAAAAAACTAAATGGTACGGTTGCCATTAAGCCATTAATTTTCAACGTTCAACAAATAACGATCTTAAAAAAATTACATCAAAAGTTTCGTTTGTGTGGGTTAAAGAAACTCTTAAAAGGCTCACACTTTTTTTATGAAAATTTAAAGAGTAAGCAACAATAAGAGAGAAGGGAAGAAGTAGAGAAAATTAGAGCAGCAATAAATGAAGGGAAAAGGGCATGCTTGTACAATGGTAAAGCTGTTATTGCAGTGTTTGGGCCTCCAAGCAAAATAGGGCAGTAAGCTGGCAGTAAAAAAAAAGCAGAGAATTCGATGATAGGGAGGAAAACAACAAGATCAACATGGGTGAAAAGGGGTGAAGACTCAAATTTGAGTCTTATGTGCCAAACTTCATAGCAGTCAAATCCTACCCAGGTCTACCTAAGTTTAGTTTGTTGGAATTGTCGAGGTTACCCTCGGAGGAGGGGACCTGGGTTAGGGCCTATTGCGGAAGGTAGAGACATAATTTGTCTCACGAAAACTCACGAACATGATGGTCCCAAAACTCCCGTGTTTGACGGTTATTTGAAGTTAGCAGTTTGGAACAAGGTAGCAGAAAATGGCAAAGGGTATGGGGGAATACTAGTTTTAGTGAAAGAAAAAGAGGTCATCACATTCGGTTAATTAAAAAAGATGCAAATAAACAATATTTATGGTTCAAAATATAAGAGAATGAGAGTCACATAAGAATTGCAGCATGTTATTTTGCCCCTCAAGTCTCAAAAACTTACAAAAATAAGGGGCCAGACAACAAGGATCCATATGCAGCTTTAGAGCAAGATATTATCGTGTACTCTCTGCAGGGAGAAGTTCTTTTAGTCGGAGATTTCAATGCTAGAACATTAAATCATCAAGCTAGTATTCTTTGTTGTAAAGAGGATCACAATCTTATTTGGCTCACTGGAGAGGAGAATCCCCAATGGGTGAGGTGCTCATAAGATGATAAAGTTAGCAATCATTTTGGAGAGGAGTTGCTTACATTGTGTGCGGCTTTCAACCTAATTATTTGCAATGGCCTAGATGGATGGAAAAGGTCTGGGAACTTCACTTGCAACACATACAATGGGGCAAGTGTCGTTGACTATGTGATATTTTCACAAAGCTTGATAGAAAATATAAATGAAGTTAAGATTGGAGACCATATTTGAGACTTACAATCAGACCATAACCCAATTTATATAAAGTTATCATGGTTAGAAGAAAGATAGAATGGAAGAAAAACCCAATGCTCTCCGCAATCACTATCAAGGGGCAAAATTCTTCTAACACAAGAAAAATGTACTATCTTGAAGACAATGTTAGAGAGATTAATTCAGAAGGAGAAAATTGGTTTCAAAAGTTTCAATAGTCATGAGTTAACAAATATTATCTAAAGTGCACTTGAGAAGTGCAAAAGAGCAAAAAATAGGAAATCACAATCAAATTGTTTTCCTGTAAATGCTTGGTTTGATGAGGAATGCAAAATGGGAAGGAGAACCTTGAAAAAGGTAGGCAAGGAGAAGATGAATGTAAAGTTCTATAAGCATATACTAAAAAGGAAAAAAGATGAGTTCATGCAAACAGGGTGAGAAGAGTTTGTATATCTAAGCAAGAATAACCCAAAGCTTTTCTGGTAGGAACTTCAACCAAGGAAGAAGCAAATCGAAAATAATATTATAGCCCAACAATGGTTTGAATATGCAAAACAACTCTATGAGAAAGAATGAGAGGTGGAGCCTCCCTCCAGGATTAACACAACTACAAAGCTCTTCATGTTACAAGAAGTGGAGATTAGAATTAAGAAGCTAAAAATAGAAAGGCAAAGGAATTGGTTGAGCTTCAAGAAGAGTATCTAAGATGGGGAATGAACACTCCTGCACCGCACATCATGGAAATATTTAACAACATCATTCAACGAGGATTCCCAAGGGACTGAACAACTAGCCTAGCAATACCCCTTTTTAAAAGTGGAGACATTAATAATCCTTCCAATTATAGAACCATTATGATCAATCCTTTGTTTGCAAAGCTTTTTGGCAGCATGGTAGAAAATAGAATCAGTAAGTGGGCAGAAGTAAAAGAAAAGAGGGCAAGAGGACAAGCGGGTTTTAGGCCGAAGCATTCTACAGTGGATCATGGTATCACGTTGAGACACATTGTTGAAAAGGTTTGGGAGGACAAAGAAGAAGCATTTTGCTGCTTTGTTGACTTCAAAAAGGCATTTGACACAGTCCCTAGAGATAAGTTGTGGCGTAGAATGGAAGAACTTGAAATTCCTTTGCATTATAGAGCCGCTGTCCATAGACTTTATGAAGAAGTGAAAGTCAAAATTAGAACCTCAACAGGTATTTCAGAAAGCTTTAGAAGTGACATTGGAGTCAAGCAAGGTTGCCCTCTATCTCCTACTCTTTTTGGCTTATATATTGATAAACTGGAAGAGTGGATAAATCTACAAGGTGGAGATGGTGTTTGGTTGGGGGAGTTTGTGATAAAGCTTCTTTTATATGCGGATGATCTTGAGCATTTTTGTAGAGAAGTGGGGATGCAAGTCAATACTAGGAAGACTAAAATAATGATTTTCTCTAATAAAAGGAAGCAGCGCCAATATACGTTCTTCTTTGAAGGCAACATTCTTGAAGAAGTAAATGAGTACAAGTACCTTGGGATTGATTTCAACAACAAACTTAATTGGGAGGACTACAAAAAGAAGAGAATTTTAGGAGGGTGGAAAGCATTATATGCTCTTCAAAACAAAGGTAGAAAGGCAGAGTTATGGGATTGGAAAACGACTAAAACACTTTTTGGACTCCTAGTTTGTACAGTGATGCTATATGGGTGTGAATTGTGGGCTCGTAGCGCCCCCGTCTCAAAATGGAAACAAATTGAGAAAATAAAAAAATGCTTGATCATGAGCAAGTTCAAAATAAAAATTCAGTATCTTATGGGATAATGTTGAGTGAAACATGAGCAACTCCCATCGAAACAATTGATATGGTGCGGCTCATAAGATATCTAAAAAGAATTGAGCAAATGGGAGTAGGTAGATGGCCTAATGTTATCGTCAATGAAGGCATGAGTGAAAGAAAGAAAACATGGATGAAATGAAACTACATATGAATACAAAAATGGAATATCTACCTCAATGCCTGTCCCACAAATAGCAAGGAGTTAAAAAATCTTGTTATGGAGAAGTTTCGTAAACAAGTATGGGAAAAAGAGTTGTGTAGAAAGAAGAAGTACTACATTGAGGAATTCAACCCTACATGTGATCTATAAAAAAAAGAGTTCATTGGAGCTAGCATTCCGTGGAGGGCAAAGGTTCTTATTGCTCAATTAAGAACCAACTCGCATCAACTTCGGTGTGAAACAGGATAGTGGAAAAGGCCTTAAGAAGCTTGGGAAGAACGAGTGTGTACATTTTGCACGTCTCGGTAGTGGAATCGGAAAAACATTTCATTTTGGAATGTGATGCATTCAAAGACATCATAGAAAGTTATGGGAATATGCTAGCATCGGTTTCTTGGCATTGTGAGGAGATTGTTGGAAAGTTGGGCCAGCGCATCATCAATTTGAACAAAAAAATAATTGAATTGCAAAAGACGAAAATCAAGGAACTAACAATCCAATAAACTATTTTTAATCTCGTAAACGTTAAAATATCATTTCATTTTATTTGTACTTTGTAAAAATATATTGGAAAAAGTGTATAATCTCTTCCAAATGTATACAACTCTCTCTTTTGTTTGTTTGTGAAAAAGAGAATCCCCTATAATCCAACAGATGTACTATATTTTCCACTTGGTAGGGAGGAAAAGCTAAGACTCTTCACTTTCACTTTGTCCACTCAGACCACGCAATGTGCATGGGCCCACCAGAAGACAAACCTATTATCACTGGACAACGACTCCATGCTAGCTCCACCGTTGGTCTACCCATGAATTCTACCATGTGACCACCGGACTCTTGGACAAGGACTCCATTCTAGGTCCTCCATTGGTCTAGACATGAATGCTACCATGTGACCTCGGTTGGTCTAGACATGAATGCTACCATGTGACCACGGGACTCACTTGCTAGCGGCTAGAGGACAGTGAAGGCCCAGGTGAAAGAGAAAAGCGAGGCAACATCCATTTCTTGGGCGAATGGATTTGCGATTTTGGCGCAGAGGACAGAGGTGAGCAGGGAGGTGAGAAGGGATGTGTGGCTTCAACGGATTGATCATTTATCATTAATATTACGGATCTCACGGCTATTGGCAGAAATTTCCGAGATCTCGTTCTGTATTTCTCTGAATCTTTCAGGCTCCACCTTAATTCAGCCCACACGAAGAAGAAGAGGTAGCAGAGGGAGGGATGGCAGTTTCACAGATGCAGCAGCGTTACATTAATTTCACTAATTCTCTTTTCCAGGAGGTATTTTAATTCTGCAGATCAATCTTTTCTCTTCAAATTTTTTGTAACTCTTTCGCTACTTCTGTGTGACTATTCGTTTGAAAATTCGGCTCATTTCCCCTCTTGCAGTGGGGTATATATAATGGGTTTCCTTCGACTTAGGTGCTTGGGTGTGAGGGGTAACTATTTCACAAAAATCACCCGTCTTATATCTGGCCTCATACTCATGCCATTAGGGTGGAATGAAGGAATGCAACCCTGGTTGGTGGCGTAATACTCCATCGACCTCCTTGGCAGGATGAAGAGCTTTTGACATTTTTAGTTTTTGGTATTTGGAGTATCTTCTGTTGTTCATTGTATTTTCTGCCAGCTGACTTCTCCTTCAGCTCTAATGTTAATTTGTCCCTATACAAGCTATCTGAAGTAGCTATTGTGCATTCTGGGCCAACACAGGGTTAGCATTGTTGCTCTATATTGTTGTGGTTTTGCCATTTGGTTGTTCTAATTATTACTGTGTTTCAGGGTGGCCGCATTGGCTTAATATATGATATGAGTTTAGCGTTTTCTATAGCAGTTTTTTTGTCTTTCATGCTTCTAACCATGAAAACCACTCTGATATCGCAGAAACTTCTTTGGAAGTTATATTTTTTTTTTATTACACGGCAGTACTAGGTATGATTACAAGAGTTTCTACAGTAGATGAGGACATCGCTGAAAGTAGGCATCCTAGACATGAGAATTCGATGTTAGCTCAGACTGGATAATCACTATAACCCCTTAGTGATGAGACCAGGCCCAGATGATAGCTGCCTCAGATCTAGAACATGAAAGAAAGAAATTATCCACAAATGACAAAATTAGGTAAAAGCGCAAGTAGCTCAAGAGTCAAGTGGGAGTGCCTAATGCATTTCCAGTGAAATCCAATAGAATAAATCAGAAAACCGTCCTCCCAAAGCATATCAGAATGTGCCAAAACAGTTAAAAGAGTACAGCCCAAATGGGATCCAATGGGAGCAACTATGTAGTCGGTCCTGCTAATCTACACAAGTACTATCCGAAGCATAGGATGAGGGAAATCGGTGGCACTAACCCCAAGGGTAGCAGATGGCTATATGCTCTTCGAATAACAAGGTCGGTGAATAATTGGTGATGAAGCTGGTGAGGCATCTGGTGATAAGGTCTGGATCTGGTTTTTGTAGGTTCCAGGAGTGGTTGTAACTTGTTTCCCTAAGTCAACAATTGGCTTTAAGGGTGTTGGTTGATATTGTATCTGTGAGGGAAGTAGTGCATCTCACAATTGTCATGGTAGTTCCTCCCTCTATAGAAGTGTCTGCATGATGTTTTGTACCATTGCCATTGAAGAGGAAGAAAGTAGTCCTTGTAGAGTCTGGTGTCAGAAAGTTGTCATCTCGTGAAGAGAGCCAAACATCTTTGGTTTAGGTTACCAGAAACAGGCACACATGCTCCCTCTAGTGTCCCTGGAGAGGCAATAATTTCTCTTTCAAATCTGACGCAGACTGACGGTAGATGGGGCACTGGAAAGAAAAATGCTCATCGGTCTCAATCTCATGGAGTGTATGCAATTTTCAAATCTCATCCTCATGGAGTGTGCTATTTTCAAATCTCATCCTCATGGAGTATGATGGTTGGTCTCAATCCTAAGCTTGTGGGATCACAGTCATTTGGTCCAATGCAATTGTAGGTATCCTGGTCAGCCAATACTTCCATCTGAGATTCTTAGAAACGTCTCAGCATAGAAGGCTAAGTTTGGACTGAATGACTGGGGACTGGGGGAATGAACTAATGTTATCAGAACTGAACCTGGAATTGGTCATCGAACCAGTCGACTCCAAAACCGGGAACTGGAAAAAAACCAGTTGACCAAAAACTACATAAACATTCAAATTTAAAAAAAAAACCATATATATATTCATGTTCATCCATATGAGTCCAAACGATTATACAGGGTAGATACAACCAAAATAGCACAAAGTGCAATTCATCTCTGTAGAATACCCTTTCCAGAATATCTTGGAAAACCCACAAAAATTCTGAGTTTATATGGTAAGGTTCACTGTGATATTTTAACAAACGTTTTGCATACAAGGTGCTGTAGGTGACTTTTTGAGAATTGTTTCCAAATGTGCATGTACAGTGATCATATATATTAAAATGAAGCTTCAATATAACATGGACAGTGCTACACCCACATGAAAACAATGCTTCAATCAGCCATTACGACTTTGCATAAAAAATAAAGGCACACATACCACTGGTAACACGCACTCCAGCCAATAAGATGAACAAATTGAGAAATAGCAGTGAGCAGTTGAGAGAGAGATGACTGTATGTGGAGATCTCTCCTCAGGATAATATCAGCAACACAAGCACTTTCCAACAGAGATATAAACTATATATTTCACCTCCAAATGCCCAAGTATGCCCAGGAAGAAACAGACAGGCACAGCCACACGTTTTGCAGCAATGATTAGCCCAGTATTGATGAACTCGTGGTCTTTGTGGCCAATATAGTCTCTGCGCAGTTGATACTTTACTAAGTGTTGACTGTAGGAACTCCCACAGCCAGCAAGGAGGAGATTTTGGTCTCAGTTCTGTCCATGACAGCAAGGAGAACACGGCCCAGACTTCATGAACACACAGAGGTGACTCATCCCCTTTCTCAGCAATGGAAACTCGGTCCTCCTTAGTATATTATTCACAGCCTGTGAGAGCAGGGGTATTTGGCCAAGAGGGCTGAATTAATATGGTCTTCTTTTGGGTAACAAGCTCGACCCCTTTCAACAGTGAAAACACATCTCTTTGCCCGCACAAGAGCTCAGTCAACCATGGCAAGAATCTTTACCCCAACTGAAGCAAATACACGTTCTCTTCCTTCAATAAGACTTGGTCCTTCCAGCAATAAGAGATTCGACGGTCGACCAACAGAGAATACAGCTCAGCCTCAAATGATGTTTCTTTACTCAGCAACTGGACCCACTAGAATGGCTTGGGAACTGGGTGTCTTCATGGGTATTCTCAGCTTGTCAAAGATATATTAAAAAACTCAATGTTAGAAGATAAAATCAACTAATAACACCTTTACCTCCTTTATCTTCTTCAAATCTTCTTCCTCAATGAAGCACAATGGCGAAATCTGACTGATTCTGCTCCCTAACTAGCTAGGGTGTATGGTTTCAAGTTTCAACACTGAAACTAGCAATTTGCAAGAAGAGTTTCCAAAACCCTAATCTCTTCTCCAAATCTCTCCAAAATTCATTTTTCTCAAATGGCAAAAGATTAGAATCAGGAGAAAGTTAGAAACTCCTCATTTTCCTCTTTTTATAACTTGTTTGCCACATTTGCCACCTTTTTACCTTTTTATTTTTATAAAGTCACTTTGGTGGCTTTTTCACTTTATAAATTAAAAGTAATTCTTCATTCCTCCTTTTTGTCACTTTAGCATTTATAATATTTTTCTTAGGCGAATCATGTTCCCTTAGTTAATTTTGTCCCTACCTTAGCCTACAGGAACTTTATTAGGCTAGTGGAAATCCCTCATGCCTCCGAAATTGTTGGAGCCATTACAATCTCTGAACCGAGAATACATCAACAAAGAAGCTCTAGATGGCCTCTAGTGTCCAAAAAGAATCAAGTTACAACAAATACATATGTATCATCAAAATGATTGCCTATATTTGGATCCTCATCATCAGTGTTACCCTCTAAGCATTACAATGAGATAGAAAAAGTTAAAATGTTAAATCAAGATTTTGTTTGAGTGATGGGTACATTTTCACTAAGGTCATGACAAAGGAGTTCAACAATCATTGTCACTAACATCAAGGTACATGGATTGCTTGGTACTCTTAATTAGATGCTAGTACCATACCTTCATACACAATGGAATCCAATGGAAATGCTGCAATGCCCCAAATCTTGAAATTCCCAAAACTATTAAGTCTGCTGGATTTTGAGTGGGATTCAAAGTTCTACATTTTCCATATCAAAGGCAATGAGGTTGGAACTACTCTTAAACTTCCTGAAACAATTTAGCTTCACAGATACTGAAACGGAGAGAATACATTGGGGATATCCTGAAAAGTTTCAGGGCTGTATCAAATTAGAAACGTTGTTTTAGTGCTTCACTGCCATTTCATGGCTGTTTTGAGCAGATTTTGTCAACGTTTCAGGATTTAAGCAGACAAAAAAGCACACATTTTGGCATGGAAAAATAACAAAAAAGCATATACACTCCAGAAAATATATACTCACGTGCCATATATGAATGTTTGGAAGAAATCCTGATAAATATAGTTAGAAAACAATATTTAGAAAGTATTGATCAATAATAAGCAATTTCTGGTAATTTTGAATTTTTAATGTCTCGTGTTTGTCTTCTTGTATACACACACACAATTTATATAGTTTTTGTTGTTTGTATGATGTATCATATCCAGCTTTTATAATAAGTTGCCATATTCATTTCCCCCATCTCTGTAGCCATTTCCCTATTTTTGTCAGTGCAATATAGATCCCTTGCATAGCCGCAGGTCTCGAACTGAAAGAAGCCCCTGAAAACGGAGCCCTAGATAAGTATAGGCTGTTGTTATGTCAACTAGTTCCCCTCTGTAGGAGAAATGGAACTTGAAACCTGCGTTCAATGATTTCTTCACTTTTCCATTAGACCAGAAGGTCATGTTTCTTATGGAATTAGAAAAACGAGCAATTAAAGTGGTCGTGGTGACATCAACGTTTCTGATGGGTAATGCAACAAAGCATAGTGTTTTCATAACCTCCTTCAAGAATTGTACTCTGCACAGTGGTCTTGTAAAGAACAGTTATATGTTTTCTTTGTAATCCACACTGCAGTTCCAGTTATTCATCTTTATATGCCTGTTTTGACAACTAGAAGAGAAGGTGTGGCACACGCCACAGGTTTTTCTTTTGATTTAATTCTGGCACTGCTTCAAGAGAGTGCTGTCCATAAATCTCATGATTCTGCACATTGCTGTAGGGATTCGTGGATGAACAATTCACACAACTTCAGCAGCTGCAAGATGAGAGTAATCCTGATTTTGTTGCGGAGGTTGTTTTTTTGTTCTTTGAGGATTCTGATAAACTACTGGCTGACTTGTCAAAGACTCTGTATGTCACTGCATACTTTTCCATGGTCTATTGGTTCTTGTCTAAGAGAAACATCTCTTGTTTATTCTGTCTTCGGCCCTTGGTTTTAATAGATGCTTCAAATGAAAAGATTATTTTATTATTATAAAGCAACGTGTGAGCCTATCGTTACTGGGAGAATAAAGGTTGCAAATGGAGATTGTGTGTAATTGCTTTCAGTTTTTCTGGGCTTTTGTGCCAGTAAGTGTTGAACAATAAGGAAAGGATAACTGACCCTTCGAAATTTAAAATCTGGGACAGCAATCAGGAACCAGTTGATTTCAAGAGAGTTGATGGCTGTGTGCACCAATTCAAGGGTAGCAGCTCAAGGTATGCACAAACTTTTTTTTCTAATACATTGGAAGGCACCAGAATTCATTATTCTATAGAAGCAATCCCTGGCTGAATTTCAAATATTGGAATTTCCCGTTCTTCCAACATGAAGCATTTGTTATTAGTTTCAAGTAATGGAGTAAAATTTACTTGTCTTTTCTGTACTCAAAGACGCATTTGGTGAGGAAAATGTCGAGATGCAAAGACCTGTGGCACCCAGTCTTGCATGACATGGCATTGGCTCATAATTCATTATCTCAATGCTTTTCATTTTCAAACTTTGTCAACAGAATAGCTGTTTATTGTTTGTATTCTTGATTAGTGGAAATGGTGTTGATAATATACAACTAAAGGTAATGAAATGCTTCTCTTAGCTCTATTATTT
This sequence comes from Pinus tabuliformis, assembly GCA_031772625.1. Lineage (NCBI taxonomy): Eukaryota > Viridiplantae > Streptophyta > Pinopsida > Pinales > Pinaceae > Pinus > Pinus tabuliformis. The sequence goes on along the minus strand of CM062807.1, from coordinate 212,480,240 downwards.
AACCAAAGCTAAATCGAGGCTTATGGGGTTCAAATTTTTGCCATACTGATGTTGTTTTATTATTATGGGCAGGCAGTATTATAACGAAATAGCACATTTTAAGACTTCAAAGTTAAAGTTTGAAATTGCTATTGTAACATGCATTGTATGATATAAAGTCAATCTTTTCTCTTATATTGGGTGACTTAATATGCTGTCTACTGTTTCTGATGGTACGTTTTGACAACTGTCTCTATTTGTGTTATTGTTTGGACCTAGTTGTCTGAATCAGAAGTCTTTGGTAGTGAAGGACAGAGTCTTCAGTAGTTATCTCACATGATATTGGACATAGAAACTTATTGCAAGAAAGTTTATAAAATTCTGTTGCTGGCTTGCTAGTGTATAATGGGTCTCTTTAGTTCTTTTCACTATCATGGACATAACAACTGATTGTAGGAACGTTCATCAAGTTCTGTTATCTTTTAGCTGCCATCATGTAGCTGAGTCCAAAATTCAGGTCTTATACCATCAATTCTGTAACAGTAATGGGTATTTATATTAATGAACATAATGGCAGTGACTTTAATTGTATGGCTTCAACATATATGAGCCAAAAGAAACTAGAGTTCAGGAGCACTAGACCAGACCAAATTTGTAACTGCAAAACTGGGTTGAGGAACTGGTCTACAAAAATTACATAAAATATGCAAAATTAAAACTTATATGTATTTGCCTACATCAGTGTAAATCCAAACCATTATACACCACTTATGCAAAGGTTGCTCATTTATTTGTAGCCTTTAAGGGAGAATATAGAAAAATGGCATTGGGTATGATAAATGTATGAAGCAAAATATATACAAATTGAAGCATTAAGAGGCCTTGATAGTCCAAATCAAAAACACCATGCTACAAGAAAATTTATATCTCATCTCATCAAAATTATTGCCTATATTGGGATCCTCATCATAATAGTGCCTTCTTCCGCCTTCTATCTCTCCTCTGCCTAGATCCTCCAGCGACATCAGGACTAGTGCTTGGTGCTACTTGTGGATCCGTGTTCGTCCAGATTCCACGCTGTTGTTGCTCAAGTCAAATCCCTCCAATTTTGATGAATTTGGCTAATACAAAGTGTTAAAATGAGGCAGAAAATTTAACATGCCTAATCAGTAGTTTTGGATTGAGTGAATGATATATTTTTGCAAAGGTCATGATAGAGGATTTCAACAGTTAACACCACCAGTATTGGGGTAAATAGAGGGCTTGGTGCTCTTGATTAAATGTCAATCCTATACCCCCTTAGGGACATGATAAAATCCAGTCCTGAAATGTTACAATCTTGTTAGCCCTCAAATGCTGAAATCCTAAAAACTGTTCAGTTCGCTGAACTTTGTATGGTATATATGAAATTCAACTTTCATCATATGAAGTCCACTGAGGTTTGAACCACTCTCAAACACTTGGAACTATTAATTGTAACATTAAAAATTTAAGTGAAAGGATAGAAAATAAAAGATAAAGGAGAAAGACAACTTTACTTTAGGAATTTAATATTACCATTTATGGCTGAATTTTCCTTTTTTACCCCTACATTTTTTCGTTCTTTCTTGAAATGGTATTCTGGTGGGTCCATGGGTTGGGGATCAGTTTAAGATCAGAAGCAGCTTGGAATGGCCTACCAGTGAATTCCAAAGAATGGTGAGAGCTGAAGTAGATTACTCCTTCCACGGGTAAGATTTGCTTTGCTGTATTAGAGGCGGTCTTTGCTTTTCTCCGCCACACCATCTTTAGCCTCGAGTTGTGTTACTCCAAGCCTCAAATTTCCTAGGTTCCATTGTTGAAAAAGGTAGCAAGTGTTGAAGATTAATGTAGCTATGGTTGGCATTTTCATTTGCAAAATATGAAGAAAAATTTGTTGTCTCCTACAAGTTGGCTCTTATTTGATCATCACAACATCACAAGTTTGGTCTACAATTTCAGAGCTTATCTACACGTGCAAAGATCAGATAGAGGATTCTTTTTGGCTACGTTGACTATTTCTTTCAAGGCTCATTGACAACAATTGACTTGGGTGATTTTGGCATCAAATTGACTTCTGTTCTGTTAATCTTGGAGGCCGAAAACTTCAGAAGCACTGTAACTTTGCTCTTTTGGTGTGATGTTGACATGAGTTGACCGATGGTTTGGATTGTGTTTTTTTGGGCCAAGTTTTTGGACAGTTCGTTGACTTCTTTGTGGTGGCTTAAGGATTATTTTCGGCCTCTTGTTACAGTGATCACAAGACCAAACTTTGGCCTAGTTGCGGAGTCTAGTACAACTGAATTGAAGTTCTTTTTTCTCTCTACATTGCATCGATAGAAGTAGTTATCAATTGTGAACAACTATTCTAGTCCTAGATACACTAGAATTTCAACATGGTATGAGAGCTTTGGTGAAAGAAAAGAGCAAAGAGATTGTTGGACACCTAATCCTCTAAGGGTTAGTGTGGAAGCCGAATAGACTAAGGAAGTCCAAGAGACCTTGGGATGTGGAACCCAACAGTCACATAATGTACTATAAATGTATATCATTTGTTAATAATAAATGTACTCTCATGTTTTATCTTTCATACTCTTTCTGCCATGTGTGTGTTTAATATGGTATCAGAGTAGGCGTATTCTTGCCCTCCATAATTACTTTGAGCCATTTGTTTTATGGCCTTTCTGTGCAGGTCATTTCTGCCATCACTTCTGCATTTCATGTATATTTTCTCAGCTAAATTCTAGTTGCAACCTTTGTCATTTCTCTAGTGCCATTTTTGGCTTCCCTCTGCTTTGTAACTCGCTATTCTGCCTATGTTTTGCCTTTCATAATAGTGCTGCTCTCTGGCGCTCCCAGCGAGAATATTGCATTGGTGTGGGCTAATAGCGCTCCTCTCTCATACCTGCAATTTAGGGTAACGGTCTTCACTGCTATGGTCAGTCATTCCATCCTGCATGCTGTAGCCAACACGCAGGCCATTTTATGAATCCACATACTTCCCCTTCATTACACCCACTGCCATCATTGCATATTTTGGCGATCTCGGCTCCCTCCACTCTTGTTATAGGCACCACTACTGGCGGAGCACTGGGCAGGTCGCTTATCTGTTCAGGATACGATGCATTTGGATCCTTCATGTAGTTGTGCAAATACATTCCGTCGCCTGCAATGATTATCACCTCCCGGATAAGTTTTGGGTGTTTCCCGTGAAGGTGTTTGTATAGGAACACGAGTTCCTGGAAAACCTTGCGGCAGCGGTGTGCTTGACAGCTATATACCCATCCATGTTTTTCCGACCGAAGCCTAACAACATAGTGACGATTCACACAATTGCATATAACAACGTCCAACATCTCCTTTCTTGGGTGGAGGCAGGTTGCATGAAAAGGGTGTCTCGATCATCAAACCTCTTCTACTGGTTAGGCCCTGAGGGTTTAACGCTTTGTTGGCGTCTGCGCTTCCTCGTTTTGGTGATGGTGTTGCTCGGACATGGTCATTGATACTCGGCGTGTTAGCAATGGCATCCTCCTCTCAGCATTACGGGCACTCGCCATTGGCTACCACCATTGTCTAGTTAATACACAATTTTGTATTACGTTGAAGCTTGTATACCTCTGTCTCCTCAAGTTCAGTTTCAAATTCTTTTGGAATCTCAAATATTTGTGCGTTCTGTCTCATTCTTTTATGTTGAATTAAATGACTGGTGCTTCATTTGATTGAACGTTGTGATGCTTCTCGGCCTTTGATTGAAGATTAAAGTCTTGTGCGATGTGTAGAGAGGTTGAAAGCTAGAACTTTTAAACGCTTGATCGCGTTTTTGCTACGTGAAGACTGTGGGTCGAGTCGTTCTTGTTGTGAGTTGAAACCTGTTGAAAATTGGTCTTGCCACATGCTACATGGTTCATGTTATGAGGATTGGAGCATTGAATTGTTTTTGTGTTTTTTGTGTTGGCTCGTTACTCAATCCAGTTGGTGGTCCCATTGATCCAACCTTAGCAGCTGGACTTGCTGCGTTGGGCTGAGTGGCACCAACCTGAACTTTCATATTATAGAGATGCACAAAAATGCATTCCAAGGAGTGAAAAGTGACTTCATTAAAATTAGTTACAGGCCTTATAGAGAAAGCATTGACAAGTTTCTTGTTCTGAAAGCTCCTTAAATGCCCATGGATACAAACATATGCACCATTGTGCACTTCAGCCATCTCTGCAGATTCCATTGCGTCATTAACCCATCATTTCACTTCTAATCTCCTTGTACCGTCATCGAGATAAAACGACACATCAGTAACCCTCTCTTCCTTGTTGAAAACCATCCCAAAAAGGGTGACATTGTTGACATCCACGCCATCTATTGTAAAATTCGAATTGTCATCCGAGAGCTTCTGGGTTGCCTGGCTTATCTGTTTTACTGTTAGGAAAAGCGGTACCGGCACCTTCGTTAACTTGGGTGGCCTGAGAGGGCATAAAGCTGCCTCCGGAGAATGGAGAGCCTCCATTCGATTGACTTTGCATGCCAAACATCTTTAATCTCTACTCTGTCATTCCCCATGGAGAAAAAGAAGAAATTTACAATGTAAAATAATAACAGGAACAACTGATATAATGACCGTGAGACTGTGTGCTCGGAGCTCTGCATAAATCCATGTTTTAGAAGTTCATTGGTCGAGTATCAATGTTTCTTTTGAAGGTCGTGGCCTAACATGTTGAATTTTAGAGTGTGGAAGATTAAGGTTGCAAATGAGCAGGCGAGCACAGGAACAAGGTTATGAAATGAGTATTTTCTTGATTGAGTCGTGGAGCATCGAGGTGATGCGTTTGAACCCTTTGCGTTGAATGTCATGAATGGTGTGTTGTGCATTCAATAGAATGTCCTTTCTTGAAGACCGAAATGGTATGCATTTAAATTCATTGAAGCCCTTTTTTATAGTTGGCACATATATAAAGTGCTTTGATGCTTAGAGTTAAAGTGAGTGCATGTTTTGTCAAGACCATGAAATTTGAATAAAGAAATATCACACTGAGCATGATGGATTACTCAGAGGCTCTTACCGAAAAGTAGAAGACAATCGATTATTCATACATCATCAAAAACTACTTGTAAGTTCTACAAAATTGGCAAATGTAAGGCGCCTCTTATGTGCTTTCAGCTTTTTGTAGTTTATGAGATTATGTACAGGTATGTAAGCCACCTTTTATGTGAAAAATTGGGCTAGACTGGGAAAGGACTGGTGCAGCCAATATATTGTTGTGGTGAAATTCTTATTTATGGACATCATGTTTAGTTTAGCAGAAGAGTTATAGCATGTGGGGTTTTCGATATTTGAACTAATTTGGAGATTGGAGACTATTGAAAGCTTCTTTGTCTTAGCATTGTATTAGAGTTTGGAGTGTGTTGAGATCCTCATCGTTTTACTATTTTTGAGGTAAAAAATGGCTCCAATTGGTGCAATATTAGAGTTACTGAACAATCTAATACTCTCTACTATGGATAATGCAATCAAAATCAGCAAGGATTTTCTCACCGATATTCATAGTTGTTTACAAGATGTACATGAAAAGATTGATTTTTTACAGCTTGAATCTCAGCTTCAGCAAGAAGAATTAAAACAGAGGAATCATCATTCTGAACCTGTTTCTGTTCAGAACATTGAGACAACAACCCATCAGCAGCAAGACAATAATGTTACAGTTGATTCAGATCCATTGCCCAATAAAGCAACAATTGTACATGCAAACGCAAAAATTCAGCCTACACTTCCCAAGCCAATCATCAGACCGTGGGAAGAGCTTGTCCACAACAAGCACAAAACAGGTCTTGGATATGAGAAGGACGTGTCCTTTCATATTCCAGACTACTCAAAGCCCATTCAGTTTCAAAGTGTTGGATTTCTTTAGGACAGTTCATCTTCACCTTCAGCTGTTTCAGATTCTGGTTCTCTTTCATAACAGCCACAACAAATTGTGAAATTCCAACACTGTGACCGAGTTGGCCATTTGAAAGATCACTGTTTTGATCTTCATCCATATAAGCACTGTCATAAAACCAGTCATTCTTCAAACAGATGCTTCAGAAACAAACCTCCTGCAAGAACAAAGATTCATCTTGGATGGATCGCTTCTTGGCAATGGGCATCAACAACCAAGAAGATATTCCAATCACATGTCAGAACTTGTTCTAGAGTATTGAACAGTCTTGCAGTTGAGTTTTCTCCATCATCTCACCTTGTATTTGACAGGGGGAGAAATGATGCTCATCTACAAGCTTCAAAGCCACATCAAGCGAGCCTGAGCCACAACCTGCCATACCAGATTCAGAGTTGTAGCCAGAGACAAAGATGCCCCTGAGCATGCCTTCAGTTGGTAATTTGGGACACTTCCTCTTGCAGAAGACTTTAGCTTCTTGCCAGTTTCAGAAGAGTTCCAGGAATTGCTTTAAGCATTCCAGAGTTGTTGGTCATCCTTAAACCATCACAGGTTGAGACTTCCCTTTTTAGGTTGAAGTTCTCCCTTTTATGCGGGGTGAGACCTCCCTTTCATGGTTGAAGGTTTCCCTCTTCAAAACAATAGGAGCACTTCCTTTAGCAAAAGACTTAAGCTTCTTGCCGGTTTTCGAAGAGTTCTAGGAATTGCACTAAGCATTCCAGTGTTGGTCGCCATCCTTAAACCACCGCCCTTTATACCAACATTTCAGAGAGCACATTCAGCTTAGTGTTGCCATGCATTTTTGCACGTTTTGTATTACAGCTCTCTTCTTGGACTCATACATAACCCTTCGGATTAAGGGGGGGGAATGTTGGACACCTAATCCTCTAAGGGTTAGTGTGGAAGCCGAATAGACAAAGGAAGTCCAAGAGACCTTGGGATGTGGAACCCAACGACCACATAATGTACTATAAATGTATATCATTTGTTAATAATAAATGTACTCTCATGTTTTATCTTTCATACTCTTTCTGCCATGTGTGTGTTTAACAGAGATCATCTTGAAGAGCACTTGAAGAGCCTTTGAAGGTATTTGGGTTTTGTCCTCTTTTATAACCAGCAATCTTCATCATGAATTTGTCCTTCATGTTGAAGAATGTAACTAGGTTCGGTCTTCATAATTGTATAATGTAATTTATTTGTCAAAAGAAATTTTCATGCTTGGGTCATCATGTTTATAGGTCAAAGCCTCCATTGTAGGCTTCTAGGTTCTATGTTGAGTCAATAGAGTTATTGTCAATTTTATTAGACACTTCTTGGGCTTTTGTATCATGTAAAAATAATTATTTTTGAGTCAAATAAGTCATTTGACATCTCCACACCAAGTTGGCCCTATCTTGATGAAGTCGGCCTACATTAGGGCAATTCGACCCACAAGAAGGCTATATATAAGAGGCAGTTCGATTCATTTGCTATACCAACTCAACAAGTTTGATAGTCAAGAAAGAGAGGTAGAAAAAGTGTGAAATTCCCAAGGAAGGAAGAAGTTTACTGGAAGGAAGATATTTGATGTTTTGGGCTATCAATTCTTCACATGTGTGAAGTTATTGGGCATTTGCTGGGGCTGAAATTCTGAACTCTACTGCAGGTCGAAGTTCTGCTACTACAAAGGTCGAAGTTTTGTTGCGGGGGAGGCCGAAATTCTACTGCTGCAAGGTCGAAGTTGTTGCCGGGAAGCTCTCATTTGGAGAAGGAGGGTTGACTTGGTGATTGGAGGAAGTCTATGTCTTGGTCAAAGAAGCCTTGGACTATCTCATCTTGTCTTTGAATCTACTGAAGGAAGAGTTCTGACTGGGTTTTCCCCTTATAGGGGTTTTTTGCCCTGGCTGTATATTGTGTCTCTTGTTCTTGTGTTCTTCATTTACACAAATTGGTAATTGCTTGATGAAACATAATATAATAATGAAGTAGAAGAAGCCAACATAATTCACAAGTAATTATTAAAGAAGAGAAATCAAACCCTAATTACTACTAGCATTGATTTCTCAACACTTCATGAAGATTGAAAGCAAGCTTGAAGGAGCCACTAATTACATGGCTTGGAAGGCAAAGGTTGAAATCAGTCTTGAAAGGAACAAAGTCTTGGGAATTGTCATAGGTAAAGTCACTAAACCATCTGATCAAACACGAAAAGATAAGTATCATGAAGATGATATTTTGGCAAGAAGCATTTTATTGGATTTTGTTAGAGATCATTTGTTTCCTATATTGCTGAACATAAGATTGCTAAACCTAGGTATGATGCCATCATTGGATTGCATACCATTAATAATGTGAATCAAGCCATCAATTTGAGGGGACAACTTTGTAATATCAAGATGACAAAGAATGACACAATGGCATCATATTTTATCAAGATATCTTAGATTAGAGATCAACTCAAAGCCATCAATGAAGAAGTATCTGATAAGGAATTGGTAGCGATTGCTTTGGGTGGTCTTCGTAGATCTTGGGATTCCTTTTTATCAGGTATTAGTGCAAGGGAAAATGCTCCAACTTTTGACAAGCTATGGGCAACATGTACTCAAGAAGAGTCAAGACTCTATTCTAGAGGAGACATTGAATATCCAAGTATAGAAGCATTTGCAGCTTATGTGAAGGGAAATAAGAAGAAACCAAATTTTGGCAAGTTTAAAGAAGTGCCGATAAAAGACAAGGTCCTAGATTTGCTTCAAGAAGGATTCTATTTCACAAAGAAGACCTCCTTCTCCCTCTCCAGATAGAAGAGATAGAAGCGATAAAAGAGATAGAAGAGATGGAAGAGACAAAAGAGATAAAAGAGATCTCTCAAACGTTCAATGTTTTCAGTGTCAAGCTTATGGTCACTATCAAGCTTAGTGTTCTCAAAGGAGTCAAAGAGTTCTTAAAGGAATCAAAGAGATGACTATGAAAGGGATGATGATTGTAAAAGAAGAAGAAGACATCATGCATCTGCTGTTGATGAAATTTGGCTCGTGGATAGTGGTGCTTCTAGGCAAATGAAGCCGTGGTCATCTATCTGAATTGACTGAAAATAAGTTTACTCAGAAGGTTGAGCTTGGAGATAATGGAAAATATGAAGTCAAGGGCATTGGTACGTCATCCTTTCAATTAGAATCCAAAGGTGATGTATCTATTAACAATATCTTATATGTTCTTGGTTTGAAGAAAAAATTGTTGTCCATATCATCTCTTTGAAGACAAAGGATATATAGTTGATTTTGTTGATGAACAAGTCTTAGTATGGAAGAAGAATGCATCTTTTTAAACTGCTAAAGTCATTGTTGATGAACAAGTCTTAGTATGGAAGAAGAATGCATCTTTTTAAACTGCTAAAGTCATTGGGGTATGAATTGTAGGACTATATCGTCTCCTTGGTCACTCAATCCATGGTCGTCTACACAACACTTCTAAACTTAGTGAGATTTGGCATTGAAGGCACGCTCATATGCACTACAAAGCTTTGGGAATATTGGAACTTGTGCATTCTAATGTCTGTGGGCCCATGCTTGATAAAACCTTTGGGTGGATGCTTGTATTATGTATCTTTCATTGATGACTATTCTCGCAAAACATGGATATATCTGATATCATTTTTGGGATTCAACTGCGTTAAGTAAGTCATTCAAACGTATGACCATTTCCATGAGAGGTAGTCGTAACTGACTAATTTCTCATGATTATTTGAATAGTTCACTTAGCACTCATTGCATCGGGTGATGCTCACAGGGGTGAAGAAGTGGGATTGAAACTAGTGAAATGTGGAGAACGAATCACATAGCATCAATCATCACTTCCGGGGCTTGCACTCGGTAACCAAGACTTCCCAGGAGGTCACCCATCCCAGAACTCCTCTGGCTCAAGCGCGCTTAACTGTGGAGTTTTTCCCACAATCAAGCCCACTTAGCTTGCTACCCCATTTGCAAAACCTTAGCAAGTATTGTGCCTCATGAACCATTCAAGTAGAGATCCCTTGACTCTTTTTGAATTTAAGTATGGGGGATTACGCAGTGCATTATATTAGATATCATTTTTGGGATTCAACTGCGTTAAGTAAGTCATTCAAACGTATGACCATTTCCATGAGAGGTAGTCGTAACTGACTAATTTCTCATGATTATTTGAATAGTTCACTTAGCACTCATTGCATCGGGTGATGCTCACAGGGGTGAAGAAGTGGGATTGAAACTAGTGAAATGTGGAGAACGAATCACATAGCATCAATCATCACTTCCAAGGATCAAGTATTTGAGAAGTTTCATGAGCTCAAGGCACAAGTTGAAAATACTACATGGAGAAGAATCAAGACTCTAAGGTTCGATAATGGTGGGGAACATGTGTCAAATGAATTGATTGATTTTTGCAGGGATGCTGGAATTAAGAGGGAGCTGATAGTTCCTTACTACCCCGAACAAAATGGAACTGCAGAGAGAAAGAATATTACTATAATGGAAGTTGCCAAAGCGCTTCATGATCAAGAATTACTCATGTTTCATTGGGGAGAAGCTGCAAGGACTACTGTCTACGTTTAAAAGCGGTGCTCACATCAAATTGTGGATGCCCACATCGAATTTTGGATTACAAGACTCCTGAAGAAATTTTTACAGGTGAGAGACCAAATGTTGAACATTTAAGAATATTTGGTTGTCCTGTTTTTATTCATGTGCCCAAAGAGAAAAGGACAAAGTTGGAACCATCCAAAAAGAAGGGAACCTTTGTTGGTTATAGTGAGAATTCAACGATCTTTAGGGTCTATATTCCAGGGCAACGACATATTGAGACTTGCAGGGATGTTATATTTGATGAGGATACTGCATTATGGAAGTCCAAGGGTTCACACTTGGACTTTGATGATGAAGTACAAACTGCTCCAAAGAATGTGGAACCAAGGCTCCAACAACCTGAACTTATGAATGAAACGCCACATGAAGAAGACATTGATCAGGAACCTATTGAATCTACAAAAGCTCTTGTAGCCGAGAGAAGAAACAGACCTGCCTGGTTAGAGAAAACATTGAAGGAAGCTGAAGGTCATGTTGCTGCTCGTGGGACTTTCGGGGAAAGCAAGAAGCGTAAGAAGTTCTCTGGTTATACAACCTTGATGTACAAGATCATTGAGTTCTAGCCATCCTCCTATGAAGAAGCTGTTGAAGAGCAAGTATGGAATGATGCAATGACTGAAAAATTCCAATCTATATTGAAGAACGATGTTTGGGAGATTTTGCCTAGATCTGAAGGAAAGTCCGTTGTGTCTTCAAAATGGATCTACAAGATAAAGCATGTTGTTGATGGAAGTATGGAAAAGTACAAGGCTAGATTCATGGCTGATGGATTCTCCCAGAAAGAGGGAGAGGATTATGAAGACACCTTTGCTCCCATTGCTAGGTATGCATCTATTAGATTTGTTATTGCTCTTGCCTCTATTACAGGTTGGAAGTTGCATCAAATGAATGTCAAAACAACTTTTTTGAATTGGGTCATTGAAGAATAAGTCTATAGTGAACAACCTCAAAGGTTTGAGGTCCATGATAGAGAGACACATGTTTGTAAGTTGAAGGCCCTGTATGGCTTCAAGGAGGCCCCTCGGCATGGCGTTACCGCTCAAACTAGCAGGGGTCCTAGGAGGGGATCATATAAAGCAACTACTAGGTCAAGGGGCAACAATGGAGCGATAGCCCACTGTCACCTCAGCTAAGGCTCCCTGCTCTTTACAGACTTTCATCGATGGGAGGAGACCCAGTATAAGAGGAATCACAATGATGAATAAATCAATGATCGGATAAGGAGTGATTCCTAAAGCCTATTCACAAGAGAGGCTCAAATAAATGGCTTACTTGCTTGAGAAGTAAGGTGATGGGCTCTCTAGGAAGGGCTAAGAGGACACTTGAGCCTAGGTTTGGATGATATCTCTTGATAATAAGTTTCCTAGACCTAAGAATCCTTGTGGAGGAATAACTTCTATGTAATCCTTGTGAAATTTGAGTTATAAAGTTGTGGGACCACAAAGAACCCAAGTGGACCCAAGCTAGGTCAAGGGTATGGAGTTGATCACCAGTTGAGGGGCTTGACCTGACTAGGAGAATAGGATCAAAGGACTAATTTTCTTTTGAGATTTGAATGTAATGATCCAAATTAGGATACTAACCCAAATCAACCTAGGGCAAGAATTGGTCCTGCAGCTAGGGCTTGCTGTATCTCGAGATTCCATAGTCAGATTTGCCCCAAAGTTGGAGGACTCCTTGAGAAAATCCCAGCGCAGTTGTGAACCAAATCTCAAGGGTTTTGAATCTGGAAAAGTGAAGAAAAGAGAGGTAAATTTGACCACCAAAGGGATATGGATCAATGCCTTATTGCTTGGGCTTAATGGATTCAAGATACACATAGATCGAGAATTTTCGTGAGCTAAGGAGCCCTAATTTATCTTTGCTAGCCTCTCCAAGGGCAACAACTAGGTCAATATAGATTTATACTTCAAATATGCGAAGGAGACAAAGTTTTGAGGTCTTCAACCTAAAGGTGCCTCTAGGAACATTCACCCAATCCCTCGAAGATCAACACATGCATTTAATCACTTACTCAAGGTCCGAAAAGAATTTTGCATTACATTAACCCATACAAGAATAATGATAACAAGATACATGCATTTGATAAGTAAGATAACAAGAATGGTATCAAAAATTCGACTTACATGTGTGAGAGAGAGAGTATATCCATTCTTCAATTTCACATTAGAAAGAAGTTCTGAAGACAATAGCGAAAATCCAAACATCATAGTGCATTAAGAAAGCTCCAAAAAGTTCATCCCAACAAAAAGTGCAAAAATCTCTTAAGAGATACTAATCCAATCCCAATGATGATGAGAGGTTAGAATGAAAGGGGATTCGATTTGCCTAATTGGCCTAATTTAGCCCCAAATAATAAAATAATAGATAATAATGACATGACTTGGTGACAAGCCCACCAAGATAGCCCAATAATACAAAGAAGAACCTCTCAAGGGGGCCATTGAGGAGGCCTGGTTGAGTCCAAATGTGCCAAAAAGGCTCCAAACATAGTGGACAAGGGGTTGGCCCCTTGTTTTCCAATCAAGTTACATGTGGTGCTCCCATGTGGGTGTGGGGGCACAGTTACATCGTCATGGGTCTCCAAGTGGATCAATAATGCCTGTAAACCATCTATAAGGGCTAGGATGATAACATAAGCCCGCCCTTTGTCTCTTGCAGTGAGACAAATTCTCATTTGGACCCTAGAACATTTGTCTAATGTCTGGTGCAAGTATGGAGCTGGCTGGGCATGGTGAACTAGGTGCATCATCCTCATTCGAAAGGTGGAACACGAGCAATCACTGAATGGTGCTGGGGATTCATGAAGTGCTGTCTGCTATGGTGGAGGCCCATGGCTCTCTACGCTCACCCTATAAGTGCCATTATGACCCTCTGGAGGGCTTGGACCTCGTATAGGGAGACCAAACCCCAAATGGAGACCCACCTGCAATCCTGCATAAGATCCAATGCATCCCCTTGCCCTCCAATACAAAAAATCATTAGAGTAATCAAGTAAAAGAGCTTACAAATCATGGAATCAATTGGGCACTTCATGGTGGCATGCCCTTCCATAGTGGGCTTTGGCATGTACAGGTGTCTCCAAGCTCAATAAGGGGGTTAACCAAGGACCCTATTAGGTGGTTTCAACCTTTAAAGGGGGTGACATGTCCATGGTACATCCATCAATGGGTAGGTGGCATGTGATATAGTGATGGAACATAGTGGGGATCAAGGGAAGGCTTCTTCTCACATGTCATGGTACAAGGGTAGCTATGATGAGGGAAGCCCACACTTGGGTATATGAATATAGGAGGGAGCAAATCGTGGTATATGAGTTACCCCAACCTTTGTTTTTACACCCTTCTTCATATGCCTTTTGCCTTTGATTGATTTTTCTTTATAACTGCTCGGGGCTTCAGGGGATGAGAGCATGAAGTGTAGGATATAACAGTAGATACTCCCTTTTAAGGTGGGGCAACTCATTGCCCACCAGGGGTTGGGACAATCATGGGTTCCTTAGTGTGAAGGGGGCTCATCTAGGGCCCATAGGAACTAGGGTGATGGCCATGAATGAGGGGTAGAGCTCATGTTTGGCTTTTGCCCACATGCTAAATTTGTATGTCCCGGACATCTTTTGCATTTTGTGGTACATTTCTTGTTGTAAGTGGCCAATTATGCTTTTCTTTTCTTTTTAGCTGGATCAACCTCTGGGCATCATTCCAGGCTCGACCCAAAGTGTGGACAAGGGGGGGAAGGGGCTAACCCTATGTGGACCCAGATGGGAAAAGTGATGACTGGGGTTAAAATGAGTGGAAGGGAGTGATGTATATGGTGTCAGTAAGCAAAACCACACAATCAAAATCAAGATTTCCCATGTAGTGCCAGCCCTAAAGCTAATGGCCAGTAAAGGAGATCCCATGGGACTAGGATAGAAGGTTAACCAATGAATCGGGCATAGGAGACAAGAGTACAAAGTTGGGACAATCATGGGTTCCTTAGTGTGAAGGGGGCTCATCTAGGGCCCATAGGAACTAGGGTGATGGCCATGAATGAGGGGTAGAGTTCATGTTTGGCTTTTGCCCACATGCTAAATTTGTATGTCCCGGACATCTTTTGCATTTTGTGGTACATTTCTTGTTGTAAGTGGCCAATTATGCTTTTCTTTTCTTTTTAGCTGGATCAACCTCTGGGCATCATTCCAGGCTCGACCCAAAGTGTGGACAAGGGGGGGAAGGGGCTAACCCTATGTGGACCCAGATGGGAAAAGTGATGACTGGGGTTAAAATGAGTGGAAGGGAGTGATGTATATGGTGTCAGTAAGCAAAACCACACAATCAAAATCAAGATTTCCCATGTAGTGCCAGCCCTAAAGCTAATGGCCAGTAAAGGAGATCCCATGGGACTAGGATAGAAGGTTAACCAATGAATCGGGCATAGGAGACAAGAGTACAAACCTAGCCCACTCTTGCTAAGGGAATGGCAACTATATGGTTTCATTGACACTGATCAGGCTGGTAGCTCTGATGATAGAAAGAGCACCTCTGGATGTTGTTTTAGCTTGGGCTGGACTATTGTTTCTTGGTCTAGTAGAAAACAAACCTCAATTGCTCTGAGTACAACTGACACTAAATACATTGCTACTAATGATGCGTGTTGTGAGACTATATGGTTTCGAAAATTGTTCTTTGATTTATTTAATCAAATGTTGGAGCCTACTATTATATATTGTGATAATCAAAGTTGTGTGAAGCTACCTGAGAACCCGGTGTTCCATGACAGATCAAAGCACATTGAAATTAAATATCACTTCATCCAAAACATTGTCCAAAGAGGAGCTGTGAAGCTTGAATATGTTCCTATTGATGAACAGGTTGTTGATGTATTGACAGAGTTGTTATCTCAAATGAAGTTTGGCTATTGCAGAGAACAACTTGGAGTTGTTGAAAACCCCTCTTTGAGAAAGAGGGAGGACTGATTACATAACATCATATTATGGACCATCCCCCATAGGTTGTGCCGTTACACCTTGTGGTTTGGGAGATGTATTGGTTCCTCTCATAGGTTGTGTGTCGTGAGACCTTGTTGTCTGGGAGATATATTGTTGTTCCTCCTGTAGGCTGTGTGCCATAAGACATTGTTGTTTGGGAGATGTATTCTTGATTCCTCTTGTAGGCTATGTGTCATGAGACATTGTTGTCCGGGAGATGTATTGTTGAGACCTTATGGTCTGGGAGATGTATTCCTCCTATAGGTTGTGTGCTGTGAGACCTTATGGTCCGGAAGATGTATTCCTCCTATAGGTTGTGTGCTGTGAGATGTTGTGGTGCAGGAGATGCTTTGTTGTTTCCTCCCTTAAGCTGTGTGCTATGCGACCTTGTGGTCAGGGAGATGCTTTAAGATGGATGCTATGTATCTTTTTTTATGATGAGTTTGAGAGAGAGAAACTTGGATTGTGTTCTCTTCCTTAGGCCGTGGCTCGTGAGACTTATGAATTGGTCGAGAAGATTGATCTTGAGAGAGAATGAAAAACTACCTCCCTAGCTAAGAGGGAGTGTTGAAGAATGATGTAGCTATGGTTGACATTTTTCATTGCAAAACATGAAGAAGAAATTAATTTACTGGTTCCTACAAGTCGGTTTCAAGAGTCCTACATGTCGCCCTTGTTGTCGAACAAAGTGTCTAGGCATTGTGACAACGCTCAGATTAAGGGCTGTGACTCTAATCCTTACTCTGTTTAGACTCTCTCTTAGACAAGTCAAGGGGGGTAGTCCCTAAGGTGAATGAATGAGAATAGCCTGTGAAATACAGGCTCTACGAGTCTTAAAGATGGACAACCAGATGAACTTAGGATAAATCTTGGTCAACTGAGATGAATAGATTAAGCACAAGACACAACTACAGGATAGAAATGATTATAGACCAGTGCCTTAGTATTCGATTAACCATAGATTAAGTAAAAACAATTTATCCAGAGCAATTTACAAATGTGACGAATAGTGACAATCATGAACGATCAAATGTAAACACCCAAAACTCTATCATGCAAGAGATTCCAGATTTAAAATGATTTTCATTAATGACCCAGATCTAGAATTAATTAACTTTCTCCTATCGCCAATATAATTTTTAAAACATTAATCGCACTTGACAATAGAGAAATATTACCACAAAATGACACCAAGGAAATTTATGTAATCAATTCAATTGTTCCTTAGGAAATTAATTAAATGTGGTAAATGAAGAAATCAAAATCTTTTAATATGACAAAGTAAATCAAAAGGGTTAATAAATTGAAATTTTAATGGGCCATAGGCCACATTAAAATTTTTAATGTGAAAGCGTAAATCCTCTTTTAATTTAATTCCTTAGTCACCAGAATTTATTTTTTTTTAGATTTTTTAAATGTTTTAGATTTTTTTTTTAATCTTTTAGATTTTTAATTTTTAGGATTTTTTAGATTTTTTAATGAAAATAAATAAAATCAAAAGTTAAAAAAAGAGAAGGAAGAAAGGTAAAACAAAATAAAATAAAATCATTAACAAAAAAATTGAAAAACAAAAGCCCAAACAAAATAAGTAAATTCAAATCGTTGAATGAAATTAAGCAAACCAAAAAAAAAATCAAACCTAAATGAATTTCAAATGAAACTTAACACACACACACACACACACACACACATATATATATATAACCCTAACCATATACAAACACATAAAAGTCGAATGAAAATAAAAAAGGGTCAAATGAAATCAGGTGAAATGAAACTAACCCTAAGTATTCATAAAATACAAGTGAAATGTAAAAAAAAAAGGAAAAGTCGAGTGCTTTGTTGTGTGCAGGTGAGAAAAGGCTTCGACGATGGACAACGAAATGGGATGAGCTGTTGGATATACAACGAGAGGATAGCGGCAACGGGAGGCCACACGCAAATGGAGAGGAGGGCGAACGAGGAAGGGAGACGCGGATGGCAGTGAGGATGGTTCGACGGTAGTAGAAAAAGGAAAGCCACAATAACAGTGAGGGCTTGCGTGTTTGGGAAGAAAGGCACCAGCGGATTGATGAGGGCCGCAGGCTGCACTTACGAGGAGGATAAGGCTGCATTAGCATGTGAGGAATGCAGTGGATGAGGGTTGGCAGATGTGTGTGGAAGGTTTGCAGGTCTAGATGGTGACAAGATAGAAGAGCGAAGAGAGGCAACAGACAACAACGTTTGGAGTTTAGACATGTGGAGTTGAGCGCAGAAATGAGGGTGAGGGAAGGATGTGAGATTTTCTGCAGGTCGATACAGTGGGAGAGGAGGGCTGCGGATTTGTGGAAGAATGGCAACGAGGTTAGGTGAGGGATCTGAGGTTTTGAAGGCAACAACGGGAGTTGAAAAACACAAATGTATGGCAGCAAGAGGAAGAGCGATGAGAAGGGAGAATGCAACAAAGAAACCCAAAATTTTCCAGAAACCTCAAAACATAATTTTTTTTGAAATTTTGCAGGGACCCCCCAAAAAAAAAGGCGGCAAACCAATCAGAAAAATGGTAGCCCAGAAACTCTTTGAGAAATTTCGGGAAATCTTAATTAAAATGTTGAATCCACTTGCTTCAGATTTAACCTTGAAAGTTGAAACTCTCACGAAATTTCCAAATCTAAAATAAAAATTTAAATTTCAACCCTTGGACGACACAACAAAACTGAATAATATCCCTGGAAAATCACGTTGATAAACCTCAGAGATCTAGATCTTACCCTCCAGGGCCTAGATCTGGACTCTACATAAATTTCCTCCTCAGATCTGTAGCTACACGACAACAAGAAAACACCCAAATGATATATACAATGATAAAAACTAAAACCCAGAAAAACCCAAGTCAGAAAACTGAAAATAATTTACAAATCTATGTACAAGAATGGTAGATCTATCATATCTGAGGAGTATGAGTCCAACTCCGCTCTCAGATCTGATAATTTAAGGCTCTCAACAGCCAAATCTATCAATTTCCCACATAAAAATTATTTTTTTTAAAGTTTAGAGGAGGTTTTTAGCTCGAAACCCTTCATGCATCACCAATGAAAATCTTATGATAAGCCCGAGATCAAATTAAGCTGGGCTCTTCAGAAAACACGGATCGGGAGTTGGCTAGTCCAATTGAAAACTTCCCCTAATGCTCGAGGATCTAAAAGTCAAGACTTTTGTGCAAACCTCAATTCAGCCATCAAAATAGAGCGAGAAAATAATAATAAAATGCAGATAAATAGATATACTTGCTATTACATTCAAAATTTAAATTATCACTTAAACCCTAGCGACTGAGCAAGATACCTGTACTCAAATCACTCTTTAGAAGCTATCATCAATGGCTAAAAAAAAATTTACGCATGAAAATGACACATCTTACAGTGTTTCCATGAAGAGTAACACCGGTGAAAATTAACCCCAAAGTCTCTGTATTATTCAAAAAAGATTATACGAGAGCTTTTCGCTTAGCACCAATGTTGCACTAATCATTATCGAGTTAATATTGGCGCGAGGAAAAAAATCAGAAAAAATCGTAGTAATCGGGAAAAAATCGGTAATAATTGGGAAAAAATCGTTTGGTACAAAAATATTCATTTTTTTTTTCAAATTTTTTAATGTCTAAACCATCTACAACATAAAATAAATACATGACACATAAATATGATAAAAGAACTAATATATAAGATGTTTAATATCATTTCTAGTGCTAAAATTACACATAACAGTGAATCATGTCCTGAATAGTAAGTCCTGACTCCTGAGTTCCAACTCAACCTCAAAATATCAACAAAAAATATAATAATGTATCTCATATCATGTGTCATAATGTCATATACAATGAAATGAACCAAATAACTAAAGTCTAATACCATTGATTACCTTTGCCCCTCTAGATGTAGATGTCGGTGGAATTGGCAGGCCGCAGTAGACTATGGAGTCTGCTGTGCTCTAGAAGCTGAAGAACTAGGAGCTACAGGA
Source organism: Pinus tabuliformis (assembly GCA_031772625.1). Classification (NCBI taxonomy): domain Eukaryota; kingdom Viridiplantae; phylum Streptophyta; class Pinopsida; order Pinales; family Pinaceae; genus Pinus; species Pinus tabuliformis. The sequence continues at coordinate 212,460,747 of CM062807.1, read as the reverse complement.
GGTAGACCACGTCCTCTGCTTGTGACAGGGGTAGCTTGGGTCACCTCCTCAAAATATATATATATATATATATATATATATATATTTTAATTTTAATTAATTAATTTTTTTTCCCATGATTTTTCCCCAAAAAATTGCGATTTTTCTCAAAAAAATCGGGTAATTTTTTTATCTGATTAATAGGCGTGATTTTATGGTTTAGTTGAAATAATCGCGATTAAACGATATAATCGCGATTATTTCCCGATTAGTGCAACATTGCTTAGCACACGACTCAAAGGTCGGATAAATTGACTGACGAATGACTTCTTATTTAAAAATACATCCTCCAATGGCTAGTTCGAGTGATCCTTATCAAAGCAATCTTGACCGTTGATAAGGATTAAAATTTTTTTTAATCTCATTTGTCCAAATTTTCTAATTCTTGAGGAAATTCGAATTTTCAATTAAATGCATTTTAATTAACTCAAAAATACAAATTTTGAGTTAATTTCCTCAAAAAATTGACTTTGACTTAACCCCAGGGACCAAAGGCTTAAAATTTAGCAAAATAATTAATTTACCTTAGTCCTGGAACCTTTTAAATTTTGGTTTTTAAGGACCAACGAATTTTGCCTTTGGAGAATTTAAATTTACCTAGGACCTAGAATTAATCGAATTTATGGCTTAGGGTTTTAATTAATGGCCGAAAAATTTAATTAATTAACCTATGAGGGGATAAAGTATTTTTCTAACCCTCAAGACACTTTACATCACGATTTTTATATTTTTTACATCACGAGGGTGAAATCCCATTTGTAATAGACCCTCCCAGATTACCCATTTCTGTGACACCAATATAATCCAACAGACCAAGCAATTTGTAATAAAATAACCTAACCAAATAGTTAGGATTATTCCCAAATCACTTTTTCATAGACTCGATCTATAACACTAGGACTTGCCTAAGATCCCAGTGACAAAATACATTCCGACTTTGGGGTAAGACTGAAGGAAAACTTTGTCGACCATCCGAGAATGGATCGGTAAGACAAAAAACCTCTCGGAATGTAGATTTTCACTAGAAAAGTAGGTTTACCTAGCGAATTACATACACGACACGGATCTGCTGAGATTATTTACATTATACACACGCAGAAAGGGTTTACGTAACATCTTGGAAGTGAAACTGATGATGATAGATGTATGACACGAACACATTGATTAGGTGCTATCCGTTTTGTGAAAAAGGGGGCTGTATTGCTATGGGTCGTTGACACGTAGTGGTCAACAACCCCCATTAGGGTTAACTAGCCAACACAACTCATATAAATATGTACTCATTGGCTCTCATTTGATCATCACAACATCACAAGTTTGGTCTACAATTTCAGAGGTTATCCACACGTGAAAAGATCAGATAGATGATTCTTTTTGTCTACGTTGACTATCTCTTTCAAGGCTCGTTGACTACAGTTGACTTGGATTCAAATTGACATCTGTTCTATTTATCTTGGAGGCCGAAAACTTCAGAAGCACCTTGACTTTCGCTGACTATAACTTCTCTCTTTTGGTGTGATGTTGACTTGAGTTGACCAAGGGTTTTGACTGTGATTTTTTGGGCCAAGTTTTTGGATAGTCCGTTGACTTCTATGTGGTGGCTTAAGGATTATTTTCGGCCTCTTTTTACAATGATCACATTATCGAACTTCGACCTAGTTGTGGAGTCTAGTACAGATGAATTAAAGTTGATCTTTCTCTCTACATTGACGGATTTTGACTGGTATTTCTCATTGAAGAGTGATTTGAATTTATTGGAACATTTTGATGTACTTTTGATGGATAAAATCTCTCTCTCATAAGGAAAGAATTTTGGTTTTCCCCTTGTGGGTTTTGCAGCTTGCCCTGGCTGTGAGCCTAATCCTAGTGTCTCTTGTCTCTTATTGTTTATTGTCTATTGTGATCTCTATTTAGTATTTACTGCTCTTGTTGAAGATTTGAATGGTTGAAGCTTTTCATGTATAGCTACTTGTTGATTAAAGTATAAAGAAGGAATTGATTGCATCAATAGAAGTAGTTATCAATTGTGTTTCTTAGTGCTTTTTGCTTTTAGCCTAGGAAAACACATGAGATCCACTTTTTAGTATGACTTTATGAGTTATTAAAGTCATGTGGCTTTTCAGTCACTTTGAGTTACAAAAAGTACATGGTATTTTATTAAATTAAAGTTACTTTACGTTTTTAAAGTAACTTTATGAGAAAAAAGTACAAGGTACAAAAAGACATTAAAGTGACTAGGGAGGCTCATTAATGAAGGAGGAGACATAAGAGGGGGTTAATGGGAGATTAGATCTCCACCCTTGATCAATGAGAGTTGAGATCTAATCTCAACCCTTGATGCTGGGTATAGGGCTTCTCATCATTATGAGACCAAAAGGAGGAAAAATACAAAGAGGAAATTCATTCTTCAAGCAAAGTTGTAGAAGAGGGAGAGAACAAGGAGACATGCTAAGATAGCCATTGCTGAAGGAGGGAACGGGTTACAACAGTAAGGAAGACCATTAGCTAGGCACAAGTTTTAAGGCTGAGCAGTGGCACACAGGTTGAGGAGATTACTGAGGTCTGTCAGTGCAAAATTTGAGGCGAGATTCCTCATCTGGCAGCGCAGATTTCAGGATGATATTTGTCAGACTGTGGCACGCATTTTCAGGAGGAAATGTCGGAGTAGAGGGTGCTGAAATCAAGGGCATTTATAGCTGAACAGTGGCATGACTTTAGAGGTATGAAAGTCTGACAATGGCACACAGTTTGACAGGCAGAGATTGCTGAAGTGGCACAAGTTTTTAGAGTGGCTCGATTTTCTAGGAACCTGACATGAGTTTCAAGGGAGAGATAAGTACCCTTGATGTCTATTTAATGCTGTGTAAAAATTCTGTGATAGAAGTAAATAAAATCCTCTCTTCAAACTGGTTTTCCCCTTTGGGGTTTCTCCAGGGTCTGTGATTGACCAAAAATATCAGTGTCCTAAATTTCTGTGTGCTTGCTAAATTTTCTAATCAGCGGAAAGTGAAAGTGAAAGAGTAATGGTAGCCTAGCAGTGTTTTAATTGCAATTTGTATCCATGTTTAAATATGCAATGAACTATGGGGTTGGGCATTAAACTTGTATGCAAAACAAATTGAAACCGAGTGGAGCTATAGGACACATGCAAGATTTTTCTACATGCATGAGTTTTTGGAACGTGGATATGTTGGGTATATGGGTATGAGTATCTGGTACAATTAGACACTTGATCAGATTTGCAGTAAATGAGAGGTGGGGACTAGGGAGTGGTAATAATATAATTATAAAATTTAGAAATATATGAAAAAATAAAAAAATAAGGTAAATTTTCATGAATTGAAATAGAACACAATTGATTAATTTCATACATGAAACTATTTTAGCCTATTAAGCCTCTAGCAGTGGTCATATATTTGGTTTTGTAAATTTTCTCACACTCCTATGTCCATGTTGAGAGACGCATAGATTGGGTTTATGTGACATTAAATCAGCCATGCAGTATAGTTAGTGCTATGGTATGTGTTTTAGGCTTTACCTACAACTTCATCCCTCTTTATGTGTTTGTTAAAATATTTATTGCTGATAGTTCCTGTTACACCTCATACTGTATGAGCCTTGGGGTTCCACATTGTGATTTCATCACATTTATGAAGATTTTCTGTTGATTCCTTGGAGCTTTTGGATTGACTTGGGGAGATTTATCTTCATGGAGCCCCTTTTCTTTGTGGCCTTGGGTCATTTGATGGAAATCTTTGGTTTGGGGGAGTCTCACTTTTGCTTGCTTGGATGATTGTGCTTGCTGCTTGGTGGTATTCTCACATGTGCCAGTGTTGTTGATTACCCCTTGGTTACACTTTTGATGGATGCAGAGCATAATATCTCATGATGGTGATTTGGTTTATATGCTTATTTTGGATATGAATGATGGTTCTAGTCTCCCAACTGTTTGGATGATGATGTTAAGAGGTAGATATTTCATGATGTTTGATGTTTCCTAGTGAATTAGTGTGTTAAATTGTTAATGTATGATGTTGCTGTCACTAGGATGGGGCTTTGTATATGGTCCCCATGCTTGGATGTGTTATGGGGAACACACTTGATGATTAGGTGGGGTTGGCATTTCTTTATATCCCCTTTTCTTATGATGGTGCTATGGTAGGATGATTCATGTTGTCTTGGAGGGATTTTCCTAGGTGATTTAACTTTGTGATCTAACATTTGCTAGACATGACCTAGGGAAGAATGTGTTTCATGATTTTGGTACCCTCATTGAGATGTTACTTCCTAGGTTTGAGTTAGAAAAGGGGGATTACATATGATTTGATGGTGATCTAACATTTCTTAAGGTTGGGTGATGAATTTTGATGTAATAATCCTTTGGTGGTGGTGCATCGTAGGTTAGACTTTATGTTTTGTTGTTATCACGGTGAGGTGTTACTAGGGTGAACATTTGTTATTTACATAGCACAACACTTTATTTGGGCGCATCTTTCATTGACTATTTGGGGGAACTACGCATTTATTTTCAGCATTAACCTTTGTGCACATATGTTGAGGATAATTTAATTTTTCAATCTTTAAATTAATCTAATTTATCTAGATTAAGGTTAATAGCTAATGTACCCTACTTCATTGACTTCCTTTTCACACTTGAAGGTGTTAGTTGGAGTTGTTGAAACATTCTAGTGTGAACCTCTCTTGGGCATAGTTACCAAAGCATGCATTATTTATTGTTCTTGGAGAGGTCAACACACTTCTTTGGGGTGCACCCTCTTGTTTTGGTTAGACATCTTTATGACATGGAATATGGAGTCACATTTTGTTATTGATGTCTAACCACTCTTGGCACATTCTTCTAGGGTGCACTTCATTGACTCGTGGGTGGTTGAGGTCAATACATGGCACACTTTTCTAGGGCACATCTCTTCTAGGTTCTCTCACAACTTTATTGCATGGATAGTTCAACTCAATGTTTTTAAAACCGGAACCGGTGACGGGAACAATCCACCTAATGAACCGGTTTACCAACCGGAACTGGTTTGGTCTAAACGAACCGGTTTTAAAAAAATACATTAAATAACTAATTTTTAATGAAACAAACTATTTTTAAGATGTAAAACCATGATTCGAAGCCAATAGAGACAAAATATGCAAAGTTTGCTCATTTATATACCATGTAAAGGTGAATATATCAAAATGGCACCGAGTGCAATACATATCATCGACAAAATAGCAAAATACATAAGAAATGAGGCTCTAAATGGCCTATAAAGTCCAAAAACAATGTTGCAAGCTATGAGGCCATTGGCCTACTACAAGTCTACGGTGTACACATGATCAATCATCAAGTTCATCACCACTACTAGACACAAGATCATCATCAGGAGCTACATAGACATCATTTGGTTCAGAGTCTGAGGATGCCTCAGCCTGATCTGCAACCTCAGTATCAATGTCGCCAATGACAATAGAAGTGGACCTAATGGAAGCACGAGTTTGTCGACCTGCATGACTAGAGCCTTCCATTGGTTCTTTGCCTTTCCTTGATGCCGCTACTGATCTTGGTTCTGATTCCACCACATAATCTGCTTCATCCCCTGTTAAAGCGATGTCGATATCAAAATCAGCCTCAAACACAGGTTCTTCAGTCTCCTCCACCCATTCTGATGTTGGATCAATATCGTCCAACACAATGGGATCTAGATCAGGAGTTTTGCTCATCATTTGGAGCTCCGATTGCATTTATTGTTTACCCCCAAACCATGAAATCCTGAAAACCATTAAGTCTGCTGAATTTTGAGTGAAATCTAAAATTCTAGTTTCTCCATATGAAATCCAATGAGGTCGAAACCACTCTCAAACATCCTGAGTCATTTCATGGTAATGTTAAAAATTTAAGTAAAAGGATGAAAATGAAAATTAAAGGAAATGTCACTTTTACTTTAAGAATTTAACATTACCATTAATTTCCAACATTGTTAGGGTTGAAACACCCTTAGTTTCCCCCCAAAACCCCTAAAACACAGTAAAAAATATGCTTTTTTAACTTTACAGTGGGCGTGCCTAAAACCGGCCGGTTTAGGACAAAACCGGCGGATTTGATACAAACCGGCTAGTTTTCACCGGTTAGGGCAAAAAAATGGCGAAATGGCCTTTCCAACCGGGTTTTTTGGCCGGTTTAGACCGGCGGCCTTGCTAACCGGCCGGTTAGACCGGTAACCGGTTTTTAAAAACGGTTTTGAAAACACTGGAACTTCAACTACACTTGTCATCATTTGACTTTCATTGGAGAGCACACTCACCTCTTTGACTTGGCGTATATAATTTATTGGAGGCAGTTATGGAGGAGTTTTATGGGGGAGTGTGTGGCATACTTGGAGGTCCACATGTGTGCCTTTGGCATGTGTTTGCTTGGTCTTGTTGACCACTGAAGTGCACCTAATTTTTTTTGAAGACTCCATGCCCAAGGATATGTCAGAGGCTTCATGTACCATTAGAGTTCATATATCATCAAAGTTCTTTTAACTCTTACTTTTTCTTTTCATGTTGTATTTAGATTCCACAAGCCCTGTGGGGTGATGTAAAGTGATGCTAGTGTGATGAATTGAGTCATGTAAAAGGCCTAAGTAACTTGGGACATTGTCATCAAGTGAGTTTACTCTAGGAGGTTTTTTTTTACTTGGTTAATTATCAGGTTCTTTCGAGGACCTAATAACTAATTGAGTTTTTTCCTCCAAGCATAGCCCCAAAGCCGGAGTGCGACTTGATGACAAATCCTTGGGTGATTCCTAATGTCTACAGTCATTGTATATTACCATTCTAGATCACTTGTAAAATTTCGTGGAATTTGAACAAGTCTAGGGGCCAATTTTTAAAATTTTTAAATTTTCCGCAGGGTGGAAATTTGAATAAAATCTGAATGTAAAATGTAATAAGTGATGTCTAGAGAAGTTGTATGGGGTATATGTTTTAAAAGAATTTGCCTTAGGTGAGTCTTAGTGTCTAGAGTTATTGTATATTACCATACTACATCTCTCGTAAAATTTCGTGGAATTTGAATAGGTCTAGGGGCCAGCTTTTTAATTTTTTAAATTCTCCGCTGGGCGAAAATTTAAATAAATTTTGAATGTAAAATGTAATAAGTGACATCTAGAAAAGTCGTATGGAGTGTGTGTTCAAAATTACACCTCTCACCCTCAACTTTCTACCATGACACACTTTGAGGGGTAAAAAATAAGTTCTAGACCCTCAAAACCCATTTTTCCTAAGTTTAGTGGAAAATGTGGGAATAAATTAGCCCATAAATTAAATAAATGGAGAGAAATAAATAACTCCATGTGAGAAAATGACATGGAAATGACTTGAAAATTATCTCAAGTCAAGAGTTAAGTCAAAGGACAAGTGGGAAATGATTTGGCACCTGACATCATCAAAGCATTTATCACATGGGAAAATCGATTTTCTTGCTACAAAAAGGGAGTTTGATTTGCTGACTGGGAAAATCGATTTTATTGGAGTTAATGCACATGAGGGAATATTTGATGGATTTTTTGATTGAGATTTTGGTGGAGACTTGTCTCCAACACAACTCCACTCCTTTTACACTTGGCATCTCTTGGATCAATGCAAATCTCAAGGAAGACCCACGCAGTTCATGATAGAGGTTCAACGTATGGCTCATTGGGAACATCAATTTGATGTGGCACTTCATGGCTTGATGGTTGGGGAGTTAACTCCCTCTTGTTGCATATTTGGCATCTCTTGGTCTCACACATGAAATTTCGACTTGCTTGATGAAGATTTGATGGGCCACCTCAAGGAATTCGATTTGGTTGAAGCTCCACACATGGCATCTCATCTCTCCACTTGGAATTCAATTTCTCTTCTTGGGATCTTCTCCAACTCCACTTGTCACTTGGATCTCTCATTGGGATTTGCTCCCAAATTTCTATATAAGTGAGCATTGGGCTCTCACTATGCATTCATGTTATGAGCTATTGGGCTTGAGGAAACTCTGCCGTTTTGTACTTGCAATTTGTTAATATAATAAAAGATTTTGGGGCAATTTTGGTGGTGTTCTCTTAGCATTTTGAGGTGATATCCTTCCATAATCTTGTTATTATTCTTCAATTTTCTTACATATTTGAATGTTGTTAGCTTATATTTGCCATATATTTTGGATTGATATGTGCAAACTATCTTGCACATATCCTTGATTTAGAGTAGCATACTAAGAGTGAGCTTGCCAATTTATTTTTGCAGGAATATTTGGTCTATCTCACCCATTGACTTGCTCTAACCCATTTGCGAGCTAATATTTGTTTGAAGTGTTTAGGGAGAAATCTATTTAAATTTGTGTGTAGGAATCCATTTGGGCGTGGGAGAAGTATCACATAAATCAACTCACTCCCGGATTCAAAGTGGCTCAAGACTCATCAATTTTCACTTTAAGTTTTTCATACAAAGAGGAGCAAGAGGGGAGTTTCACTTTCTCATTATCTACTTGAATCATCCATTTATTTAAATTACATGTTTCTTTGATCTAGAGCTTTCAAGATTACATAAGCTACTTAAGAGAAATTTTCTAAGTTAAACAAGTATGGGGGTTCACTCCCATTACATACTTTGGTTTCTTGTATCTTAGTATGTACTATATTTTGCTTCTTTTGCATCCTCTCTCCACTAATAGTCTCTTTTGTTTTGCAACCCATATTTGGAGCTTTTGGCAACAATAATCTTGAGGAGAAACTTTGGAAACTTCTAACTATTTTTTGCAAAACCTCTCACACACTTGAGCACCAATTTCAAGGAGGCTGTGAGCATTAGAGGACAACAGAAAATTAGCTAGGCTATGGCCCTTTGGGGCTGATTTAGTCCTTGTAATTTTCAAATTTTGAGAGATTTCCATTGGCCATTGTGGTTGCCAATTTTTGGAAGGAGACTATAGTCCTTATAGTTCCTCTTTTGTAAAAGTTTCTCCTTCATCTTTTGGCCAACCTTCTAAAATGATTTCTACTCATTGTAACAAATTAATAAAAGATCAAATTTGCTTGTGAGAGCTTGGGATTTTACCCATGGCATTCCTCTTCATTTAGAGGAAGGACTTTGTGGGTGGATTGACTTGCATCTCATTTTCCTTGTTTTCCTACTTATTTCATTTACATGTTTAATCGGGAATTAACACAACCTTACATCACATTTCATTTGTAAATTTTGCTATTTAAGCTCTTGCATACCTAAGTTTCAACATTGACAACTTGCTTCTTGAGCAATTTCATTTATGTGCAAGCATTTTACTTTGGTTGACAAGCTTTGGTTTATTCCATTTGCACTCAACTTGTTTAATTGTTGCAATACTATTTGGATATATGCTTATGCTACACATTTTGGTAATTATTGGAGCATTACATTTCACTTGAAGAAATTGTGTCTCAAGCAATTTACATGCCTCATTTCATTTAACTTGTCTACTTTCTATCAATTGGTGAAGCACTTGCAACACTTGTGAGCTAATTTCCACTTTGTTTTCTCCAATTGGAATCATTATTGCAATTTTATGTTGCACACTATCTCATTATTTTTATTTTGAAGAATTGCAATCAACGTTTCTTTTGGGAAAAAACTTACATGCATCTCATTTAGGCATATTAACATAATTTGCATTTCTTTAAAGTGCAATTTATATCTTGCAAATTGATATCTATTTATCTAACATTGATTTCTTTTGTAGGATTACTTGTTATCTCATCTTGAACATTTACATTTGAGCAAGTCTTTTACTATATTTTTTGAAGCAATCATTAAGGCATTGGTTTTACATGCTTATCTTTTGAATTATGTGTTGATGATCATTGAAAATATCTTTATTTGATTATTGAATCCATATCTTGTATTGCTCATCATATTCATTAAGATTGCTCATAGTTTTGAAGTAGTCCCATTGACTTAGGATCTCCTAGAAACTTACATCATTTCATCTAACTTTTCATTAGGGACCACCCCCCTTAGCTTGACTTAGGAGAGAGCTTTAATGGAGAGAGTTGGGAATAGGTGACAACCCCATCTCTTAGGTTTGCCACCAAGCAACACTTTGTGGGGTTAAGGGCTTTCTCACACTAACTTAGGTGTGTGTGCTAGGCGACATCAACAGGTCCTATTACTATTTTTGAAGTTTTGAACATATCCTTGGGGGTGTACTTGTGGAGACTTTTCTTGCTATTCTTGAAGATATATATTTTATTATGTCATGGAGTTTTGGCACGGTCAAAACCCTAATTTACCCTCGTCCCCTTGGATTTGTCTAGTGGAGATGATCCACTTTATTGTTTTCAGGTCTGATGACTTCATATAGCACATTAATCCATGGAGTTGATTGACTTGGAATTTGCACATGTTGATTGGTTGCATTCATCTGGTGGACCACTTTTTATTTGTGGAGGTTGGTTATGGATTATTCTCTTAGAGGAATATTTTATTGTTGTATCTCTCATGTGGGGTGCACTTTGTGGGCTACTTCTAGCCTCTAGGTGGGCCCTTGATCACATCCTCCTAGATTGAAGAGTATTTTATTAATCTTTTATCCATCCATTCTTAGAGGGCATCTTTTATATGGACCTGTTACCCACCATTTTGTGGGTAATATCCTTAGGAGAATTTTTTCTCCAAGATGATCCTCAGCCGACAGCCAACAACCCCTTGAAGCCACCAGCTAGCTCATTGTGCTATTCACCACCTGAGCCAACCATGTGGTACCTTGCCCATTTGCCATGATCGTATGTTTGAAGGTGGGCCTCCAGAATCTAAAGGTATGCCTTGTCATTTGGAAATTGAGTATTGTAGTTTGCTTATCATGGACACTTCTGGGCATGGATTAATGGGGTTAGGTCTATGCTTCTGTTCCCTAGATCCCTTTTAGGAATTAACCTTGGTTTCTAGTCCTGTGGGATTTCTTTTATTGATCATTTGATTCCAGGGATGGTAGTTCATGGAAAACCTTGATTTTGGTTGCGTGGTCCTGTTTCCTTATCCGCTTATATTACTCTCTTTCCATCCATTATTACCCCATCCATCATTTTTCCCTCCTGGGTCCACATTCCTCCATTGGGTTCACATAGGGTTAGCTTGCCCCTTCCCCTCGCCCACACCTTGGGTCATGGTCTTGAATGAAGCCCGAAGGTTGATGCAGTTGAAAAGAAAGTTAAAAGCATATATGGCCACATTCAACAGGAAAATGTACCACAAAATGCAAAAAATGGTTGGGACAAAAATATTTAACATGTGAGCAAAAGCCAATACATGAGCTCTACCCCATCATCATGGCCATCACCCTGGTTCCTACAGGTTCTATGAGCCTTCTTCATCATATAAGAACCCATGATTGTCCCAACACTTGGTGGGTGATGAACCACCCAACCTTACAAGGGGGATTTCACTGCTGTATCTTATACATCATGCGCTAACCCCTTGAGCCCTGACCAATTAATAAAAAAAAATCATAAGAAGGCAAAAAGCATATAAAGAATGGTGGAAAGGTCAAGGTCGGGGCATCTCACGTGCAACGATTGCTCCCTCCTATACATTATAAACCGAAGTGTGGGCTTCCCTATTATTAGCTACCCTTGTACCCCAACATGTGACCCAAGGCTGCCCCTTCTCATTCCCTACTTCATTCACCTATTTGCCACATGCCATCACCTTTTGAAGGATGTACCTTGACTATATTATCCCCTTTAGAAGTAGAAATCACCTAATAAGATTATTGGTTAACCTCATTTGGAGTTTAGGAGACATTGGCATATCTTGAAGCCCATTATGGAAGGGAAAACCATTATGAAGTCCCCACCTGTGATCCATGATTAGGTAAGATCATTTACTTTATTTCTCTAATGACTTGTTGTACTGGAAGGCTGGGGAAGGCATTGGATCTTATAAAGGATTGCAAATGGTTTCCATTTGGGGTTTGGTCTCCCCATACGAGGTCCTAAGCCTCCAGAGGGCTACATTGGCACGTGTAGGTTGAACCTTTAGAGCCACGAGCCTCCACAACAGTAGATTGCACTCCATGGATCCACACAGCCATTTAGAGATTGCTCGTGGTTCACTTATTGGACAAGGAGGCACCTAATCCATCATGCCCAACTGGCCCTAGATCTACACCATACACTTAGCAGATGATCCAGGCCTTGTAGGACGATGTGGCATCAACTACACCATCATCCTAGCCCTTGCAGGTGATCTACAAGCATCTTTGATTTGTTTGGAGACCCATGAGGACATTTGTGTGCCCCCACGTCATTTGGAGCACCACAAGTTATAACAAGGGGCATGTAAGGTGAACCTTTAGATACACGGGCCTCCACAACAACAGATTGCACTCCATGGATCCCCACATCCATTTAGAGATTGCTCGTGGTTCACTTATTGGACAAGGAGGATGCACCTAATCCATCATGCTTAGCTGGCCCTAGATCTACACCACACACTTGGCAAATGATCCAGGTCTTGCACGATGATGTGGCATCAACTACACCGTCATCTTAGCCTTTGCAGGTGATCTGCAAGCATATTTGATTTGTTTGGAGACCCATGAGGACACTTGTGTGCCCCCACGTCATTTGGAGCACCACAAGTTACTACAAGGGGCCAACCCCTTGTCCACTGCTTTTGAGGGTCCTATTTTTCATTGTGGCACCCATGGACTTCATTAGGCGTCTTAGAGGGCCCTACGACATGTACAAACTATTATTTGACCTCTTGCGAGGATTACCTTTTCATTTATGAGCGAGTTTGGCAGGCTTGTCACTAAAAGTTGTATTATTAGAACATTATTTTTATTTTTGGGGCTTATGCAGGGCAAGGAGGCTAATTTGAACTCCTAAGTTGTGTATAAATACAAGTGAGATGAGCTCATTTTCCCATCATCACTTTGGTTTGGATCTCTTATCTCTCTTGAGATTTTTGCACTTTTTCTAAGGATGAATTGGAGCTTTATGGATGAGTTTTGATTTGTGGATATTGGTCTATCTTCTCTTGTAGCTTCTTTATTGTGAATTATGAATGGTTGGATATACTCTATTACATGTAAGTACGTACTTTTGATGTTATTCTTGTTTACTTTTGTCATATATATTGGATTGGGATTTTCGCTGTTCTAGGGCTAGTTGCTGCATGCATTTACTGCTTAATATTGTGGAATTTGTCTCTATTATAGCATTCCTTCAATGTATGGGCCATGTAATGTGAGCAAAATCTCCTAGGGGTAAAATTTGATCTTGACAAGCCATTCCTCTTACATATTGAATTATAAAAGCTACAAGGTTGCTTCTTTTTGACCTAGAAGGCAAATGAAGTAATCTTGAGGCCTCCTTGACTGGGAACCAAGAAATCCTACTCTTACTCAACGTAGACTCCATTCTCCCAAAGATTAAGGCACTGATCTACCAAGGATGGTCACTAAAATCCATATTTTCTCACATCCTTCCGGGACTAGCCACATTGGGCTACCAAGGGCATCAATTTCTCGACAAGCTAGCCATAAAAAAAATTCGATTTTCTAGGGTCTCCTGCGCTGGCCTTTCTTCTAGCTCTCCAATTTTGAAGCCATTCCGACTGAGGAGTTGGGAGAAAAGTCAAGGCCGAGCTCTGGAATCAAAACTTGCCTTGCCAAGCCCAATGTTAGTGTCTCATAGGGTCAAGACAACATCTTCAAGTGAAATTCTCTCCTTGATTCTTCCCCACCTTGTCTAGGGTAAGAATATTACTGGTTGCTTCAGACTTTCCTCATACCCTAGACCGAGTCCACTTCGCCCCCGTGTCGTCCCGCTCTTTTAAAGGACCATTCTTCAAGAACCATTTGGGATACCAATTCTAACAAGGATTTTAGGGTTTGGGGAACTCCTTAACAAGCCTATTCCCATAAACCTAACCCCCAAAATCCTCGCTTCCTTTCCCTAGAATCTATACTACCATGCTTAGTGAGCAAGCAAGCTCCATCTTTCAAACTCTTCTGGGAAAGGGTTTGTTTGGGTCACTCATATTCATTGACTTATCATTCATTAGTGACTCCAATACATATTGGGTCTTCTCCCATCGGTGAAAGTTCGTAAATCAAAGGGAGCCTTAGCTGAGGTGATAATGGGCTAAGTCTCTATTTGTTGCCCTTGGCCTAGCATTTGCCCTTTAGGGATCCCCCTTAGGTCCCTTGCTAGTTTGAGCGGTAACAGGACCCATTTAGCATTTGACCGAGTATAACACCTATTTTTGGACAAATTTTATGTGGACCATTTAGCATTTGACTTGGTATAATACCTGTGAAGCTCGGGGAGTTCGTGAACCCATCTCGGGTTCTCGCCCCCACGAACTAGGCGCTGTTACGGGTGCTTGCCAAAAGAACCCCGAAGAACCAGGTTCGTCGCATAAGAACCTGATATGCTCAAACCTCAAGATGGGTTCATTTGGCAAAATGGGTGTGCGGAACCGCAAAACGGGTGCGTGAGGGGTTCGTCTGTGGCACGGGGCAAGCAAAATATGGTTTTTAATTAAACAAAAAAAGGTGAAAATACATTTACTGACGACCCTAAATTGGCAATTGCATTTGTTTTAACTTTTTATTTGTGGCTTTGCCATTCACACATGTCCAGTTTGACGATGGTGCAAGGTTTGGTCGTGTCCGATAGTTCGACAGTTCGAAGGTTTGGCAGTGTCCGATAGTTCGACAGTTCGAAGGTGTTTAAACTTGGGCAGGTAGCTAGTTTCTTAGCTTGTGAGAGGAATTAGAGTACATATGCTTTCATCCATTCATTAAAGAGAAACATGTTGGGATCAAAGAAGGCTGAGAACTTAGTCTACACTCGTAACACACTTCTTCTCATATCATGTAAAGACCCAAGGTACAGGAAGGGTCATTTCAAGAGATGGGACCAATACACAGATGATGCTACATGTGTGGACGAGGAGATACAACTAGATGGTCTTATTGAGCTACTTCCAGTTACTATGGATGAGCAGGAGGCTCCAGATGAGAGTGATCCCTCCCTAGAGAGCCTCTTGGCTGAATAGCTTAGTGAAGTTGATGACATGGATATTGATGAAGCCTAATCTTGTTCATTGTTCAGTTTCACTTTTTTTGGAATTTTGAAAATTTCTATTTCATGTTTGGAAATGCCTTGGGGAAATTTTGAATGTAGTATGACAATGGACATATACTTATGATTCTAATATCTAATATCATGATTCACATCAATATGTAAATTGCAATTTCCACTTGATATCAAATTTGAAATTTCAAAGTGAATGTTCATGCTCAAGTCTTTAAATGATTTATTTTACTTCTTGTGAGTTGGAAGATTTCAAAATTCATATATCTCATAATTTGCAAAATATATAATATATATATATATATATATATATAAATTATAATATACCTCTGACAAACCCACGTGCCCTGCTTCAAAAAGTGATGCACTTGTCCCCGAACCCACGTTTCCTGACAACGTAGTATAATACCTATTTTTGGAGAGGGTGATTTCTCTTGAGGAGGTTAGTGTCTACATGTTTTGATATTGTCAACCATGGATCTAACTACTACAATATTTTATAATTTGTTGACTTGTCATAGAGTTAGTTGAAAAGATAATATATTTTGCAGTGGCATGATCCATATAATCCACAGTATTGTGTTCATTCTGTCGACGTTTCAAACCCCAAACCCCTTTGGGGTTTGAAACGTCGACAGAATGAACACAATACTGTGGATTATCCGGATCATGCCACTGCAAAAAACTACCACAGAAGCTTAAAATCTAACATAATATATTTTATTGTATGAGAGATTTAACTCACTTTATATAAAGAGGAGTTTCTCTCCATTTCAAAGACGGATTTTACCAATTAGGGATTGTGAAGATGTGAAAGAAATGAAGGAAATTGTAGGAGTTTGGAGATGATGTTGAGCTTCTCTTGTGTATCAAACCTTTGAAGACTAATGAAACATTGAGGTATTGATCTACTTTGTTGTATGGTTATGATATGCTTTTCAATTGTTGTTTATATGTTGTAGAATTTTCTTGTTATCATATTTATGTGAAGGCTTGATAATGAATTTCAATTCATTTATTCGCTGTTTTATTTCTACACTTGTTCTCATTTCTTCTATCTATTAAGTTGTAGATTTGGAAGTACATTTCAGCCATAAGGCAGTTCGTTCACATTTGTCTTGATGAGTGGCACCCTTAGCCCTTGAAGACTTGATTCTATATCTTATTTTCAGCAAACATTTTGAATTACACCAAAGTACACCGCCCCAAGTGATGAATGCATCGAACAAGTTTTTTCATCCAAGAGGTTGAATGTGGTAAACTATCCCTTGTCAGCCTTATAGCCTACCTCAAAATAATTGATTGTTACACACTAGTACTTTCATTCATTTCGATGTTTCATCACCCCATTAGACCTTAGATTGATAGGCATTAGTCTTGCATCATCCCATTTCCTTCTTCCTGTCATTTCCCTTTCATTTGCTTTCCATACCCCCTTTTCCATTTTCACTACCACATACCATTACTACAACCACTTTGCTTTATCAAAGCTTACTCTTGATTTATAACGTTGAGCCCCCACCCCATAGCCTTCATATTCTTATCCTTAGGGAATCCCCCCTTGAGTTGGAGAAGAGGTAACGTCAAGAGAAAGGAAGAGCTACTGAGGTGACAGTGGGTAGGCTAGCCTTCCTAAGCTGCACACAACTAACACTTTGGTGATTGAGGCTTTACACTTTTGTGGGTGCTAAGTTGTTGTAATAGTGCTAATGTCCATTATTGCTCCCAAGAGTGGTTGATGCTTGGGTTCCTCCACCTTTTTTTAGATGGTAAACCATAACCATTTCTTTTGTGAATGAATTGGTTGTTTCTACTAATATCAAACTTTCACATCAAACTTTTGGTCTTTAATATTTTGGATTCGATGTTGTTTATGATTCTAAATTGCTAAATCATCAATAGGAATAATGTGAGCCAACTATAAGCATCTAAAACATGAATTAGAGTCATTCAATATATTAGTACTAATGTAGAAAGATCCATAGTAACTGACATAGGACATTGGTGGCATATCTTTTGTAAACGAATCCAAATAGCTAAAGGGAAAAGCCTTCTTAAGTCATATAACCTTGAAAATTTAAGAATGGCATGATTGATAGATTCAATTGTTTGTTTGTTTGTTTTTTTTTTTCATTTGGCTCCGTTTTAGCATGAGAAATTACAATAATTCAATTATTTTTTGGCACTTTAACCAAGGATTTCGAACCTAAGAGTGGGAATATGCTAGGTATGGGCTCCCCCACTCTCAAAAGCATATCCCATGCCACTATGCAGATTTCTAATGGTGGGAGATAGAGTAGTTTTGATGGTTGTTAATTTGATAGAGCAAGCATTCACACAATTGTGCACTTTCGTCACATCACCCGCTGTTGTAGGGTAGCAGGCGCAACATTCCATTAAAAGTTAGAGGGAAGTAAAATAAAAAAGGGCTTGAAGCATATTTTTAGACTTTGATGGCTTTGACCTAGAGAAAAGAGGAGAAACTCAAAGTAAACTCTATTGAGAGATGGAGAAAAATGTTGAGAAATAATTCCATACATATTGATTGAAGAGGATTGAATGCTCGTATCAAGTAAAGAGATCTCCATTATAACCAAATTTGGGGAAAATAGCTTTGTCCTTACCTCCATAAACCCCTTGTTACCATTGCAAGCATGAGAATATAGGACCTTAGGACTCCCATGGATTTTATATCTGCTCCAATAAGCATGTGCACCTAGGGAGATGTTTGGTGTGGCTTGTTGACCACTACGTGTCAATGACCCATCGCAGTACACCCTCTTTTTTCGCAAAAGGGATAGCGCCTGATCAATGTGTTCGTGCCGTCCAACTATCATCATCAGCCTGATTGTCATGTTATAATGTAAACCCATTTTGCATGTATATGATGTAAATAATCTCAATAGATTTGTGTCATGTATGTAGTTGCCTAGGCAAACCTACTTTTCTGGTGATGATCTACATTTCGGGATGTTTTTTGTTTCATCGATCCATTCTCGGATGGTCGACAGAGTTTTCCTTCAGTCTCACCCCAAGGCCGGAATGGGTTTTGTCACTGAGATCTTAGGTGAGTCCTAGTGTTCTAGATCGAGTCTTTGTAAAAGTGATTTGGGAATAATCCTAATTGTTTGGTTAGGTTATTTTATTACAAACTGCTTGGTTTGCTGGATTATATTTGTGTCGCAGAAATGGGTAGTCTTTGAGGGTCTATCACAAATGGGTTTTCCCCCTTGAGATGTAAAAAACATGAAAATTATGATGTAAAGTGTCTTGAGGGTTGGAAAAATAATTTATCCTCTCATAGGTTAATTAATTAAATTTTCTGGCCAAAAATTAATTAAAATCCTAAGCCATAAATTTAATTAATTCTAGGTCCTAGGGTAAATTTAAATTCTCCGAAGGCAAAATTCGTCTGTTCTTAAAAATTAAATTTCAAGAGGTCTAGGGATTAAGGTAAATTAATATTTTGATAAATTTTAAGCCTTTGATCCCTAGGGTCAAGTCAAAGTCAAAATTTTGAGGAAATTAATTCAAAAATTAAAATTTTGAACAGTGTTGTTAAAAGCGCGATTTTATCGCGCTTTTTTCAAAAAATCGCGATTTTTTCACCTTAACGCATAAATCGCGCGTTTTATCCCAAAAAATCGGCGGATTTTTTTTATAGCGTTTTTTTCCGAAAAAAGCGCGTTTTTTTCGAAAAAAGCACGCTTTTTATGGAAAAAAGCGGCGAGGCGCGGGGCAGCGGGTTATAATAACCAAAATGCGATTTTTTTTTTATGTCATTTTTGACTTGGGCGCGCGTTGGAGGAGGAGAAGTGTTGGGAGAGAGGAGCTGAAGGGTTTGGAAGCAAATCCAAGTGCTTGTTGGAGAATTTCAAGAGGAGATCACAAATTTCTCCATAAAAACGGTATGTAGATTATTTTTTTTTTGTTTTCCTTGTTTAAAAACTTTGTTTTTCATTGTTTTTGGTTGGCAAATTTCATATGGGCAGTTGACACCATTTTCCTTTTGTTTTTAAAGAATTTATTGTATTTTTTCATTGATTTGGGATGGGTAACTTGGTATGAGTATGGGAACCAATTTTATTTTATTTTTCATTTTTTTTAAACATTGTTTATGTTTTTTCATTGTTTTTTGGCATTGGCATTTGGTTGGGTAACTTGGGTTTGGAAATTGGGATTTTGGAAATTTGTATTTTGTAATTTTGTAAATGCTAAATTGTAATTTGTATTATGTAATCCTAAATTCCTATTTCCTAATCCTTATTTTTCCATAGGTTTGCAAATTCAAAATTCAAAAACAAACATGCCAAGGAAATTGGATCCTTTCTGGGAATATGGTGAACCTAAAGCTCCGAATGATAGACAAAACTTGAATTGCAAGTTGTGTGGAAAGGAGATAAGCGGGGGGGTGTACAGGTTGAAGTACCACCTTGCACAAATCCCTGGACGTGATGTGGGGCCCTGTATAAATACAAATCCTGAACTTATCCAAAGAGCCATGAGAGCATTGGGAGAATTAGAGCACACTAGAGAGGCCAAAGAAGAACTCAAAAGGCAACTAAGAAGGTCAGCTGAAGGAAGTGGACCAAGTGGCACTGGTTCTACTGCAGCGTCAGTCAATCCGGTAGCTGCATCATCATTTTTTGTTCCTCGAACCACACCTGGTTCACAACCAACTATCGGTTCAATGCTAAAAAGAACTGAAAAAGAACAAGCTGATAGGTTGATGGCAAAATTTCTCCTCTGGAGTGATATTCCTTTCAGCATTGTAAGGAATAATCCATTTTTCCAACCTGCTGTTGATGCTATTGCCAGTGTTGGCCGGGGGTACAAAATCCCTTCTTATCATGATTTCAGAGGCCTGATTCTTCAAGAGGAAAAGCGTGACTGCACCCAAAGATTGGAGGATTTTAGGGCATCATGGGCACAAACAGGATGCACTGTTATGTCAGATGGTTGGACTGACCAAAAGGGGAGAACCCTTATAAACTTCTTGGTTAGTTGTCCCAAGGGGACTATGTTTATCAAATCTATTGATGCAACTCATCAAATCAAAGATGCAAGAACTTTATGTGATTTGCTGGATGTGTTTATTTTGGAGGTGGGTGCAGAAAATGTTGTCCAAGTCATAACGGACAATGCTGCAAATTATGTTGCTGCTGGTAGAATGCTTATGGACAGGCATCCTACTTTATTTTGGACACCTTGTGCTGCCCATTGTATTGATTTGATGTTAGAGGACATAGGGAAAATTCCCTTTGTCAAAGATATTGTTGACTCATCAAAAAGCATCACAAAATTTATATATAATCATACATCTGTGCTTAGCTTGATGAGAAGATTCACCAACAACAAAGAGTTGGTGCGCCCCGCCATTACACGGTTTGCGACGAGTTTCATATCTCTTCAATCCCTTTTGAATTCTATGTGGGATTTGAAGAGAATGTTTCTTTCAGAGGAGTGGCGTGCTTCGTCAATGAGCCGCAAACCAGAAGGAGAGGCGGTATGCAGACTAGTTTCATACCAGGAAGACTTCTGGGCGGGAGTGCAGGAGGTGTGCGCCGTTACTGAACCTTTGGTAAAGGTTCTTCGGTTGGTTGATGGTGAGAAGCCCGCAATGGGCTATTTGTATGAAGCCATGGACAGGGCCAAAGAAGCCATTCGGTCCTACTATGATGATAAGGGAGATGATGGGTTTCAGAAACAACTCCTTCTATGGGAAGTGATTGATGAGTGATGGAACAACACACTCCATCGTCCCATTCATGCTGCTGGGCTTTTCCTGAACCCTGCATTTTCTTATGCATGTGGGTTTGATTTTGATGCTGAGGTCGTGGAAGGATTATTAACCTGTGTCCAGAAGATGGTGAGATCTCCAGAACAACGTATAGAGATTTCTAGACAAATTGAGACATATAAGATGTCAGGTGGCACATTTGGCTTTGAGATGGCTGTCACTGATAGGACGATTAAAATGCCAGGTATTTTTTAGTTTGTACTTTGTTTCAAATTTCATTGTCTCTTCAAATTCCATTTTTTTCTTATGTTTATTTAAAATTTTATTTGTAATTTTGTTGTAGACGCATGGTGGAAGATGTATGGTGGCAGAGTACCCCTTTTGCAAAAGCTTGCCGTACGCATCCTCAGCCAAACATGCAGCTCCTCAGGATGTGAGCGCAATTGGAGTGTATTTGAAAAAATACACAACAAGAAGCGCAATAGGTTAACACTTAAACATTTAAAATATTACAAATTTCCAAATAAATTTTTGAATTCAGTAAAGTTTTAAACAATATTTTTTTTATAATATTAATTATTAATTATTATTTCATGAACTTTGTACAGGTTGGAGTCCCATAGACTTAATGACATGGTCTATGTCTACTACAATCTTTGATTGTGGGTGAGGCAACTAGAGAGGACACCTGATATGGAAGCCATCTCATTGGATGGGATTGACACCACTGCTGAATGGAGGGTTGAGACCGAGAGGCCTCTCATGGATCCCACTGATGATTGATTAGTGCAGGATGAGGGGGAGGAGGAGGGGGAGGAGGCAGGAGGAGGAGGAGGAGCAGGAGGAGGAGGTGACACCGCCTACCCGGGCTACCACTACCACCAGTAGAGGACGTGGTCTCCGTCTACCTCAGCCTCCTGTAGCTGCTACTACTAGTTCTTCAGCTTCTAGAGCACGTCAGACTCCACTGCCATTTCCACCAGCACAGGCACCAGCTTCTACATCTAGAGGGAAAGAGAAAGCTGTGCCATTTTCTCGCAAGAGGGGCAGAGGAAATCAATAGGATTAGACTTTCATTTTATTGTATATGACATTATGACATGATGAGATACATTATCATATTTTTTGTTGATATTTTGAGGCTGAGTTGGGACTCAGGACTTACTATTCAGGACATGATTCAATGTTATGTGTGATTTTAGCGCTAGAAATGATATTAAACATCTTATATATTAGTTTTTTTATCATATTTATGTGTCAATGTATTTATTTTATGTTGTAGATGGTTTAGATATTAAAAAAATTGAAAAAAAATGAAAAAAAATGAATATTTTTGTGCCAAACGCTTTTTTCCCGCTTTTGCCGATTTTTTCCGCTTTATTCCCGGCGCCGATTTAATCCCGCTCGCGCTTTTAACAACATTGATTTTGAATTAATTAAAATGCATTTAATTGAAAAATTCAAATTTTCTCAAGAATGTAAAATTTCGACGGATGAGATTAAAAGAAATTTTGATCCTCATCAACGGTTGAGATTGCTTGACGAGAATCACTCGAATTAGTTGTTAGAGAATTTATCTTTAAATAGGAAGTCATTTGTCAGTCCATTCATCCGACCTTTGAGTCGTGTGCTAAGCGAAAAGCTCTCGTGTAATCTTTTTTGAATAATAAAGAAAGACTTTGGGGTTAATCTTCGCCGGTGTTACTCTTCGTGGAAATACTGTAAGATGTGTCATTTTTCATGCGTAATTTTTTTTAGCCATTGATAATAGCTTTTGAAGAGTGATTTGAGTACATGTATCTTCCTTAGTCGCTGGGGTCTGAATGATAATTTAAATTCTGAATGTAATAGCAGGTATCTCTATTTGTTTGAGTTTTATTATTGTTTTCTTGCTCTATGTTGATGGTTGAATTGAGTTTTGCAGGAAAGTCTTGATTTTTAGATCATCGGGCGTTTGGGGAAGTTTTCAGTTGGACCAACCAACTCCCGATCCGTGTTTTCTGAAGAGCCCAGCTTAATTTGATCCCGGGCTTATCATAAGATTTCTATTGGTGATGCATGAAGGGTTTCGAGCTAAGCACCTCCTTTATTTTTTTTTAAATTTTTATGTGCGAAATTGATGAATTTGGCTATTGAGAGCCTTAAATTATCAGATCTGGGAGCGGAGCTGGACTCACACTCCCCAAATCTGATAGATTTGCCATTCTTGTACATAGATTCGTAAATTATTTTTTTTTTGGTTTTCTGACGGGTTTTTCTGGGTTTGAGTTTTACCATTGGATATATTGTTTGGGTGTTTCTTGTTGTCTTGCAGCTACAGATCTGAGGAAAGAATCCGTGTAGAGTCCAATTCTAGGCCTTGGAGGGTAAGATCTGGACTTTTGGTGTTTTATTTGCATAATTTTGTAGGAAGATTATTCAAAGGATTTTGCAGTCCAAGGTTTTATTTTTATTTTTTTAAATTTGGAGAAAATTTTTCAAAGGTTTCATTAATAAATCTAAAGCAAAAAATTTTAACATCTTAATTAGAGTTTCTGGGGCTTACTGGCTACAATTTGTTTGATTTTTTTTTTTATCTACTGCCTGGGCTTTTGGGTTTGCTGCAACATTCGATTTTTTTTTAGCCCTCTCATCGCCCGAGTTTGTCTCCATTATCGTTGCTTGGAACTGCATTTACCCTCAAAACCCTTGCTACCCTTTTTTTTCTTGCCGCCCCTTCACCTTAGTTCTTCCTTCTCCAGTTTCATCCGCTGCCCACCATTAAACCGCAACTGTAAACCCTGCGATTACCCATCCATTCTCCCCTTCGAATCCTCTTCCCTCCACGCAACCATCCTTCCGCTCCTCGACCTGCACCCTCCTCTCCACGTAGCTCTTTTCCATCAATCCAATGCTCACAGATCCGCATGCTCCTCGCTGCCATACTTGCACGTTGTCTATATCCATTCCCGCTGCAACAAGCAAATTTAGACCTTTGTCCAAACCTCCGAGCTCCATCCTCCTTGCCGTCGAGTTGCTCATTGCCGTAACCTGCAAAACGAAATACATTCTTTTCTTTGTGCGTTCTTTTGTGTGTGGGTTAGCTTTAGACTTTAGACATTTTGATTTTTTTTGTTTCATTTGATTTTTATTTTTGTTGCATTTGTTTATTTTTCTTGTTTTGTATTTTCTTTTAGGTTTTTCGTTAGGGCTTAATTTAGTTCTCTTTTATTTTTATTTTTAATTTTAATCCGATTTCATTCGAAACTTTGGTTAAATTCATTTAATCTTTTTTCGATCTTTTGTTTTGACTTTTGTTTATTTATTTTTTGATTTGATTTTAAGTTTGTTTTAAATTTTTTTTTTAATTATTTCTGTTTTACCTTTTTCATTTTTTATTTTGATTTTCTTATATTTTTTCATTTTTCATTTGAAAAGCATTTCAAAAAACACAAAAAGTTCTATTCTTTTTAAATTAAAAAAAAATTAAAAATCTAAAAATTAAAAATCCAAAACATTAAAAAATTTTAAAGGAATTGAATTAAAAGAAATAAATTAAAGGGATTTGCTTTCACATTAAATTTTTTTATGTGGCCTATGCCCATTAAAATTCTAATTTATTGACTCTTTGATTCATTTTAATTCTGTCATATTAAAAGATTTTGATTTCTTCATTAAAGCAATTGCCTAAGGAATACTTGAAACACAAATTTAAATTTCTTTGGTGTTATTTGGTGATTAAATTAAATTTTCATGGTTTTTCTATGGTTAAGGTGCAATAATTGTTTTAAATCATACTAGAGAAAGTTAATTAAATTCTAGGTCTGGGTCATTAATGAAAATTATTTTAAATCTAGAATCTCTTGCATGATACAGTTTTGGGCATTTACATTGATCATTCATGATTGTCACTATTCGTCACATACATAAATTACATGGGATATCTTGTTTCTTTTCATTGTATGGTTAATCGAATATTAAGGCACTGGTCCCTAATCATTGTTAGCTTGCGGTTGTGTCTTATTTTAATCTATCTATTTCATTTGACCGAGACTCGCTTTAGATTCATCAAGTTGTCCATCATTAAAATCTCCTAGAGCCTGTGTTTCACAGGCTATCCTCATCCATTTACCTTAGGGACTATCCCCCTTGACTTGTCTAGGAGAGAGTCTAAACGGAGTAAAGGATTAAGAGTGACAACCCTTACTCTGAGCGTTATCGCGCTGCCTAGACACTTTGTGCGATAACATTTTTTGGTGCCGTTGCCGGGGATATTTTATTCTCGGCGTTTCAATGACATTTCCTCATCATTTTTCTCATTTCTCATCTTTTCATTTGAGCCGACAACGACAACATTTTTTGGCGCCGTTGCCAGGGATAGAGTTTTTCTATCTTTGGTTTCTTCGACATCGTTTTAATCATCTCATCTTTTTCGCCATTCATTTGCTTGTCAAGCGACACAACACTTCCTGGCGTCATTTGATCTTTTCATCGCCTTATCTTTCGTCATCTCATTAATTGTTTCATCTGTACTTTTAGCACTTGGACATATTGGTTCGTTTCTTGTTTGGGTGGCGACTCCACTTATTCATCCATTATTTATCAAACAAGAAACCCTCCCTTATATCCAATTGTTTGTCTTTTGGATCTTAGAGCTAGATTCATGTTCAAGTGGCAACTCCACTTCTTTCATTTCTTATAAGAATTTCTATTAGAAGCTCGCTTCTTGTGGATCTCTTGATTTTCTTGAGCAGGGGTTCCCTTTCTAGCATCCATTTGGTCCCTCCTTATCCCTTCAAGCAAGTCATCATGGATGATTTGTTTACCCTGTGTCATTTTACTAATTTTCTCCATGATATGCCGGAAGAGGCTATCCATAAATTGCCTTTGTTCTCGGGCAGTGATTCAACCTCTACTAGAAAACATCTATCCAGGGTTACTCATACAATAGTTAGATATTGTAGTTCTTCCGAATGTAAACATGAAGATGTCAAGATGCGTCTATTTGCCTTTTCTTTAGAAGGCGATGTTTTGAATTGGTTTCAATATTGTCTTGAAGACTCTTTCGCTTCTTTACAAGACATCATCAATGCTTTTAAAGATAGATATGGTGATCAAGGTGGCTTGCCTTGTGCCCCTAATACTATGCAACAAAATGAAAGTAATCCTGTAAAGGATCCAACTTTCAGTGAAAGATTTCAAGACAATTCTCCATATCAGAATGTGCCATCCACTTGTACCGTTGCAGGACGAATCCATGCTAGTGGAAAAGCAGGAACAAGTTATCAAATCAGTGTCGCCAATGAAAGGAAGAATGATAAACATCTTATAGAAGAACTAAAGTAGTTGGTTAAAGACATGCAGTTCAGTCAAACATAGCTGGTAAAAAATATGGATTTTAATCAAAATTTTTTTATAACTGATTACGTCAAAGATATGAGAACTGTGTACACTCAACTGGAAAAATGTGATGAGGAGATGGAAATCATGAAAATTAAACACTCCGATCATGTAGCCACCGTAGTAGAAAAGTGTGCTCAGAATATGGAGGCTATGAGGACTGACATACAGAGTCAGCATGCTAAGGAGTGGAAACCATGAAAGCTGATCGTTACAGAGAAACGAGCTTTATGCAAAATTGCTTGATGACCATAAAAGCAGGCAATGAAAAAGTAATAAAAGATATGAAAGTTGGTCAGATATGTCTTCAAAATAAGTTATTGACCATAGAGGAAAACCATGCCAAAGAAGTCAGTGCTATGAAGGTTGAACACTCTAACCAGATGGATGCCATAACAATATAGGTACAAAAATTTCAGCATCAGTCAGAGGATGAAAGAAACAAGGAATCATCAATAGATCAGAAGCCTCCTTGTCTGCTGCAACAAGCTCCATCTTATTACGAGGAGGTCATTTGTTCCATTGAAAAGTGGCTAATTAAAGGTGACTTGGATAAAATGGAGATTAATAAGAATCAGATAAAGAATGAAGAAAGACATGTCATGCATATCTTACATACTTCATCTAAGAGTTTTGAAGCAGAATGTTCCACATCATCAGTGATACAACCTGCCACAAAGAAAAGATGCAAGAGAAAGAGAATGAAAAAGTTGTTTGATGCATCTGATGGCTGCGAGCATCTTGATTTTCGGATAGGAAAAAGTCCCATTATGTGCAGGATTGGACATGGCACACCTGAGAAATAGCCGACAAATTTGCCTAAAAGTAGGCAAATGCTTAGTATGCACTATATTGAACACATCTGATGCCATGGGATATCTTTGTATTGTATTTCTAACCTTATGCCCTGTTATTTAAGTATTTCATTTTGTAGTTAGATTTATGTTTTTCATGTTATTATGATAGTTAATAAATGAAGAGCTTATATCTTTCCTGTGCTTAATGTTATATGATGATTTTTGGATGGACGCTACTTGTGTTATGTTGTGTGTTGCGTGGATGCAAAGTCTGAATTCTCACATTCCTTTGGTGCAACAACGTGTCCCCAAGTAGAGCCAGATGTTGATCACTACGTGTCAATGACCCATAGCATTACACCCCCTTTTTTCACAAAAGGGATAGCCCTTGATTGATGTGTTCGTGCCGTCCAACTATCATCATCAGCTTGATTGTCATGTTATAATCTAAACCCATTCTGCATGTATATGATGTAAATAATCTTAGCAGATTTGTGTCATGTATGTAATTGCCTAGGTAAACCTAATTTTCTGATGATGATTTACATTCCGGGAGGTTTTTGTCTCACAGATCCATTCTCAGATGGTCGACAAAGTTTTCCTTCAGTCTCACCCCAAAGCAAGAATGGATTTTGTCATTACGATCTTAGGTGAGTCCTAGTGTTCTAGATCGAGTCTATGTAAAAGTGATTTGGGAATAATCCTAACTGTTTGGTTAGGTTATTTTATTACAAATTGCTTGGTCTGCTGGATTATATTTGTGTCGCAGAAATGGGTAGTCTGTGAGGGTTTATCACAAATGGGTTTTCTCCCTTGAGATGTAAAAAACATGAAAATTATGATGTAAAGTGTCTTGAGGGTTGGAAAAATAATTTATTCCCTCATAGGTTAATTAATTAAATTTTCTGGCAAAAAATTAATTAAAATCCTAAGCCATAAATTTAATTAATTCTAGGTCCTAGGTAAACTTAAATTCTCTGAAGGCAAAATTCGTTGGTCCTTAAAAATTAAATTTTAAGAGGTTCAGGGACTAAGGTAAATTAATTATTTTGATAATTTTAAGCCTTTGAACCCTGGAGTTAAGTCAAAGTCAAAATTTTGAGGAAATTAATTCAAAAATTTTTTTTGAATTAATTAAAATGCATTTAATTGAAAAATTCGAATTTCCTCATGAATTTAAAATTTCGACGGATGATATTAAAAGAAATTTTGATCCTCATCAACGGTTGAGATTGCTTTGACGAGGATCACTCGAACTAGCTGTTGGAGAAACTATATTTAAATAGGAAGTCATCTGTCAGACCATTCATCCGACCTTTGAGTCTTGTGCTAAGCGAAAAGCTCTCGTGTAATCTTTTTTGAATAATAAAGAAAGACTTTAGGGTTAATCTTCGCTAGTGTTACTCTTCGTGGAAATACTGTAAGATGTGTCGCTTTTCATGCGTAATTTTTTTAAGCTATTGATAATAGTTTTGGAAGAGTGATTTGAGTATAAGTATTTTGCTCAGTCGCTGGGGTTTGAATAATAATCTAAATTCTGAATGTAATAGCATGTATCTCTATTTGTCTGAGTTTTATTATTGTTTTCTTGCTCTATGTTGATGGCTGGATTGAGTTTTGCAGGAAAGTCTTGATTTTTAGATCATCGGGTGTTTGGGGAAGTTTTTAGTTGGACCAGCCAACTCCCGATCTGTGTTTTCTGAGGAACCCATCTTAATTTGATCCTGGGCTTATCATAAGACTTTTATTGGTGATGCATGAAGGGTTTTGAGCTACAAGCACCTCCTCTAAAATTAATTTTTTTATTTTTTATTTTTATTTTTTATGTGCGAAATTGATGAATCTGGCTATTGAGAGCCTTAGATTATCAGATCTGGGAGTAAAGTTGGACTCACACTCCCCAGATCTGATAGATCTGCCATTCTTGTACATAGATTTGTAAACGATTTTTTTTTGGTTTTCTGACTTGGGTTTTTCTGGGTTTTAGTTTTATCATTGTATATATCGTTTGGGTGTTTCTTGTTGTCTTGCAACTTTAGATCTGAGGAAAGAATCCGTGTAGAGTCCGGATCTAGGCCATGGAGGGTAAGATCTGGACCTCTGGGGTTTTATTTGCATAATTTTGCAGGAAGATTATTCAAAAAATTTTGCAGTCCAAGGTTTTAAATTTCTTTAAATTTGGAGAATTTTTTAAGGGTTTCATTAATAAATCTGAAGCAGAAAATTTTAACCAGAGTTTCTGGGGTTTAGTGGCTACCATTTGTCCGATTTTTTTTTATCTACTGCTTGGGTTTTTGGGTTTGTTGCAAAATTCAATTTTTTTTATTTAACCCTCTCATCGCCCAGGTTTGTCTCCTTTATCGTTGCTTGGAACTGCATTTACCCTCAAAACCCTTGCTGCCCTTTTTTTCTCTTGCCGTCCCTTCACCTCAGTTCTTCCTTCTCCATTTTCATCTGTTGTCCACCATTAAACCGCAGCTATAAACCCTGCGGTTTCCCATCCATTCTCCTCTTCAAATCCTCTTCCCTCCACGCAACCATCCTTTTGCTCCTCGACTTGCAGCTATAGCTCTTCCATATGCTACCCATCCGCATTCGAAACTGCATCCAGTTCCTCGCTGCTGCCTACGTCCCTCTCGGCTTTCCCGCGACAATCTTCACCCTCCTCTCCACGTAACTCTTTTCCATCAATCCACTGCCCACAGATCCACGTGCTCCTCGCTGCCATACCTACCGCTGCCTATGTCCATTCCCGCTGCAACAGTGAAACTCAGACCTTTGTCCAAACTTTCGAGCTCCATCTTCGTCGCCGTCGAGTTGCTCACCGCCGTAACCTGCAAAATGAAATACATCCTTTTCTTTGTGCGTTCTTTTGTGCGTGGGTTAGCTTTAGACTTTAGACATCTTGATTTTTTTATTTTTCATTTGATTTTTATTTTTGTTTCATTTGTTTATTTTTCTTGTTTTGTATTTGCTTTTTGGTTTTTGGTTAGGGCTTAATTTAGTTCTTTTATTTATTTATTTTTAATCCGATTTCATTTGAAACTTTGGTTACATTCATTTAGTCTTTTATCGATTTTTTGTTTATTTATTTTTTGATTTGATTTTAAGTTTGTTTTACATTTTTTTTAATTTCTGTTTTACCTTTTTCATTTTTTATTTTGATTTTCTTATACAAAAAACACAAAAAAGTTCTAAATTTATTTATTTATTTATTATTTTTTTTCTAAATTAAAAAAAATAAAAAATCTAAAACATTTAAAAATTTTAAAGAAATTGATTTAAAAGAAATAAATTAAAGGGATTTGCTTTCACATTGAATTTTTTTATGTGCCCTATGGCCTATTAAAATTTTAATTTATTAAACCTTTGATTCATTTTAATTCCGTCATATTAAAGGATTTTGATTTCTTCATTAAAGCAATTGCCTAAGGAATAATTGAAACACAAATTTAAATTTCCTTGGTGTTATTTGGTGATTAAATTAATTTTTCATGATTTTTCTATGGTCAAGGTGCGAGAAATGTTATAAATCATACTGGAGCAAGTTAATTAAATTTTAGGTCTGGGTCATTAATGAAAATTATTTTAAATCTAGAATCTATTGCATGATATAGTTTTAACTTTTGGGCATTTACATTGATCATTCATGATTGCCACTATTCGTCACATACATAAATTACTTGGGATATCTTGTTTCTTATAAGTGTATGGTTAATCGAATACTAAGCCATTGGTCTCTAATCATTGTTATATTGTGGTTGTGTCTTATTTTAATCTATCTATCTCATTTGACTGAGATTCACTTTAGATTCATCAAATTGTCCATCATTAAAATCTCCTAGAGCCTGTGTTTCACAGGCTATCCTCATCCATTTACCTTAGGGACTACCTCCATTGACTTGTCTAGGAGAGAGTCTAAATGGAGTAAGGATTAAGAGTGACAACCCTTACTCTGGGCGTTGTTGCGCTGCCTAGACACTTTGTGCGACAACATGGCTCATGAGTCATAATAAATCTTAGAAGTTGTTATTGATTTATGAAATACTTGATGGTGTCATGACTCTTATGTCCCCTCCTAACCACGTAATTAGAATATAGCTATAATGGGATTTAAGTAAACTCAGTGCTCTCTCGTTCTTTTATTTGAACATATAAGATGCTTTTGGGCTTGAGGACCCCTTTCTTAGTAGTTTTGTCAGTTGTCCATTCAAATCCCTTAGGTCTTATATCATCATTAATAAATGGTTTGGTTCTGATTATATTTTCCAGGAGCGAGCATATTCTAGTAGAAAATGTTGTTATGAAAGTACGTTTTTTCTTTGAATGCTTTTTGTGTTAGATTTTTACCTTGTTTGTCAGTCATTGATTGTCCTTCTATATGATGTAGCAATTCTTGCTGAGGCTAACTCAATTCTTGTGCAATTAGTATGAGGGCACAACATATCATTACAATGGTGCACTGCATGACACTAGTGTTCTTGGGAGTAGTGCTGAAGTTATGTAGGAGAGAGAGGGTGAGAGTGCATGTATGTGCCAACATCTTCCCATTCCTATTCTAAATTATTGAAACTTGATCCACTTCAGTGAGATTTACTATTGCAAAGTTTGTTTTTGAATGCATTATCTACTGTTCTAATTAGGTGTAGATCCCTAGGATTGCTAGAGTGTTTACTTAAGGAGTTGAGGGTGCAGATCCTATGGAGCATAACACATTTATTCTCCAGTAGGGGTGCACTATTTTGGCACTTCTATCCATGTGTGATGGTGCATTGGTTGTGTAGATCAGGGTCAGGGTTTGATCGTGTCATCTTGGGCACTATGTTGGTTTAAGCAGTACAAGTTTCTTCACTATGCATCTTAGTGTCTTGATGAGAAGGAGAAAGGTAAGTAGCGACCGAAACATAAGTGATTTGCAAAGAGTGTAGAAACTTCTACATGAGCTAATGAGCTTGCATCCAAATTGTAGAGAGCCTTCTCCATGTTGTCATGCTTGTCCACTAAGACTGCTTTTGGTGTCAGATGTTATGTGGATAGTGGAACTTCTAGACACAAGACTAGCATTCTTCAAACTAGAAGAATGAGATTTTGACATGCATGTGGACTTAGGTGACAAGTTCTATCTCAATCCACATGATAGCAGAAGAGGTTCTTGAGCTATGTGAGGTATTAGATGTCCTAGGTTTAACAAAAAATCTTCTTTTGGTTTCTTGTCTAACATATCTAAAATGTATGATTGAGTTTGATGATCAACAAGTGATCATTTGAATTTTTAAATGTATCCTTGGCCCCTGATCCTAGTTTACTTTTGGCTAGAGGAGTAAGGGTGGCCTTTACAGGTTGCTAACAAAGCTTATCAAGCATGGAGCTTTGGTGCATAGTATAGTAGTCACAATTTTTTCTAAGCTTTAGAACAAACAATTAGGTCACTTGTGCTATGGAGCTTTGCCTCTCTTGAAGGACATGGTGGTGGGAATACCTAATTTCATGTTGGAGAGGATTGGAGTATCTAAGGGATGTGCTCTTGGCAAGCATGATAAGACTATGTCCCCAATTAGTGAGCATATACGTAGTTCAATTCTTGATTGGGTACATACAATTGTGTGGACCCATTCAACCAACTTCAGTGATAGGTAATATCTATTAAGTTTCGTTTATTAATGATTCTTGGAAAACATGGATTTATTTTATGAAGACCAAGGATAAGGCCTTTAGTAGGTTTTAGGAGTTCAAAGCTCTTGTGGAAAATTGGATTGGCAAGGAGATGAAGATACTTTATATATGAGAATGGAGGAGAGTAATACCTCTAAGGAGTTTGATTCCTTTTGTATAGAAGTGGGGATCAAGGGGGAGTTGACAATGCCTTACAACGTGCACGCTGCAACAACATGGCGTTGGAGGAAGGAAGAACAGGTCCATTGTTGAGACAACAAAGGTTGTGCTTCATTACTAGATTTGCTTATGTTCCTATGGGCAGAGGCATATAGTACAATTGTCTACATCCTAAACATGTTTTCTCACTAGGTATTGGAGGAAAAAACACCAAAGGACGCTTTTATTTTATAGGTCAAGCACCCATTTAGTGCTTCTAGGGTTTGTCCAAGGTCAAGAAGTCAAAAGAGTCATTGTCAAATATTTAAGACCCCAGTGGGCACATTATAACTTGTAAAGAAAAATTATTTGTCTTTAAAGAGTTGGAATACCCTACAAGATCACGTCGGCCTAGAAGTTGTCAAGTCGGCCGAAGTCGGCCTAATTGAAGAGCTATGTCTACCCCTTAAAGAAGCCTATATAAGGAGAGGAACTCGTCCTCCAAAGACTCACTTACTTATCTCTTATTCTATGCGAAGAAGAGGACGAAGAAGAGGTCAAAGAAGGACGAAGTGTTTTGGGCTAGTTCTCTCTCTCTCACGTGCTAGAGAAAGCTAGGGTTTTTGCGCAAGGGTCTCATCTAGTTCGATCTTGGAACGAAGGAAGGAAAGAAGGCAAGTGAAGGCTACTAAGGGTATCTCTCAAGCCCTAAGTCACAAGGAAAGGCAAGTGAAGGACAAAAGAAGGCTCTAGGAAGAAGATCAAAGTTCCCATGTGTGGCAGCAACAATTGCTTGGAAGTCGAAATTTCAGATATGAAGTAGGAGGTCGAAGTTCTTGCTGTTGGAGGCCGAGTTGGTGTAATTGGGAGAGATTTATCTGGGTTTGGCAAGTACAAGGTTTTCACATTATTTCAAGTGGTTGATCTTGATCTTGGAGGGTATTGGTCTAATCCATAAGGTCTTGTTATTTGTCAATCGAAAGATCCATAAGAAGAGAAGAGATTTAAGGGTTTTCCCTCAAGAGGAGGTGTTTTGGCCCTGGCTTGCAACTTATATACTGTGTCACTGTTCTTATTGTTTTGGTAGTTGTTTGATGTTTCTCACATTATAATAATAAGGAACAAAGCTAATAAGTAAAAAGGTAATGCAAACAATTATCAAGTCGAAGAGAATTCACATATTCATTGCCCTATTGAATTCTCAACAGAATCCTAGGTATCACACTTTGTGTATTTTGTTGTCTTGTATATATTCATATCCCCAAGAAGAAAATAACCAAATTGGAACCCTTCAAAGTTCAAATTGAAGGGTGTTTTTGTTGGATGGAGTGAGTACTCCAAGGCTTATGGACTCTAATATTTTGTCGCATTGGAAAATGGTAGTGAGCTAAGATGTAAAACATGACGAGGATGCATGGTCCCTCAAGGTTGGAGGAAGGAAGAATAGGTTGATTGTTGAGACAACTGAGGCTATGGTTCATGACCTGGATTTTCTTATGTTCCTTTGGGTAGAGGCATGTGGTACAACTGTCTACATCCTAAACATGTTTCCTCCTCTAGGTATTGAAGGAAAAAACTCCAAAGGAAGCTTTTCTTGTTGAGAAATCCTAGGTATCACACTTTTTGTGTTGTTGTCCAGTATATATTCATATTTTTTAGAAGAAATGAACTAAACTGAAACAATTTAATTTGAAGGGTGTTTTCGTTGGATATAATGGTGGAAGTGATGCTTATGAAGTCTACTTTCTGTTGCATTGGAAAATAATAGTGGACTGAGATGTGAACCTTGTGATGATGCATGGTCCCTCAAGGTCTCAGGAGCCTCTTAGTAGAGGTTTAGGAGGGAGAAACCTTTTCTGTCCTAATGCTGATTAGCAAGGTTTTGGAGGTGGAAGTGATGCTTTAGTATTTTTTGATTCAACAAGGTAGCCTAGGTGGTACCTAAACATAGTAGGATGCATAGGAGCATGTTGGATCTCGAAAGCCATCCTTTTTAGTGAGTCATCTATCTAAAAAGTTTATAAATTATGTTGCACTGATGTCTTACATCATTGTTGTAGAGCCTTTTAGTTATGAGGAGCTAGTTGGTGAGTAGGTATGACAAAACGCTGTGGTGGACATGGAAAACTCTATACTGAAGAATGATGTTTGGGAGATTGTGCCAACACAAGTGGGGAAGTTTGTGATTTGTTCTAGGTGGATGTCTGAGGTGAAGCTTGCAACAGACAAAAAAAGTACAAAGGTTCTGTTCATAGTGAGAGTATTCTCTAGCGAGGAGTTGACTATGAGGACATTTACTCTAGTTGCTAGTGTACTTGCATTATGTTCGTTATGTCTTTATCATCAATTCTTGGTTGGCATTGATATCAAATGATGTAAGAACATTGTTTCTTAATGGTCTAATCAAGGAGGCAATTAGATCAATAACAACTCTATAATGAAGAATGCTGTTTGGGAGATTGTGCCAACACAAGTGGGGAAGTTTATGATTTATTCTAGGGGATGTTTGAGGTGAAGATTGCAACGGATAACATAAAAAATACTAAGGTTCAGTTCACAGTGAGACTATTCTCTAGAGAGGAGTTGACTATGAGGACACATTTACTCTAGTTGCTGGTGTACTTGCATCAAGTTCGCCATATCGTTAGCATCAATTTTTGGTTGGCATTTATATCAAATGGATGTAAAAACATTGTTTCTTAATGGTATAATTGGGGAGGCAATATACTTCAATCAGTTGAGAGGCTTTGAGGTGCGTGGGTGAGAGATCCATGTATGCAAATTGAAGGATTTTTATGGGATGAAGTTGGCATCGCATGCTCGGTACTCTAGGATGGAAGAGTAATTGTTAGGTTCAAGCTTTACTATAGCTATTGCAGATCTTGATCTTTATTATTTAATTGGTAATTTGATTTGCTTGTTTTTGTGAGATCCAAGGGAAATTTTCACCCTAGGGTTTCTTAAGAAGTTAGGGTTTCAACAAACTCTTTTTCAGACAATGACTCCAAGATTCATTCAATAGAAATTAATGAAGTCTTCAGTAAATAACATTGCCATCTCAACATTACAGTAAACAATACTACAGTTCAACCAAGCAACAGAATTTCATAGTAACACTATATTCTCCAAATTTAATAGTTTAGTATAGTTTCAAACTGTTGCAGTATAATTTTGTATTGGACAAAGCTTGACTAAATAATAATTGTATTCTAACCAGAAACCTGAGTGGTTTAGAGTAATCCATATATTTGAATAAACCTTTGCAAATTATGATCAGGGCTAGTATCCGAATGGTTTCAAGGGTCAAGACGGAGGATAAAACT
The DNA here is from genome assembly GCA_031772625.1 of Pinus tabuliformis. Taxonomy (NCBI): domain Eukaryota; kingdom Viridiplantae; phylum Streptophyta; class Pinopsida; order Pinales; family Pinaceae; genus Pinus; species Pinus tabuliformis. The sequence goes on along the minus strand of CM062807.1, from coordinate 212,424,560 downwards.
CTTGTTCTTCCTTGATTTCCTTCAAAAAATTCTCCCAGAATCTATCCAATACCATTGTGTCGTCTTAGAGAGTCCTGGATCTGCTTCGGTCCTAAATCAATTCCTCTATACTTGCCTCAGACAACGACTCCGAGCACTATATAAGAGTAGCAAATTTCTACAGAAGTTAAGACCTATTGCAGAGCACAAATAATCCTTGAGTGGCCTGAGGAAGGGAGTTCGAATTTGGTTGGGATTAGTGATGCAACCTAAGCCGTAAATACCCACAGTATGGATATAAAATGCATGTCATATACATGTCCCAGGAATTTAAAATTCCATACCTAGTAAAACCTTCACAAATCAAGGTTTAAGGCTCCTTAAATAAACTCTATGCGGAAACATTTCATGTAACTATCCCAAGTCTAAACTTTAATAAACCTTTGAGCGGAACCTTATACAACCCTTCATAATCTTTGGTTAATTCTTATTACCCGTGCATATCAATAGTACCCTTTTAACTCTGGTTTCAGTTTAACCCAACATTAACCATAATACATTTATTCTGCTCATTTCTATTATAACTCTTGTATAATAGAAATATTTCATAACCCACACTTAAACCTTACCTTTTCGCCATTCCACAAACCTTTGCACATATATCGATGCTCTCTTTAGCGCATTAAATCTCCACCGTTGATCTCATTCCTTCAGATCCAATGGGTATTGCGTCACCCGCTCGCCAACTAGCTTGGACGATCTCCTTTGTCGACCAATCCCGCTCGATCCAACGACTATCGGGTAATCTCGCGTGAAATCTTGCACGACCGATACCAGGTCGAGAGCGCATGAGAAAAATGGTTTTCTCTTTCCATCGTGTGCTACGTGTCAACCCCTCAGGTTAATCGTGTGAAATTGTAGAATACCATTTACAACTTTTAGGGTGCGTGAGATACCGCTGACCACTTGCGATGACCGCTCCATCCTTGTGCTAACACGTGGTGTTAATCTCCGCCATTCATCTTCTTGACTTTATTTTGCGTAACTTAATCCTAGCCGTCTATCTCTTAACTTAATCTTCTGCAATAAGATCTCTGCCCCTCATCTTCCATTAACCCTGTCCATTGATCCGACTGATCCAACAATTATTGTGCACTGTTACGTTCTTTTGTTTCTTACTGTGTAATAGCCTATTCGGTTTTCTGCCTGTGTATTTGTTCTCGCCTTATGGTCTTCACTTGTTCTGATCTTGATCTCCACTCTGTTACTTTATTTCTTTGTGCCTTTATGATTCCTTCATAAATCCTTAGGTTTTAGGAAACCTCGCAGTTATACCTTCAATGTAACATTAAAGATTTTCTCCAATACTGTCTGTGTGCAAGCCCATAACACTCTTCTCTGCCTTCTTCTTCGATTCTACACACCTGCAAACCTATGTTGCACAAAATTACTTTAATCCACACACAATTTGTAATTCAATTACTCAATACACACCACACAACTCAGAAATTGCACTTCTGTATTGATAAATAAATATTTACACCATGAATTCCTTCTCGGCCTGATCTTCTATATCAGTGGCCTTTTGACACTACTTCCCTTTATCTTCCCGTAGGCTACAATCAATCTCCTCTAATTCCTAACTTTCTAACTAACTCTCTATGCCTTTTAGGCTTACATTTATACAAAAGGTTCTGTAACCCATTTCGGTTCAGATCCTTAATCTTTTGAACTAAATCCTAAATATCCTCTAAGTCCACTTTTGACTCAACTAATCCCTAAGGATCCTCCTCTAGTTCCACAAATCATGAAACCAATTCTTAATCTAAGATTTACAATTAATTCCCAAATCTCTCAATCTCTCAACTATCCTAATTCTCTCATGTTCTCCAACATTCGAGAACATTTACAAATATGCCTCACAATACTTAATTAAACCCTATTCGAAATATCTCTTATTAAAATCACTCAAAAACCTTAATAATTATATTAATTTAATACTCAAGGAACCAACTTCCTTGAAAACACAAGACCCCCTATGTTTACTAAAATACAATGAAATTTCTGAGCTGGATGCTCCTGCATCAATTAGCCTCCTTTGATGCTCAAAAAGTTCAGATTAATTTGCCTCAGAATAATTACGTAAATGCCCAGCGTCAGGGTTTTGTTTTCCTCAGAATTGTGATAATATCCTGCCTCAGATAGTTCTGCTTCTGCCTCAAGAATCAGGATAAACTTGCTGGGAATCGACCTCAGAATAATTCGATTTTTTGCCTCGGTACAGATCCGTCTAACCCCAGAAGAATTTCAGATGCCTTTGCCTGCGGCTCGACCTTGTGGCTTGACCCTGCGGCTTAGATCTGCGGCTCGGCCCTATGACTTAGTTTTGTCATAGGGTAAAGACAACCCTCCAATTGGTCTCAGGCAGAGTTCGTTTTCTATTTGCACGAATTCCATCTAGGTTCAAAAAAACCACAGTCTGATTCAGTGAGAATACTGCTGGTTTGTCTCAGGGAAATTTTGCATATAGTCTTAGCCTCCAAATTTCGTCTACCTCAGAAAATTTTCCACCTTTGCCTCAGAACAGATTTACATTCCTTCAAGATAATTTTGATTAGCTTGCTTCATATCTCCCACAGAATTCTTTGCTATTCTTTAAATGGATGACTTCCCTGTTTTCTAAAATAGAAATAGTAAATAAAGATAGGTGACTAGGTAGGGTGGGATCACCTTCATCAAAACTAGTCAAAGAGGAAATGGGGTCTTAAAACTCTCAGAGCCTCAGTCTCAAGAAAAAACAGAGACAAAATGATCCAATCAAATCATGCCTTAAATGAATCTAACCCTCTTGTATTTATAGATTTCCTTGAGGGGATTTTTTTCCTTAATTAATTGAGTGGGGTTCACAACAAACCCCAACTTTGGGCTTTTTTGCCTTAGCTGCTGCAAAACTTGTGCCCTGCTGCCCAAGCATTGGGAATTTTGTGGTTTTTCCCTTTACCCAAAACTATAGCCTATGAGGATCGTAGGCTACTTCGTCCTTTGGGGACATTACAACAATGTTCCACCAAGTTTCTGGGACGAGGAGGAGAGGGAGTAGGGATACGCAGGAGTGGCCTATGCAAAAGCTCCCCACCAATTTTTAGGAAACGTGGGGGGACGTCAGGGTCTTAAAAACTTAAAAATATAAAATATAAATCGATGAATCATATAACTGAAACAAATTTAAAACGAAAAGCATGATCATTGATATCTTTATCATATAAATTATAATCATACATCATACATGTAAGTTTGTAACTGTACAATGTAACTACTAGTCTACTAACTTACTAACAATGCACAATGAAAATAAATTATAAAATTATAAATGTTTAAACTTTTAAACTTTAAACCATATTGATGTTCCACTTCCAACTATGAACATTGAATACTGAATATTGAAATAAAATTATAAAGACAAGTTTAATACATCAAGAGTCAAATTTTTTAATTTTATAGAGTCAAAATAACATAAGAACATATCAAAAGATAAATGAGCATAATTGCTCAAGGTAATCCGTTCAACGAAGGAGCAGACAGAAGGTTGCTTGGCGATGGCGGCAGCGTTCCATTCAACAAAGGAGCAGACAGAAGGTTGCTTGGTGATGGCGACAGTGTTTAGTTCAACGAAGGAGCAAACAAAAAATGAAATGTGAAATGAACATAACGTAAACCCTTTTTGGTCAGTCAACGAATATTAAAAATTACGATTTTTTTGTTTCATAAAAAAAATTGTGAATTTTTTCTAGGGAAACGACCCCTCAAGACCCCTTAAGACCACTCGCCTAGGAAATGACCCCTCAAGACCCCTTAAGACCTCTTTCGCCTAGGAAACGACCCCAAAAATGGAGGAAACAATCCCTTTCAAGTTTCCTCGCGTACCCTATTTTTTGGGAGCATGGGGAAACGAACCCCTCTCGTCCCCAAGTCCCTGGAGCGCGAGGGAGCTAGGAAACTCGACCCCCAGGTGCGGGGACGAGACCCCATGGAACACTGCATTACAGTCCCCCCTTTCTGACATTGCTTGTCCCCAAGCAATAATAAATTTGGGTGCTGCAACTTTTTCTCATCAATCCTTGAACATGAAAAATTGCCTTCAAACTTTAGAGTTACCATTCTGAACATACTGACATTGCAAGATATCATTTCATCCATTAGAGGTTGCATTCTACTACCTGCACCCATATCTTCATTAGTTTTTTTTTCTGAGTAAAGACTAATTCTATTAAGTAATGGAAAATATAGTACAATCAAGCCTGTAAACAGGCTTATCAGAGTAGCTATGGAGCCGAAGGTGATAGGGGATCAACCTTGCACCAAATAGACAGACCAGGGACAGTTCAAAGAAGCAAAGGATTACAAAGGAAAGTACTAATCAAAAGGCTACCTCGAAGGGTTGTTTCCTTCAAATCGACCTTTTTTGCCTTTTTTCTTGCTCACTTTTATCCACCCAATGGAGTTTGGCTGTGTCATGACAAGTTGTAGATTATTTTGTCCTGAAGGCTGATCATCCTTGTCAGAGTCTGAGGGCGAAGAGAGATGGGTACGTTTCTGAGAAATCTGCTGGATAGAGGGAGCCTCCTGGTGAGCCGAGGGGGCGTCCTTCGGAATTTCCTCATTCTGTAGCTCAGTTTCAATTTCCTCATCAACCTGCTCATCTGCCTCAGATTCCTCCTCCTCCGAACTCGAGAAGCCTAAATCGTCCATCCGATGGAGTGGTTTAACAGGATTCCATCTCTTGGATTTGGGCTTACGATTCAGATTCTTCTTTTTATCTTTGAGCTGTGAACATGTACTCTGAAGGTGCCCTGTTTGATGACAATGGCGACAGCGGAAGGCTGTGTTCTCATAATCCAGTGGTTGAGTCCAATGGAAATCTCCAAACTTGAGATTAATCTGATCCGGCAGTCCTTTGCTGATATCTATTTCTGCGCATAGTCTGCCATACGTGTAGAGACCATTTTCCCTTCTTGAAGTATCTGTAGCCAGGTATTGTCCCAAAGTGTTTCCAATAGCTAGGAAGACAGAGAAGTCCCAAAAATGTGCCGGAAGGTTCGGGAACCTGACCCAAATGGGGAGCTTGGAGATGACTGCTGTAGAGGGGTCGAAATCAGGAAACCAGGGGGTCAGAAAAAGCCCAGCTGAACCCCAGAACCAAGGGCCTCCCGTTAAGGCTTTCTGGTAGTCTTCGCTTGATTCAAAAAGCACTAAGAAAAAACCTTTTGAACATAAGAAGATTTTACACTTTTTAGTCCAAGAGGTATGGACCCATTGATAAAGATCTGCTGTGCGAGGCCAAAGGCCATTAAATCTGCAAATGAGTGCGGATTCTGCAAAGCTCTGGTAGCGGCTTTCAACCCTAGGATTAGAGAAGTCAATGGAGGGAATTTCCTCTGATTTGTCTACCAGAAACGGCTTTGGAGCTTCATGTAGCTGGGATGCCTTTGTAGAAGACTGAGGTTGGGCAGCGTTTTTGCGTGCTGCATCTTTGTAAGAGAAAGAAGGGGCAGAGGAGGTTTGCCCAAATGAACCACCTCTTAGACGGAAAGAAACCCCAATAGATGCGTCCTTTTGAATGCTGTAAAAAGAAAGAGGAAGAGAATGCATAAGCTGCTTACCCTTATACAACAATCTGAGGCAGGAGGAGGGAATCCCCAGCCGGCATTCAAGTTTTTGCAGAAGATCCTGCACAAGATCTGATGGGCAAACCCATAACATCGTTGTTTTGCCTGAAAGATTAACTTGGATCTGGAATGCATGAGGTTCTTCTGGTAGATCCAGCTGGTTCACGATCGAAAGCTGCTGCAGAGTTGATCTCGTCTGAACTGGCCATCTGTAAGCTGCTTGTCCATCGATCTGGGTTTTTTTAAGGCCCCAAGATCTTCTGGGCTCCAGATTTGATGGTTTACCTGCAGATCTGATCATCTGAGTACCATGCCTATTCTGTGCTCCTGATTCAGAGCAGATCCATGACCCTTGACATCGGATCTTGAGGATTCGAGGGCCGCAGATCTGTAATAAAGGCAGATCTGTTACCCAGAGGATTCGAAGGCTGCAGATCTGGACAATAACCAAGGGTTTGACGCTGCTGAGATCGCTTCCACGATTCTGATCCGTCCGGCTAAGCTTCGGCTCCAAGCAACAATCCTTCAAATCCTCCCAATCCTTCAAATTAATATCTGAGAAAGCTTCGAAAATTCTGACCCCAGCGTCGTTACATTTCACAAAAAGTCTGCCATCCGTCGCTGAATTCAACCTCCCCGCGTCCTGTCTGTAGTCCAGGAGAGGATCTAAGAGCGCTTCCTTCCATTTTCCATCGCAAAGATTTTCCACAGACCTCTTCTCAAAATAAAACACAGCTCGGACGTACTGTAACTTCATGCTCAGATCCGAATCATGATCCGTTCGCCCATCTGCGTAAGGGCTGTGATCCGAGCCCGGGATTCTCCCTTCTTTGGTTTGCAGAGTGGCGGCAGCATAGTCCCCGTTTCCTGAAATCCTAGCCATGGCTCTTGTTCTATTTGGCTACTACCAACTTGTTGTGTTGTTGTAGATGATGCAATTCGATGTTTTCTCACCCATATCTTCATTAGTTACTTGAAAGTGTTGATTCATATATGCTACAAATCCCGCACTTCTATGAGGCACAAACTTCACCAACTCCAATTTGCAAAATTTATGCTGCCAATATACAATCTAATCAATTCATCTATCAAAGATTTCAATAATGTGTAGGTTGCATCTTTCTCCCTGTTATGTAGTAGTCAAATGAATCATTATGTCTTCAGTAAGACTTCCACCTTGCTCAACAATTTTCCAAGAAAATTCTCCAATCGCTAGTTGTAGTTTAGAGCTTTTTGCAACAAAACTTTCATGATGCTTCTCCCTAACCATCTCCCAAAGTGGTTCAGGATGTAGAAAAACAAGGAGAAATGGTCCGGAATATCGATAACAACCATTATCTTCAACCTCATGCATTTGGATAATACAAGATAAGATGAGATCATATGTGTTCCTTATGACATCAAGAAATGATCTATCTGGAGTTTGATGCAAAGGCATTTTTGCAGGTGAGGTTACTTTGCGCCTTTCATTGCACACAATATTGGAATAACACCTGTTGACACCTAATCATTGGGATTGGGTGAACATTTGTAAATAACGTAAATAGTAAATAATGGAAAATAAGAAAATGAAGAGACACTGGGAGGTGAAGCCCAAGAGTTTCTCCCTGCTTGTATATAACCATGAGCAGCCTTAATGAAGAAATCCAATTTGTTTTGAGGAGTTACCTCCTGGCTTGGCATGGTATTACAGCTAGCTCCATTTTTGGCATCCCTTTCTGCCCTTGTAACTCCATTCTGCCATTTTTTTGCATATGTTGCAATAGAGATGGATCACATGATGCATCCACATGCAAGTTGCCTTGGGGCAAAATTGAGCAGGAAAGAAATCAAGCCAATGGTAAAACCAATGACAAAGGGAAAGGTAAAGCACCTGAATCCGCTCACTATGTTGTGGCACATTGTAATATTGAAGTAACTGAAGAATTGCTTAATGCTTCACTTGCTTTCTTGGAAAAATGATTGGTTGCTTGATTTAGATGCAACTTGCCACATGACGTTTAGAGGAGATTTTTTTGAAGAATTTACTGACAATGTTCATGGAGCAGTATACTTTGCAGACAAATCAAAACTCAAGCCATCAAGGCTTGGCACAATCAGACTCAAATTACTTGGTCTTCCAGACTTTGTTTTGCATGATGTTTTATATCTCCCACAACTAAGGAGAAACTTGTTGTCCTTGGTCTGCATCCTCCAGCAAGGACACTCCATTCATATGTTTGATGGCAAGGTTGAGGTGAGAAAAGCATCAGATCACTCATTTGTCATGACGGGGATAGAAGAAGAAAGATTTCTGAATCTGCAAGGCACCTTTGCTCGTGCACAAAATTTCTCATACATTTTTCATTATGATGAAGGTACATTTCCATCAAGTCTTTTATGCAATGCTAGATTTGGACACTTGAACTATGACAACCTTCGCTTGTTGAAGAAAAATGGTGTTACTGGTTTGCCTACAATTCTTAGGAAAATTAAGCAATGTGATGCTTGTATTCTAGGAAAGCATAACAAACAGTGTTTTCATGATTCACATTCTAAAGCACATAGAAAACTTGAACTCAATTCATTCAGATTTATGCAGTCCAATGCCTGTTCCTTCTGCAAATGGAAATAAATATATGTTGACATTTATTGATGACTACACCAAAATGTGTTGGGTTTATTTAAAACAAATTTGATGCTTTTCAAACATTAAAGAACTTTCATAAATGGATTGAAAATGATGCACAATCTCATATTGGCTCTATTCGCACTGATAATGGAAAAGAAGACACTTCAAATGAATTTGAAGACTATCTTAGCCAGCATGGGATCAAACATCAAACAACTGTGCCTTGTAATAATATAATGGAGTAGCTGAAACAATGAATAGGACAATCTTAAATATGGTACGTTCCATGATGTTTTTCAAGAATGTAAAATTGATGTTTTGGGCTGATGTAGTTCTATGTGCTGTATATGTAAAGAATAGATGTCCATCTAATGCTGTTAGAAACAAGACTCCTTATGAAATGTGGTATGGCCACATTCCTTTAGTAAAGCATCTCAGAGTCTTTGGTTCCACCTGTTATGCCTTGATACCAAAGGTACAAAGAGACAAACTTGGTGCAAGGAGTCGTAAATGTATCTTCTTGGGGTATTCAAATACCTCCAAAGCAAACTGTCTCTATGATGAAGTTAATAAGAAGCTTGTTGTATCTAGAGATGTAATCTTTCTTGAATCTTCCAAAGCTGACAATGTTGTTAAGTGGCAACTTGATTGCTTGGATAGATTCGGACATGCAAAATCATATTTGATAATCAAATTCCACATCTTGAAGGGGGATTCCTACACTGGATCAATCTGTGGAATCTTCTTCTGAAGCACTCTCTCCACCACATGAAGCTCCAACCACTGATGATACTTCGGGTGATGTGATTGATAGAATTGGGAGACTCGATCTTGATTCAGCCCCAACTCAGTCAACTGAGCAGCTTGGACCATCTCAGAAAGGTCCCCCAAAATGGCTGACAAAGACACTTGAAAATGTTCATTTTGATGAGGTTGGAAAGACAGGAACAAGAAATTCAACCAGGCAAAATGGAGGTGATGTAGATGATTCTGATTCACCTGTTGATATGGACGTTTATTATGATTGCGAACTAAATTTGTCTACAAATTTTGAACCAACTTCCTTCAAAGAAGCCGCTTCTCATGATGAATGGAAAGAAGTGATGCAAAAGGAGTATGATGCATTGATAAAGAATGGCACTTGGAAGTTGGTTGATCTTCCATTGGGAACCAAACCAATTGGCTGCAAGTGGGTTTACAAGAACAAATATAAAGGTGATGGCTCACTTGACAAGCACAAAGCCAGGCTTGTGGCAAAAGGTTTTGCACAGAAGGAAGGGGTCGATTATGATGAGACTTTTGCGCCCACAGCAAAATGGGCTACCATCTAGGCACTCTTTGCCTTAACAACCCAAAATGGTTGGAAAGTCTATCAAATAGATGTAAAAACTGCTTTCTTGAATGGAGATCTGAAAGAGAATGTTTTTATGTCCCAACATGAAGGATTTGTTGTGAAGGGACATGAACATAAAGTATGCAAACTTGTGAAATCCTTGTATGGCCTCAAGCAAGCATCGCGAGCCTGGTATGAAAAGTTAATTGAGCATCTTCTGAAACTCAACTTCAAACATTATGATCTTGATGATGCAACTTTGTTTGTCAAGAAAGTTGGCAAAACCGTTGTATATCTTGTGGTATATGTAGATGATCTTTTGATGACAGGGAATAATGAGAGCTACATTGCTTCCATAAAGAAGGAATCGAGGAAAGGTTTTGAAATGACTGACTTGGGCTATGTTCACTGCTATCTTGGTATTCAAGTAACTCAATGTCCAAAGTCTATATTCCTCTCTCAAAAGAAGTACGTTGGAGATCTGTTGAACAAGTTTGGCATCGCTGAGTGCAATCCTTTGACTACTCCAATGGAACAAAACTTAAAGCTCACATCCATTGAAGGAAAAGAATTTGAGGATGCAACAAAGTATAGATAGCTTGTAGGAAGTCTCAACTACCCGACTACTACCAAACATTGGTTTGCTACAAAAAGAGTTCTAAAATACTTGAAGGGAACTCAAGACTTTGGACTCAAGTATACATAGGTGGGCTACTTCAGCTTGATTGGATACTTTGATTCAAACTTCGATGGAGACAAAGAAACTGGGGTATCTACTTCAGGTTATGCTATGAGTCTTGGATTAGGAGCTGTCTCCTGGAGATCATGCAAACAATCAGTTCCAACAAATTCCACAACAGAGGCAGAATATGTGGCAGCTACGAGGCAACAAAAGAAATTGTGTGGCTCAGGAAAATTCTGGAAGATTTGCAAGTAAAACAAGTACATTCAACTCCACTTTTGATTGACAACACCTCTGCAATAAAGTTGGCCAAGAACCCAAAGTTCCATGATTGAACGAAACACATCAATACAAAATACCATCTGATTCGACAACATGTTGAGGCCAAAACAATCCATCTACGCCATTGTTCCACTAATGAGTAGATTGCAGACATCTTCACCAAAGCGCTTGGAAGAAAAAAGTTCGAAAGATTCAAAATGATGCTTGGGCTTACCAAAATCCTTTCAAATTAAGGGGGGATTGTTGACACCTAATCACTGGGATTGGACGAACATTTGTAAATAATGTAAATAGTAAATAATGGAGAATAAGAAAATGAAGAGACATTGGGAGGTGAAACCTAAGAGTCCCTCCCTGTTTGTATATAACCATGAGTAGCCTTAATGAAAAAATGCAATTCGTTTTCCTAGCCTGACAACACCTAGGATAGAAACTTGTCAAAATTGAATCAACCATATTTTGCATTGTACACTAAAGGCTGCTAGCATATAAAATATGCTTCACCCCAAGATAAGAGTGATAGATAATGAGCTTCCTCAAGTTCAAAATCACGCTTGGTAAAAATGTGACAGTCTTGTTTGGCCCAATGTGTTTGACAACATGCTGGTTAATATAAAGAGCATGGGTATTGGCAGGACATTGTGCCTTCATGCTTCCTTGATGCTTTTTGCGGTGTTTCCTACAACTTGTATGGCTTGTATTCCTCCCTTTCTCTGTTGCTGCAATTAAGTTTCCATTGTTTATGCAATCCCTATTGTGAGGAAGAAACTTCATTGTGTCTTCAGTTGCCCTGCTGGGTGTTGTCCTAAGAAGTTTCTTCCTGAATGCTGATTTTGGACCAAGGAATATTTGCTCTTTATAGAAGATGATCTGATCTCTTACCTCTATTTTTCTTGTTCCAACAGTCCCTTCATCATCCCATTCTTCGCCAGCTAGTTGGGGTTTATATTTCGGTTGCCTCTTTGGGATTTTTAAAACTTGTCGTCTAATAGAATCTATAGTAAGATATTGACCCTCTAAATGCCTTAAACCAACATTCAAACTCCTAATTGTTTCTTAATGGTTTGTACATCCTTGTCTGTTTGAATGATCCGCTTCTTTAGGGAATCTAACCCTTGCACTGAATTTTTATTGCATTCTCAAACTTGGTCAAGTGACCCCTGTTAGCACTCCAGGAAGCTCTCCTAGGTTGTAGCTCGGAGATGCTTGGTAACATATAAATCTTCAATATCGTTCTTGGAACTATTGGAATGGATGATGGTTTGGATCAAGTCAAACGACTGTTTCAACTCTATTTTCACTCAAAACATGCATGAACACCCTTAGTTTTACAAGGCTTTAGACCACTAATGCTCAATAGTTTATAGATTCAATGGATAGATGGAGAATACTGATTGTACCAGCAGATGCATACATAAACAAATATGAATGGCTAACTACAGAAATCAAATGAGGCTTACAAATCTAATTTATCAATGCAGAGATAAGATGACAGTTATCTGGCATTTGACACAGAGGAAAACATGAATAACCCATTCAAGTGCAAGCTTAGAACAAAGGGAAAGATGGGGATTGAACATATAACAACAAAAGAAGTTTGTATTATTGGAATGAAGATGAGATGCTAAGAGGAGCAGAGTCTCCAAAAGTTGAACCCTTGATCCTCTGAACTTTCAACATTTTATAGGCCTTTTACAATGCTCTCGAACCTTTTGAGGCTCGAGAGGTCTTAATCTATCCTCTCTGTCTTTTTAATGACTTGATGCCATGACTAGACACGCATGAGCTCGGAGGTCTCTTTTTTCTAACAACAGTAACCAAATTCTGGTAATTTTGCCTTGCTGTCCGGTAGCTCGCTCGTGCCAGCGATGCTCCATGACCATTGCTGTTGGTTCAGCTGTGTTGCACTGTTGTTTTTCCCTTTTTCGGCTTTCTGTCTACTCGAATCCCTGAAACGACCGCTTTCTGTTTTACACAGAGAAACATGTTCAAACTGTGAAAATCCGCCGCGAACACTGCTCATCCAGACTTTAAAAGTCCTTAAATTTGGTCTATTCTCCTATCAGGTCCGTCCTCAATTGCTGTCGCAAGACAGCAAGTCGCTTCGGCCTTCAAACATTATATATTTCCCTTCACGAACCCTTTCGGGTCCGAGTCTTATCGCATCAGACATCTATATAGGTATAAGCCCCGCTCCTCTGTGAAGCTCCGATGCGATATCGCGATGCGATTAATCGTAATCGCATATCGCTATGACCCCGGGCCGTTTGGTGAGTGCTCTATTGTGTTGGCCGATTGTGATTCTGTGATGCAACGTGGGCCATCGTTTTGCGCGCTTGATCGACGGTCCATGTTGACTTCGCCGATCGCCATCGCAAGTTCCATCTTGTCTGCGCCGATATCCGCTGATTGCAACTGCAGATTGCGATCTGCCCACTAGATCTGGACCGTTGATCGACCAGATTTGACGGCTGCTGTGCATTCATTACTCAAGCCTTTGTTGCTCTGTTTTTCACTGCTTTCTAGTGTTTTTCGCCTCCCGATAGTGTTTTTCCGCATGGTTGAAGGTTTTCTCTTGTGATTATTTTGATCTTCTAAAAGATTTTTTAAAGACTTGGAGAGTTCTTGGATCCATTTTGGATCTGTTTGAATCAGCACCTCAGGGGTAACATGGCTTATGGCCAAAGCGGAGCAAGAAGAGATGTGGCTGTTGGAGCTAAAATAGGGGACATTTCTGCTAAAAGTAGCAGCACTGCACCTCAGGGGCTAACACTGGCTCCTTCTGGGGATGAAAGCCTCCTTGTGAGGTTTCAAGAACTGTAGACCACTGCCTTTCCAGTAACAATCAAAACAAACTTATCTCCTAGTGTTCCATTGGGCATGGAGTTTATTTGCATAAAAACAAAAACTAAAAAACCTATTACAATATTAAGGCCTTAAAGCCTCATATGAAGTAAAATTTTAAAAACCGCCCATTGACTGGGCCATCAAAGACACCTTCCCCCTCCAAATTGTGCAGAATGAAAGTGTTGTTCATCTGAACTTGAGCAATGACAAACGGTCCCGTCCACAAGGCATTGAATTTACCATGGTTGCCCTTCTCTTCCTTCAACGCATCCCATTTGAAAACCTAGTCACCAACTTGAAATTGTCCCTTTTTGCCTTTCTATCGAAGGTCTCTTTGATCTTCTTCTGATGAATTCTTGACTTCTCAACTAGTTGTTCTCTGATTTGCTGTAATTCAACCAAGTTACTCATTCTCCTCGCTATGTCATTCTCTTCATCCTGCTCTTCTTTCAAGAATTTATCCACAGGGAGAATCAGCTGGATAGGAAAAACAACATCAACGCCATAAACCAGCTTAAATGGAGAATTTCCTATGGATTTCTTGTTGGCAACTCTGTCAGCCCATAGTGCAAACTTCAACTTGGAATCCCAGTTCTTTTTGTTGTCCTCCAACAGTTTTTTGATTATCCTTACAAGACTCTTGTTAGATGATTATGCCAGGCCATTGCCTTGAGGATAATATGAGGTAGAATGCACCAATTGAATGCCCATGGATTTACACATGTCCACCAATTCTTCTGCCTTGGAAGCTGCTGCATTATCAATGACTAGTTTGGTTGGGCAACCAAATCTAGTGAAAATATTTTGATTCAAGAACTTCATGATAACCTGATGATTAGCGTTTTTAGTAACTATGGCCTCAATCCATTTGGTGAAATAATCAATGGCTACCAAGATCCATTTGTGATGGACATTGGAATGTGGATTGATCTCACCTATGAAGTCCAAGCCCCATTGCTAGAAGGGACCGTTGACGTGTACTGGCTTCAAAGGCAGAGATTTTAGCTGTTGTCTTCCTGCAAACCTCTGACATTTGTCACAAGACTTCACAAAAGAAAAAACATCAGAGAATAGAGTAGGCCAATAATACCTAGCTCTCAGGATCTTGTGGGCCGTGGTTTTCCAATAATGATGCCCTCTGCAGATGCTAGAATAGAACTGGTGCATGACTTCCATAGATTGTCCTTTGTCTAGACATCTCAAGTGGATCCCTGATAGGTCTTTCCAACAGAGCAGGTTTTCATTAATACAAAATTTGGCTGATTTGAGCTTAATGGCCCGAGCTTGACTCGAGCTAAGCCCTGGAGGGACTTCTAGCTTCGGCAAAAAATGAACTACACTGGAATACCATTCACAGGTGGCTAGATTTTCGGCCAAAGACTGATTCGGCTCTCGCTCTACTGTTGCTTCCTCTGTCCGCTCACCACTTGAATTTGAACCCACGCAATTGATGTCTAACAAACTACAATTTTCCTCAGCCATAAGCTTAGACAAGCCCTGGCATTTGACAAGCTTGGTGGGCTTCACCTCTATGTTGAACTCTATGAATTTTGCAATCCATTTAGCTCTCTTTCCATCAATATCTGGCTGAGTTAGAACATCTTTTACTGAGGTTGACGATACATATGCAATCACTTTGGAATGAATAATATAAATTCTGAATGCCTTTAAAGATTTTATGAGAGCATAAGCTTGTTTTTCAATAAGGTCATACCTTAGTTTAGTGTCCCTGAGAGTTTTGCTGAAAAAGGCCACAGGGTGTTCTACACTTTCACCGTTTTTCTGCAATAGAACTGCTGCAAGTGTATCATAAGAGGCAAAAGGTTAGATATAAAACTCCTTGTTATAATTTGGGTTGATAAGAGTGGGAGCTTCCATGATAGCTTATTTAATGGCTTCAAAAGAGCTTCTTGCACCTTCTGTCCATTTTATTTCTGATCCTTTCTTCAGCATGGAAGTGATGTGCTTCACTAGCTTTGCTAAGTTTGGAATAAACCTCCTGACAAAGTTAATCTTACCCAGAAAAGATTGAATGTCCCTCTTTGATCTTGGGATGGACAATGTTTGAATTGCTTGAACCCTTGCTGGATCGATCTTCACACCTTCGGCAGAAACAATATGTCCCAAAAGTTTGCCTTCTTCTAGAGCAAATTGTGACTTCTTTGGGTTCACAGAAATTCCAAACTGTCTGCACTTTAGAAACACCTTTCTCAAATGCTGCAAATGGTCCTTGTGATTACTTGAAAACACTGTTATGTCATCAAGGTAAATAAGGACAAACTTGTCCCTTTCTCCCACGAAGGCTATGTCCATGGCCCTCTGAAAAGTAGCCCCAACATTCATCAGTGCAAAAGGCATCTTGGAGTACATGAAAGTGCCCCAAGGAGTAGTGAAGGCAGTCTTTTTTCTGATCTTCTGGATGTACAACAATCTGATTGTAACCTGAAATTGCATCTAAGAAAGACATGACCCTACCCCCTGAAATTTTTTGCAGTAAGTGTTCCATCTTAGGCAGGGGTAGTTGTCTTTTTTAGAGCATTTGTTCAAATTCCTAAAGTCAACACAAAGTCTGATTTTTCCATTCTTCTTTATTACTACCACAAGGTTAGCTATCCACTTAGGGGAACTATGATCTTGGCATCCAACAGCGTCTTGATTTCCTTTTCAATTAAAGGCAATAAGAGAGGGTTGATAGGTCTTAATTTCTGCTTAAAAGGGATAGTGTTCTTCTCCGGTGGGATTTTATGGTAAATGATGTTGGTGTCATAGGTCTTAAGCTCCTTGTATTCCCAAGCAAAAATATCAGCAAATTGTTTCATCAGGGTGCAATACTCAGAACTTTGGGTAGAAGATAAGTCAGTGGATAGATTTATGTACTTGGGATGGACTGGACTCCCTACATTATGTTTATGAACAACAGACTCAATTTCTTTTTTGGCAGGCTTATAAGGTACATCATTATGATCAAACAACTTCTCTAGGGGCACCAATCCTTTGGGTATATGGTTACTAGGCAGCTGAACAATGCTGTCCTGACCAATCTCGTCCTTTAGCTTGGACTGGTTGCATTCTTCCATGGTTTCGTTTTCTTGGTTGATGTGTATTTCAAAAAATTCCTTGACGACTTGTAAAAATCTATTAATTTCATCATCATCTTCAAAAACTTTCCAGTGTTTAACACTGTCAGGCAGAGATGGTATATATTTCACCTGAACTTCATAAGTCAATTTAGGAGGCAAAGGAGGAATAAACATGCTAGCAGACACAACAAGGGAATCAGCAAACCAGTTCTTCATTCTCGGGATGTAAGAAATGCTGAAAATATTAAAAGAGTCCTTGAGCTTTCATACCTCATCTCTGTATGCTTTCAGCATTGGATGCTTTGCTTGGAAAGTTTTGTTGACCTGCTGAATGATAAGGTCTGCATCTCTAAACACCTTCAGACCTTTGATGCCCATTTCTTTAGCAGCGTTTAAGCCCAATATCAAAGCTTTGTATTCTGTTATGTTATTTGTGACCTGAAAAGTTAGCTTGAAAGATAAATGAATGCATTATTGTGTGTGGGACACAAGGACTACACTTGCCCTTGTAGCTTCCTTAAAGCAAGCTCCATCAAAGAACATGTCCCAAATTTGTGGGGCTTCTTCTTCTGCGATCTGGCAAACTGGTTTGTTAAGCTGTGTGGAGGCCAACTTGGATTCTTCAATCCGAAGGATACAGGCTCCAAAATTAGTGTCGACAGCATCGATGGTATGATTAGTGGGATTCCTTTCATCAGTGATGATATAAGCCAACTGAGCTTCTCTGTATAATCTCTTGCTCTCACCTCCAAAAACTGGGACAGTAGCATAAGATAGATCATTTTGCAATGTTCCACCTAATCTCTTGATCCAACCTCTGGAGAGCAACATGCCAAACTTGGGAGGGACATCTGCTACCACAATATCCATCACCATGCTCTTCTTGGGCAGCTGAGACAAGTTGATGGCTAGGTATTTGATTAATCTTAAACATTTCACTTTTCTAGAGTCAAAAGAAAACAGGTCATGATAAAGACTTGGTAATGTCAAGACCCAACTCATCCATGACAACCTTGGGCATTAGATTATGGTTGGCTCTTGTGTCCAGAAGGCAGTTGTGAAGGATTTTGTCATGAATAGTAAAAGATACATAGAATGATGGGGAGCTGTCATCACAATTTTCAATCATTGGGCTGAGAACAACAACTGGTTTATCGTCTTGCAGATTTACATAGTCAGTGGAGGCTTGGATGGCTTTAGGCTCAAGGGCCTCGAGGATAGATCTCTTGAAGGACTCATTCTTCACTAGTTCAATCAGAGGTATAGGTATGCTTAGCTTCTGAATTTCTGATTCAATACTGAAAGGAGAAGGAGAGTTGTCAAGGCCTCTTACCTTGTGAGCTGAAGCTTTTGAGGATGATGGGATCAACTGCCGGTCGTTTCTGCTTTTTAGCTTGTTGTATTGCAGGGACAATAACTCTCTGAACAAGAGTTTCCTTGGCATTATTCATCTTCGACCTCAGATCATATCTGTGCCGATCTTCAGTTTGCAGAACAACTTCACTATCCCATTCTTGGCTGATCTGGTCATTGAATAATGACTTTTCATAGGCAGCTGAGGTAAAAAAGGAGGCACTGCCTTTGTCTTCAAGACAATGGATCTCATTAGCTTCTTCAAACTGCTCTTCTTCCATGACTACATTCTGGAAAGGGGTCTTTACCCTTTGGTCTTCATTAGCATCTTTGTTTCTTTGCAGAATCTGCAACTGCTCATTAGCTCTTCTATATGGATCTGGGTTTCTAGGATCAAAGGTATTAGGAACTCTTCCTTTCCCAGAGTGCTGTTCAACCTTTAATTTGGAGATTTCAGAGGCTAATGACTCTATCATCTTGGTCATTTTATCTATCTTGGGATTTGAAGATGATGAAGATTCGCCCCTCTGTCTCCTTCTATCAACATTCCCCTTAAGCTTCTCTGCAGCCATGATGTTCGATTCCACTTCCAAGGCTGCATCTTGCATATCAGCGAAGGTAGCACATCGTCTCTCCCTCAACAGTAGACAGAAATCAGAATCAAAGGCACTGGCATAGGTGAGTTTAGCAGAGGTAGTGGTGGGTTTTACTTCAGCGGGTATCTTGTTGTACATGCGGTTAAACCTCTTATTAAAATCAGACAACAACTCACCATTTTCCCTCTTTAAGTTCCCAAACTCGCTGTGGTAGTAGAGTAGATCATTCTTACCCCTCCATTGTTTTAGGAATGCATCATCTAAAGCCTCAATATCTACTATAGACCTTGGGGCTAGCTCTCTGAACCATTTTCTAGCCTCTCCATCTAGACTTTGGACAAAGACTCTCATCCATACATCGTCTTGACTAATGTTCAGGTTATCAGTATAGCTATAGAATGATTCAAGATGTTCCTTAGCTGTAACACCTTCAGTCCCGGTGAACTTAGGCCTATACTTTTGATATTCTCTAGTAGGCATAACATTTAAAGGAGAACCTAAAGAATAAAGAGCTTTATGAATTTTTGAGATTTTTTCTTCACTGCTAGTATTAAATGCTATACTCTCAACATGTATTTGTTCTATTACAGGATTTTCTTGAAGAGATATAGAATATTGTTTAGAGCTACCTGAACCTGATGCTCCTTTCTGCAATGCTTTTATTTTTTCGATGATTTTTTCAGGGTCAGATACTGGGTCAGCTTGTGGCTTTTGAGGATTTCTCCGAGTATGCCTCACAAACTGAGCCAAAACTATCAAGTGGAGTCACCAAGAGGTTCGTCCTTCAGTAGAGTCACCAAATAGAAGATTACAACCGAAAAAGTGCCCAGACTTTGTCTATCATCAAAGCTGGATTTGTGTCGTCTCCCAGGGAAGCTGAGCTTCAGTCTCTTCTCCCTGGCAACGACGCTAATTATGTTAGCACTCCAGGAAGCTCTCTTAGGTTGTAGCTCGGAGATGCCTGGTAACATATAAATCTTCAATATCGTTCTCGGAACTATTGGAATGGATGATGGTTTGGATCAAGTCAGATGACTGTTTGAACTCTGTTTTCACTCAAAACATGCATGAACACCCTCAGCTTTACAAGGCTTTAGACCACTAATGCTCAATAATTTATAGATTCAATGGATAGATGGAGAATACTGATTGTACCAGCAGATGCATACATAAACACATATGAATGGCTAGCTACAGAAAGAAAATGAGGCTTACAAATCTAATTTATGAATGCAGAGATAAGATGACAGTTATCTGGCATTTGACATAGAAGAAAACATGAATAACCCATTCAAGTGCAAGCTTAAAACAGAGGGAGAGATGGGGATTGAACATATAACAATAAAAGAAGCTTGTATCACTGGAATGAAGATGAGACGTTGAGAGGAGCAGAGTCTCCACAGTCTCCAAAAGTTGAACCCTTGATCCTCTGAACTTTCAACATTTTATAGGCCTTTTACAATGCTCTCGAACCTTCTGAGGCTCGAGAGGTCTTAATCTATCCTCTCTGTCTTTTTAACGACTTGATGCCATGACCAGACACGCATGAGTTCGGAGGTCTCTTTTTTCTAACAACAGTAACCAAATTCTAGTAATTTTGCCTTCTTGTCCGGTAGCTCGCTCGTGCCAACGATGCTCCATGACCATTGCTGTTGGTTCGGCTGTGTTGCGCTGTTGTTTTTCTTTTTTTCGGCTTTCTGTTTGCTCGAATCCCTGAAACGACTGCTTTCTATTTTACACAGAGAAACACGTTCAAACTGTTTAAATCCGCTGTGAACACTGCTCATTCGGACTTCAAAAGTCCTTAAATCTGGTCTATTCTCCTATCAGGTTCATCCTCAATCGCTGTCGCAAGTCGCTTCAGCGTTGTTCCAAGGCTTCCCTTTGTATTCTAGAAATACATTTAAAACATTGAAAATAACGTGAAAATTGGCTCCCTCCGGACTTCAAACATTATATATTTCCCTTCACGATCCCTTTCGGGTCCGGGTCTTATCGCAACGGACATTTATATAGATATAAGTCCCGCTTCTCTGTGAAGCTCCGATGCAATATCGCGATGCGATTGATCGCAACTGCATATCGCTATAACCCCGGGCCGTTTGGTGAGTGCTCTGTTGTGTTCGCCGGTTACGATTCTGCGATGCAACGTGGGCCGTCGATCTGTGCACTTGATCGACGGTCCATGTTGACTCCGTCGATCGCCATCGCAAGTTCTATCTAGTCTGCGCTGATATCTGTCAATTGCCATCGCCGATTGCGACCCACCAACTGGATCTGGACTGTTGATCGGCCAGATCTGATGGCTGCTATGCATTCATTGCTCAACAAAAAATATAGTTTCAAACAGTTTCAGTATAATTCCATTTGAACAAAGCTTGATTAAATAGTAACTGTATTCTAACGAGAAACCTGAGTGGTTTAGAGTAATCTGTAGACCTGAATAAACCTTTGCGAATTCTGATTAGGGCTACTGTCCGAATGGTCTCATGGGTCAGGACGAAGGATCAAACTCTTCTTTTGCCTTGAAATTTCTTCTGAAAATTCTCCCTGTTGTCGCACATAATGTCTAGGCATTGTGACAACGGCTCAAATCGGGGGCTGTCACCCTGGTCCCCAATCTCTTTGTTTAAGATGTCTCCCTACAGTAAGGCTAAGGGGGGTAGACCCTACAAAAATGGAATGAAGGAGCACTAGTTGGGAACCAA
Source organism: Pinus tabuliformis (assembly GCA_031772625.1). Taxonomy (NCBI): domain Eukaryota; kingdom Viridiplantae; phylum Streptophyta; class Pinopsida; order Pinales; family Pinaceae; genus Pinus; species Pinus tabuliformis. The sequence continues at coordinate 212,403,423 of CM062807.1, read as the reverse complement.
CCATTTTAGGAGACACAGTGAAGCGACCAAGTACTTGATTTAGATTTAACAAGACTTATAGGATTTGATTAGATTTTAAGCAATTGATACTAGTGCCTTATGGAGTCAACTATCTTGCTAGGAAATATAGGACTAAATAATTGATTTGCAACTGCTGCTTGGATGAATGACTATCTTATATGAAGTGTAGATCCTAAAGCTAATATGAGAGGCAAAAATCTTGGTTAATTTCAATTAAATGCCTATCTAAGTTTTAACCCTTCGATCCTTTCTATATTGAGTCCAATTTCGTAGTAATTAGCAGAGAGAAGATAAGGCGAAGCATACTAAGGTGTGATTAATGATACATCTCTTGAAAATTTAACATACTCGGTGTCTCCGACGCTGCAAAGAGCTGTGGCTCTGACCACTGCAAGGTCACTGTTTTAAGTACTATTAAACGCAGGCTTCTCAAGCAAAGATGGATGGGTACCTATCTCTCTATCGACCAAGCTTATGCTTGGAAGTAAATTTTAGTATGTAGAACTAACTTAATATGCAAATGCACAAGATGATTAGAATATGAGAAGAAGTTAGATTCAAGGATGAAAAGTGCTTATGCTACGATCTGCTTCAAAGTTATATATCAAGGCCCTTAATTGTCAAAATGAATGTTCACTTCACTGGATAAAGATTGAAAGATAAACTTCTTAGCAATATCACAATTAGACCACAAGCTTACTTCAAATATTTTTGGATTCTTTCAAATACAATTATAGTTCAAAGAGAACAAATGCTTCTTCACAAATTAATATCAAATGCTCAAAAAAATACTTGGTTTATGAAACAAAAAATATGCAATTTATCACAATTCCATGACAGAGTACTTAATTTTCAGAATTTGGTTTTTAGGACAACAGTAAGAAAAAGTTTATGACAACAACAATATGACAATGAAAACAGTAAGCTATCAATGCTATCTTTATGCAAAAAATTTACCGAAAATTTTCCAAAGTTGCCCACATGAATTATAAAATTTTTTCAGCGTGTTATGATGTGATTTCTAGAATTATATCAACTCTGATATACTTATTACAACGAAACATGAAATAGGCCTAATGATGGATGCCAATTTATTCAAGAAATTAATTCCTTAATGTATTAGACAATTTAGGAATTGATTTTAGGTTAATCCACCTGAAATTTTGCCACTGTTATATTTCAGACTTCAGAAACATAATTATTCAGAGATAACAGTGACCCAAAACTGCAGATCTAGGGCAAATTTTTGATACCCATCAAACATAAATGACTTATTAATGTATTTAACAATTTTTTTGGTTAATTTCGAACCACTTAGATGTGTTTTTCACCACTATTAGAAAGGTATATGATTGTGTCGTGGCCAACAACAACTCCCCTTCTTATTTAGTTTTATCACTAATACTAAATAAGTGAGGACCCTTATTCAAAAAATAAAAAAAATAAATTAGTGCTTGTATTCCTTTTTGAATAAAACTTACTATCCGAAACTTAGGAGAACAAAGACTAAGTTTTATGATAAAGTTCGAATAAAACCACTGTCTCAATAAAGAGCGTCGCATCGCAAAAATGTAATGGATGCTTTCCTACAAGCGCAATTCTAAGATTGCGAAATCGCGATGCGAAATCACGCACTAAAAGATACTCATCGCATCGCATGCCTCAAATATCACTTAAAGTGAAATGCCTCAAACAGCCGATATGCGATGGCGCATCTCGCAAATCGCATTTCGCAGAAAACACATTAATGGATGATTGCCACACGCAACGAATTAGCGATATTGCGAGCTGCGATATTGCGAAGCAAATCGCAAAATCGACTTATCGCAGATCTTTAGGGCTTGTCGTTCGAAAAAGTTTTTCTATAAACCGATGCCCAGTTATGCGCGTTAATGTTAATTAATAAGTTAGTTGGTAATCATTAATGAAATATGGTTTTGATCTGATCGAAGACCCATTTCACGTAAGGTGATATATTTTATATGTTTTCGGCATTTAAAGCTTTCCCGTCACCTTTTTTCTTATCGTTACTCTTGCCTCATTTGTAAACTACAGGAGCGAAGACTAGAGAAGTATACATAACAGTGTTCAGAATATTATGGGAAAGAAGGGTAAAGCTCCGAGTTCTGAAGATAAAGAAATGACGCCCTTGTACACAGACACCACCTGTAATAGAGATGCTGGTGTTACTACTTGGGAAAGCATGCATAGCCTACTCGAGGAAGGAAATCCCAGAGTAATGGAAGTTACGACGACTGCAGATTCACGCGGGTTGTTTGAGGCATCTATTATAGAACTAGCATGTTCGTTCTTGCACCGGATAGTAGCGAGGCCCAAAATTCTTCCATACACAGACATGGTCAAATGGGTACTGGATAGTGCTGATATTACGAATAGAGAATTTAAAACTCAAAACGAAGAACTCATGGAGTTGTTCTTTCCACAAAATTTAAAGTTTATATTCTCTAACAAAAAGCGCGCAAGAGGCGAAAATCGCACTAGGGAAGCCCGGATCGAGAAACAGAGGCAATTTTCGATGGATATAACCCCTCGAGAAGGAAAGCCTCTAATCACTCAGTCGCCTGTAAACCTGGAAATTTGTAGGAAATAGTGCTAAAGGCGAAAGGCAAAACTTGAATTCTGAAACCAGTGGTATTTATCAGGGATATCCTCAAGTGGTATGTAAATATCTACCAAATGTACAACATCTACAGACAAGCTAGAGACAGAAGGCTCAAGAAAGAACAGAGTCCATCAAAAGTTTAACCAAGTTGAATTGGGATTCTTATTGGACGTACTTGGTAAAACCACACAGCCAGTGCGTGACTCTCAAATGTATCATTAACTCTGCCGAGAAGATGGCGCCAACACTTGCCGATTCCGTTTTCGCAGGACAACGAAAGTCGGAAGTCGGCCAACCAACTCTCTTCAAGCAAACGCTGAACGCTTGTGACTACAAGGAATAGATACATAGATAGTTAGTTGCCAGTTTTAGTTTTAGATTCAGTTTTAATTTTAATTTTGCTTTATTTTTGCCTGAAATGAGGACGGTCATTTAAACCGTATCCTACATTTTTGTAATAAATTATTTTTATATTTAGCTAGTAGTATTTAAACCCTTCTCATGCATTTAGAGAAGGGTCTTGAAATTTGTCAAAAACTTGTCTTCAAAACATGTACTTTTGCACCCTCCGAGGAGGTTTTGATGAATGAATGGAACATGATTTATTGATATCTGCGTTTAATATCTACTACTGATGTTGCACTTTTGTACTCTTAGTAGATGTTGGATTAAGAAGAGATAGATCATTATTGCTGAAGCTCATGAGTAGAACTAGTTATAAATGGTTCTTTTATCTCTTAACTATTTCTGCTTATGTGTTAAGGTGATATTCATGTTCAATTATTTATATATGAATGCTTGAGTTATCAGTTGGCACTTTATACGGTGATAGCTATTTATTTATGCTTAATATATGAGTGACTTATTACGCGATATGTTATTCACAATTGTTTCGTCTAACTTTTTATACGAAACGATTTATCTTTATTGAATTATTTTCTCATAGCAGTTGAATGATCTTTATTACCAATTGCCATTTGAAATCATTTTAGATCGCATAACTGAAATATTAAATCCCGGGTTAGTTTTAGAATTAGATATTTCTGTTCGTTAGAATACAATTACATTAGATTTAGAATAAAAGCATTTTTCTTAGAAATTATTAGGAAGGAAATATCAATTCTCAACACACACACACATAAATTGGGAAACTGGTCCCATATCCCCAGTCGGACCCACTATACCAAACAGAAAAGGAGTTGTTAACCAAGGTCCGGACTGGGTGGGTATCCCCTTTGTAGACCCAATTTTTGGGGCTTCAACAGACTGTTGTAGCAAACAATGAGGAAAAAGAGGGTTTATAGATCAAACTCTTAGGCCCTAGGCCTTAAAGATCACTTGCCCAAGTTGCCAAAAAAATTTCAATACCTGAAACACAATTTTTTACCAATTCTTCTGCAAAAACCACCAATGATTAGCTTTAGAAAATTATATATTTAGATCAGAAATGGAGCAAGGGGAATCTAGGGCCAATGAGCGCTGGCATTAGGTCCAATAGGATTAGTGTTGGGCTAGGAGAAGGCAAATCTGGGCTTAGGAGCCCCAAAACTTGAAACCCGTGTTCTGAAAAAATTATTTTGCTTCAAATCTTCAGATTTGTTGCAAAATATTTAATGGATGGCTCTACAAAAATACTTGGGATAAGATCTTGCCTTCCACGGCCTAGATTTGTCTTAAAACCTTCAAATCTCTTTTAAAAAATCTCAAATCTGAAGATTTCCTTGGCTAATTTCTTAGATCTATTCCTGCAAGCAATCTTTGAGCCCAGATCTTGCCCTCCAGGGTTTAGATCTGGAGATTTCCTTTGCTGATTTCTTATATCTATTCTTGCACAAGTGAAAAGAGAAGAACCCAATACCCAATATGTACAAAAATAAAGAAAGTCCCAAAAACCCAAGTGTTAAAATTCAAAATTATGTTATAAAATTTCAGATCTACACAAGTAAATAACAAATGTATACAAATAATTTACATATCTATCAGATATGAGGAGTATGAGTCCAACTCCAGTCCCAGATCTGATAATCTTAGGCTCTTAATAGCCAAAGATCTATCAATTTTTCCAAAAACTATATAAAAATAAATTTTGAAAGTTTAGAGAGGTACCAGCCCCAAAACACCTTACAAAAAATAGATTAATCGTTAGATAAATCCTGGGGCTTATATGAAGTAGGTTCTTCAGAAAATATGTGCTAAGAGTTGGCTGGTCCCCAAACGCTCAATGAGAACCTGAGAAATCTTCTGCAAACACTAGATCAACCATCAAATCAAGTAGAGAAATAGAACAACAATGAAATTATGAGGAAATAGAGATACCTTCTACTTCAATCAAAATTAAAAATGTTACCCTAGATCCAACAAACTGAATAGGATACATGTATTTAGATTATTTGAAGAGAGCTATTGATTGATAGTTTTCACATAATATTAAGCAGAAATTAAAACAATGTTACCATAAATTCATGAAGAGGAACACCACTGCAAGTTGAAACCTCAAAGACTTTTGCATTTATTCCATAAAAGTTTACAAGAGCTTCAAGAGCTAGTACATGATCAAAAGATTGGATGATTTCAAATGAAAAATGATCTCTAATTTATAGATTAATACTCCAACGACTAGTTGGCTTGATCCCTGTCAAAGTAATCTTGACCGTTAAAAAATATTTAATTGTTTTTTAATCTCTTCCGTCGAAATTATTTTATTTCGAGGAAATTTGAATTTTTCATTTAATTGAATTTTAATCAACTCAAAATTAATTATTTTGAGTTGATTTCCTTGAAAACTTGACTTTGACTTAACTACCAAGACTCAAGGGTCCAAAATCTCTTGAAATTTTCAATATTCCCTTGGCTGGGGACCTCCAAAAATTAAAATTTTTGGGACCCACGATTTTTTTAATTTGGAGAATTAATTTTTCCTAGGACACAAAATTAATTAAATTTATAGTTTAATATTTTAATTTATTTTTGTCAGAAAATTTAATTAATTAACTTTAATTTGATTCTAATCAACTAAATTTCTGGCCTAAGATTTTTTTAATTGATTTTTTGCCAGAAAATTTAATTATTTGATACATGGGGGGATTAATAAATTTTCCAACCCTCAAATAATTTAGCCATGGTGTCTAAATATGAGGGACCATGCACTAAAATATTTTTTTACATGAAGATTTTACATTTTAATATATGAAGGGGGAAAACCTGTTCGTTATAGACCCCTTACATTTACCCATTTATGCGATACAAAATATAATCTAGTAGACCAAGTGACTTGTAATAAAATAATTTAATCAATTAGCTAAAATTATTTTTGAGTCACTTTTACAAAGACTTGATCTAAAACACTAGGACTCGCCTAAGATCTTGATGACAAAATCCACCCTAGCTTTGGGGTGAGGGTGGAGGGAAAAACTCTGTCGATCATTTGTGTCTAGAGACACAGATGAATCAGTGAGACAAAAAACCTCATAGAATGGAAATCGTCAACAAAACAATAGGTTTACCTAGGCTATTACATACAGATGTGGTCATACTAGGATTATTTACATTATACATATGCAGAATGGGTTGACATCTTTACAAAACTGCCGACTGATGATGAAATTTGAAAGGCGCAAACACTTGAACATGATAGATCCCTTTTGCGAAAAAAGGGGTGTACTGCTATGGGGTCGTTGACACAAAGTGGTCAACATCTGGCTGTACTTGGGTACATATTGCTTCATCGGAGGAATGTGAGAATTCATAATCTGTATCGAAACAACACACAAGATTACATAAGTAGGCTCCATCCAAAAATCATCATATAACATTAAGCACATGAAAATAGAAGCTCTTCTACCATTAACTATTCTACTAACATGAAAATATAAATTTAATCTAACTACAAAGTGAAAATATTGAAATAACAGGGTGTAAGGTTACAGATACAATACAAAGGATGCCTTGTGGCATCAGATGTGTTCAATATAGTGCATACTGAGCATTTGCCTGCTTTCAGGCAAATCGGTGGGTTGTTTTTCAAATGTGCCATGTTCAATCCTGCATATGGTAGGACTTTGTCTTATCAGAAAATTGAGCTGCTCGCGGGGATCAGATGCATCAAACAGATTCCTTAGTCTTTTTCTTTTTTCGCTTTAGGCTTTTCTTTGTGGCAGGCTGTATCGTTGTGAAGCGACAAAACTTATAGCTTGTTGAATTTAAATGTTAAATACACAAAAGGTATTTTGTAATAATAATTTATTATATATAAAAATGTACAAGTGATGAATGTTACAGCGAGGACCCACATATATATACCTAAGCATGTGAGGACCCAAGCCACAGGGCCGAGTCGCAGAATCGAGCCATAGCATTGAGCCACAGGGACGTAGTTACAAGGTCAAGTCGCAAACAAAGGCATCCTAATTTCTTGTAAGGTTAGAAGGATTTATACTGAGGCAGAAAATCGAATTATTCTGAGATTGATTCCCTACGAGTTCATCCTGAGGCAGAAGAAGAACAATCTGAGGCAGACTATTGTCACGATTAAGAGGAAGACAAAACCCTAAGGATGGGCATCTACATAATTATTCTGAGGCAAATTAATCTGAATTTTCTTGACCATCAAAGGAGGCCAATCCAAGCCAAAGTCGAACCCCATTACTAAGGCCATTCAGGATTTATTTGTGCTTTAAAATAGGTTTGAAATTTTGAAGAAATTTGTTGCTCTTGTACAGAGCTTGGAGGGGCACTTTCTGAGGCAACTATAGAAGAATTAATGTAGGACCGAAGCAGATTAGGGACTCTCTAAGACGCAGTGGTATTGAATAGGTTTTGGGAGTGTTGACCACTCTGTGTCAACGACCCCATAGCAATACACCTATTTGTTCGCAAAATGGATCTATCGTGTTCAAGTGTTTGCACCTTTCAGATTTCATCATTAGTCGGCATTTTTGTAAATATGTCAACCGATTATGCATGTGTATAAAGTAAATAATCCTAGTATGACCACGTTTATATGTAACATCCTAGGTAAATCTAATGTTTTCATGACTATTTCCATTCTAGAAGGTTTTTTGTCTCATTGATTCATCTGTCTCTAGATGATCGAGAGAGTTTTTTCCTCCACCCTCACCCAAAAGCTAGGGTGGATTTTGTTGTCAAGATCTTAGGCGAGTCTTAGTGTTCTAGATCGAGTCTTTGTAAAAGTGACTTGAAAATAATTTTAGCTAATTGGCTAAATTATTTTATTACAAGTCACTTGGTCTCTATGTCACACGTTTCAGGTTTGAATTCGAGTTCGGCAATGATTAGGTTCGATTCGAATTCGAATTTTCGGATGAGGTTTGTATGAGGTTCGACATTAAGTTCGACTATACATATTTTTCAACATATATATACATATATATGACATGAAATAATAAAAAAATTGAAATCAATCAATAAAGCTATATGAGTAAGAATTCTCATTGGTATGCATACATGAATAACTTAATCATACTATAGCATCTAATTATCAATGACATTAGTTAAATGTAAACATACACCATAGTAGTTTGCAACTTTGCAATGTGCAAATACAAAAAGGGATGCATAATTTCCAATTTCCAAATTTAAAAGAATGACTATAATGTCAAAGACTTGTGTTCTCAAAAAAATCATATAATTAAAACATATTCAAAATTTAAACATACACATTACAATAGAATTATATTGCAAAATCATGGAGAACATCTTCAAATTTCAAAATTTTAAAAAGGAAGTCCATAATGTCAAGTAGTTATAATCCATAAAATTGTTCTACAAAATTCAAAAGCATAGATGATCTATCCTTATGGCCTACTTACAACATAAAAAAAGCTCTAAATCATCAGAAGCACATGGCCTAGTAAAGCCACTAGAATGGTGATCATCAAAATCATCTAGTGAGTCATCATCAATGCTAATATCATCTTCTTCTGGCATGGTCTCAAACCACGATTGAGAAGAACTAGATGCATCTTTGGCCACACTACTCAAGGCCAACTTCAAATTACTGCAAACATAAATAAGGTCTTCCAACCTTGTAGACAATAATTTGTTTCTTTTCTTGGATTGAATATGGTTAAAGTTGCTCCAGTTCCTTTCACAAGCAGAAGCACTTGATCCCTGGCTCAAAACACGAATTGCAAAACGTTGCAATTCAGGGGTCTCTGATCCATAAAACTACCACCATCTCCCTGGAGGAACATTGGGCCTATCCTGTACAACACTGGTCCTTGCAAATATTCCCTCTTCACACCTGTATGCCCGACGCTGCTCTCTAATTTTCCTGGATTCTTCTAAATCAGGAATCAACTGTTCAATTGCTTCATAAAGGCCATTCATGACTTCTGCATCATTTTTTCTTTCTATCCCAAAGAGTCTAGGATCCAAATAACAAGTTGTTGCATGCAAAGGGCTATGTAACATCTTCCATCTTTCATCGATCACCTCCCATATTTCAATGTACTCATTTTCCTCATTATTAAAAGATTTTGCAATGGCTTCTTTGGCATGATCCATACCCTCATAAACAAAACCCATGGAAGGAGTATCACTATCAACCATGCGAAACATATCAACAATTGGTTCACATGCTTTTAAGACCTTTAGAGCATTGTCCCAAAAAGCATTCCCTAAAATCACCTGTTCCAATTCCTTTCCTTTAGCTTCCTTTGAAAGGGGAGAGTTTTCCCAATCATTGTGGCAAAAAACACCTCTTATGCTTGATTTTTCTTCAACCAATCTTTTGAGAGTGATGTAATATGTAGCAAATTTGGTGTCACAAGGCCTTAGCAGCTCTCTAGATGCTTTACTCCTATACAAACTCAAAGTGAGTTGATGGTTGAATATGAAGTAAGAAATTTGTTTCCCCTTCCGAACTGTCTCATTAATCCATGGGAACTTTGCCAAGTCATGCAACAATAAGTCAAGGCAATGAGCAACACAAGGTGTCCAATATATTTTTTTGTATTTTTCCATGATCATCTTTCCTGCTCCCACACAATTTGAAGCACTATTAGTTACAACTTGGACCACATTTGCTTCTCCAACTTCAAAAATAGCTTCCTCTAAAATCTTGAAAATGTATTAAGAGGTTTTCTTGTGCCCTGATGCATCAACTGCCCTCAAAAAAAGTACCCCTTTAGGGCAATAAACCAACACATTAATTAGAGGTCTATGATTCATATCTGACCAACCATCCAATAGAATTGTGCACCCTGTTTCCCTCCAAGATTCTTTGATCTTTTGCAATTTATTTGTCACCCTTTCTTTTGACCTCTTCAAAAGAGTGGTCCTTATAGTCTCAGAACTAGGAGGGGCATAACTTTTACGAAAATTTGCTATCATCTTACAGGCATTGATGAAATAGGGACTTCTTGCAACATTAAAAGGAATGGCAGATTCAAAGAACATATCATCTATAGCATTATCAACATCTTGCTTTTGTGCGGGCTTCCAAAGAGAATTTAATGTTGCTATCCCACTTGATTTATTGCTTTTTGGCTGAGATGAACTTCCAATGCCAACCATGCTTGATGAAAGTGAGGAAAAGGAGCTATAATTCATTGCAATTTCTGCTTGAACACGTTGCCTTTTGTTTTCTTTCACCTGCTTGGCACCTTTCATTTTGTCATAATCTTGTTGAAGTTTTTCCTTGAGGTCTGAAGGCACATTCTTGCAACCATAAACACCACCTCCTTTTACCATTAGAGACAAACAACAAGTGATTTATCACTCTAGTTAAAGACCCAACAAACTCGACATTACATAGTTTGCATTTCAAATTTCTCCCATGAGCCCCATCCAATTTCTCCACATATTTCCATGCTTCTGCTCTTGACTTTGGAGGTTCCATTGCAAATATTTCTGCATTTTATTCACATGCTATGATTAAAATTTGAAAATTTAAATAAAAGATAAAATAATAAAATACAAATACAAATAAAATTTAATAAATATGCAAAGATTTGAAACATTTTAAGTTTTTGAATTTCACCAGAAATCTCTTTTATTACTTTATATGACAACTTAATTTTTAATGAAACCACAACTTTTACATTATCTAAATCACATTTATAAATACATAAATTATTTTAACAAATTAAAAACCTTGAGAACATTAAAATTTTATTGTTGTATGTAGATATCTTATACTCGCAAGTATTTTTGAGGAGATGATAACATGGTGCAAATTTATGTTGGCATGCAAATTCGATATGAAAGACATCAACCTTAGCACTGTTTCTTGGGTCTAGAGGCGTGGTAAGGTCTTCCTTGGGAAAGGTAAGTAGGTACTCTATAGTTGAGATTCTAAAGAGATTTCAGATGATGGATAACCAATGGTTACTTCTATGATATCAAATCTAAATTTATCATTAGATTTGGTAGATCAATTTGTGTATAGGTAGTTGAAAGGTTACCTCATATATTTGATGAATAAACTAGGTATTTGTTTTGCACAATCTTACCTCCCAAAATTGCGCCTTAAGTGGTAAAGCCCCAAAACACTAGTGCAACCTTGAGGGAACTAAAAGGGGCTACATACTGTCACCAAAGTGTCTCCCTCTCTCGCTTTAGGCTGGTTTTCTTTGGCATAAGTGAGGCGTATGTTGAGTTTTGTAGCTCGGAAGGTACTTTTGATCTTGTGTATTGACTAAAAGGACCTTGATTTGCCTCATTAGGAGCTTGCATGCAACATGCAGAGTGTGCAAGTGAGTTGCACACATGCAAATATGTTACATGTGACATGCGTGAGATGTGCATGTAGAACAAGTTAAATTTATGACTTGTACTTGAGTTAAAGTAGAGAAAGCTAATTTTGGTCGTCAATCTTAGCTTAGGAAAGTTATAAATTGAGCCTAACGTGAGGAGCTAAGACACAACAACAACACAAGATTGAGAGAGGCTTGTTAGTGAGTATGTGCTGGGTCCGAGAGAGTGCATTGAGGTTGTTGATTAGTTTTGTATTTTCTCAGTTGGGGCATTATCCTAGGATAAGAGCCCAAGTAAGTTCTGTGATTAATTTATTAATGAAGAGCTGTTGATTGGGCATAAATCTATGCGTGTATGTGATTCAGTCAAGTAATTTTGCATCTGCTAAATATTTTTGATTGGGAACCTAGCCATGTATATATTCAGTCAATAACTGTTGGGAACCGAATACCGGGTGTTAGGTTCAGGAAAGTCTAACATGGGATTAGAGCCCCAACTCTGACTCGATCTCGGAATTACAGGGGTCAGGTTTGTGTTGGATCATTGGAGCCAAGTTGGTTGGGATCATACGAATGGAATTTTTATTAAGGCTGTGAGTTCTTTTATTTTATTTTATAATTTTGGAGGCCAAGGATTCTTTTTTACGAGCGAAATAAAAACGCAAAAAAATGGGCTAGCTTTTTTTTAAGGAAAAATGGGTGAAAATTACTGTTCGCGATGGGGTTTGAGATGACTACTAGGTTATGTTTTAAGGATCAGTTGGATAGGGTAGGAAATTTCAACACATGGAAGGAGCAAATTGTTCAGTTATTTGAGGAGCAGGTGTTGTGGGACATCGTGGAAAACGCTATCCCAATTCATGCATATCCCAGTTAGTGGGCTGAGTTTAATAAGAAGAACGTGAAGGCCAAGAGAATAATCCTGGACTCCATTAAAGACTATGATATACCTCATGTGACAGGGATGAGGTTAGTGTTCAACAGTGTTTTAGAGACTGGCTCAAACTGCAGTGTGTTTAGTGGGACTAGTACCATGTATGCCGTGAAGGGGTTTGGATGTGTCAGATTCCAACTAGAGTTAGGAGGATTTCTGGAGGTGACAGGGATATTATTTGTTCCAGGGTTGAAGATATACGTGCTCTTAGTATCAACCTTGGAGGATGTTGGATATAGAGTTTTGTTTCAAGATGAACAAGTGCTTCCAACCTTGGATGTAGCTGTAGTGCTTGGCATTAGACAGGTGCAGTCATATAGGTTGTTGGGATAGCTTGTGGGTATATCTGAGGGGATCTTGGATATAGAGTTTTGTTTCAAGATGAACAAGTGCTTCCAACCTTGGATGTAGCTGTAGTGCTTGGCATTAGACAGGGGCAGTCATATAGGTTGTTGGGATAGCTTGTGGGTATATCTGAGGGGATCTTGGATACAGGATCGATGTTAGTTACTGAGAGGGAAGAGGTGGCGAGAAAGAGTGATTCTTTAGGTACTACCAGGAGCCTCAGCTGGTATGATATGACATTGTTAGATGCTCAGGAGCAGGATCCTAGGAGCATGGTTGGAAGGAATAGGTATTCAGATTAGATTATGCAACATATTGCATGGAAGTTTTCTAGTTTAGAGGGAGCAACTACAACATCAGATGACTTGGTGGTGTTGGAGACAATTTTAGGTGGAGGAGATTCTTCTAGAAGTACCTCCCTCGCTAAGAGGGAGTGTTGAGTTTTGTAGCTTGGAATGTACTTCTAGTCTTGTGCATTGTCTAGAAGGACCTTGATTTGCCTCGTTAGGAGCTTGCATGCGATATGCAGAGTGTGCAAGTGAGTTGCATGCATGCAAATGTGTTACATGTGACATAAATGAGATGTGCATGTAAAGCAAGCTAAATTTATGACTTGTACTTGAGTTAAAGTAGAGAAAGATAAAGATAGGATAGTTAACTAATGTAAAGTTACTTACCTTCAGTTAACTTGACAAGCTAATTTTGGCTGTCAATCTTAGCCTAGGAAAGGTAAAAGTTGAGCCTAAAGTGAGGAGCCAAGACACAAAAACAACACAAGATTTAGAGAGGTTTCTCAGTGAGCGTGTGCTTGGGTTCGAGAGAGTGTAGTGAGGCTAGTGATTAGTTTTGTATTTTCTCAGTTGGACCATTATCCCAAGATGGGAGCCCAAGTAAGTTCCATGATTAATTTATTAATTAAGAGTTGTTTACTGGGTAGAAATCTGTTTACGTGTTTGTGATTTAGATCGAGTAATCTTGCTTCTATTAAATGTATTTGGTTAGGAACTTAGCCTTGTATTCATTCAGTCAATAATTGTTGGGAGCCGAATACCAGGTGCTGGTTTCAGGAAAGTCTAACAATGTACCTAGAGCTAGGATTGCTAAGTTTAGGCAAGTAAGGCTCAAGGTGATGTAAAGAGTTAGTTCAACAAAATAGAAATTTGAATGATTGATTAGGTTTACTTTTATGGTGGTTGACTAGTACCAAAAACCCATTTGAGCTGATGGAGTCGATAGGTGACCAAGAGGGCTGAAAAGTATGTGATTATGGATGGTGTGTTGTTAAAAGCATGCAAAGTGTATCTATGGCTGTTAAATAGATCTTTGGAAACCACTGCATCCACAGGGATGCATCCCTTAGGGCTAGGGGCACCCGCTTCATGCTTCCCATGCTTCGGGGATTTAAGGGCACCTAGTGAAACATTTCAGCATATCCCCCTTTTTCCAAAATGCAGGGAAATGCACACTAACGTTTTGCCAATATGCAAAACACATTTCGTAGGGACGCTAAGAAAATGATGAATGGTACAAAACACATTGGAGCTGTGTTACTGCTCAAACTAGCAGGGGATCCTATAGAGCAACCACTAGGTCAAGGGACAACAATGGAGCGATAGCCCATTGTCACCTCAGCTAAGGATCCTAGCTCTTTATGAACTTTCACTGATGGGAAGAGACCCAGTGTTAGGAATCGTGAGAAGGAATAGGTTAATGAAAGGACGAAAGGTGATTCCCAAGGCCCATTCACAAAAGAGACTCAATAATATGGTTTTCTTGCTTGGAAAGCAAGGTGAAGGCCCTTTAGGAAAGGCTAGGAGGATTCTTGAGGCTAGGGTTTGGGAGTATATTGTGCCAAGAGGTTCCCTAGACCCGATAATCCTTATGGAGAATTGGCCTTTATGTGATCTTTGTGAAATTAGAGTTGTAAAGTTGTGGCACCACAAAGACCAAGTGGATTCGAACTAGGTCAAGGGTATGGAGTTGATCACTCAAAGAGGGGCTTGACCTAATTGGGGAGGAGATTAAGATCAATAGATGATTTTTCTTTTGAAACACAGACACAATCACCCAAGTGAGGACACTAACCCAAGAGATGGTCACGAGGCTATGGCTTGCTATATCTTGGGATGTCGGAATTGCTTGAAATTTGGAGGACCCCTTGAGCAAATTATAACACTGTAGTGGACCAATTTTCAAGGTGTTTGGATGGCTATAAAGAGATTCGTTTGATGCCCTAGGTGACCTTCTAGGGTTAGGCCTAGAAATTGGAGAAGTGAAGGAAAGCGAGGTAAATTTGACCACCAAAGGGATACGAGGATCAGTGCCTTATTGCTTGGGCTTAATGGAGTCAAGATACACATAGATCATGAATTTTGGTGAGCTAAGGAGCCCTAATTGATCTTTGCTAGTTTCTCCAAGGTCAAATATGCGAAGGAGACAAAGTTTTGAGGTCTTTAACCTGAGAGGTGCTTCTAGGAACATTCGCCTAGTCCCTCAAAGGTCAACACATGCATTTAATCACTTATTCAAGGTCCTAGAAGAATTTCACATTAAATTTAACCCATACAAGAATAAAGATAACAAATACATGCAGTTAACCAGTAAGATAACAAGAATAACATCAAAATTTCGACTTACATGAGAGAGAGTGTATATCCATTTATCAACTTCGTATTAGAGAAGCTCCAAAGCTATGTTGCATGAAACTTCTAGGAACCCGACATTTCGGGCCGTACCCGTACTCGAAACTCCGAAACTTGGCCAAAACTCGACCATCATATAATAATCTATGATAGTTAATATAAACTTGTTTTTCCTTCTAAATTGTCATCTATGGGTCTTATTCCCTTTTTTCTTGCAAGATAATGTGTTATTCACTTATATATGCCAACGTTCCCATTTTCAGGAGGTGACTTTTCTAAACGTACTCGTTTCGGAAACTCCGAAATGTTTTGGCGTTTCGTGCAACTTAGCTCCAAAGACAATAGCGAAATCCAAACATAATAGTGCATCAAGGAAAGCTCCAAAAAATCATCCCAGCAAAAAGTGCGAAAATCTCATAAGAGATACTAATCCAATCCAAGTGATGATGAGAGAATGAATCACCTCTCATCTATTTATACAATCTCTAATGAGTTCAATTTGCCTAATTTTGGCCTAATTGAGCCCCAAATAATAAAATAATGTGCAATATTGGTGACAAGCCCACCAGAATTGCTCAATAACATAAGAATAAGCCTCTCAAGAGGGTAGAATGATCAATAAAGTGAACTTTGAGCCTTTGAGGAGGCCTAATGAAGTCCTGAGTGTGCCATAGTGCAAGAATGGACCTCAAACGTAATGGACAAGGGGTTGGGCCCTTGTTTTCGAAGTAAATCCTTGTGGTACACCCAAGTCGGTGTGAGGGGCACAAGGAAACCTCATGGGTCTCCAAATGGATCGAAAACACCTGTAGACCATCTGTAAGGGCTAGGATGATGACATAACCCTCATCTGGACCCCAAATCATGTGCCAAATGTATGGTGCAAGTGTGGTAAACCAGGTGCATCGTCCTCATCCAAAAGGTGGAACACGAGCAATCAATAAGTGGTGTTGAGGATCCATGAAGTACTCTTTGCTATGGTGGAGGTCCATGGCTCTCTACAAGTACCAATGTGGCCCTCTGGAGGGCAAGGACCTTGTATAGGGAGACCAAGTCTTAAATGGGGACCCATTTGCAATTCTGCATAAGATCCAATGCATCCCCTTGCTCTCCAATACAACAAATCATAAGAATAATCAAGTAAAAGGGCTTATAAGTCATGGAACCAATGTGGCACTTCATGGTGGTATGCCCCTCCATAGTGGGCTTTGGCATGTACAAATGTCTCCAAACTGAATAAGGAGGTTAATCAAGGACCCTATTAGGTGGTTTCAACTTTCAACCTCTAAAGGGGGTGACATATCCATGTTACATCTTCCAAGTGGTAGGTGGCAAATGATATAGTAATGGAATAAAGTGGGCATTAGGGGAAACATCTAGACCACATGTCATGGTACAAGGGTAGCTATAATAAGGGAAACCCACACCTTGGTATGAGTGTAGGAGGGAGAAAATCGTGGTACATGGGTTACCCCGGCCTTTGTTTTTCCACCCTTCTTCATATGCCTTTTGCCTTTGACTGATTTTTCTTCATAACTGCTTGGGGCTCCAGGGGATGTGAGCATGATGTGTAGTATATAATAGTGGATACCCCCTTAAGGTGGGGCAGTTCATCGCCCACCACGGGTAGGACAATCATGGGTTCCTTAATGATGGAGGGGGCTCATCTAGGGCCCATAGGAACCAAGGTGATGACCATGGATAAGGGGTAGAGCTCATGTTTGACTTTTGCCCACGTGCTAAATTTGTATGTCCTGACCATCTTTTGCATTTTGTGGTACCTTTTCTGTTGAGAGTGGCCAAATTATGCCCTTTTCTTTTAGCTGCATCAACCTCCGGGGCATCGTTCTAGGCCCGATCCAAGGTGTGGAGAAGGGGAGGGGGAGACTAACCCCATGTGGACCCGGATGGGAAAAGAGTTGAATGGGCTAAAATGAGTGGAAGGGGGGAATGTATGTGGTGTCTAGCAGTGGGACCACACAACCAAAGTCAGGATTTCCAAAGTAGTGCCAACCATGAAGCTAGAGGCCAGTAAAGGAGATCCCATGGGACTAGGATACAAGGCTAACCACAAAATCGGGCATTGGAGACAAGAGTACAGACCTAGCCCACTCTTTCTGCCGAATCCCCCCACTAATCCATGCCCAAAGTGCCCATGACAAGTAAGAAAAATTACTCAACTATACCAGTGAAAAGTCATACCTTTGGTTGCCCACCTTCAAACATATGATCATAAGAAGTGGGCGAGGGACCACATCGCTGTCTCAGGTGGCGAAGATAATGGCACATTGAGCTATCCGGTGGCTGCAAGAGGCTGCTGGCTGCCGGATGAGGACCATCTAGGAGAAAAAAATTCTCCTATATATATTTCGACAAGTGGTGGGTATCAGGCTGCAAAACACATTGCCTAGTACTATATAGAATGATGAATGATGACTCTGAATAAATGTATTTCGTTTCCGAATCTGATTTTGAATTTTGT
Organism: Pinus tabuliformis; assembly: GCA_031772625.1. NCBI lineage: Eukaryota > Viridiplantae > Streptophyta > Pinopsida > Pinales > Pinaceae > Pinus > Pinus tabuliformis. The sequence goes on along the minus strand of CM062807.1, from coordinate 212,385,659 downwards.
TTATAATATATATCGTTTACAAATTTGAACCTAGTATGACATTGCATGATGATGAATTCAAATGAGATGAATTCTTATTATTGGGATTTTAATTTTAATTTATATAATTTTAGGGATGCCCCCCATGCTAGGGATCCCAATGTCCCCCTGTTTCCCTTGAATTTCCTTAAAATTTGGGGTGTGTCTCCATACGTCCCCCTTGTGTGTTCCCTACTCCCATGCTTTTGTGTCCCAAAAATTTGGTGGAACATTCCTGGAAATTATATGATATGTAGGCCCCAAAAGGTGCACTACTTATGCACATGCTGGATCAATAGGGTGAGGTTCTACGTTAGGATAAAATGCATCAATTATTCTTTCATTCAAATTTCAAATGCGATAACATAGATGTACCTATCTGAAAATAGAAACAAGTAGTAAAAAGGTTGCAACTTGTTTAGTCCCCTTCGTCTATGGTAAATCTGTCTAGTTGAAGACCTTATTATATCAGAATTAATTTGTATCTTCCAGCATGTCAAATAATTTAGTCTAACCATGCTATGAATTTGTAGCTTTTCTAGTTGCATTTTTTCCAACTGTTTTTGCCCAAAATCGAGTCAAAAATTCAAAATAATTGCTGGAATTGCAGATATCAATTATTGAGATTGCAAAATCTGGGTGCAATAGGGGTATTGGAGGGTGTGAGATTCACTTATGCATTCAAAAAATGCAATTTCAGTAATGAAAAATCGCAATGACCAAAAATTATATAGTAAGATTCCAGTGGTAATTGCCATTAAAGTCCAAATTTTATAATATTTTAGACTTATTCATATCAAATTAGCAAAAATGGATGACTGGTCAGCCACACATAATTGGAATACCGTTGAACTCATATAGTCTTTCCAAGAAAATAAGAAAAAGTGAAACTTTACAGTATTCTATTTCATTCTCCAACAACAATTACAATAGGAAGGGCTTCACTTGTATAGAGTTGAAGCACAAACCCTCATACAAATAGGGTAATAATACCCATGAATTAGATCCTATAATTCTCGTAGGAAAACATAAACAAATACCATCTCATAACCAACTCTTAATGGAGAAGTCAAACAAGAAGTCAAACAATACATATAAAATAAGAGACAAGAGTGGACATGCCAATTTTCACCTATTCACCATGCAAGGTGCCACTTGTCATCTTCTCCTTTAGAATGCCTTTCAAAACAATCATCATTAAATTCCTTCAATAAAATATATGCCAAGTCAAAAGGAATAAAGCACTCTCTAAGGTGGGCCTTGATCAATCAAAATACTAATATAATCCCCCTAGAAGAGGTGTGCCCTTGAGATGTTTGCGAAGGGTGGTTATGGGACCACATTGACTATGCCCATATTGAGAAGTGTGCCAGTAGTATTTAAAGCCTCCCTTTGATCTGGGACCACAATAATAAAATAATCATCCACAACTTGAGCACCCTAGATAGAGGTGCAAGGTAGTTATGTCATGCTCAATAAATGTGCAAAATGGGAGCGCTGTTCTAGAGAAGTTACTTAACCACCTTGAGATGCCAAAACAATACCAATGATAGCATAGTTAGGGAATTTTCTCCAATGCAATAATTAACTCGTCCCTCAAGAAATGCCATAGAAATATGTGCAAGAAGGTCCACTTTGGTTGTTATAACGACCTCCAAGAGAGGGATGTCCTACGAATATGTGCGAAGACATAGATCCACATGCAAACAACCAATTTTCCTCAAACCACAAGCCATAAGTGGGAGGAGCTAGGAGAATGTGCATAACATGAGAGTTTGACTGTACATAACAACCAAAAAACCCCAAAGAATGAGGGTGCTCTAGGATAGTGTGCATATGTAAGTGCTCCTCAAAAAGACATCTGATCTATCATCACAAATCTCAAGGTGCACCAAGACCAATATGAATGGCACATGTAAAGTAGACCAAGCATTACCTCAAGGAGCTCCCAAACAACATAATGAAGCAATAATAACACAATAAACTTAGGGAAACCATGTAATCACACCAAGCCACCAATGCACAACATCGAGGAGCAGCTAATAACCAATATTACGTAGGAAATCCCTTAGTTGATGGTTATTTTTTCTTTGAACGTGCTAGGGGTTAATCAAGAGTGCATTACTCCAAGGAACACCCCGTGAAGGCACCCAACACTATCAATATCCATATGTGCTAGATGCAAACCTTCAAAGTGTGAGATGATTATGTCAACAAAAGATTATAATCCATGAACAATATGCATCCAAGATCACAAAAATATGGCTCCTTAAGCCATCTCAACTCCAACAAAGCCTGCTTGGGTACGGTCATCAACCTGGCTCAAAATCCTCATGCTATATGAGGGGTAATACACTAAACCCTTTGAGCAAAGCATGTGCTTCGATAGTTGAAGGGCATAGTACATTATGGTTTTAGGTATGTTGGAGATGGTGAGTTGTTGCTACATGGTTTTGTAAATTCTGATTGGGCAAATGATGCAAATGCCATGAAGAGTAGTACTTCAAGGTTCTACTTCAATTTTTGTTCAGGTATGATATATTGGTTCAAAAGGAAGCAAGCATTAGTGGCACTTAGTTTAGTAGAGGCAGAGTACATGGCAACCAGTTCTGCTAGTTGTGAAGTGATTTGGCTTTGCAAGTTGATTGTAGAGCTAACTGATTAGAGAATGGAATGCACTATGGTATATTGTGACACTCAAAATTGTATCACTCTCTTTAAGATTTTAATGTTTCATGATATCTCCAAGCATATAGACATTTTGCACCATTTCTTCATGGACAAAGTTTAGAAAGGGGAGGTGATTCTTGAGTATGTTTCTTCAAAGTCATAGGTTAGAGATATTTTAATGTAGCCACTGATGAAGGTTTTTGTTAAATGTCAAAGGGGACACTGGGCTTGGTGGAGAACACCTTCCTTGCAAAGAAGGAATGTTAGAATTTTAGCTTGTTTCTGGATGGTTGGTTCTTGTTCCATATGGCATAGTGGTTTGAACTGAGGCTACTGTTATTCCTATGCAGTCGGTATGAGATTGCAGTGGATCAGTATGATGGGACAGCACTAGTGTTTTTGGGAGCAGTGCTGGAGTTATGTAGGAGGGAGAGGGTGAGGGCGTATGCATGCGATAGTTATCCTCTAGTTGGGGTGGAATATCTCTGGCACTTCTATCCATGCAGGAGGGTACATAGGTGGAGTAGATTAGGGTTGGGGTTTGACTGGGTCAGTTTGGGTGCTGCATGCTTGTGGCCAGATGCATTGTATTACTGTATCTTTCCTCTGTCTTTTGTTCTATTCCAGGGACATAGGGCGCACTGCTGTGTTGGTTGGTGAGTTTTAGTTTCGAGGTATAGCAATGTAATTTCCTTTTTTCAGTGAATAGAAGATAGATGCAGTATGGAGTGTTTAGTATTGTGTATTTGCTGTTAGTAATTTCCAGGAGTATGTTTTTGTAGATTAACATATTCAGAGTTTGCTGTTTTTGACTGAGGATTTCAGTTTTAAAGCTACCTAGCTTTAGGTTAATCTATCTGAATGCAGAATCTGTTTACTATGGTCTAAAACTCAACAATCATACTCTGATCTCTATCTCCCAGAAATTCTTTGCAATAGGCAAAATACAGTTACAAGGAATGCAGAAGCAGATGTTGGACTGTCAAAATATCTAGGATTTAGACAATAGGAATGCAGCAGGGTTCAGGCCCTTAAAAGTCAAAATGAGAGCATGAATAACTATGAAATTTAAAGGACAAACATAATGTTTTTTTGAAATAAGTTGTTATTTAAAATCATCTACATCTGTCTTTTGCTGTCTCTTATATATCTACTGTTTATATTCTATACCCGTTCATGCCTACGTTACCCTGTATATGCATATCTGTGTAATATTATTGCATTAGGCGATGTTTACGCATATAAATTGCTTTTAATGTTGTTCTATATTGCTTTTACAGAGGAGTTGTATTAAGTGATTTACATGTATATAGACAGTAGTCGTAACATGTAGCAGAGAACTTGCTATGGTTTAGTGTTAGTTGTACGTGAATTAATATGCATACATTACAATATTAGCAAGCACTCATTTGAATGTCGAAGAAAGATCACTATGATAAAGGAAAGAAAGATAACTACAATAAAGTAGTCATGATTTTTTCTGAATTTAAAGTTTTAGAAGATGAGAATATTCATGGCAAAAATAATAAATTAAGAGCTCCAACCTATGCTAGGTTGTAGAGATCATAAACATTTGATGTATAGCAAGTCAGAAATGATATTTTTAAAACCAGACAAGTGTATGTCTTGTGTAGGGCATATTGCGTGCATATACTGTACAGTTCATGCTGAAAAAGGTTGACTCTGATTATACCCAAGGACACTTCAAAATGCAGACATGCAAAACTGTACAGTCTGCATTTTGAAGTGTTCTTGGGCATAAACAGAGTCAACCTTGTAATACAAACATATATATATATATATATATATATATTTATACACGGGCTGTTCCAACTTGAATTAGAATTAGAAGGTAGTGGTTTTTGGAGATGGACCCATCACCGTCCAGATTTTGAGATGCAATACATGCAGGCATGTGTTTGCACATTTGTGGGCACATAAGTATATATCTAGGTGTAGCTATTTTAAGCATATGTATACTGACTTATGCCAGACCTACTTTGGGCACGTGAATTGTCTCACTATTCTACAAGAAATGGCTAATGCTGGGAAGCACATACCAGGTGAATCATCATAGTATTGAGGTCTAATATGGATAATGTTGATATTCAAAATATGTATGAAAGTTGGGGAATTCATCTTCTATGGAAGGTTGGCTTTGAATTATCTATGTTCTACTTCAATTTTCAACATCTTTCTGAGTTTTTCCTTCTCTGTTCTCAAATTTATTGCATTGAGCATTTTGCAGTTTTCTATGTTGAAACGGAGAATGTTTATGCATTGAGAATTTTCTGTTTTGCTAGTTCTAATATCTTGATTGTAGCTGAATGGCTTGGATGAAAGCAGTGTCATCCTTTACAAATAATCAGTGTCATAATTTTCTACCTGAACTTGATGCAGAATTTGAATAAAGTACATATGTTTGAGAACTGGGATCAATGTAATTTCTGTTTATTGAAAAACGCTGATTTGAAATTATTGTATGGCAACAGTATAGGAGCGCGGCGAGTAATGAATACGTGTGTAACGTTTCGTGCATTTTGTCAAGATAAAAATAGAGAAGGGTAAGTTGGATTCTTTCTTCTATGTCATCAACAGAATTTGTTATTTCCTCCATTGTTGTTTGTTCTTTCTTCTGAAATAATCAAATTTGATGGTTTTTACTTTGCAAAGCTTCAAGATCTTCCTATTTTGCATTCTATCTTGTCAACCGAGGGTGTGAGGCTTCTTGAGTAGTTGTTAATTCTATGCACTTCATATGCAGATGCTTATATTGCTTACAACAAATGAAGCAGGAGTGTTACCTCGTGAAAAACAAGCTGGAGACTTTGTTTCAGGTAAGCTGGTTACACTCATGCTTTGGTAATGAATTTTGAAAATTTCAATTATATCACGTCATTATGTTTGGAAAATATATTAGCGTGGAAGGGAAATATGTGCATGAGAAATATCTAACAGATTGTTGGCAAACTGTATTTGGAAGAGATGTGCAAAGTGTTAAATGATGTCCCTTACCAAACTAGTTTGAACACGAAGCCTGGATTTTTTACCGTTCTAACATATCTGACTCTTCTCCCAAGTGAATGTTATCTTGAGAAGTTGATTTTTGGTTAAGGAACTACTGCATTGGTTGGCTGATTTTTGCTTTACTGAAATGAGCCCAGACTTCAATGTTTGTTGTTGAGTTTCTGCATCATTGATGGGATACATTTCTCTTAAACTGCAGCTTGAGAAACAGATTGTAGAAGCTGGTGGAACTGTTCCTATGTCAGAGTAAGCACTGAGACATAATATTCCATTTCTGGGATAATTATGAACTGGAGGAAAAAGTGAGTTACAATGCTGGAGTGGCTGGGTAACAGCTAGAATTAATGCTAAAATTTCCACTTTTGTTTCTGTAAATTATAAATATGTTAGCATCTATCCTGAATAGATCAACAAAGCAAGTGTGCTATAGCGATGAACAGCTGGTGGTTGTGCCAGCTGGTAATGAATTCCATTTCTCTAAGTCGTGCCATATATACATGGAAGAGTGAAATTGGCATCAGTGATATGGGCCAGTAGATGAGACCTCTATTACCATGGGAGGTTGGTTGTCTTTACTCTGATGCATTATTTGCAAGGAAGGTTATGTAATAGCTGTCAACTTTACTAAACTGTGCTAGTTCATTTTGATCAATGCATGAGTTCAAGTCTTAGGAATGCTTAACAAAATTCACGTGGGTTGACAATTATTTTGAAGTTTATAGAAATTAGAGCTCAATGAAGGATTGTGTACAAAGGGAAATGGTTGGCTTTATATGGTGTCCGTATGTGTTTAGTTTGCCATGTAAAAACATGTCAATGAATGGCAAAACGGATTTTCAATTGCCGAAACCAATACATATGAGGCTTCTCATGCCTGACTAAGTGTGGTTTACATGTCATGAACTGATGCGCGATAGCAGAATCTCCCCACATGCTTGAGTCATTGATTACTGTTACGGTTAACTCTGCTCTGACATGCCATCAATGCTTGTGAAGCCAATACAAGAGGGGTCCATGCATGCTTTATTGTATCTCGAGTTAGATGTTGATGGTGAAGTGAATAAAAAACAGCTATTATGGTTTGAGACGATGTCTACTATAAAATATGTAATGCGAATTGCATCACCGATTTCCATCAGATGACAAGCCTATAAACAGATGCATTACTGTAGTCTATAATAGGTTGTTGAAAGTGAAACACATTAAACCTACAAAATTATCCTGATTGGTGTTAATTTTGGAGCCTATTAGCCCATTCACGAAGGCAAGAGACACAGGAGAGCGTACTGAATTCCACCTTAACATTTTTGCACAAAGGAAAAAATATTTCATATCATGTAATATTTTATTTTTGCACAGTAGCAATTTGATGACTATTTTGTTATTCTCCATTCCTAGTATGTATATATATATATATATATATTATTTTTTAATTTGTTGTCTATTAAATATTGAATAATAAATTGGATATTTCAACATGAAAATTTATCCTGATGGAAGGTTTTTCCTTTTTGTTTAATTTGCCATATGGAGAGACAAAGGATTTCCACAAACTCTTTGATTTGCAATTCATACTTCTAGCTCTATTGAACACATATTGCCATTGCTTGCTAACAATAAAGGTTATCTATTGGGGCTTGATTTGTTCATTGGTTGTTTTTTGTAGATACTAGATGAAAATTTGATCCAAAAAATTATATTTATACTTGTATTTGGTTTATTTTTTCTATTTCCATTTGGATTTAATTGTATTGTAAACCTATTCCAATTTATGACCCTCGATTTGGAGAGGATTAAACCTTCGATTTTTTGAAAGAGCAAGTAAAAGTTATATGAACCCTTATTTATGCTCATGGAGCAGTGGAATGGTCGTTGAAAAACCACCTTTTACTACAATGTATTATATAGGCCTTCAGTGAGAACATCTGACAAACATTCTTTGGATGCCTAGAAGCTATGTTGGGTTTTGTTGTTGTTGATGCTTTGCATCCCACAATCTTGAGGTCTGAGCATCATGAAATCTTTGAATTTTGATTTTGAAAGGCAACAACTGAGTTCTAGATTCTGTGGATTCTTTTGTGAATCAAGAACTCTTTTTTGAACACTTCAAGTTGCACTGGAATTGTTGGGTACATGTGAATGACAATGGGCATAGGTTGCGAGCTTTGGTTTGTGTCTGTTTTCTATTGTGGAAAGGGTACAAAGTATTGGCGATGAGCATATATCAAAGAAAACCTTGGAGTAAGGACATGCCTCAGAGTGACTTAAAAAATATAATGCAAGAGCTTTGCATTAAATCTAAGAATCTTTTCGGTACCTTTAAGGTAGTGTGTATATATATATATATGTTATTTTTTAATTTTTTGTCTATTAAATATTGAATAATAAATTGGATATTTCAACATGAAAATTTATGCTGATGCAAGGTTTTTCCTTTTTGTTTAATTTGTCATATGGAAAGACACAGGATTTCCACAAACTCTTTGATTTGAAATTCAAACACTTTGATGTGCATCATGAAATCGTTGAATTTCGATTTTGAAAGGCAACAATTGAGTTCTAGATTCTGTGGATTCTTTTGTGAATCAAGAACTCTTTTTTGAACACTTCAAGTTGCATCGGAATTGTTGGGTACAAGTGAATGGCAATGGACATAGGTTGCAAGCTTTGGTTTGTGTCTGTTTCTATTATGCAACGGGTACAAAGTATTGGTGTTGAGAATATATTAAAGAAAACCTTGGAGTAAGGACAAGCCTCAGACTGACTTAAAAAATGGCAGACATTGATGACAATTGTAACTAATATTGACATATTTACAAACAGGTCTTACACTAGGCTAATGTAGATGATAGAACATTGTATGAGGTAGTCATCGAGTAATTTTTTTTTTTTTCCTTTAAATATGATCTCATTTCTATGCTTACTACACGAGGACGAACTCTGTGAATAACAAGGTCACACGAAGGTCACAATTCATGGGTGTGTATCAGAAATTTTCAGGAGTGGGTGCAGTTCGACAATTGTTTTACATTTAGGATTTGTGGGTTTGGCAAGCTGAACTATGAGTTCCTGATATATGTGGCTTGCAGCGTGTTGCATATATCTGGGGAGGTTGCTAGTTCCCTATCAAATCTAATTTTGTTTAAAAAAATAAAGGTTTGCATAAAAATCAAGGATTTATAACTCGGGTGGTTGTGCAGATGATTTGTTTTCTTCCCCACCCGGTTTCAACTCCCAAAAAATGACATGTTGTTCCCTTGTGATAAGGCTAGAAGGGTAAACCACCCCTTCGTGAGAGGGACCTCCCTTGTAGGTTTGTCTCTGGATGTCTTGGTCCTTGCTAAGTCTTAAGTTTCCTGCTAGGCACTAGCTTGTACGCTGTTGGCACTAGCCTAAGGTGTTGAAATATGTAACTAGGTTTAGTCTTCATAATGACTTATGTAATCATGATTTTATGTATTTAATGAAATAATGAAAATAATAATAATTATTATTATTCTTGAGGCATGGGTTTCATGCTCAAGGGAGATTTATTTTTAGGTCAAGCACCCGTTGAGTGCTTCTAGGGTGTGTCATTGAGTCTACAAGTCAATTGAGTCATTGTCATGTATGAAAGACCATTTTGGGCATGTTACATATTGTAAAGAAAATTTGAGTAAAAAAAAAGTCAAAAGACCCTCCAAGACCTCGTCATGTTGCGAAGACCAAGTTGACCTTCATGAAGGGACTAGGTCGAAGTTGTTGAAGCTGTTAGGTCAAAGTTGTACAAATTGTTGCTGGGGTTGAAGTTGCTAGAAGGTCAAAGTTTGTTGCTGGACGCTGTGAAAGGAAAACTCATCAAAAAGGATGGTTGACTAGGTCATGGAGGGTTTTGGTCAAGGATCATAAGTCTTGGAATTCTCATTTGAAGTTCTATAAGAAGAGAAGAATTCTGGTGGGTTTTCCTCTCAGTTGGATATGTTTTGGCCATGGCTGATCACCTACATCTTGTGTCCTGTTGTCGCATTGTTCTTTATGATTTGGTCGCTGTTTGATGATAGAGAACTCTAATAATAATAAAGCAAAGAAGAAGTTAAAGTAAAAACACATCAAAAACAATTATCAAAGTAAGAGAAATCACCTACACTTGTTGCCCCTAGATTTCTCAACATGGAATCAAAGATAAGGTGACTACATCAAGGAAGGGCAACTTAAAGAAGGATACACAAGGGTCAAAGCACAAAATCATTCAACATCAAGGACATCAAATCATCAAGAAAGGATTTATAAGGGCCGAACAAACTAAAAAGCATTAAGGACTACTCAAAGCAACAAGGAGAAAATTCTCAAAATCGTAGCTCACTCAAAGATAAGGTTCTTCAACTGAAGCATTATTGGGAAGCTTGTAATCTCCATCACAAGGAAAAGAAGACCTCAAAGACCCTACATCAACTCAAAGAAGGATTACACATTGAAGCATCTTGAAGTCTCCAATTCAAGGAAGCGAGAAGAAGGCGTTGTCATCATCATCAAGGATTCAAGGTGATCTCCCTCTCTTTGAGTCAAGGATCACTTTTGAAGGAAGACATCTTCATCAAGAAGACATCTTCTATTATCAACATCATCATAAAAAATCAAGAAGGCATCAAGTTGAAGATATTGTCATCAAGGAGTATCTTCACAAGTAAGTATCTTTATATTTATGTTTGAATCTATCAAAATGACTTCATTTTGCAAGGAGAGCAACAAATTGGTTGGGTCAACAAACTATCTTGCATGGAAAAAGAGGACAAATTTGATCCTCATAGAAAATGAACTCATTGGTCATGTTAAGGGTTTAATTGTCGAAATGCCAAAAGAAGAAGCTCAAGCTCTACAAGATGAAGATATCAAAGGAAGAAGGAATAGCCTCATATTTCATGAGGGTGTTAGAAATACAAGACCAACTGAAAGAGTTGGGGAAAATAATGTCGGATAGAGAAATGACCACTGTGGTGCTCAATGCACTGCCTGATGAATGGGGCAACTTAGTATCAAGCATTTTTGGAAGGAAGGAAGCCACCTCTTTCAATAAACTTTGGCCATTGTGTAAAATTGAAGAGACTAGGTTAAAAGCAAAGAGCGACGTGGGACCAGGTGAACAATTTCAGGCATTTGTTGCCATGACTAAGAGAGAAGGAAGGTTTGGAAAATTTGGTCCTCAGAAAAAGAAGAAGAAGGATATGTCGAAGATCCAATGCTATGGCTGTCAGGAATATGGGCATCACAAGAAAGATTGTCCGAAATTCAAGAAGGAAAACAAAAGGAAAGAAAGAAATGAGGCTCATATCACTGAAGAAGTAGAAGAACACGATGAGAAGAAATCCAAAGGGATAGATCTTCACTATTAGGGTTTCTCCAATTCATAGCAAGGAGAAATGGGAGGTGAAAATACCTCCACCATGGCAATCAAGATGAGAAGCATTATGATGAGATAGAAGATGGAATCATGTTAGAAGCATACGATTAAAGTGAGAGCTCGAGACATCCTTATAAAAGCTTATGGAGTTGAAGTCTACATGGTTATAGCAGTCATCATAGAAGAAAGTGGCTCTTGGTAACCTCATTGAAAGCATAAGTAGTACTTATGGTTAGAAGAAAGTCATCTAGTGTAAAGATCATCATACATCATTAGGAAGAAGCATTTGCAGGATGAAGATAATCAAGATACTCTGTTGGAATCTTCATTCAAAGGTTCACCTCTAGGAAGAAGCAAGTGCCTCACTGAGAATTCAACCTTGTATGGGATTCATTGTTTCGAAGAATGATGGTATGATGACAAAGGAATGCAACATGTCAATATGGTTGAAGTACTCTCAATCGAGGAAAGGAAGCTGTTGAAGGAAGCCTAGGTGACCAAAAGAAGGAAAGAGTATGTATGCATGTATTTAATTGAGTAATGTCGTAATATGGTTGCTGTTGAAGAATCTAGGGCAATTAGAGTTAATGAGATTCTTCTTTCATGATAACTATTTGTGAGGTATGTTAACTTTTCTTCTTAGCACAATCTTCATTTGTTATTATTAGAGTGTGTCTTCTTTAGTTCATCAAATAATGACCAAAACAAAGAGACAAGAACACAATATGTTGGCTTTCTGCCAGGGCCAAAACCTCTCACTCTTTGGGAGGAAAACCCACACAAAATTCTTCTTATAGAGATTACCAAGACCATGACCCTTGACCTATTTGGCCACTTCAAGACCAAGACACCAATCATCTTCTTTGTCAATGCTAAGTTCATCGTCATTGTTGCACATTGAGGCCATCACTACTTTACCACTTCATTACTGCTGCAACATCTTTGCTGTACCTTCACGGAGGTCTTCATCAACTAGATCTTCATATTGAGATATGTATAGAAGAGCTGCATTTTGATTCACCGAGATCATGACTGTCTATCATAGCTATTCCTTCACCGAGATCATAACCATGTTAGGATCATCACTGCACCTTGACCGAGAATGTAACTGTGTTCATCATGATTGCACTGAGATCTTCATAAAAAATGTGACTGTGTTCACCAAGATCTTACTTGTCATGGCTGTGCCGAGAATACATCACTATGGAATTACTGAGCTCCTTCTTAATTGAGTCTGTGAGAGTATGCTGAGAGTGTGTACCCTTGTAATACCTATCCGAAAATCACAGGTATTCTTCTCCTAATCGAAACACTGTACTACTTCTTCATCCGAGATTCCTGTACCCCTGAACTTGATCGAGATTTCAGAGATATGCCGAGGTTTTGTCCTCATCCGAAGTTGCAGAGACTTGTCTGAAATTTCTTAACTGTAGTTTTGAACTTACACAATTATTTATAGTGGTTTGACCCACATATTAAGCCGACATGACCAAGTGAATTATTATGTCTTCATTTTTGAGCTGACAAGACTGTATTTACTTCGTTTTGTTGGCTCTCTTCTTCAAGAGGATTATGCTTGTCTTGGAGGGCTGATCTAGACACTAGATTGACTCATATACATTTCATATTTGCTCAAGAAGAGCTCTTTATGACTTTGACTTTTTAATAATAAATCCCAAGGCTCTCAATGGGAGCCACTAATAAATAAAATTCTTGATCATGAAACCCATGCAGCAAGACATACAAAAATAATTCATTTTCTTGTTTACAAAAATCATAATTACAATGTCATGAAGACTGAACCTAGTTACACTTTCTTCAACACTCTCTCTCAACTAGAGAGGTATTCATGATGGTACTTGGTCATTCTCAATCTGAAGAATTTCTCATGAGAAGAATTGGATTGGTAACCCATCTGTATAGCATCATAGTAACCAACAACAAGGCCTGGACTGACAACTCTATCTCTCATCAGATTAGAGCACAATGTTGGCGAGACCAATGACTATAGACACCTTCATCATTGTCTCTCAAGGTACATAACCACCCGGGTGTCCACTGAGTATGACCTTCTAGGACTATTTTTATCTTGGGTTCCCAATCCTCAAAGAATATCGGTCCTCTTGTCTACTCTTGTCTTGGATGCCCTACACATCCTCAAAGTGCATTAGATGCCAGATGATTACACAATCCTCCATTCTTTCTTCCATAGTGAAGACAAGAATGTTGTGTCTATCTCTCCCTCTCAATTGGGGAAGATATGCCCAAGCTCCCTCTGATCAGGGACTTGCCCAAGCTCCCTTTTAATCAAGAACTTGTCAGAGCTCCCTCCTAGCTAGGGACTCTTCTAGACATCAACAACTTCTTCGTGGGTCATTCAACTGCTTGATCAACTTCTCTCCTTGATGTCATGGAAATTAGTTGAGCCTCTTCCTTGTAGGGAAACAACCATCGATCACATTCATCCTTAGTTTGTCATGTCATTCCTTTCTTCATGGAAAGTGGTCTTCATCATATATGGAAACTTCGTCATATGACTACTTCTTTCTCATCACGCTTCTTCCATCCACCATTTGAATGCTAGTTGTACTTGTATTTACAACTCTTGTTTGAGTAACTATGCATGAACTTATCCAGATATTATTCAAGAAATCAAGAAATCATATTAAATCAAATCGTACCTTACGAGATGGCTCTTCATCATGACATCTTCCTGTAGGTATCAAGGGTCTTCATCTTTTCCATTAGAGTCTTCCTATTTTTTGGGGAGATTTTCTAGTTAAGTCTTCTTAGTCTTTTGGATGTTGATCACCTTCATCAGGGTTGCATATCTCACGATCTCTTCCTTCTCACACATTCCATTCCCAGGTGCTTTCAATCAGAGTTTCTTAATTGTGGTCAACAACCTCATACTTCATATGAGGGCATATTATGTTGATTTCATCTAGTGTGTCTTATGCCTTCTTGCATCCTTTCAGAGGAGGAGATCCCGTTTCTCTTGATCATGCTTCTTAAGATAGAAGTAATGATCCATGTTACCTGCAACCATACGACATGACATTATAATATTAAACACAAGCATACATACCTTATTTTACCTTTAGGTCATCTAGGTTTCTTCCAACAACTTCCTTGATTGAAGTTTCTTCAACCCCTTGATCTGTTTCTTCTCTTATGTCACCATAACATCATCCACAAATTCTACAAGTTGGAGTTTCTGTTGAAACACTTCCTTCCTTTCTAGATTAGTGAACCCTCCGATGAGGATTTCATCAGAGAATCTTGAGGATCTTGTATATCCCCATCTGGTAGATGGTTCCTTTTTGCCTTGATGAATGATGAACCTTGTCCTGGATGACTTCATCCTTTCCTTCAATGTTCAATGAGATTCCCAAGAGCTATATCCTTCATGTTTGATTTCCATGGGTTTTGTCCTTCATGATTCCTATGATGATGTCACGAGTTCGAATGATTCCATGATGCCACAATGCATCTTATTATCTTGGTCATATCTATAATACAAGATTTAAGAGCTTATGATAGGACCCTTTTGAGAGGGATACCATCTTACTCATAGTAGAGATTTGTTACTCCCCCTTTCCTTGGCCCCTTTTCTTTAGCTTCCTCCATCTTTCCAATGATATGAGCTTCTTTCTATAATCTTTCCATAGCATTGAATCTTAGCTATACTTACTCTGTCTTGCTTGAGGACCAAACTTGCCTTTCCTTTCTGCACATGTTTGAGTTCTTTTAACCTTCAATACTTTTGCCATCAACTTGTCTTACTCTATTTAGCATAGAGACCATAAATTGTCGAATGAGGTAACTTTCTTATCCCATGGATATTTGTTACCTTGATTATTAGTGCATTATGAATCAATGATGGCTATCTTCCTTCCTAGATCTTGTAGATGGGACCTTATGAAGATATCCTACATCCTTTGATACCCTTTACTTTTATGTAGATCAAATTTCGTGTGACCTTCGCCATTGCACCTTTAGAGAATGAGTTTATCATAGACATCTCTTTAATTCTCCAACGAGGGGATCTTTCACAAGTATCTCTTTCCATGGATTTAGAGGAGACCTTTTGATGTGTTTAATGACTTTAGTTACTTAGAGGACTATGTCTATCCTCCTTCTTCATGCAAGGAATTTTGATGACCCATCCAACCTATAGATCTCCTTGCAATCATGAAGTCATTTTACCAAATTGATTAATGAAAATACTTACTTGAGATGTGAAGATGAAATCTTCACCTTGATCATGTTGGAAGTGGTAGATGCATTAGAGCTTCCTCTTGAATGATCTTCTTTTAAATGAGAAAGCCTTTCCTCAATAGAAAAGGTTGCTCCTTTTGATGAGGATGATTTGTTGCTTCCTTGGGTGATCTTCTTCTAGGGCAAGGAGATGATTCTTTCTTGAAGATGACCATGCCTTATTGCCTTCAATATATTTTTCCTTTTCTTGTAGATCAGGATTGCTCCTAGAGTTTCGATCTTCTCCAAGATGATGTAATCTTTGTTTTTGAGGTCCTTTGAGCTACCTTACTTTGTAGACAACTTGATGAGGGTCTTGGTTTCCTTTTGATGATGACTATGGAGATAAAATCTCTTTCTGTTGTAGACTGTCTCCTTGATTGCATAGACAAAAATCTTCGCTGATGTAGAATGTTGTTGTAGACTGATCCTCAAATTTGTCAAAGCCCTTCAACTTGTTTTGACGCCCTTCTTGAAGCTGATCCTTGAATGTCTCTTTTTTCTGCCCTTCCTTTGACTTCAACACCTTAGCTCTGATACCATGTTGAAGAATCTAGGGCAATTAAAGTTAATGAGATTCTTCTTTCATGATAACTATTTGTGAGGTATGTTAACTTTTCTTCTTAGCACAATCTTCATTTGTTATTATTAGAGTGTGTCTTCTCTAGTTCATCAAATAGCTACCAAAACAAAGAGACAAGAACACAAGATGTTGGCTTTTTGCAAGGGCCAAAACCTCTCACTCTTTGAGAGGAAAACCCGCACAAAATTCTTCTTATAGAGATTCCAATTGACGAATACCAACACCATGACCCTTGACCTATTAGACCACTTCAATACCAAGACATCAATCCTCTTCTTTGTCAATGCTAAGTCCATCATCATTGCTACACCATTGAGGCCATCACTACTGCACCACTTCATTACTGCTGCAACATATTTGTTGTACCTTCATTGAGGTCTTCATCAACTAGATCTTCGTATTGAGATATGTATAAAAGAACTGCATTTTAATTCACCGAGATCATGACTGTCTCATCACAGCTGTTCCTTCACCGAGATCATAACCATGTTAGGATCATGACTGCACCTTGACCGAGAATGTAACTATGTTCATCATGATTGCACTAAGATCTTCACCGAGATCTTAATTGTCATGACTATGCCGAGAATACATCACTGTGGAATTATTGAGCTCCTTCTTAAGCGAAATTGTGAGAGTATATTTAGAGTGTGTACCCCTGTAATACCTATTCGAAAACCACTGGGATCCTTTTCCTAACCGAAACACTGTACTACTTCATTCGAGATTCCTGTACCCCTGAACCTGACCAAGATTTCAGAGATATGCCGAGGTTCTGTCCTCATCCGAAGTTGCAGAGACTTGACCGAAATTTCTTGACTGTAATTCTGAACTTACACACCTATTGATAGTGGTTTGACCCACATATTAAGCTGACATGACCAAGTGAACTATCGTGTCTTCATTTTTGAGCCGACATGACTATTTACTTCGTTTTGTTGGCCGTCTTCTTCAAGAGGATTGTGCTTGTCTTGGAGGGCTGATCTAGACACTAGATTGACTCATATACATTTCATATTTGCTCAAGAAGAGCTCTTCATGACTTTGAATTTTTAATAATAAATCTTATGGCTCTCAATGGGAGCCACGAATAAATAAACTTCTTTCTCATGAAACCCATGCAACAAGGCATACAAAAATAATTCATTTTCTTGTTTACAAAAATCATAATTACAATGTCATGAAGACCGAACCTAGTTACACTTTCTTCAACAGTTGCATGAGTAAATGTTCTATCTCATGATCATGATCAAAGAAAATGGATCTCCTTCTTTGGAAAGATGCATGAGGGCATGGTTCACATATTGACTAGATGAAATCAACATAATATGTCCTCATATGGAATATGAGGTTGTTGACAAAGATGAAGGAACTATGAATGAAATTTCCTAGGGAGCAATATGTGAAGAAATAAAAAAAATATCGTGAAAGATGCAACCATGAGCATGTAGAAAAGGAAATCAACATCCAATGACTAGGAGAATTGACCATGACATCTCCATGGAAAAGGTATAGACTCTGATGAAGTTTGGAAAGAAAGGAGACCCTTGACATTGAGTATCTTGGATATGTATCAATATGTATGCATGAGGTTGATGTTACTATAAGCAGATGTCATGATGAA
Organism: Pinus tabuliformis; assembly: GCA_031772625.1. NCBI lineage: Eukaryota > Viridiplantae > Streptophyta > Pinopsida > Pinales > Pinaceae > Pinus > Pinus tabuliformis. The sequence goes on along the minus strand of CM062807.1, from coordinate 212,368,100 downwards.
GGGCCATCACAAAAGGTAACTTTTATTTGATGTTCATATTTTTAATTTTTGAACAACATCTGGACGGGTTAATGCAAGGCTACTAGAAAAAGAGTTGTAGATGTCACCTACAACTAGCACTCATGTGCTGGGATAGAAGATCCTTAAATAAACATGACGTGGAAAAGGTACCTGTGTGAAGGAAAACCAGATGTGGATTAGAAGATCACTTTTCGATGAAGAAAATGATGACATCACTGACATTGTTGGTGAAGGAAAGTGATTGATGGTCTATGCCCTACAAAGAAAAGATGAAGGCTCCATAATAATGAAGAAGAAATTCATGACATCGAAAGGAGAAGCCCTACAAAATGATATGGGTCCCATGATCTCCACTAAAGAATAGATCAGTGTTGCTGGAAACAAGTGCCTAGTTAAGAGGGAGCTTAGACAAGTTCCAAGATGAGAGGGAACTTGGGCACATTCCTTTTGTAGGAATGAGTACATTCCTTTATAGGAATGGGTAACCCCCCCCACTTGAGAGGGAGAGATAGACACATCATTCTTGTCTTCACTTTGGGAAGAAAGAATGGAGGATTGGGTAAGCATCTAACATCCGATACTCTTTGAATATGTGGTAGGGCATCCAAGATAAGAGTAGTCGTAGAGGACCGATATTCTTTGAGGACTAGGAATCCAAGATAAGATCAGTGTTGGAAGGACATACTCTGTGAACAACTGGGTGGGGTATGTTCCTTGAGAGACAATGATGTCAATGTCTATAAATCATTGGTCTCACCAGCGTTGTGCTATGATATTGTGGAGAGATAGAGCTGTTAGTCAAGGCCTTTCTATGTGACAATGTTAGATGATATGATGCTAAAGAGATGGGTTACCAATCCGACTCTTATGAGAATCCTTTAGATTGAGAATGTTCAAGTACCTTGTATGTATTATGAATACCTCCCTAGTTAAGAGAGAGTGTTGAAATATGTAACTAGGTTTGGACTTCATAATGACATATGTAATCATGATTTTATGTATTTAATGGAAAAAGAAAATAAATAAATAACTTTATTATTTTTATTCTTGACGCATGGGTTTCATGCTCAAGGGAGATTTATTTTTAGGTCAAACACCCATTGAGTGCTTCTAGGGCTTGCCATTGAGTCTATAAGTCAATTGAGTCATTGTCATGTATGAAAGACCCTTATGGGTATGTTACATGACAAGCCCTTGTAAAGAAAATTTATTTCAGTCAAAAGAAAGTCAAAAGACCCTCCAAGACGTCGTCATGGTGCAAAGTCAATTGAGTCATTGTCATGTATGAAAGACCCTTTTGGGCATGTTACATATTGTAAAGAAAAATTATTTTAGTCAAAAGAAAGTCAAAAGACCCTCCAAGACCTCGTCATGGTGCGAAGATCAAGTTGGCCTACATGAAGGGACAAGTCGGCCTAAAGATAACAATTCTTACTCCTCAAGAGTCTACAAATAAGAAGGAACACGACCTCATTTAGACACTCAAGAAAGTTCGATCTCCTCAAGGTAGGAGTTGGAAAAGGATGAAGAAGAAGACAAATGAGATCGATGTTTTGGGCCTCTCTCTCTCTCTCTGTCTTTTGTTTGGGTTTCTACATTCACTGGGCAAGACAAAATTCTGACGCTGCACGAAATCCATGAAGTTGCAAGGTCGAAACTGTGAAGCTACTAGGTCGACGTTGCATTAAGGTCGAAGCTGTGACGCTGCTAGGTCGAAGTTTCTAACGCTGTTAGGTTGAAGTTGCAGAAATTGTTGCTGGGGTCGAAGTTGCTGTAAGATTGAATTTTGTTGCTGGAAGCTATGTAAGGAAAGCTCATCAAGAAGGAAGGTTGACTTGGTCTTGGAGGGTCTTGGTCAAGTGTTAAAGGTCTTGGAATGTGTCAATTGAAGTTCTATAAGAAGAGAAGAATTCTGGTGGGTTTTCCTCTTAGTTGGAGTGGTTTTGACCCTCACTGATTGCCTACATCTTGTGTCATGTTGTCTCATTGTTCTTTATGATTTGGTAGTTTTTGATGATAGAGAAATCTAATAATAATAAAGGAAAGAATAAGTTAATGAAGTAAAGTAAAAATACATCACAAGAAGTTATCAAAGAGAAATCACCTATGCTCGCTGCCCCTAGATTTCCTAATACGGGGGTTATAGTGACAACCAGTTGGATTTGAAACTAGGTTTTGCCCATGATTCCTCTAGATCTTAAAAATAAAATAAAGGTTTTCATACAAATATATATTTATAAATTATTTATTTACAAAAATTTTAAAATTCAAGATTTTTTTAGGACAATTGAATCAAAATATACATTTAGAAAATCTAAATGGCTAATACAATGATAAAAATCTGATATAATATAAATCTAAATGGCTAATATAAGCCCCAATTTTTTTCCACTGGAAAATTCGTAATCTTTCATTATGATTGAAAAATTACATGTTGTAGATGCCTTTCGGCATATGCTGTAAACAAATTTCAAAAATGGTGCTCAAAAAAGATGCATAGATCCTTCATCACCACACAGGGTGTACGGATTTCAAGAAATGAACATGTAAAGCAAAAATATTAATGTGCAAGTGGGGAAAAGTTCAGAGTTTTCGCCCTTTTTTCTTCTCAACCTTTCTCCAACCCCCCTGTGACTCTGTTGGAGTTATAAGTGCTAATGTTGTTTCAGCCACAGGTTGTGGATTGTCTTTATTAGAGTCTGATGTGTCTGATATGTGTTGACGTTTATTTCTGCCCATATCCATAGTATCTGATATCCTTGCCAGTGCTGTGTCTATATGTTCCTGTGGATTTGGGTCTTCTACTGCTGGTTCTTTGTTCATCTGATTAGTCTCATTGGGGTTTGCAAAATCCATCTCTTCTTCCTCCTCGTCATCCAGGGGAGGTGGAGGAAATTGCCATCCCTTTACTTGTTTTTCCATTTTCTTCTTTCTGCGATTGTCTTTTTTGACTACTGGACATGTGCTTTGTAGGTGTCCTATTTGTCGGCAAATTCGGTATCTGAATGCAGTATTTTCATAATCTAGAACCTGTGTCCAGCTCCTCTGTCTATGCTTCAATTGAATTTGGTCTGGCAGGCCTTTGCTGAGGTCTACTTCCACACATATTCGTGCAAAAGTATATATTCTTTCCTCCAATCGCTGGGTGTCCATTTTAATGTAGCGACCAATAGTATTTCCAATTCCAACTAGTACTTGATGATTCTAGAGATGTATTGGGAGATTGTGTAGCCGCACCCAAACTGGCATCTTGGAGACTACCATTGTGTTTGCATCAAAATCTGGGAACCATGGTGTGATGAAGAGTCTAGTGGATCCCCAGAACCAAGGTCCATCCTGTATTACTATGTCTTTGTCTATTACTGATAGAAATTTCACTATGAAAAAACCTTTGGAGCAGAGATGTATTTCGCATTGTGTGGTCTAGTTCGTGAAGATCCAAAGAAATAGATCAACCGGTTTGGGCCAAAAGAAGTTAAATCTACATATTATTGCTTGTCTTTCATATATAGTGCAGTGCTCATCTATTTCTGGTGTATCTATGTTGTATTCTGGGGTGTGATTCAGCTGTTCCACAATGTATGGCCTGGCGTCCATACCTGTTTGATTTGGTGCTGCTCCTTCTGTGTTTTTCCCTTGTAGGACGTTTTTGAAGGAAATGTTGCCTGGTTTTTTCCCTATTGAACCAGTACCACTTCCTTCAGCCCTGTCAGGATTCCTGTTATTGATGGTTGCACCCCCTCTTATCCTTAGATTGAGGATGATTGTTGACAGAGGTGCAATTTTGTATTCCATATAAGCCCCACTTGTAAACACTCACATTTACAATAAAATGAAATATTTCATCCATCAAATTTCAGTACATAATAGTATTTCAAAATTTGATGTTTCATAAATGCAGATTATAATATGACCTTATCTGGAAAGTTCCAAGCTCTGGTAACTCATCATCATATTCTCCACCCTTCACATCGTAAAATGGATCATATCTAGTTTGATTTCCAACTTATGGGAAATGTTGTGAGAGCCTTGGCCAAAGGAACTACTAGAACCATTATGATCATAAAAAAAGGTAGACAACCCCACAATTGGACCAAGAGACTTGTATCATCCTCCCATGGAAAATGATCACTAGAGGAGGAGCCCAATGAGCAACAACACAACTTCAACTAATACAAGGATTCTTGTCCCATCCCATGTGGAGATAGATCACTAGAAGAGGAGTTATGGGAGATCAACCTTTTAGGATTTGAGGGTAATCATGTCCCCATCTTTGGGATTCATATCCCATAAATTTGAAGGCTTATCTTATAATAATCCTTTGATTGAGAGGCACGAAACTATTTGTGAGTTTAAACAAAATCTTCCATCTTTGCTAGTGCATCCTTGTGTTTATTTTCAAAATGGATGAACCCATAAGTGCTCCAAATTATTTTTGCTATTGAGGTGTTGACAAAGTTTGGAAGAACTCAAGTTACAAACTTTTGCAATTGCAAAGTCTTAGAGCCACACCATGACCACCATGCAAAAGGCTACAAGGATGACTTTTCAACAAGTCACCTTGCATTTCTAAATTCACTATTCTTGGTGCAAATGCAACACAATAGTAATTTAGCTCAAAACATCAAATAGGTAAATATTAGAAAATTGAGTTCTGGATCCAATGTCCACCTCATATTTGTTTGTAAGTTACCTTTTAACCTTGAATTTTATCCTATCATAGGACATTGGGTTCAAAGCGTAGATTAAAGAATGAAAATGAGTATTATATTCAATGTGCCATCTACTAATAACTCTTATCTTTTTTGATACCGTCAAAAGAGCTCACCATCTCTCTTCAAGGACTACTTGGATTATTTCCAACATACTCCTCATCTCAACATATGCACCTCTATATCAAAAAGTTGCAACAAATCGACTAGTGGCTCTAATATCGGAAGAGAGAACTCAATCCAACCCCATCAAGCTTCATTGATAATGATAGTTTTTAAACATTGCATTTTCACTGTTGTTATATGTCCATGCTTTCCAGAACAACCAACATGGAAAACAAGCAACCCTTTTAACACATCATTGTTGAGTCGTGACTCATGACATTGTTGTGAAAGAAAATCTGGTTTATCAAACCTTTAGAAGTTGAGACTTGGCACACTATCTATACATTCCCTGTGCAAGCTAGTGGTTTATGAAATTGTGTTTCTTTTGCTTCGTCACAAAGTTGTTTCATTCATGCAACTTTGACAAACAATAGCTTTAAAACCAAAGATCAAAACTATGAATCACAAATGAGGTCAAAAAATATAGTCACATCTGCATCCAATTATGACATGAGATGTTTTACATGACCATTCATTGCTTGAATAAATGTTTAAACAATTCACAATCAAATGCTTCTATAAATAACTTAGCAATCCATTCAAATCTCTTCTCCTCATGATCTATGTCCTTTGATGGCACCCTATTTCGATTCACGAGAAGAATCCAAGTCTTAAGTTTACCTTGAATTATTACAATACACTACATTTGGTAGGAAACTTATATAAAGCACACTAACATTTCATATTAGTTTTAGAAGTTTGAGATGATATACTAATGTCCAAGGGATTTTCTGAAGCTTGTTTCATATCAATGAAAGTAGTGTAATCATGACACTACTCATCTCTAATCCCACTTGTAAAAATTTCTTATGCGTACAATTTGTAGCCACACAATGTGTCAAAGCACATAACAAAGTCGACAAAAGAAAAAGGCAAGGTTCATACATTATATCTAAAACTATGCCCCTAAATCCCTTCCACCACCTTAAGCACAATCATTTCCCCCCTTAAATAGTGGGGCCTAAGAATTTGTCATTGTCTACTTAGATAAATACTTACAAGTGTAAGGTTTTGACCTAGTTTAAGGAGATCTATGGGTCTTTTTCCCCTTAAATAGTGAAGCTCAAGAATTTGTCACTTTGTACTTAGATAAAAACTTACAAGTGTAAGGCTTCAACCTAGTTTAAGTAGATGTATGAGTCCCTCTCATGTAGATAAGTAAAACATCACTTGGATCTATTGATAATGTCAACATGCAAGTCAACCAGGTAGACTATGGAATGGAAAGAACATGCCCCTAAATTCATCAATTAAATAAAATAAGAAATACAATGGAACTTATCTCAAATATGTTGAAGTTGTAAGAAAATTGAGATCTACATTGCTTCACTTGACCTTAGTGACAATATTGCTCAATTATACCCCAACACCTAGACTTCATAGTGCCAACTAAGGGAAAACACTTGAACACATAGACATCCCCCTAAATTAAAGTGTTAACATAGGTGGGAGTTGAATCTTTAATGGAATTTGAATTGGCCAACTCTAGGAAACACTAAAGACTATATGGATCTAGGACTCCATCCACATTGTTTGATTTGTAGTGGTCCACCATAGAAATACATGGATCTCACTGCTCACACTTAATGCTTGATCCAAATTGGTGAATGAAACCAACCTCTTTGTTAAATACACCAAATATTGTGTCTCCAACCCTCTTACTAAGGTAGGCAATCCAGTATTCAGTTACAAACCAAGATTTTAGCATGCACTAGGTAGATGAAGTCAATGTGTACGCCTACTTGCTAAAACCCCTTGTGTCATCGTTGACTCAAATACAATGCCAACAACCTTAATATTAATATCAAGGAATAACAACTCTAATAAACCGAGTTTCACTATTACCAATAAATAGATACAAACTAATAATATGTCCCTACTTTCAAGTATTACTAGCTCTCTTTTCTAATGACATAGCCTTAGTCCTATAATAATGGAACCCATCCCAATGTGAGATGGGGCTATATATAGTTATTTTCATTAACCTTGCTAAAGCATGGTCACAATAGGAACCTAACATTAGCTCCTAACGGATACCCTTGTTGTCCATCATAAACTACATTATGAACGAAAGGATAAATAAAATACATTATTGTATATTTAATATAAGCCTAATTAAATATTTTTGTTGTCATTATGAACCAAATGATAAATAAAAGACTTATTATTGCATATTTAATATATGTTTAAATAAATATCTTTGTTTTCATTCATTTTCCAACAGGTTAACACATATCCTCACTCATGAACATAATTAGACTTTATCAATTAGCAAATCTAGTTGATGGGCTCCTCTAATGAGTTTTCATACAACTATTTTAGTTAGATGATACATAAATCGATATGAATATTCCATTGGACAATTCAATATAATAGATCTGATAAAATTATATTTGAAATTCTGAAATATACATTATGAGGGTTAATTTTCCTTTAGATTTATGGATCTGTCAATCATTGTGTTATGTTTATGGATGCAATAGATAAAATATGGAAAATAGAGATCAATGAAATAAAACCCATAAACCATTGCAAACACAAGATATGATATGGGAAACCCTTACAGGAGAAAACGTAGCTGGAAGGTGAGGCTGCTTTGCTTTCTCTTTCGCTGAATAGAAGTGGATGCAAGCACAAAGGAGTCTTGTGGCCTGTGGGTTGCTATAGTGCACAAACCCTCTCTGTTTTCTCCCTCTATCCACTCTTAGTGACTTTGTACATCTATGGAACATGTTAGAGTTAGTATTTGCATACTGCCACCAATGATCAAAATCTCTCTTTTATATCATATTAGAGTCTCGTTTGAATTTTTTTGCATTCCACTTAGGTCATCATGAAAAAATTTGTCCACTGATGGTAGCCCAAAATCCACAATCACTTTCCCCTCTCAAAAGTTTGTATTTTCTGGCCCTCCTTCATGTGTCTTTTGGGTTTCCATTGAACATGAAGGCTCATTTCATCATATTTTATATCAGTCAAATCCACCTGAAATTCAGTCATTTGAGGTTCCATTAGGTCACCTAGGTTTTATTTTCTCCAAGGTCCAATAAATCACCATCTCACTGCATAAGGTCAGCAAAATATGAGAGTTAAGCAAAATAATAGCTTTTCTCAGTTAAATAAAGCTTACCAAAGCATGTAGCCATGGTTACTAAAAGCCCTAAATTTGATTTCAAGAAGGGATTTTATTCCAAGTTTGTAAATTAAACTTCAAATAGATATAACAATTTTATTTTTGTTTATGTAATCTTAAGTGTATTATATGTAATAAGTAACTTTCCAGCAGCATACTCAACTCCATTGCCAAAAGCATCCAAGCCAAAAGTCAAAAATCAAGATTGCCAAAGCATCATCCACCTGTCAAGAGCAAAAAAGTCAAAAAGGCAAAAAGCATGAATATGAAAATTTGAAAATGACAAGAAACATTAGAAAGAGTGTGTGCAACTCATAAATTATATTTCATCCAAGTATAAAGGCTCTCAAACACACCCATGAAGCTTCATTTACACTATAACACTCTCAAAACTCCTCAGGAAAATAAATTTGTCGATTTTAAGGCGAAATTGGGCAAAACGGAGCAAGAGGACGCGCTTAGTAGGGTCACTGCGCGTTTAGCTTGGTTGTTGCACTCCTGTAGAGGTCGTTGCGCATTTGCCAAAGATTCCAGTGTTATTTACAATGGCGCTGCACTCCTGTAGAGGTCGCTACGCGTTTGACCAGGTCGCTGCGCCTTTGCCCGGGTCACTGCGCGTTCGCCTGGAAGGAGCCAAAACATCCTAGAAACCCTCCATCACCACCAAGTTTCCAAGTTGATCATTATTTAATTCAAAAAATCAGGTTGGTGGAAAAATTACTCACTCCTTCCCTCCATTATTCACCTACATAGGGTTTAAGTTGTTTGTTGTTATTCCTAAGATCAAACCCTAGTCATACATTCCCACCATTTCAAATCACATTTCCTAGCTTTCATCATTATTCCCCCTCACTTAACAATTATCCCCTATCACCTCCCTCATTCCACACATCCCCATCTCTTCCTCATCATCTCACCTCCCTCATTCCACACATCCCCATCTCCCCCTCATAATCTCTCCTTGCATCATTCCACATTTCCCATACCCATAGTCCATTCTACCATTTCCCTAGGGTTTTGATAGCAACAAATCATGGCAGAAGAAGAACACCAAAGTCAGAGTGAGGAAGAAACACAACAGAGGAGGAAATATAAGAAAGGAGGAAAAATGATCAGATATGAGCCAACCAACACCAGAGAGCTCATGGCATCTTCCATCACTGTCACAAGCTTCAAACATATGGGCTATTTTGAGTTTTGTGAGAAGGTGGAAAGGACACAACATCATTCTAAGTTGACCAGACAGTTCATCATCAACCTCCATGACAACCAAGCAACCCTTGCTGGTGTCACCTTTACCATATCTTCTGCTATCATATCAACTGCTACTGGGATCCCAAATGTTGGGGAAAAATGGTTTAAACAGACAGATTTGGATTATTGCTACTATGAGCCATATCTTAAACCCAACCACAAGAATGAAAGGAGGAGGATTTTTCCTTTCTCTTACCTCCTAGACATATATGTTCCAATGATGAAAATCATCATGAAGTACTTCACATGTGAGGGTAGGTTTTCTAGGCTCTATTCCTATAATAGTCGGTTACTCATGCATTTTACAAGATTCAAAATGCTCAATCTGCCCTACTATCTTTACCGGGATATTGAAAAGATGTCATACATTGCCCGAAGGAAAGATCATTATCATAAAATTCATAGCATATTTCACCATTCTCTCATCAAGATGATAGTCCTACATCGCCTTGACCAGCTTAACATTGCATGGGACACTTTTATATCCAATGAGATTTTCACAGTCCCACCTATTCAATTTGGCCAAGAGGCACCTTCATCTTCTCACCCATCCACCTCCATTCCTCCACCTCAGTCCATACATCATTCATCTTCATTTGATGAGTCAACCACACCATCACCTCCATCATCACCATTTCATGAGCCTATTCATTCACCTGGGAGATATGAAGGCACTAGGCAAGAGCATATTGATCATGGTGAGAGCAAGCCCAAAAGGGTTGGTTTAGGTACCTTGGAACATACCTATTAGAGAGGGCATAGGCAAGTGCTTGTCCCACTGATTGTGGGAGGGGCCTTCCTTCTTCATCGACAAAGCAGGTACAAAAGGGTAAAGAAAAAGTTGTAGAGGCAGAGATCCCGCAATAGGAGGAAGACCTCCATGAGATAGAGCATGCTTTTCAGTTAGTTGACTTAGATGAGCATGATGAAAATAAAAGAACACTTATTGTCATAAAGGAGAAGAATGCACTCATAGGTGAACTCGAGGTCAACTTGCAAAGGGCCAAATGGATCATTTCCTACTATAAGTAGGAAAACATGCCGTTTGTGTAGGAATTTACAGGGTAAGTTCCTCAGAAAGAACACCAAAAGGACACTGCTCACAACCAGATCACAGATCAATACACCAGTATTTTTGACGTGGTTAAAACCCTCAAAGAGGGAAACAGTCCACGACCTGAGCCAACGCGGCCACTTCAGGCAATTTATTAATCAAAGAATGAAAATTTACATAAGCTTCTCTCATGCACGGATTACCCTACAAATGACCCTCCATGCGCTTTAAATAGAATTCATGGACCAATCAGGTGTCAAGCCACGGATCAAGTGTCGGTAATACCGAGGAGAGAATGAACCGTCAGATCACTACATATCATGACCGTCGGATTGTAAGTTACAAAATGTACAACGGTAAAGAAACACACTTTACCTAACTCTATACCTAACTCTACACTAGACCAATGTTGAACTTAACTATATCCTATGTGTCGGAATATCCTAACATCCCCCCTTAAGAACAACTTGGGATAGGATTGAAGGATTTACAAATATGACACAATAGGAGAAGGAAGGAGGCACTAGAGCCTATCCCCCCTTAGTGACAACTTCCTGAACTCCAACCATAAATCGAAGTTTAGTGAACTTCGCCTCTGTGAGAGCCTTTGTGAAGATGTCTGCAACTTGATCATCTGTTGAACAATATTGCACTTCAAGAACATGGTCGTGAATGAGCTTTCTGATGAAGTGCATGTGCAGTTCAATGTGTTTGCTGCGCTGATGTTGGACTGGATCTTTGCATAGCTGAATGGCACTTTGATTATCACACCAAAGTGTAGTCGGATGCTGCTGCTCAAAGCCAAATTCTGACAGGATCTGACGAAGCCACAAGGCTTCCTTACTAGCTTCTACGGCACCACGATACTCTGCTTCTGCTGATGAAAGAGAAATGGCACCCTGTTTCTTGCAAGCCCATGTAATAGGTCCTGAACCAAGAGTGAACACATAACCGGCAGTAGACTTCCGATCATCAGGGTCACCAGCCCAATCAGAATCAGTGAAACCAACCAATAGAGGAGATGCTTTGGCACTGTAATGAATGCCAAACTGAACTGTACCTCGAACATAACGAAGTATTCTTTTAGCTGATTTCCAATGACTTTCACGGGGGTTTTGCATGAACCGAGCAACAAGGCCAACAGCAAAGGAAAGGTCAGGACGAGTATGGGTTAGATACAAAAGTTTTCCTACAAGTTGACGGTATAAGGTAGCATCAACTTCAGGAGAAGTACAAGTGACTAAGAGTTTGACTCCAGACTGAAAGGGAGAAGGGGCTGGCTTACAGTCTTCCATGTGAAAATGACGTAGAATATTACAAGCATACTTGGACTGGGAAAGGGAAATACCCTCCTTGGATTGCAAGACTTGAAGACCGAGAAAATAGTGTAAGTGTCCTAAGTCTGTCATTTCAAATTTCCTTTTGAGGCTAGACTTCACATGGTTTATAAGGTTGGGATCACTACCAGTAAGGATAAGATCATCAACATAAAGAACAAGGATGATAAGAGAGTTGCCCACTTTCTTGGTGTAGATAGTATTGTCAGAATGACACCGAGAAAAGCCAGATTCTAAAAGAAAGCTATCCATTTTGGCATACCAAGCCCGAGGAGCTTGCTTGAGACCATAAAGGGATTTCTTAAGTCGACAAACAAGGCTGGAGTCTGTTTGTATGAAGCCAATGGGTTGTTCCATATAGATTTCTTCATGCAAGTCCCCATGCAAGAAGGCAGATTTAACATCCATCTGATGGACTTCCCATTTGAAAGAGGCAGCAAGGGAAAGAACAAGGTGGATAGAGTTCATTTTGGCAACAGGGGAGAAGGTTTCAGTGTAGTCAATGCCTTCAACCTGTGAAAAGCCCTTAGCAACAAGACGAGCTTTATGTTTATCAACTTTCCCATCTGGTCCATACTTGGTTCTGTAAACCCATTTGCATCTAACAAGTTTTCGTCCCTTTGGTAAAGGAACAAGATCCCATGTATCATTTGCCAATAATGAATGATATTCTTCATTCATAGCTGCTTCCCAATCTGGATGGCCTGAAGCTTCTGCAAAGGTGTCAGGATCATAATTTACTGGAGCTTGAGCTAGTAAAGAAGAGGTTCTCTTGAACTGAGAACGTGTGCGTCGCTGATCTGTAGGATCACCGGCAAGATCACCTGCTGCATCTCGAGTAGCACGAACCCATTTTGGAAGCTCAGGAGCTGAAGGAGGATCCTGAGATGGTGGGGGAGGATTGTCATCCTCACTTTCATCATCTGAAGAAGAAATGTTTTCAAAGGTAGAAGAGATAGGGAGAGGTGGCACATCCGCCGGACTAGGCTCACAGGCCGATATATTTTCATCAAATTTTACATCTCTTCTAATAATAACATTTTTGGACTTAAATGGAATAAGTCTATAGCCTTTGACATCTTCAGAATATCCAACAAAAGTACATTTTTCACTCTTAGGTTCTAAAGCTTTATGCTTTTCATCTGGAATATGGGCCCACGCTTCACTTCCAAAAACACGAAAGTGACTTACATCTGGTTTGATTGAGCTCCATGCTTCTTCTGGAGTGATATTCTTTAAAGCCTTAGTAGGAGTGCGATTTATTATGTAATTTTCACAGTTAATTGCTTCTTCCCAAAAACTAAGACCAAGTCCTTTAGATTGTAGCATACAATTAGCCATTTCCTTTAAGGTGCGATTCTTCCTTTCAGCTACACCATTTTGTTGTGGAGTATATGGAACAGTATGTTGCATTTGAATTCCATTCTCAGTGCAATAGTTGATGAATGTGTTTTTAACATATTCTCCGCCATTATCAGATCTTAACTTAAGAATTTGATGTCCAGATTGTTTTTCAACAAAGGCCTTGAAGGCCAAAAAAGTGTTAAATACTTCACTCTTGAGTTTTAAGAAGTATACCCAAGTGCGTCTGGAGAAATCATCAATGAAAGTTAAGAAATACTTGCAACCAGAGAATGACACAACTGGAAGTGGACCACATAAATCACTATGCACAAGCTGTAAAGGGGCTGAGGCGTGCCAAGAGGCACGTTTTTCAAAACTGTCCCGATGATGTTTTCCGAGTACACATCTGGAACAAACACCATCTCTGCAAGATACCATAGGAAGACCTATCACCATATTTTCTTTACATAGATGCTGAAGGGAGCGATAGTTTAAGTGACCAAATCGCTCATGCCAAAGTTTGCTCACTTCATCGTTATGAGCAACAAATACTGATGGAAGATTTGATGACCCAAAGTTGTGAAACTTATACAACCTTGTAGAATCATCAGCAATGCCAGTAGCCAAAATCTGTTTAGGATCTTTTAAGTCCTTGATTACAACATCATGAGGTGAAAATTCAACGATTTTACCTTCACCTGAATGAGTTATCTGATATACAGATAGAAGGTTGCAAGATAAGGTTGGAACACATAATATATCATTAAACTGACCATTGTCTAGATGAACAGTTCTAGTCCCTACAACATTAAGAGATCTATCATTACCAACATATATATTTTTGGTGTTACAATCATTTAAAGAAGAAAACATGGCTTTGTTTTTGGCCATGTGATAAGAAGCTCCAGAATCAATGAGCCACTCATGAGAATGAGAAGAAGAAGATACATTTAATGCATAGCCAGACCGAGATGCTTGACAACCACATGCAGAAAGTGCCATTCCTGAAGATGAAGTTGAAGTTGAAGATTGCCCCAAATGGATGTTATGCTTCTTCATTGCTGCTTCCAGGGCTTCCATCTTCTTAAAGCATTTTGATTATAAGTGCCCATCTCGATTACAAAAATTGCAATGTCTATCAGTCTTCTTCCCTTTGTTTTTATTTGTCTTATCATTTTGTTGAAATGATTTTTCGTTTTGGGGCTGAAATTGCTTAGGACCCTTGTTTGGTTTAGGACCATTCTTTTTAGGATATGACTTCTTAGGATTCTTTGAATTTGGTTGCTGCTGGGCGGCTAACGCTTTCTTGGAAGAGTTTCCAAGATTAAGAAGACTAAGGTGTAAGAGTTTTTCTTGTTCTCTTATTAAAGAATCACAAAAAGAGTCAAAGGAAGGGGGCTTGTAGTCTTTTCCTTGAGAAATGAAGGCTTCTCTTGCAGAATGGAAGGTGGAAACAAATACAGAGTAGGCTGGTCCCAACTTAGTAAGAATGGAATAAATAAGGTTACTATCTTCTTTCTTAACCTTAACACCTTCCAAAAGATATCTAAGGGTCTTGAACTTAGACAAGAAATCTTCAATGCAAGAAAAATTATTAGGGTCCAATGTAAGCAACTCATTTTCAAGTTGATGGGCTCTAATTTCATTTTTAATCCCAAAAACTTTATTGATTTGTTCCATTGCTTCATGAGGAGTTTCAAGTTCTGCAATATGGAATCTAAGATCTGGAGAAATAGACATCCCTATCAAACCACGTGTTTGATCTTGTCTATTTTCCCATTTAGCAGCCTTGTCTTCATATTTCGGTTTCTTTTCTTGGCCTGTGGCTATTCGGTAGAGACCTTTACTTCTAAGTAAATCCTCCATGTAGGACAACCATTGGAAGTAGTTGGTGCTGTCAAGTGTAACTTGGTATTGACTTTCCATTTCAACAGAAACTGAAGCTGAAGATGCTGAAAGTAAGTGTTCCAATGGATAGATCTCGAAAAATTAGGCTGGTTTAAAAAAAACGGCTCTCAAAAAGGCTTCCGGATGAAGACGTTATGGCTTTTTGAAAAAAAGTTGTTGAAGTTGCCGACGAAGTGCGAGAATGTGCGGAAATGAAAAAGTCCGCCCCCACAAAATGGAGACTTGAACCCAAGACCTCTACTCTCTTAAAATAGCTTAAATTTGAGAGAGAGAGAGAGAGAGAGGGGGGGGGGGCTTTGGGTTGCGTGCTTGTTTTGAGAAAGCTCTTTTTCCCTACAAAACAAAAAACACAAAACCCAACACGGACATGCAAAGAAAACGAACCTTGCGGCTTGAAGTTAGCTTTACCCAAAAAACTAAATATTTTCAAAAATTGAACCTTGCGGCTCAAAGTTAGCTTTAGCCGAAAAACTAAATATTTTTCTCAATGTTTCTGATTTTCCGAGATCACACTAAGGTGTAGGGAAAAGAGCATATGCATGAGAAAAATCCTTCCTTTCTGTTTTTGATTTGCCCAGATCGCACAGAGTCGCAGGGAAAAGAGCATACGCAGAAATGAAAGGTATAGATCCGGTTAAAAAAAAGCTAAATAAACCGAAACCGAAATAAGTAGAGAGAAAATAATAGTAAACTGTAAATAAACACTGTATACCTCCAGATCTTAAAAATGACGCAGCTAGGGCTACCGGAAACCTTTTCGCATGAAACGAAAGGGGTTCCTCACTAGAACAGATGCTCCGAACACAAAAGAGCAGTCCTCTCGGCCCGAAAGCAGTCAGAAACAACAGATCTAGGAAACGACAGTCGGATGCAGTTCTACCGGCTTCAGATTTGGATCACCAACGGACGCGGCCCTCAAATAGCTCTGATACCATGTAGGAATTTACAGGGTAAGTTCCTCAGAAAGAACACCAAAAGGTCACCGCTCACAACTAGATCACAGATCAATACACCAGTGTTTTTGACGTGGTTAAAACCCTCAAAGAGGGAAACAGTCCACGGCCTGAGCCAACGCGGCCACTTCAGGCAATTTATTAATCAAAGAATGAAAATTTACATAAGCTTCTCTCATGCACAGATTACCCTACAAATGACCCTCCATGCGCTTTAAATAGAATTCATGGACCAATCGGGTGTCAAGCCACGGATCAAGTGTCGGTAATACCGAGGAGAGAATGAACCGTCGAATCACTACATATCGTGACCGTCGGATTGTAAGTTACAAAATGTACAACGGTAAAGAAACACACTTTACCTAACTCTATACCTAACTCTACACTAGACCAATGTTGAACTTAACTATATCCTATGTGTCGGAATATCCTAACAGTTTGAGGTCAAACATAAGCTCATGGAGATTTAGCTCAGAAAGGCAAAGAGAGAGGCTAAAAAGGCTAAGGCCTTACTTGATGAGGCATATGGGCAGTATGGTGAGCAACTTGATGAACAGGTGCCAAGAAGAAGGCCAAGGACTAGAGGCCTAAAGAGAGCTTTGGAGCAAGAAAGGAAAAGGGAGGCAGAACTAGCCAATGAGCTCACCTTGAATGAGCAATTTGCCAAGATGGTAAATGAAAACCGAGAATATTGGCTTGAGAAGGTAAATGATCATCTGGAGAACCTCCTAGACAAGGCCAATAAGGACAATGATATTCAAAGAAGTGTGGCAAAGCACTATGCTATGAGAGACAAAATTGCAAGGGCCAAGCTCAAAAGAGCTCATGCAAAAATTGAGGCCTTGACCAAGCAAGAGGAGAAAAAGAGGTTGGATATCCTTGCGGAGGCATCACTCCATGCCTCAAACATATAGCTAGTTGTTAGCCCACCAATTTTGTCCATCTTTGAACAATTTTGGAAAGATATGTTTTGCTGTGTTTTTTGAGGAATTTTGGCACAGTCAGCATGGTCAAACGCGCAACACCTAGGACGCTGCGCTTTTGTTTGGAGCATCCAATGAGAAAATGGTCAACGTTTTTGGATTCAAAGTGATGAGGACGTGCACTTTGTACTTTTGCTAAGAATTTGGAGCAAACTGGTCAGCCAAAAGGGTAAAAAACTACCAAAAAATCACCTTTCTGCTTCTTTTCTGGCCTGGTTGCTGCGCGTTTGAGTCTTCTTGGGAGATTTCAATTTTGGAGGGGCAAATCAAGCCCATTTTGAAAACCAAGGGCAATTTTGGAAACTAGACAGGACAAGATTTCTAATGAGCTATCCTGGGCTAGATTTGGACATTGGGAAGGCAGTGAAAAGTCAGCTTGAAGAGGACGCTGCGCGTTTGACCAGGGTCACTGCGTGTTTAACCAGGTCGTTGCACGTTTGATAGTCTTCCACAATTTTCACTGTTTCACTCCAAGTTGACTTTTACCTATGGGAAATTCAAGTTTTACTTATGTAATTGATCTAGATGATGTAATTATTATGTTTTTACTTTTATCTATGGTAGATACATCAGCGAAATGGCCTATGTGGAATGTAATGAATCAGTTTGCTAGAGTGAGGGATGAGTCACTTTGACCACCCTACACTCTAGTTATCAGTTCAACCTTTCTTGCAACTGATCCTCTCATGGGTTCAACCCCTAAGCCTAGGATGAGTTGGTTTTAGGCCTATATTATGTATTTTCTTAGTCATTATACAAGTTGGATTCAATAGGGATGCTATACTAGTGATCAGAGACTATTGTATTAGATTTTTTCAATTTTCAATAGATGAGTTGTAGCTATTTTTCTGGGATACATGTGGTATGAATGTTTAACATTATTTCTTCTTTGTGATCATTTGTATGAATGTTTTATCAATTCATAAACCATTTCATGTATGTTATATGGTAATTTTCAAGTTGATAGGCAGAATACATGTTTGCTCATGATCTGTTTTGGGAAATTTATCATACTTTGTCAACTTTTCTTCAGTATAGGATGAATACATCTCTTATGCTCTTCCTAACTCCTCATTAGTCTTAAACCATATCATCAAATCACCTTTTAAGTGTCAAGCTTCATACCTACCTTGCTCCTTTTAATGTCTGCAATCATATCTCATTTGCCCTGACCTAGTCCCTCTTACCTAAATCACCCATCCTTGTGACTACCCAACTAAAATCAAATCAAACAACCATCTGCACTTTACATCTAGCCTAAAACCCTAAACTATCCAGCCCTCTTGGCTGTGATCCTTTGGAGAGAGCCCTCTTCGGCTTGGAGGGCTAGCTACCAAGTCAAAAAACTGGTTTGTGGTTACCTCAGTCAGACTCTTCCTCAGCCTTAGAGATTCAGAGAAAAATGCACTTGAATAGAATGAAACCCCTTTTTCTCCTAGTGACCTAGTTATAACACAATGCGATAGCCCAATACTTAAGTTTGACTCTTTCAATTTTTAATTAGAGTTACAATATCGAGTTTTCTATAGTTTTCTTCATCATGATCACGTGGCTAGCCCCTTTTCCATGAATAATGGAGGCTGACATGGCATCCTTGAATCATGGTGGTCAAAACAAGAAAGATTAACTTTTGGGTGGCATAAATTTTGCATGTAGACTCCGATTGAGGCAATTCTTGCAATGTTGGGAAGATATATATGTGTAGAATTACACTAGGCAGTGGAATGCTTAAGCGAAAAAGTTTTACCCCTCCAAAAAATGTTATTTAATGCCTCAAGCCACTTATGGAATATTTTAGACCCTAATTTTCCAAACTGGGGCCTGTGGGTAAAAATGGTCATGTGAGCAGATTCCTCCAATTCTTCCACTTTGAAAGCATCAACATGGATGAAAAATAATATAATGATCCAATCTAGATAATGCCTCCCCATTTTGGGAGGATTTTGGTCCCCAAAAGCTTATAGTAAATGAGGTGAGGATTTTTTTCTCCACCTTCCCTTGGGTGTACCATTTAGCCTTGCTTGGAAGCTATCCTTTCATCCCAATCTGCCAAAGGTCATGCTGCCCCTGTCTTATGGTTATAGATCTCTTCTCCAAAACTGTATCTTTTGTCAACTTTAACTGAGCACCTGGTGCTAACTCCTCTAAATAAGGGATGACCTGTTCCTTTTCTTCATCCAGCACGAAAGGCTCATATAGTTTCAATTTTTCTACATTCACCATTGAGTAAATGTGCATGTATGGGGTTAGACTAAGTTTATAAGTGTATCTCCCACTTTTTCTAGTATCTCAAAGGGACTGTAGTCTGTATCACAAAGCCTTTATTTTCTTACCAAGACCATGTAGCCTCTCCTTCTTTAATTACAACCATACACTGTCTCCCATCTTGAATGACTTCTTTGTTCTGTGTTGAACATGTCCGACCTTGTATTTTTCCTATGACTTTTGTAGTGTCTCCTGTACTTGTATATGGATATGTGTGATCGTCTCAACATATTATTTTGACCTTAAGGCGTCCCTATAGAAATCCTCCCTCACTCATCTTTTCTACCCATTTGCAATATCGAAAGGTGAAGATGATAAATATCCAAAACAAGTTTCAAGCGGGGACTTACCAATAGAAGTGCGAACTAATAAGTTATAGGAGTGTTTTATATATATGAAATATTCATCCCAAGTCTTTGGATGCTTCTAATTGCAACTCTTCAAAATTTGTACCAAATTTCTGTTGACTACTTTGTTTGCCTATCGGTCTGTCGGATGGAATACTATATACCAATTGAACTTCGTGTCCATTTTCTACCACAATGTAATCTAAAATGCATTGATAAATCATTTGTCCTTATCTGAAATGATGCTCCCTAGTATCCCAAAGTGCACCTAGATTTGTCCAAAGAAAAAGTTCATTACTTGCCCATTGGTGGTCTTTCTATAAGGCATTAGAACATACACCTTGTTGAACCTGTTAACTACCATGAATAGGTAGTCATGTCCCTTCCTGCATTAAGGGATTTTTGAGGTCTAAAATGAGCCTCCTAAGGAAATTATAAAATAATAGTGGCAATAATAAAATAAGATTAGATTACATCATCAAATTTTAGAGGAAAAAAATAAAAATAAAAACTATTTTTTCAACTCGTATTTTCAACTTATCTTCCTATGGGTTTACTCAAATTTGGAGTAGAAACACTCGTTGGATACATAATTTGATTCCTCATCCAAGGAGTACCCATGTTGCATACTTTTGATGGATCCTACTATGTGAAAAATGAGAAATACATGAAAAACGAGATTGCAATCACATTTTTTTCATGTATTTTTTATTTTTCATGTAGCAAGGTTGTTGAATAAGTTGCCATTGATGTCAAAGCGGGAGTAGTTGTAAGATGATTAAGAAGGTGAGAAACAGGTCATTGATGTCAAAGCAAGAGCAGATGCATGTATCAGATAGATGAGAGGTTGCAAGAATGAAACCCTAACCCTAGGATTTGAGTTCCTTAGATGTTGGAGACACCTTGTCTTTGCTGAGGTTTTTGGAGAAGCAAATCAATGTGATTGCCTTGAAGAACCTCACCATCAAATGCTTCTCGTTGCATTGTTTCCGGTGGTATGTTGAGCGTTTTGTGGGACCTCACGGTTTAAGAGAAACACCCAATCAAAATTGAAGGTCCAATTTAGGGTCCAAAACCCCAAGGGCAACTAAGGTGGCATCATAAGGTTATATGGCAACGTTTGCCAATGTTGCAACAAAGGTGATGAGGTGGCAGCGTAGTTATGGCATGGCATCCAATTGGAGTAAATGATGAGTTGGCAAAAGTCAAAAGTGAAGGGATTTTTTTATTATTTAAAAGATACATCAAGGACTAGCTCCAAGTTAAAAATAAAATAAAAAAATCGACTGGGGACCAAATCAAATAATATATCATCATATGTTGGTGGAACCTTCAAATTTGGGTTCAAAATTAAAACAAAAATAAATTGAATTTCATTTCTACAAAACCCTACGTTGGCTTTAGGATGGTATTTAAAATTTTAAAACAAATTAATTTTACCTCCAAAGCCATTGTGTCAACTCATTCTAGAAGGATCTTAAGATTATATAAACACATTATTTGACTCTTCAAAATTAATGTAGAAAATGTGTGAAGTTTCTCTCTACGACCAGACGTATTGAAGAAAGGTGCGAAGTTTCTCTCTACGACCAGACGTACTGAAGAAAGGTGCGAAGTTTCTCTACGGCTAGATGTGCTGAAGCTAAACGTGTGAAGCTTCTCTGATTGTATGGGTTCATAACTTATGATATTTTTTGGGGGGCTAAATTGGGGTTCTTGCTTGTATATATTTGCAGGAGATTCATGAAGTTGCCATGCCAATTTCTAAAGCAACTCAGTAATAAATTTGCCGCCCAGTGAAATCTTATAAATATTTTGGTGGAAGGATTTCGTTCTACACTTGTAGAAAAAGATTGAAGCTTGAAGTTACAATTATATCTCAGTCTGTCTAGGGCACTTTGTTGGATGGCTCTTCTTTTTCTTTTATCGAACCCGTGGATGACATACCTCAGTCATGTCACCTCACATCATCCACCTGTTCGTTCCCACTCATAATTCTGTTGCATTGGGTCAATAATGCATCGACTGTTAAGTGAGATTTGAGGTGCACAATTGACTTATTTTTGAGCTCCATGTGCCCAAAATTATGCGGCAAAGGAACCTCATCAAGCTCCTTTCTGATTCACAAAAGACACTACGTCAAGCCATTTCACCACGACCAAGCCCTCCATGGTCACAGTTGATCCTTATGGGACTCTTCCCTTTTGCACAAAGATACACACCAATTGGAATGATCTCATCTAAAGCTATGAAGGGTCTAAATCTTTGAGATTTGAAACACATCTCTACTGCCTTGTAGCACCATATTTCTGCTAAGCAAACTAACTATGATTGGTGTGGATTTGCTAAAAGAAACCCTCCACAAAATTTTGATAAGATCCACGAACAATCATTAAATCTGGATTTTAATTTGATCACAACACAACCTGTCATATTCTGAATACTGAGCGAATTTATAAACAGAAAGTAGAATCTTGAAGCAATGAAATTCGTT
Organism: Pinus tabuliformis; assembly: GCA_031772625.1. NCBI lineage: Eukaryota > Viridiplantae > Streptophyta > Pinopsida > Pinales > Pinaceae > Pinus > Pinus tabuliformis. Next base: position 212,346,130 of record CM062807.1, on the reverse strand, counting down.
GATAAGACACCTCGTGGATTACGTTGCATATAAAACATTGTTTACGCATTACTAGTCCATAACTCACACGCTAGAAGAACATCATGAGTTTGAAGGCCTTGGCATCAAATTTATCTGTGTTAGTAAATCACACTGTGAAAAATGCTTGCAGCAAGAAGAATGTCACATTCTCTTTGATTTCTATATGACAACATGACGACAACAATAGTGAATTCAGAATCTTGGATTTTAGAAGATTGAGAAACCAGTCTATATATCATTGTTGGTATAGATGTTCGAATGGTTGAGAAAGGTTGCCAACTTGATTATGTGCAGATTCATGATGATCTGAGCATAAGGTAGTGATTGGTGACAATAAACAACCTTAACATTGCAGTGACCTTTTCATGACTAACAATGCATGAACCAGTGAACCCGAGGCTTGACAGTGATTCTAATATAGCAACCCTTATTGGTTTATAGTTGCAATCTAAGTGGCAGTGATATTGTAGGGTTTGACAACCAGTGAAACAATGAATTTGGACATCATAACTTGAAGAAGAGAATTTTATATACAGTTGTGCAAAAGTAAAATTGGTTATCAGTTACTTAGTTAGATTGAGCAAGAATTAAGTAGAGATGAGCAGTAAAGTGCAAGTAGACAGTGGTAGCAATGAAGTGAAGTAGAAACAACAGTAGGAGTGGTCAGAGGTAGCAGGTTGGAGCAATAGAATAATAATAGAAAGTTGTAGTAGCAATAGAGAAGGAAGTTTTGAAGTAGTAGTGACAACAATAATATATGTGCAACAACAGTGAGTAGCAGTGGCAACATCAGTATATGTACAACAACAACATCAGTGAGCATTAGTGGCAACAACAGTATGTGTGCACCAGTAGAATTAGTGGGTAGCAGTGAGCAGAAAAGGTGACAATGGTTGTAGCAGTGAGCTGTGGTAGTAATGATTGTACTTGGGCCATTATCCCGAGTATGGGAGCCCAACCTTTAGGGAGCATTTTTCTTCCTTCTAGATTGATGGAAACTATTGGGAGTATTTCACTTCCTTCGAGGTCCTCCTGGTAAATTATTGTATGTACATTGTAACTACATAATACAACACTTGTTAAAGCTAAGTCCCTTGTGTACTGCTCTTCATGTGATATGTTTTATGGTTTAATAATGATGCTTAGAATTGTCCTTAAGAATTTGTGAAAAATAATAAGAAATACTGATTCACCCCCCTTTCAGTATTTCCAACAATTGGTGTCAGAGCAGGTCCTTCAGTGGAAGCCTAACAACTTGAAGGCAGATCCATAGCATACATTATTTTTGACAAGATGGCTGATGATTTTGAAGAAGATGTCAAAACACTCAAAGAGAAGATTCAAATTCTAACACGTGATTGGGAGAGGTCCAGATACATGTATGATATACTTCACAATGAGCATGAAAAATTTAAGGATGAAAAGAAGAAGATTGATGATAGTGAGAATTTTACTTATGCTGACAACATCCGTCTTATAGCTCAAATCAATGAGATGCAATTGTCTAGAAAGGATAAGGAACTTGATGACGCCAAGAAGGAAGTTGAGGATATCAAAAGAAAACTACTAGAAGCAAATGATAGGGAAAGAACCTTGACAAACTAGCTCAAGGAAAAGGAAAAAGAAAATTCAAACAAATGGAACAAGTAGAATAAAGAAAAACAAATCACCTCTTTGAAGAGGGAACTTGAAGAAGCCAAAAGGATCGAGGATGTCTTAAAAGGTCAGATAAAGCAGAAGGAAGAAGACTGTATAAACCATGAGCAGGAAATTGTTGCCTTGAGAGATGAAGTAAACAAACTGAAATAGAAGCTCAGAAGTTCACAGGTGTTAGAAAACATTATCAACTGCAAGAGATCTTCATTCATCAAGACAGGTCTTGGATATATTGGTGAGAATTCACGTTCCAATGATGAAGAGCAACCGCAAGTCAATGAATATGAAGAAAAACCACAAGAAGAACAACCACATGAAGAAAAGCCTCATCCAAATAATGAAGAACAACCACAAGTAGAGAAGAAGTCTTTTGTCAAGAAGTCCTATTCCAAGAATGAAGAGAAGCCCAAAGTCAAGGTCCCATACAAATCAATCAACAAAGAGAGTTGGAAGACCAATGCTTCAAATCAGGATGATGCATTTATGACACCAACTCAAGATAGAGCATTCAGGTATGGACAACAACAAAAGCGTTTTCAGGGACGAGACAACTTTACCAGATCTTCACCCCATACACCAAGGTATGCAGAAATATTTCATGGTTATTGTTACACATGTTCAAACTATGGACATAGAGCTCGAGATTGCAAGGGACATAGCAAGAGAATTGACAAAGGGTTTTATCAAAGACCTTGGAGCATATTTTCTGGAAGACCAGACAAAATCCCAGACACCTATAACAGTGGAAACTATAACCTTTTTACTCCATTATTGAGATCAAATGTAGAGTGTTATTTGTGCCATAATATTGGCCATTTTGCACGATATTGGAAAAGTGGATTGAAGCAGACCTTGCAGATGCAGGAAGGAAGGAATGTTGAATGTTATCTATGTCACGACATTGGCCATTTTGCACGAGATTGTAGAAACAGTTTGACGTGGACGCCCCCGAATCATGAAGGTAGGTTATTCACAACGCAGGAAGACAAGACCACTAGGGTCTGACAGAGAAAGTATGTATTCCGATGATCTCTCACATGATTGATAGATGCACATAGATAGGGGGAGTTTGTAGAAGCATATTGTTCAGAGGGGACATCAACACAAGATCCTATGCAACAAGAAAGCATGTTGATGGGGGTAGTTTATGCAGAGGTATGTGGCACAAGTCTACAATTGACAGACAATTAACATGGATAGAATAGCAAGACAGATATGTAAAACTCATAACAGGTTCAGGGGGAGAAGAACAATTAAAGATTACAGGTCCATAGGATCAAGCATATTATCAGGGGGAGCTTGCAGAGATGATGCAGAGAGCAGGTTGTCAGGAGGACCCATATCATTTGATGTGTCAGTCACCCTTTTCCATTGATGTCAAAGGGGGAGAGAAACTTGGAGGAGTCTAGGGAGAGAGAGGGAGATGCAGGATGCAACATACCTTGTATGCTTGGTGTGTTGACATCAATGACAAAGGGGGAGATTGTTGAACATGTTGCCATTGATCGAGATTGTTGAACATGTTGCCATTGATCTCAAAGTGGGAGTAGTTGTAAGATGATTAAGTAGATGTGCAGCAGGTCATTGATGTCAAAAGAAGAGTAGGTGCATGTATCAGATAGATGAGAGGTTGCAAGAACGAAACCCTAGCCCTAGGATTTGAGTTCCTTAGATGTTGGAGACACCTTGTCTTTGTTGAAGTTTTTGGAGTAACAAACCAATGCACTTTCCTCGAAGACCCTCACCATCAAATTATTCTCGTCGAGCTATTTCCAGTGGTATGCTGAGCGTTTTGTGGGCCCTCACGGTTTAAGAGAAACACCCAATCAAAACTGAAGATCCAATTTAGGGTCCAAAACCCCAAGGGCAGCTAAGGTGGCATCATAAGGTTATATGGCAATGTTTTCCAATGTTACAACAAAGGTGATGAGGTGGCAGCTAAGTTATGGCATGTCATCCCATTGCAGTAAATGATGAGTGAGCAAAAGTCAAAAGTGAAAGGGATTTCTTTATTTAAAAGATACATTAGCTCATTTTAAGAAAAAAAAATTAAAAGCAAAATAAATAAATAAATGAAATCAAGTGGGCCTCAAATCAAATAATCTATCATCATATGTTGGTGGAACCTTAAAAGTTGGGTTCAAACTTAAAATAAAAATAAATTGAATTTCATTTCTACAAAGCCCTACGTTGACTTCAGGATGGCATTTAAAATTTAAAAACAAATTAATTTTACCTCCAAAGCCACTGTGTCCGCCCATTCTAGAAGGATCTTAAGATTATATAAACACATTATTTGGATCTCCAAAAGTAAGGTGGAAACTGTGCGAAGTTTCTCTCTACGGCCATACGCACTGAGGAAAGGTGCGAAGTTTCTCTCTACGGCCAGACGTATTGAAAAAAGGTTCGAAGTTTCTCTACGGCCATATGCGTTGAAGCTAAATGTGCGAAGTTTCTCTGATTGTATGGGTTTATAACTTATGGTTTTTTTTTGGGGGGCTACGTTGGGGTTTTCACTTGTATATATCTGCAGGGGATTCATGAAGTTACCACTCCAATTTCTGAAGCAGCTCAGTAATACATTTGTGGCTTAGTAAAATGTTATAAATATTTTGGTGGAAGGATTTCGTTCTGCGCTTCTAGAAAAAGATTGAAGCTTGAAGCTGCAATTATATCTCGGTTTGTCTAGGGCACTTTGTTGGATGGCTCTTCTTTTTCTTTTATCGAACCCGTGGATGACATACCTCAGTCATGTCACCTCACAACATCCACCTGTTCGTTCCCACTCATAATTCTGTAGCATTGGGTCAATAATGCATAACTGTTAAGTTTGAGGCACACAATTGGCTTATTTTGAGCTCCACGTGCACATAATTCTGCGGCCAAAGAACCTCATCGAGCCCACTTTCTGATTCCTAAAAGACACTACGTCAAGCCATTTCACCACGGCCAAGCCCTCCGTGGTCCTTTCTGATCCTTATGGGACTCTTCCCTTTTGCACAGAGATAGACGCCAATTGGAACGATCTCATCTAAAGCTATGAAGGGTCTAAATTTTTGAGATTTGAAGCACATCTCTGCGGCCTTGTAGCACCATCTTTCTACTAAGCAAACTAACTATGATTGGTGTGGATTTGCTAAAACAAACCCTCCACAAAATTTTAATTGGATCCACGAACAATCATTAAATCTGGATTTTAATTTGATCACAACACAAACTGTCATATTCTGAAGACTGAGCGAATTTATAAACAGGAAGTAGAATCTGTGAAGCAATGAAATTCATTGATAAGAAAACTTTTGGATTACGCTGCATATAAAACATTGTTTAGGCATTACTAGTCCATAACTCATACTTTAGAAGAACATCACGAGTTTGAAGGCCTTGACATCAAATTAATCTCTGCGTTAGTAAAGCACACTGTGAAAAATGCTTGCAGCAACAAGAATGTCACATTCTCTTTGATTTCTATATGACAACATGAAAACAACAATAATGAATTCAGAATCTTGGATTTCAGAAGATTGAGCAACCAATGTATATATCATTGTTGGTGTAGATGTTCGAATGGTTGAGAAAGGATGTCAGCTTGATTATGTGCAGATTCATGATGATCTCAGCATAAGGTAGTGATTGGTGATAGTAAACAACCTTAACATTGCAGTGACCTTTTGATCACTGACAGTGCATGAACCAGTGAACCCGACTGAAGTTCGTAGAGGCTTGACAATGATTCTAATATAGCAACCCTTATTGGTTGATAGCTGCAATATGAGTGACAGTGATATTGTAGGGTTTGACAACCAGTGAAACAATGACTTTGGACATCATAACTTCAAGAAGAGACTTTTGTATACAGTTGTGCAAAAGTCATATTGGTTATCAGTCACTTAGTTAGATTGAGTAGGAATTGATCAAAGATGAGCAGTAAAGTGCAAGTAGATAGTGGTAGCAGTGAAGTGAAGTAGCAACAACAGTAGGAGTGGACAGAGGTAGCAGGTTGGAGCAATAGCAGAATAATATAAGGTGGGAGCAATAGCAGAATAATATAAAGTTGTAGCAGCAGCAGAGAAGGAACGTTTGAAGTAGCAGTGGCAACAACAGTATGTGCAGCAGTAGTGAGTAGCAGTGGCAACAACAGTGTATGTGCAGCAGCAACATCAATGAGCAGTGGTGGCAACAACAGTATGTGTGCAACAGTAGCATCAGTGGGCAGTAGTGAGAAACAAAGGAGACAGTGGTTGTAGCAATGAGCTGCGGTAGTAGTGATTGTACTTGGGCCATTATCCCTGGTACAGGAGCCCAATCTTCAGGGAGCATTTTGCTTCCTTCCAGATTGCTGGAAACTCTTGGGAGTATTTCACTTCCTTCCAGGTTCTCCTGGTAAAGTATTGTATGTACATTGTACACTACATAATACAACACTTGTTAAAGCTAAATCCCTTGTGTATTGCTCTTCATGTGATATGTTTTATGGTTTAATAATGATGCTTTGAATTGTCTTTAAGAATTTGTGAAAAATAATAAAAAACACTGATTTACCCCCTCAATATTTCCAGCAATTGGTATCAGAACAGGTCCTTTAGTGGAAGCCTAACAGCTTGGAGAAAGATCCATAACATACATTTTGACAAGATGGCTGATGATTCTGAAGAAGATGTCAAAACACTCAAAGAGAAGATTCGAATTCTAACACGTGACTGGGAGAGGTCTAGATACATGTATGATATGCTTCACAATGAGCATGAAACACAGAAGGATGAAAAGTAGAAGATTGATGATAGTGAACATTTTACTTATGCTGATAATATCCGGCTTAGAGCCCAAATCAATGAGATGCAATCATCCGGAAAGGATAAGGAACTTGATGACGCCAAGAAGGAAGTTGAGGATCTCAAAGGAAAACTACTAGAAGTAAATGATAGGGAAAGAACCTTGACAAACCAGCTCAAGGAAAAGGAAAAAGAAAAGTCAAACAAATGGAACAAGCAGAATAAAGAAAAATAGATCACCTCTTTGAGGAGGGAACTTGAAGAAGCCAAAAGGATCGAGGATGTCTTAAAAGGTCAGATAAAGCATAAAGAAGAAGACTGTATAAACCATGAGCAGGAAATTGTTGCCTTGAGAGCTGAAGTAAACAAACTGAAACATAAACTCAGAAGTTCACAGGTGTTGGAAAACATTCTCAACTACTAGAGATCTCCATTCATCAAGATAGGTCTTGGATATATTGGTGAGACTTCACGTTCCAATGATGAAGAGAAACCACAAGTCAAAGAATATGAAGGACAACGACAAGAAGAACAACCACATGAAGAGAAGCGTCATCCATATAATGAAGAACAACCAGAAGAAGAGAAGAAGTCTTTTGTCAAGAAGTCCTATTCCAAGAATGAAGAGAATCCCAAAGTCAAGGTCCTATACAAATCAATCAACAAAGAGAGCTGGAAGACCAATGCTTCAAATCAGGATGATGCATTTATGACACCAACTCAAGATAGAGCATTCAGGTATGGAGAGCAACAAAAGCATTTTTAAGGATGAGACAACTTCAACAAATCTTCACCCCATACACCCAGGTATGCAGAAATATTTCATGGTTATTGTTACACATTTTCAAACTATGGACATAGAGCTCAAGATTGTAGGGGACATAGCAGAAGCATTGACAAAGAGTTTTGTCGAAGACCTTGGAGCAAATTTTCTGGAAGACGAGACAGAATCCTAAACACCTATAACAGCGGAAACTACAACCTTTTTAATACATTATTGAGATCAAATGTAGAGTGTTATTTGTGCCATAATCTTGGCCATTTTGCACAAGATTGCAAAAGTGGATTGAAGCAGACCCCGCAGATGCAGGAAGGAAGGAATGTTGAATGTTATCTATGTCACAACATTGGCCATTTTGCATGAGATTGCAGAAGCGGTTTGACATGGACCCCCCAGAATCATGAAGGTAGGTCATTCACCAGGCAGGAGGACAAGACCACCAGGGTCTGGCAGATAAAGTAGGTATTCCCATGATCTCTCACATGATTGATATATGCACTTAGATAGGGGGAGTTTGTAGAAGCATATTGTTAAGAGGGGACATCAATAGAGGATCCTATGCTACAAGAAAGCATGTTGATGGGGGTAGTTTATGTCAAGGTATGTGGCTCAAGTCTACAATTGACAGAAAATTAACATGGATAGAATAACAAAAAGGATATGTAAAACTCATTACAGGTTCAGGGGGAGAAGAACAGTTAAAGATTTCAGGTCCACATGATCAAGCATATTATCAGGGGGAGCGTGCAGAGATGATGCAGAGAGCAAGTTGTCAGGAGGACCCATATCATTTGATGTGTGATTCACCCTTTTCCATTGACTTCAAAGTGGGAGAGAAACTTGGAGGAGTCCAGGGAGAGAGAGGGAGATGCAGGATGCAACATACCTTGTATGCTTGGTGTGTTGACATCAATGACAAAGGGGGAGATTGTTGAATAGGTTGTCATTGATGTCAAAGTGGGAGTAGTTGTAAGATGATTAAGCAGGTGTGCAGTAGGTCATTGATGTCAAAGTAAGAGTAGGTGCATGTATCAGATAGATGATAGGTTGCAAGAGTGAAACCCTAGCCCTAGGATTTGAGTTCCTTAGATGTTGGAGACACCTTGTCTTTGCTGAAGTTTTTGGAGAAACAAATCAATGTGCTTGCGTCAAAGACCCTCACCATCAAATTCTTCTCGTCAAGCTATTTCCGGTGGTATGCTGAGCATTTTGTGGGCCCTCACGGTTTAAGAGAAACACCTTGTCAAAATTGAAGGTCCAATTTAGGGTCCAAAACCCCAAAGGCAGCTAAGGTGGTATCATAAGGTTATATGGCAACGTTTTCCAATGTTGCAACAAAGGTGATGAGGTGGCAGCTGAGTTATGGCATGACATCCCATTTGAGTAAATGATGAGTTGGAAAAAGTCAAAAGTGAAAGGGAATTTTTTATTTAAAAGATACATCAAGGACTAGCTCCAAGTTTAAGATGAAAAAATAAAAATAAAAATAAAAAAAATAAATAAATGAAATCAATGGCCCCAAATCAAATAAGCTATCATCATATGTTGGTGGAAGCTTAAAAGTTGGGTACAAAATTAAAACAAAAATAAATTGAATTTCATTTCTACAAAACCCTACATTGACTTCAGGATGGTATTTACAATTTAAAATCATATTAATTTTATCTCCAAAGCCATTGTGTCGGCCCATTCTAGAAGGATCTTAAGATTATATAAACACATTATTTGGCTCTTCAAAAGTAAGGTAGAAAATGTGCGAAGTTTCTATCTACGACCATACGTACTGAAGAAAGGTGAGAAGTTTCTCTCTACGACCAGAGGTACTGAAAAAAGGTGGGAAGTTTCTCTACAACGAGATGTGTTGAAGATAAATGTGCGAAGTTTCTTTGATTGTATGGGTTTATAACTTATGATTTTTTTTTGGGGCTACATTAGGGTTTTAACTTGTATATATCTACATGAGATTCATGAAGTTACCACACTAATTTCTGAAGCAGCTCAGTAATACATTTACGGCCAAGCAAAATCTTATAAATATTTTGGTGGAAGGATTTTGTTCTGCGCTTCTAGAAAAATATTGAAGCTTGAAGTTGCAATTATATCTCGATCTGTTTAGGGAGCTTTGTTGGATGGATCTTCTTTTTCTTTGATCTAACCCGTGGATGACATACCTCAGTCATGTCACCTCACAACATCCACGTTTTCATTCCCACTCATAATTCTGTAGCATTGGGTCAATAATGCATCAACTGTTAAGTGAGCTTTGAGGCACACAATTGGCTTATTTTTGAGCTCCATGTGCACATAATTCTGCGGCCAAGGAACCTCAGCGAGCCCACTTCTTTATTCCTAAAAGACACTACGTCAAGCCATTTCACCACCGCCAAGCCCTCCATGGTCCTTTCTGATCCTTATGCGACTCTTCCCCTTTGCATAGAGATACACGCCAATTGGAACAATCTCATCTAAAGCTATGAAGGGTCTAAATTTTTGAGATTTGAATCACATCTCTACGACCTTGTAGCACCATCTTTTATTTTTGAGCTCCATGTGCACATAATTCTGTGGCCAAGGAACCTCATCGAGTCCACTTTCTGATTCGTAAAAGAATCTACGTCAAGCCATTTCACCATGGCCAAGCCCTTCGTGGTCCCTTTTGATCCTTATGGGACTCTTCCCTTTTTGACAGAGATACATGCCAATTGGAACGATCTCATCTAAAGCTATGAAGGGTCTAAATTGTTGAGATTTGAAGCACATCTCTGCGGCCTTGTAGCACCATCTTTCTACTGAGCATACTAACTATGATTGGTGTGGATTTGCTAAAACAAACCCTCCACAAAATTTTGATAGGATCCATGAACAATCATTAAATCTAGATTTTAATTTGATCACAACACAACCTGTCATATTCTGAAGATTGTGAGTGAATTTATAAACATAAAGTAGAATCTGTGAAGCAATGAAATTCGTTGATAAGACACCTTGTCGATTAAGTTGCATATAAAACATTGTTTACGCGTTACTAGTCCAAAACTCATACTCTAGAAGAACATCATGAGTTTGAAGGCCTTGGCATAAAACTAATCCTTGTGTTAGTAAAGCACACTGTGAAAAATGCTTGCAGCAGGAAGAATGTCACATTCTCTTTGATTTCTATATGACAACATGACAAGAACAATAATGAATTCAGAATCTTGGATTTTAGAAGATTGAAAAAGCATTGTATATATCATTGTTGGTATAGACGTTTGAATGGTGGAGAAAGGCTTCCAGCTTGATTATGTGCAGATTCATGATGATCTGAGCATAAGGTAGTGATTGGTGACAGTAAATAACCTTAACATTGCAGTGACCTTTTGATGACTGGCAGTGCATGAACCAGTGAACTTGACTGAAGTTCGTAGAGGCTTGACAATAATTCTAATACAACAACCCTTGTTGGTTGATAGTTGCAATCTGAGTGGAAGTGATATTGTAGGGTTTGACAACCAGTGAAACAATGACTTTGGACAATATAACTTGAAGAAGAGAATTTTGTATATAGTTGTGCAAAAGTCAGATTGGTTATTGGTTACTTAGTTAGATTGTGCAGGAATTAAGCAAAGATGAGTAGTAAAGTGCAAGTAGACAGTGGTAGCAGTTAAGTGAAGTAGCAACAACCGTAGGAGTGGACAGAGGTAGTAAGTTGGATCAATAATAGAATAATAGAAAGATTTAGCAGCAACAGAGAAGGAACATTTGAAGTAGCAGTGGCAACAATAGTATATGTGCAACAACGAGTAGCAGTGGCAACAATAATATATTTGCAGTAACAACATCAGTGAGGAGTAGTGGCAACAATAGTACATGTGCATCAATAGCATGAATGGGCAACAAAGGCGACAATGGTTGTATCAGTGAGTTGCGGTAGTAATGATTGTACTTGGGCCATTATCCCTAGTATGGGAGCCCAACCTTCAGGGAGAATTTTGCTTCCTTCCAGATTGTTGGAAACTCTTGGGAGTATTTCACTTCCTTCCAGGTCCTCCTGGTAAAGTATTGTATGTACATTGTACACTACATAATACAACACTTGTTAAAGCTAAATCCCTTGTGTACTTCTCTTCATGTGATATGTTTTATGGTTTAATAATGATACTTTGAATTGTCTTTAAGAATTTGTGAAAAATAATAAGAAATAATGATTCATCCCCCTCTCAGTATGTCCAACAAATGCCCATTAAAAGTATGCAACATGGGTACTCTTTGGATGAGGAATTAAATTTTGCATCTAACGAATACTCCCACTTGAAATTTGAGTAAAAACTTAGGGAGATAAGTTGAAAATACGAGTTGAAAAAGTAGTTTTATTATTTTTTAATCTTTTTACTTTTTTACTCCAAAAATGGTGAATCGTCCCGCATGGTTGATATCATCATCTTGAATCCTATTGGTTCTTATAAAGTTTATTTTGGTTGTACATTTTCCTTAGGAGGCCCAATTTAGACCTCAAAATTCCCCTAATGGTTATTGGTAAGCCTTTCACAAAGTCCATGGAAATGCTTTCCTAAAGAAGAGTGGGAACATGTAAGGAGTGGTATAGAACTTGTTTCCTATGCTAGGTTTTCTGGTACAATAGAACATGCATTCTCTTATGAAATTAACTACCTTTTCTTGCATCTCTAGCTGATACACATACCTTTACAAGTTGGCCACTGTCTTCCCTACACCAAAATTCCCGCCAACCTTGGAGATGCGTGACGCTTTGATTAGTTGTAGTCACTCACATTTAGGAACACATAACTTATCTAACAAGTAGTGTGACCCATTCTAGAGATGCTAGTCAACTGTGCTGTCACCGTCTTGCCCATAGATCTAGCTTTGCTACTACTAAAACACCTCCTTCAAGTCCTCTACTCTATGCGCGCCTCGTTATATCCATCATGGGTGAAAGGATCCATGTGCATAAGATTTCCCAAAGTTGTGATCTTTGATGTGGGTGGTCTTGAAAGCATATTGACCAACTTTTTTGTGCTTCCCTTCTTGTACTTGATCACTAAATGAAATTGTTGTAGAAATCCCATCCAATTGTAATGCTTGGTTTACTATAGATTACTGTGGGCTTGTAGGCATTGTAGTGGCTAGTGTTCAATGTGGACTACTGTCTCCTTTTCCATCAGAAAATGTTTCCATTTCTTATCAATTGGTACTAGTAAGGTGGTTGGTAATTGTCCCATGAAATACTTCATGGTGGTAACATACATTCCTTCCTCCCTACATCAAGACTCCTCTCATGGTGGTAACATACATGTCTTCCTTCCTACATCAAGACCGATCTGGTTTTACTGTTCAAACAATTGCGTAACTATAGGGAGTTATGAAACAAAGCCTTCATATTAAAAATGATGTTGCCTGAGAGGCTTGATGTAATGTTGGAGAGTCATTCTTGACTTTGGTGCAATAAGAATTCCAATCCCTTGCCTTATGGAGGTTTCCTTGACACACTGTCAGGGTTTTACCACGTAAATTCCCCGTGTTTTCTTGAGTGATTGAGTTTTTCATTTATGTGCATTTTTTTCTTATTGATGCAATTAATGGGATCAAAATACCAACAAGTGGCATTAGAGAGAGGAAGAGGGGAATCCTATGGTTTAAGAAGGATTTCGTGAGGTTGCATAATAAGTGTGAAGAAATTCAAGGCGAAAAGCAGATTTATTAAAAACTCATATTTCATTAAAAGGTTATATTTGAAGATTGATCACCCAAACTTTAATTCTGACGTTGGAAGAAAGTGCAGAGCCCCACACTGTTTCTTAAAACCCTGCAGCCTTTATAAGAGAAATCGACGCCAAGCCGGACCCACTAAACTACACATAATGAGTCAAGAAATCCGTAAGAAGAGATAACTGACTGAAGGAGATGTATTGTTTCTGGAAATCGTGACTCCAACAAGGTTGTCTCTGCCACTGAAGACCACTAAGGTGCAACCAAAGATCATTGAGGAGAAACAATACAAGAGTTTCCGTTAGGGAGCGTCGTCTTGATTAATCTCTTGAGGAGTGGTATTAGAGGTTGACACAAAAAAGGGGTTTTTGAATCTATTAGAAGGGCCACCGTATTTGACAACCATAAAATGATACCATGCAGGAGAGCAGTTTTCCCAGAAACCCTGAATCACTGTCAGGTGCAGACAACCACTGTATAAAATATGAAGAAAAGTCGACCTGGACCCGTCGGTGGAAAATTTTCGAACAAGCAGAATAGGTATTTGATAAAACCCTAGTAGAATTTCACAGAAATTATTATTATTATTTAAATTCTGGCTAAATAAAATAGGGTTATTTAAATAAAAATCCTAAGCATTTTTTTTTTGTGAACAGTAAGTTTGAAATAGGGTTTTTGTAGAATGAGGTGAAATAAAAATAAAAGGGGTTTTTGTTGTAAAAAGAATACCTTGAAATTTGTAAAAGGGAAGCAGAGAGTCCCTAGTGAACTAGTAGAGGGAAATTCAGAAAAACCCTAGCTGAAAAATTTGAAACAAGGGGGTAGGAAATTTAACAGGAAACCTTATTAGCATACATTTTTTTGAAAGAACCCTATCATTAATAAATGAGCCTTGAAATAGCATGTGTAGGAAGAAAATGTCTAAAATGACTAATGCTAAGTTTGAGGTGGAGAAGTCAGTAAGAACAATTTTGCATTGTGGAAATTAAAGGTACGAGATTTGCTGGTGCAACAAGGGTTGCACAAAGCATTAGATGGGATTAGAAGGAAACAGGTTGGCATGAAATATTTGGATTGAGAGGACTTGGATGCCCGAGCTCTTAGTACATCAATTTGTGCCTGGCGGATGAAGCTCTCTTCAACATTGTTGAATAAATATTAGCAACAGGTTTATGGGGAAAATTGGAAACATTATACATGACTAAGTCTTTAACCAACAAAACTATTTGAAGAGGTAGTTGTATAACGTCCAGATGATAGACATGGATGTTAAACTTGAAGAAGAAGATAGAGCATTACCTTGTTATGCTCCTTGCCCGAGTCTTGGATCACTTTGTGACTTATATCAATTTGAGAATAACTGAATCTTTAGAATTTGATTATGTTGTGGGAGCTCTGTTATTTGAAGAAGTATGAAGAAATTTTAGCATTGAAACATCCACGCTAGAAGCTATGGTAGCCAGAGGCTGGTCCAAGGAAAGTTGAGAGAATGCAAGAGGTTCTTCCATATCAAAGTCAAGATGCAAGAAGTGTAAAGCAAAATGATGGTACTACAACAAAATATGTCATCTCAAGAAAGACTATTGGAAAAGAAAGGAGTACGGTGAAAACCCAAAGAAGAAAATCAAGTGGAGTCATGTATGATTGATGAAGTTTTATTTGCTGAAATAAGTATGATAGATGAATATTTTCCTATTTGGAATGTTTCTCAACATTATGAAGATTGGTTGTTAGATTTTGGTGCTTCTCATCACATGAATCTGCACAGAAATTGGTTAACTTCATATCAAGATGTGAATGATAGTTTTGTGTTTATGGGTAATATTGTATCTTGTCAAACTTTTGGGGTGGGAAATGTCAAAATTAAAATGTATGATGATGCGATTAGAACATTGAGTGATGTCAGACATGTATCTGAGTTGAAAAAGAATTTGATTTCTTTGGGAGTATTGGAATTAGAGGGTTATAAATTTCTAGGTCAAGGTGGAGTGCTAAGAGTTTCAAAGGGCGCTCTGGTTTTTATTGAGGCAGAGAAGATCATAAAGCTTTGCAAACTTAAAGGAAGTACTCAAGTCAATGAGGAATTGACTGTATCTGAGAAGGTAGGAGAAGATACTCGTTTATGGCATCAACGACTGGGTCACATGAGCGAGAAGGGGCATTAGGTACTTATGAATCACAAATTACTTCCTAATTCAAAATCATTGAGTTTGGATTTTTGCAAACATTGTGTATATGGAACATAATGTAGACATAAATTTAAAGCCAATAGTCATAACAGTAAAGGAATTTTGGACTATATTCATTTTGATTTTTGGGGACCATCTCCTATAGTATCTTATGGAGGTGCATATTACTTCATAACATTTATTGATGATTACTCCAGGAAAGTTTGGGCCTATATATTAAAAAGAATGACTAATGTATTTAATGTTTTAAACAGTTTAAAGCTACGTTGGAAAAGAAAACATGCAAAACAATTAAATATTTAAGAACTAATAATGGAGGTGAATTTACTTCCATAGAATTTGAACAATATTACAAGGATGAAGGGATTCTTAGACATAAAACTATTGTCTATACTCAGGAAAATGATGTTGCTGAATGAATGAACCAAACTCTTATGGAGAGAGGCAGAAGCATGATCAACAATGCTAACTTGCAAAAGGAGTTGTGGGTATAAGCAATATCCACAACTTGTTATTTGGTAAACAAATCACCTTCAGTTGCTATTAATTGTAAAATTCTTGAAGAAGTTTGGTCGGGTTAGTGTTGTGATTATTCATATTTAATAATTTTTTGTTGTAATGCCTATGCTCTTATTCTAAAGAATCAACGTTCTAAGTTAGACCCAAAAGAAAAATGTTATGTATTTGTTGGATATGACGATGTTGTGAAAGGATACAAGTTGTGGGATCCTTCTTCACATAAGATAGTCATTAGTAGAGATATAACACCTGAAGAATATTCTCTCCTAAAATCAGATGTTGAAAAAGTTGAATAAGAATAGGAATCGACGAATCATCAAATTCAGTCGGAGACTCAACCTTTTTTAGATAGTTAGAAGGAAGAAGAGACTTTTGAAGGAAAAGTTGAAGAAGATGTAAAGGAAACTGTAGAAGTTCAGGAACTAGTTCAGTAACTAGTCACTGTAAGGAGGTCTACAAGGGAAAGAAGAGCAACCAAGAGGTATGAAGATTCTGCTTCATCTATTGTGTTGATTATTGGAGATGGGTAACCTTCTTGTTATCAAGAAGCAATGGATGATGTAGATAGTGAAAAATGGAAGAGGGCTATGGATGAAGAAATGGATTCTTTAGACAAGAATAAAACCTGGGATCTTGTAGAACTTCCTAAAGGGAGAAGTGTTGTCGGATGTAAATGGATCTTCAAATTGAAGTGAAATGATGATGGAAGTGTTGAAATATATAAGGTGAGGCTGGTAGAAAAAGGGTATTCTCAGGTACAAGGTATTGAATTTCATGAGATCTTTTCACTAGTCGTAAAACTTGTTTCTATTCATACCGTGTTAGCATTAACTGCATTACTTGATCGTGAGTTAGAATAGTTAGATGTTAAAACAAATTTTTTTCATGGATATTTTGATGAAGAGATCTATATGGAACAACTAGAAGGTTTTGTACAAGGTTGCAGTAGAAGATTAGTTTGCAAGCTTAGGAAATCATTTTTTGGTCTGAGGTAGTCTCCCAGGCTCAGGAGTCAAACCAAGAAGTTTGACTGCTCCATGGTGAGCTGAAACTTCATTAGAAGTGAGCATGATTATTGTGTGTACTTTAAAAGTTTCAATGACATATTCATTATCTTGTTTTTGTATGTTGACGATGTGCTTATTGCAAGCAAAAATGTAGAAGAGATCAACAGGTTAAAGGATCAACTTTCTAAAACATTTGATATGAATCTTGGAGTTGCAAAACATATCTTGGGCAGGGAGATACACAGAGACAAGAAAAATGGAAAGCTCTGGTTATTACAACAGAAGTATGTGGAGAAAATACTTGCAAAGTTTGGTATGGACAATGTCAAACCCATTACTGTTCCTTTAGCTTCCCATTTTAAGCTTTCTTCAGGTTTGAGTCCAAGCATTGATGAAGAAAAGAAGTATCTATCTCGTGTACCACATGAAAATGCGACATGAAATTTAATGTATGTGATGGTATCTACAAGACCTAACATTTCACATGCAGTTCAAGTTTCTAGTAGGTTCATGTCAAATCCAAGAGAGGAACATTGGTGAGCAATGAAATGGGTGCTTTGGTATTTGAGAGGCATAAGTGACCATTTTATCATTTTTAATGGTTCTGGAGATTTATTATGCAAATATGTGGATGCTGATTATGCAGGTGAATTGGACAAGAGGATATCTACTACAAGGTATGTCTTTACTCTTACAGGTGGAGCAATTAGTTGGATGTCAAAGCTTCAAGAAACAATTGCTTTGTCAACTACTAAAGCAAAGTGTTTAGCTGCTTTAGATGCTTGTAAAGAGGCCATCTGGTTGAAATGTCTACTTGATGGGCTTGGAAGGATGCAAGAGAAAGTGAATGTATTCTATGACAGCCAGAGTGCTATTCATTTGGATACAAATCCAACTTATCATAGAAATACTAAGCACATTGATGTTAGATACCATTTTGTAAGATGTGGTCGAAGGCAACAAAGTAGCTCTCAAGAATGTCCACACACAGGAGAATTGTCAGACATGTTCACGAAACCAATATTGGTAGATAAGTTGCGGTGGTGTGTGGCTTCTCTTGGCTTGTAGAAAAGATTATGAATGGGCATGGGCAAGGGATTAAGAAATTGTTGTCAAGGTGGAGATTGTTAAGAATGACAACAATTAAATGATTGTTAGAAATATGGTTTTACCGTTTAGACAATTGCGTAACCATAGGGAGTTATGTAACATAGTCTTCGTATTAAAAATTATGTTTCCTAAGAGGCTTGATGTAATGTTGGAGAGTCATTTTTGACTTTGGTGTAATAAGAATTCCAATTCCTTGCCTTGTGGAGGTTTACTTGACACACTGTCAGGGTTTTACCATGTAAATTCCCCGTGTTTTCTTGTGTGATTTAGTTTCTCATTTATATGCATTTTTCTTTCTTATTTATGCAATTAACGGGCTCAAAATACCAACAACCCACTCACACCTGTCTCTACTTCGAAGGGCTACTAAAAGTTTGGCAACACCGGAACTAGTGCTTGATTGATCTTCTCCTTTAAATCCTCAAAGGCCCTCTAGTGACCGTTTCCCAATTGGAAACTCTTGCCACTCGCTTTTACGCATGCAGTGGTGCTACTACTTCTGAAAACAAGGCTATGAATATCCTTATGTATTTGGTTGCCCTGATGAAATTCCTAACCTCAAAAACATTAGTAGGAACTGACCACTTTTATGATGGCATTCAAATTAGCATGATCTATCTTTTTCTATTCCTCACCTATCACATATCCCAAAGACACCAATCGTTGCTTTAATGTCTCTAGCATTTGCATCAAATGTGAGATGTTCTCCTCCTAGATAGCGTACACTAGTATATCATCCAATAAATAATAACGAATGAATCTATATAAGGAAAACATATATCATCCATTAACCTCATGAATGTAGTTGGTACATTACATAGGCCAAATGACATAACAAACTATTGATACAAACCTTGTCTAGTTTTGAAGGAGGTCTTTTAGGTATCCTCTTCTTTGACTCAACTTGGTTATACCTTGAATTTAAGTCCAACTTGGTGAAGTATTTGACTTCTGCAACTGATCCAATGGATCATCTATCTTGGGTAGGGGGTATCTATTTTTGAGCATAATTTTGTTTAACACCCTATAATGAACAAACATCCTCCAAGTCCCATTCTTCTTTGGCACACTGATGATAGGTTACCTACATGGTGAGGTACTTGGTCAAATAACACCCTGTTCTGGTAGCTACTAAAACTACTTCACCTCCTTTTCCTCTATAACAAACTACTTGTACAACCCAATGTGTGGCAATGAAGAGTTGGGAACCAATAGTTATCGTGCTCCACTTCCATCTTGGGTGGTATCCCGTTAAGCTCTTGGAACACACCCTTGCATGTCTACAACAACTCTTCCAGTTGTTTTTTATGTTATTTAGTACACCCCTCTAGGGATGACTTAACACTCATGGACTCTTCTACTAACGAATTTTCTCTTTAAAAAAAAACATATTTCTTGTTAAAAATGATCAACTTCTTGGTCAAGTTGCACTTATCAACAAGATCCTTGACTTTCCCTTGTGCACGTCGATGATGAAAAAATTTCCGTCTTTGATAATGTGGTACTGGTTGGTTCTTCACATGAATATTTCAAACAAAGTTACTGATAAAATGAGAACTATTACCTCAAAATGAGAACTCTAGCCCAAAAACCCTTAAAAAACATAAAAAACAACCAAAAAACGAAAAAGTATGTATACCAGAACGATGTTTTTTGTTTAGGCTAAGTTTTCAACATTCTTTTAAAATGGAAATAAAAGCCATTTTTTTTGCAAAAACGATGAAAAAAACACCTTGAAAACAAAGTGTTGATGCTAGAACACCCTTTTTTTCTTTATTCTTTTGTGTTACAATTTCAACACTTTTTAGCAATGACATTAAAGATAAAATACCAGGACTTTGAAAAACCTTAAAAGTCCAACAATTTTCAGGCATGACGTTAAAGATAAAATATCATGTCTCCGAAAAGCTTAAAATTCCAACAATTTCCATCCATGCCGTTAAAGATAAAATATTGACTCTAAAAACCCTAAAATTCTAATTCTTTTCAATCATAACATTAAACATAAAATATAATAATTTAGAAAAACCTTAAAATTTTGACAAATTTTCAACCATGGAATTAAAAACCTCAAGTTTTCAACACATTTCAACCATGACATTTGTTTGGTCAATTTAGTGTGTTCTAAATTGCTATTTAAAATGTCAATCCGGGGTTCGTAAACTGACGAAGTGAAGTGTACTATATTTCCTTAGTCTTTTGTCGTTTTTGGGTTTTTTAGTTTGTTTTTGGATTTATCTTTCCCTAATGTGTGATGGCGAAAATGAAAGTTAAGTATGGATGGTGATGGTGATTTCTACAGTGATTTTCCAAAACTTAAAAGTGCTCAATGTAAAGAAAGCTTAAAACAACTGTGAACTAATGACAATGGCCCAGTATCCTTGCTGCTGAATGAAAAAGAAAGTAAAAACTAAACTTAAAGCAACTCAAACTAAAAGCAAAGCAACTAATTCACACTACTTCAACTCTTCAGATCCTTTACCCTTCAGCTCAATCTACCTTGTGGGAAGCAATCATGAACAAGTCAAGCAATATGATATCTAGATGGCAAGAAATTAAATTGCAGAAAGGAAACTAATCACACTACTTCAACTCTTCTGATCCTTTACCCTTCAGCTCAATCTACCTTGTGGGAAGCAATCATGAACAAGTCAAGCAATATGATATCTTAGATGGCAAGAAATTAAATTGCAGAAAAGGAAACTAATCACACTACTTCAACTCTTCTGATCCTTTACCCTTCAGCTCAATCTACCTTGTGGGAAGCAATCATGAATGAGTTTAAGCAATATGATAACTAAATCACACTACAATAAGTAATATTCTGATTTCTTACTAATAGAGTCACTTGACTATAGAAAGAAACCATAAACTGATGAGTAGTATGATGTCCAAGTAACAGAAAAATAAATAAGCAAATCACAACTTGAAAAAAAAGAACATTGCTGGAATTAAACTTCAGAAAATGAAAGTTAGCAGGAAGGACAAGATGATCTCATATGTCAATAGTTATAAAAAAGATGAAAATTTGCCCGGCTGCATAAGAAAACTTGCAGAAAAACATTGATCAGTTGACATCTATAAAAACGGAAGTGAGCATGTAAACAGTAGTGAATTTAAAAACATCTAAACAACGTGTTATATACAAGCTAATGATTATGAAGACAAAAACATAATGAAAACAACTATACAGGGCTTTAGTGCGCAGGGGCCCTCTGCCACCTCAGCCAGTCAACGAACAGTCACAATAACGAGCTCAGCAAAGTAGTCTTCTCATGTATTAAAGCAGCAACATATATAAAACAAAGTACAGTGGGGTGCTAATAGAAACAGTTCCAAAAATTACATCGCAAAAAGCTTCTACATAGCGTTCATCAACGCGTTATTTATAATGAAAAAGTACTGAAACTAACTAACTGAATCCTATGCTCTTAACTGTGTTGCCAAGGACGCGTAGATCTCCTCAGCCGAGATCTAGCGTAACTGTCATCATGTCTATTAAAGCTTCGGAGTGGTAGCAGGTTACGGGGATGATCTCCAGGTATGCCGGTGTCTTCGTGGGCTGAGGACTGTGCCACGTAAACGTTCACGTGCTCAAAACAGAGACGTGCCACCGCTAAAATCCTTGGTTGGATTTGCCTTTGACCCTTGTTGACCGTGACCTTCTATGGATGACTTGGCTGATTTGAAGGGACACGTTCCATGTACCCGTCACCTGTAGCTTGCCCATGTGGCTCATTTCTTCATAGGACACCTGTAGCATAGCTTTTAACAAAATAGCTGCGGAATCCTGTGCTGGCTGCGGAAACCTGTGCTGGCTGCGAAAACTGACAAGTTTCCGTAGCTGTCTGAACAAAAATCTAAACCAAACAACAGTCATAAGCATAATCATAAAACCATGTAAAAATCTCTTTTTAGACTATAATGCAATGATTTTAACAGCTTGGTGGATGAAGTAAGTGGAAAAAGAAGGTTGAGAGGGTGTATAGGAAGGTGCAGGTTTGAGGCTCAACAACATTATAGACAAATTATATGACTAAACCAATTTTTAAAAATGAGCACCTAAATAAAAGAGTCATTATTCCAAGAGTAATCTTTATTTTAAATACTAAAAGTATAACCCTTTTCAAATCTTAGCCTAAGACAACTTATCCCATTGCAACAAAAACCTAAAATTCAACCATCAAAACAAAGTATCCCCTTTTAATGAGACATTAAAATTGCAACATTTGTTTGAACTATCTTATACCAAATGATAACAATAAATAATATCATGATAATATCATTATATAATTTAAAAATTCAACATTAATTTCTAATATTTTTCTACTTTTAATAAAAATATCAACGTTGGCAGATTGAATATAACATAAATTATTTCTATAAGTCATTGTTGCATTGTGGATATTCTAAACAAATGAATTCTTCATAATTAAAACATATAATCCAACAAAAATATAAATGAATCATACTTCATGTAAGATCATATGGAAGTCAAAATATTTATTTCAAGTTACCATGCAAACATCATTTACATAAAATGTGTTAGACAATAATTCAAAATCACTCATAGGTTCTGGCACACCATCATATTCTACAACATCTTCAGATGAATGACTAGATGCAGATGAAGATGACTCATATTATTCTCTTTCAACAACCAGTGCCCCATCTAAGTCAACATGCATTCCCACCATTTCGGGTTTCAATCTTATAGATCTACGACTAGGTTCAACAAAATCTCATCTTAGTAACGTTTCTTCTGGTAGCAACCTTTTCAATATCTCTATGGTCCTGAAGAGAAGAGTTCCTCTCTTTGTTAAATTGAAGTCATAAAAAAGTATGCCAACATCCTCCAATTTTAAGAGGTCTGTACGATGACAATTTATAGTTGTACCCTTTCTTTTTCTCTTTTTGCCAATATTTTTTTATCAACTACCATCTCTAGCTTGTACACACCATTGAATGGGTTAGTATTTGTGGCATACCAATGTACTTCAACAACTGTAACATCTTCATTTTCTTTAATAACCTTTATAACCTTGGAAACCCAGAATGGATAGCCATGTGGATCTCCATTTGCTAACACCGCGATCATGCAACCTTACTTCACATCCTACACACAACCCTTGTAAAGGTCTTCCATGGCTTCATGTTGTGCACGTTATCTTCTAGAACCAATATACATTTCTCTTTCCTCTATCCATGGAGAATTAAAAATACCTTGAGATTGTTGTTGTTCAATAATGTTTCTTTCCTCATGTTCATTTGGCATTTTTTGTGGCCAAATAAATGGAGCCTTCAAAAAGATACCTTAATTTCTTGATCTTGAAATGATATCACTTTGATTATTGAAAAAAAATTCTCACCAAACTGAATCAACAACTTCATAGTACTCATATGTATCTCTATTATATTTTTTAATTTCTTCCAAGCATTCATAATAACTTATCT
This sequence comes from Pinus tabuliformis, assembly GCA_031772625.1. Taxonomy (NCBI): domain Eukaryota; kingdom Viridiplantae; phylum Streptophyta; class Pinopsida; order Pinales; family Pinaceae; genus Pinus; species Pinus tabuliformis. The sequence goes on along the minus strand of CM062807.1, from coordinate 212,322,915 downwards.
CTTTTATGCCTTCATGCATTATGGAGTTCAACAACTGATTGTAATAACAATACATTTGATGCAAATATTGGATAATTTGGAATGAACTTCAAAAATGCTAAACTTGATGACGACCCTCATTCTGCAGCAGCTGAATACTTCTTGCCCCATATAAGTGTTTTCTCATCAATTTTTTCGACACAAAATCGATGTTGGAAGCTAATACCATTAAGTTGTTTAATGCATTTCTCATCACCATGCGATTCCAGAATAAACCTTCACATGTCAATAGTTTCTTCCAACACATGAAAAAAACTCTGGAATGTATGATTTCTTAATACATTCAGTTAATGATGGTAGGCTCCCAACATCCCTCCTCCTCAATGTTATTGAAAAATTAATGAACATCTAATCAATATGGTCATGAGTGTGCCCAACAAGAAGGCAACCAATCTTTACCTTTTGAAAAATACCCAATTCAACAAACATGTTTAGATATCCAAAAACAATTTGATTTTTGTTCACGACTAATGATGTCTAATTGTAGATACAAAACTTCAGGAAGATTACCAGACCAATGCGAAACCACACCATGAATTATGGTTATGGTCATATTTGCATCATTATGCTATGAAGTAAACCATTGGAAACATTTTCCCATTAAAGACCATACAACTAACCAAGTGAAACTGAATACAATTTTCCTACTGTAAATTTTTTGGTGTGCAATCAAAATGTTGTAGAAGTGTTTTCTTCTAGTCCATAGCATCAATTATCAAACCTAAATATTTATTTGGATGATGATAACACTTCTTTCAATACTTATACAATATTTTCCTTTCACTTGTTTTCTTATTGCGATGCCCTTGAAGTGATGTGACAATGGAATTTGCACATTCCATAAAAAAATCTATTAATAAATATATTTTCATAGTTGAAAACTATCCACTATTTAAAAATAATGTTATGAATGCATGGCTCTTTCTGCCCCTGACATTTATCCCTTTTTGGTTTAAGAGAAGCACATGTACTGCAAACCGTCATCCTTGTCTTCTTAGGAATATAAACATTGTTGAATTCATTGTTCCATATCCTCGTAAAATATGATTATGTAATAAAATTATCATATCCTTCAACACCTTCTGCATAATCTTTGTATAAGCTATTGGTTTCACATCTTGAGAAATTATCTGGAATACGTATTGTGTCTTTATTTGGCATATACTCTCTATGCTTTGAAAAAAATTCTTGCATCCATGACAATACAATATTTTCTAATGGCCCAACCTCTTGTCTATGACATATTTCTAAATAAAATGTGGGATCTTCTTCCAATCTTGCTTGGATTCTCGACAGACAAAAATTACCAATTAAATGAAACATTTTGAAAGCCTTTCTATAGAGAAATACATTCCCAATATGATAATTATAACTTGATAGTGTATATTGAATGCAATCCACTAAATATGAATTTTGAATGCTTTTGTTCATTGACAAATATATCTTCCTTTTATCTAATAAAAACTTGAAATCCATATGTTTCAAGCAATCCTTTTGACAACATTCACTTGAAATTAGATCACTGATAGAACTTATTCTTTTGAGATATTCTGTCCTAACCCTTGTATAATTGGAATATCTTGGATTGATATGAAAATGTCTACTCCTACTCCTAGATACAATATTTGCTTGCAATGTCTCCATCATTTCAATATCCTATGTAGAAGCATTTTCATCATCATCAGGAGGAATATTATACTTACTATGACCATTTTGAACATAGTTAGGAAATTCATCACCATCATTGCTTGGAAAATATTCATTACCATCCTCACTTGAAGGAAATTATTCACTACCATCACCCGCGCTTTTGAAATCACGATTTAGAGGAAACTCTTCACCATCTTCATCCGTGCTTTTTAAATCCTTGCTTGGAGGTATCAATTCATCATCACCATGAGTGCCTTTGAAATTCTGACTCAGAGAAAATGCATTATTTACATTTGTGCCTCTAAAATTATCATTTGCAAGAAATTCTTTATCCTCCCCTTCATCATTGATGCTCTCATAATCCTTAGGATTAGGACTAAGTGGAAAATATGACTCTCTATTAATAGTCATATTATCATTTACAGGAAATTATTCATCCCCCCTTTCATCACCAGTGCTTTCATAATCCTTAGGATTAGGACTAAGTGGAAAAATTGAATCTCTATTCATAGTAAAATTATCATTTGCAGAAAATTCTTTATCCTCTCTTTCGTTAGTGGTGCATTCATAATCTTTAGGATTAAGACCAAGTGGAAAATATGACTCTCTATTAATAGTCATATTACCATTTATAGTAAATTATTCATCCCCCCCTTCATCACTAGTGCTGTCATAATCCTTAGGATTAGGACTAAGTGGAAAAATTGAATCTCTATTCATAGCAAAATTATCATTTGCAGAAAATTATTCATCCTTTATTTCATTAGTGGTGCATTCATAATCTTCAGGATTATGACCAAGTGGAAAATTTGGCTCTCTATTTACTGGAATTTATTCATCCTTCCCTTCGTCAATGGTGCTCTCATAATCCTTAGGATTAGGACTAAGTGGAAACTTTGACTCTTTATTTACTGGCAATTCTTCATCGCCCCTTTCCCCTTCGTCATTGGTGCTCTCATAATCCTTAGGATTAGGACTATGTGGAAAATTTGATTCTCTATTTAATGGAAATTCTTCATCCCTCCTTCGTCAGTGGTGCTCTCATAATCCTTAGGATTATAACTAAGTGGAAAATTTGACTCTCTATTTACTGGAAATTCTTCATCATGCCCTTCGTTAGTGGTGCTCTCATAATCCTTAGGATTAGGACTAAGTGGAAAATTTGACTCTCTATTTACTGGAAATTCTTCATCCCGCCCTTCGTCAATGGTGCTCTCATAATCCTTAGGATTATGACTAAGTGGAAATTTTGACTCTCTATTTACAGGAAATTCTTCATCATGCCCTTCATTAGTGCCGCTCTCTTAATCCTTAGGTTTAGGACATGTGGAAAATTAGACTCTATTCAAAGTGAAAGAGTTCCCATTATATTCATCAATATGAATAGAGTTGTTATGTGATGGAGATGTTGATGTTATAGAAAGAAAAACTTCACTATCACAAGAATCCATGACTTTCAAATAGAAGATGTTGAATGATACAAATGCACTCTCTCCTAATGACAATTTGTAGCTTCGAGATTGAAAATTTCCCTCTAAAGTTCCACCCAATGTTGTAGGGGAGTGCCCCCCATCGCTTGATCCCGCTCCCAATTCGTGCTCCGGGCGGGAGCGACTCAGGAGCGGGTCGAGAGTGCGTTCTCAAAATTGCTCCCGAAAAGGGAGCGATTTCAGGAGCGTGCTCCCTTAAGGAAAAAACGCTCCCTAACTTTTCGGGAGCGTTTACGGAAGCGTTTAACATTTTTTGCAAAAAAAATTTTGCATTAATGTTCCAAATGCATTTTTTTCAAAGAAACAAATAAGTTTTGAGTGGGACAACTTAATGATCAAGCTTATGGCCCTAGTATTGATATGTGATTCATGGTAATGTTAAATTCTTAAAGTAAAAGTGACATTCTCCTTAATCTTCATTTTCATCCTTTTACTTAAATTTTTAACATTACCATGAAATGGCTCAGGATGTTTGAGAGTGGTTCCGACCTCATTGGATTTCATATGGAGAAAGTAGAATTTTAGATTTCATTCAAAATCCAGCAGACTTATCAATTTTTCAGGATTTCAGGATTGCAATGTTTCTATTGAATTTTGTCATGTATTAGGGTATGGAATTCGTATTTAATCAAGATCATCAATCCCTCTATGTACCTTGATATTAGTGACATTGGTTGTCGAACACCTCTATCATGACCCTCCTAAAAACGTATGCATCACTCAAACAAAATCTTGACTTGACATGCTATGCTTTTTCTATCTTATGTTAATGCTTAGAGGGTGATATTAATGACAAATATCCCTATACAGATACAAAGGTAATGACAAAGATACCTCTGGATATTAATGCTTAGAGGGTGATATTAATGACAAAGATCCCGATTTTCCAAAAACTAGACATTTCTCGTGGTGGAAAGAGGTCCAAGCATAAGCAATAGATAATAGATTTACTTGTCTTTTCTAGTTTCTAGTAGTTTTTATAATTATTGACTCTTTCGTATTTATTATGATATTTTTTTAACAATATATGACAATTTAAGTTTGAAGTTGGCAATTATAACTCATTAGTAATGAATTATGAATATGATGCTTCATGAAAGTTGAAAGTTGTTTCATTTCATTTTATAACATTTCATTTCATGTTAGATATTATTTGTTGTAATGGTTACACTTAGCTTACAAGTACAACTTTGGTGATCAATGATGATAAATGTTATATATTGAATTTTGAAAGCTTGAAACTTTAAGATTGATGAATCACGAGATTCAATATGTTGTATGTTATTATGTTACTAACTTGTGGACGTGGTTGATGAAGATTATAACTTATAGATGATTGTTGTTATATGGCTCAATCTATGGGTTTTTTTTTTATTAATCTAATTCAAAATTCTACATGTTTTTGTTGACATGTATATATATATATATATAATGCTCCGGGATTCACTCCCAAACCGGGAGCTTTTAAAAATGTTGCTCCCGCTCCCCGCTTTCGCTCCTGCTCCCAAGTAACACTGGTTCCGCCCTAGATTTTTTCGTTGAAAATTTTCCTTCTTAAGTCCCCCCACAAAAATTTTTGCCGAAAATTTTCCCTCCAAAAATTTGATTTGAAATATTTCCTTCCAATATTTTTGCCTAAAATTTATTTGAAAACATTCTACTAAAATTTTGACCCTATTTTCCTTAGAAATTTCCATAGAAATTTTCCTTTAATGCATTCATTCTAAATTAAAATAAATCATTTACTTAAATTATTTAACATTAATTAGGTAACTAAATTATTTTTTATATTATTTTTTATCCCACATTGAATAAAAATTAATCTAAACCCATAATATTAACCATATATTAATTTTTCTTAATTGAAATTTTAATCCCACATTCAATAAACACTAAAGTAGTCCCACAATCTTTGCTATATATTAACTTTCATTGTTTCTATTCCTCACATCACATAAGTTTTGTGGGTTTTGTTAAAAAGTTTGGAGCAATTTTGCGGAGGAGTTGCATTGCCGTCAATAACACATTCAATAAGAGTTTTTCACATTCAAAAGGTTAATTTTCCTTTTATTTTGACCATTTAAAGAGGAATTTGGGAAAAATGAAAAATATGTTGTTTTATGGTTTTTATGCTATAAAACTATTTTTTTCAAAGATTTTTTTTGTAAGAAAAAACATATTTTTTAGGGTTTTGAAATGGTAAAAAATAGTGTTCATTTTTTTATTTGTCTTGGGGGCATTTCAATTCGTTGATTCAAAATTTATGAAATCGTCAAAACAAGGTAGATTGAGGTACAAATCCCCTTGAAGTGATTGATTTACGACAAGATGAATAAGTTGTAAACTCCCAAAGGTAAACTAGTGGTTACATGTAAGATAGACTGCTAGGTTCCTCTAAGATACAAAAAAAAATACTCCTTAAAAAAATATTACATTTATTTGTTTTTTTCAAAAAAAAAAAAATGGTGTTCAGGCGGGAGCTCGCGGGCCTTCGACCCCCTGTTGGGCCGAGGGGCCAATTCCAAAGGCTTGTGGGTGCCCGCTTGGGAACATTTTTTTTTTTTTAAATTTTTTTATTATTTTTTTTTAGTTTAAAATTAAATTTTAAGTGTTTTTTTTTTAGAATTAAATTTTAGGGAGCTTTTTAATATGCATATATTTTTTTAATATTTGGAGTGTCTTTTTTATTTAATTAAATTATGATTTAATTCTTAAATGTTTTTTGTTTTGTTTGTTTAATTAAGATATATATATATATATATATATATATATATATATATATATATATATATATATATAACTAGGAATGGAGGGAGAGAACATGGCTCTTTGCGCTAGGGTTTACAGTGCAGGTATCTTCGCAGGGGCTGGATCTCCCCAGAACCGGCTGGAGACGAAGGGGCCACACAGCTTCCACGCCTTCGCACAGATCTCGTCACAGCAAGGAAGCACCTGGAAGGTACCCGCTCCGGAATGCGAAGATGACCTCATGACGGATCTCCTGGACAGGGCAGCAGCACTCGGCCCACCGAACCTGCTGAACAAGAACCAATGGGGCCTCCTAACGGACATCGTACTTACTATCTCGGCCGACTGCGAACGCCGACAGGAAGCTGAGGATGATTATCAAAATTCGTTTCAGCAGATCTGCAGGACGAATGGGAAACAACAGGGGCAATGGACATTTTGGGCAGATCCATCCCTTTTCGAAACAGATCGGGCAAAAACCGATAAGTTTTACAGCGATCCGGAAGCGGGAAAAAAAGATAGTGGCCTGTATGCAGCAAATCCACCTTCTTCCACAATAGAACGGGCCAAACATGGCAGATCTGGATTGGATCTAATCCTTCTGTCCAGATCCAGGCAGAGGATATGTGGGAACTCGCCAGATCTAAGTACCAAACCCACAAAATCGGACCTGGATAAGGCAGATTCAGTGGATCGGAAGGTATGCTCATCAGATCTATGGTTTCAAATATTTATAAAGTCCCCAGCTGGGAAATCAACCCCAATTTGGGTTCAGGCCACAGACAAAGTCTCAAAACTGAAGGAAATCATTACCAGTCACATTGGCCTTCCGGAAGGTTTCCAACATCTGCTCTCAGAAGGCAGATCGCTACAAGATCACTGGACAATAGGCCACTACAGCATCAAGCCAGGATCTAACATAATAGTCAACATGAGGCTACGAGGAGGAACAGCAGCCAGCGGATCACAGTTCCCTGGTTCTTTTCGTGATGCAGTCAATGGGCCCAGATCAAAGAATGCAGGCTCCTTCAAGGACGCGGTGAATGGTAAAGGGGAAAACTATCAACACAAATCAGCACCAGCACCAGAGCTACCAGGTCCCTATATTGTGGAACAAACAATCGAATCTCCAACGATCCAAGTAACTTCATCGGAGGTAAATAGAATACACACTGATCTAGCCACTCATGCTGTTATATGTAGATTTAATGGTTTCTGGCCAAAGTCAGACGCCCTGCATCATTGGATCCTTACAACATGGTCACCCGACTGTGAAATCCATCTATGCTCCAAAGGTTTCTTCATAGTTCGCTTTACAACAGAACAAGAACGTGACAACATTATCAATCAAGGACCATGGTTCTGGGGAAAGGCTGGCCTATTCACCATCCCCTGGTTTCCTGAATTTGATGCAAATACTATGAAAGTAACAACAGTTCCTGTTTGGGTGAGATTGCATAATCTCCCGCTACATTTCTGGCACCACAAAGTTTTATTAGCCATTGGAAATTCCATGGGGAGATACCTTAAAACAGATGAAGAACGAATTAACCAAGGAATCTTCACCTATGCTAGAATATGTGTAGAAGTGGATCTGAGCTTGGGGTTACCAGATCATATCACATTGAACTATAATAATACGCAGAGGATACAACCGCTTGATTATGAAAATACAGCATTTAGATGCCTTAGATGTATGCAAACAGGACATCTTCAAAACACCTGCCCTCTGGGTAAGAGGGACCCCAAAGTGAACAAGAAACAGCCAAAAAAGCCGAATGGATGGCAGCACACAGATTGGAGGGAAAAAGAGGATATGCAGGCGCAAGAGCACACAATGAACCAAGAGGAACCTGAAGTAAATATGGAACAGAACGGCACACAGAAAGAAAAAGCAACAGACCCACAAATAGAGGACCATATTCAGCAGCAGGAAATCCCACAGCTGGAAATTAGTGGCAATAAAAGAACACATGGGTCTGAAGGATCAGAATCCGACAAAGAATCTCCAGTGAACATACAAGAGCACCCGCAGGCCATCATTGTCCCCTCTCCTGACCCTCAGGGTTGGCGTAGGGTGGAAAAGAAGAAGGGCAGAAAAGTATAGGCTTGATGTTTTTGTAAATTTTTTATTTTTTTTAGTTTTTTTTGTCCTAACCATGGACAGCTATCTGCATATGCTCTAAGCATCTACAAAATGTAATTTATTTCATCATGAATATAAATTACGACTTTTTCTACGGGAATATATATATATATATATATATATATATATATATATATATATAGGGAAGATGACATCAAAGAATGTCTTTGTGAATGTTTCTAGAACAAGGACAACAATTACATCATCTAAAGTTGTAGCTAGACACTCTATGAACATTGTTAAACATAACCGAATTAAGACACATGGTAAAAGTCAAACAATTGGTTTGTCAAATACATTCAAGATTATTTAAGAATGAGGAAATTCACAAGGAATAAATAAAACAAGAGTTACATAGCATGTTAAATACAGAGAAAACAATGAAGATGTACATATCTATCTATATTGTGGTATGGTTAACTTTGGTGAACCATATGAGGTGATGGGAAAAATACGAGACATGTTTGGGGCCATTACAGACACTATTTATGTTCTTACAAAACTTTCAAAGACACATGAAAATGTTAGGTATCGTCTCTTAAAGGTCAAGTATGAAACATATGAAGAACTTACAAAGTTGTGTGAAGAAATCGTACTCAACATTGAAAATAACATTGTAAGTATATTTATTTATATTTATGTGTTATGCATTATTGTAAGTATCATTATATTTTTTATAACTTATTTATCATTGACATATTATATTTTGTTAATAGGATTTTGCTAAGATCCTTTCAATTATGTTGGAGAGTACTAATTATTTAGAGCCAAATATTATGAATGTGACCAAAAGTTTCCACACAAAGATGAAAGAAGAAAGAAGAAGGAAGCAAAAAACAATAGCTCATGAATTTACAACAGTACATATAGGGGGTCAACAAAGAATCACTAAAGTGGATCAATCTCGTAAAGCTAGACATGTTACTTTTGAAGATGTGGAAGCGGAAGCTGAAGCTGAAAAATATGTTCCCATTAGTGAGGATGAGATTAGAATTGCTGTTGAAAAGGAGAAAATCTATAAAACACCAAAAAGAAAAATGCCCATGGATGTCTCTATTCCAGTTGGTGATGAAAAGATTGTTTATCTAGAAGAAAATATGTTAATCGGTAAGAGGAGGAAATCAAAAGTTCAACAATTTTTAAAAATCATGGGCACCAGTGAATATACGAGTGAAAGCTCTAAAGACAATAAGGAGATCATAACACTAGATTCTGATTTATAGGATGACATTATTAAAACAAAACAAAATACCATTCAAGATTAGTTGATGAAGAATAATTTAATTAATGATGAAAACATTTTAGCTTAATGTTAGCCAATTCTATAAGTCAAATGAAGGACAATCTAAATATCAAATTAGAAAATCACATCACCTACATGTCCATAACTTGAAAACATTGATTAGGTAGAATCCATATGCACACATAGTTGATTATGTGGTTCTTTTTGATCTAATTCAAGTTCACAACAAAGTGGCATTTGAGAGGACAATATGTTTTGGATACAAACATTATGTAGTTGGGGAGAACCATTCTATAAAGGCTAGAAGACATTTGATTGAGGAATATTCCAATAAATCACTTTTTGAAATAGTGAGATGTATCATTTATGTTGATTTAACAAAAAAAAACCAAAATTATTGGCATGGGATCATATTACATATAATGAGTATAGGATGTCTATGAATTTTATCTGAAGGGTCTAATTTATTCATAGTGAATTTGAAGAAAAATGTGGTGGGGACAAGGCAAAAGGCATTTTAAAATTTCAGAAGGAACGTTGTATGGAGATAGGCTATCAAATTGAAGAAAAAATCATTTCAAAAGGTGGAAAAGTAAATTTAGATTTATTTAGAGGCATGGATAACATTTTCCATTTGGCATTTAGAACTGGGGAGATATGGGATTTGATTGATGAAATTTTCAAAATGTGGGAGAATATTGCCATAAAAAATCAGAAGGTTAAAAGTATAAACCCTTAATATGTACTGGTATTAAGACAAGTCCTCAAATCGAGCATCTTCTAGATGATATGACTATCACACTTTGACAAACAACGCAAGGAGTGAAGGATGATAGACTAGTCAAATTAATACTATCTCGTGTGAAGTTAGGTGAATTATTACCACACAAAATGTGCTCGGAATTTCAAAAGTGAGTTTGTTAATTTTTATTATTATCTAGATTATAATTTTCCTGCTAAATATAACACATTGTTGTTGGTAGCATTTGTTATACATTTCAATATATTAACAATTTTTACTTTATTTATTCAATCATAACCTTCATATTATGAAAATACAAGAAAATATGGTGAAAATCTTGAATGAAAGGAGTTGAGATGATGTTGTATGCAAGTACCCAAAATCATGTTCTACGGTTACACTTAAAGATTTTTATCTTGCATTCAAAAAGATATGTTGATTTATACATTCATTTTATTCATATGTTAACTATTTTTATTTTATTACTTATACATATATTTGTTTATTTCATTAAAGACGCCGAAGAACGATGTAAATGGAGTACCGAATAGTTTCAAAATATTTATTGACAAAATTAATTTGGAAAGACTGAGAAAACAACATCTTAGGAATATTGAACTTGATCCTCATCTTAATCATTTAATTAGGAATGGGCTCAACACTATCCAATATCAAACAATACAAAGGGATTGTGAAAACATTGCAAAACACATACCTAAAAGGAAATATGCCATAGTTATTACAGATATTCCTTGTGATTTAAATTTTGAAAATATTGGATATGATAGTGAGCCTTATAATTATAAAACTTTTAATAAAGTGGTTACAAGCTTTCAAGAAGTCACAACATCACCACTTTGGAGATTTGCAACATTTCATTCAGACACACAATTAATGTTATTATCAAGCTTCAGGGGAAAAACAAACTCAAGGATGCAACTTACATGGTAAGACATTGGAATTGTATGTTTGATTAATGTTAATTTTTATTTATTTATTTATGTACAAGTTAAAATTTTACCGTGTCACGTTACAGACAAAAGTCAAATCTTATTGGTTCAGAGATCACCCAATTATATGTGATTATGAGTTCATCCACGTTGAATGTTGGACAAAAGATGATAACTATAAGCCTATTCTTCTGAATCATGTGGATGGAAAAAGTCATAGCTAAGTATTGGTTCATGATTCTGTCATAAAAAAACTAACAGATGAGGATAAACATGCAAAATGAGAGATAGTTACATTTATAAAAAACTAGAGACATTGATTAACTATTTTATAGATTTATGTGCAAATGAAGTAGATTGAATTTTGGATTTATTCTCAAGTTTAGATAAGTTTTATTATATAAAATTGAATTTCAATATTTTCCTTTTAAATTTTTATGTGTTTATACTAATTTACTTAATTATTTATTTTGTTCTTGATGATTAGATACAACACTAGCATGTTGCCTACAAAAAGGAAGAAATTGCATTTCCATTGAAAAAGACTCACTATAATCCAATTTTATTCAACAAAGATTTAATGCTCTTCAGTTCCTTTCAGAGGCAATGGAAGAAATTGGTTTGAGGGAAGGGGATTTTAATGAATCACGTGTGGAAAAAAAGACAAAGGAATCTCAACCACCGTTAGATGGAATGATTGGAAAAATATAATTTGAGAGATTTGTAGATATCAAAGATCCATTAGAAGAGGAAAATGACCAAACTAAAGCACAAAAAATATGAAAGAAGAAAATAATGAAGCTCTAGAAGGTGATGAATATGGATTATATGATATTATTAATTAAATTTAAGTTATGCTTGGAAATCAAGCTCAATTTTGAGAGCTATTCATTAGTTATACGTGTAATGTTTTGACTTTGAGATTTTATGAGAATAATAAATATTCAATTATTGTTGTTATATGTTTAATATTTGTATTATATGATTTTCACTTTAATTTTTATGTAAATAATTATTTTTTGTAAAAAATGTGATTATTGTTAATTTTTGACATAAAATTCATAAAAAATGCTATTTTAAAGTTTTTTATTTAACTTTTCCATAAAAATCGTTTATTTGACATGTAATTTTTAACATCAAAGTCTCAAAATGTGTATTCTTTTTATCATATCTATATTGAAAATGTGTATTTTTTGTCAAATGTTTAATTTTTTTTTTTTTTTAGTGACAATTATTTGACGTGCATTGAAATATAAATTAATGATACATAAATATACAGAAAATCCTAACTTTAAAATATTGACCATTTTTTGAACTATGTGAAAAATCAAAGATTTCATTACAAAAGAATTTGAAAAGAAAAACAAAAAAACACAAACTTGAAAAACACTTAAAAATAAATATGTGAGGGAAGAAGAAGAAGAAGACATTAGAAAATTTAAAGTGTAAAAAATAAGCCCTCTAAAAAAAAGGTTGATACTGCATCAGCACTTTTCAAAATCAATATGAAAATCACTAACATTTAATAAAAAAATGTTCATGCTTGATACATAAGAAAATTTAAAGTGTCAAAAATATGCTTTAAAAAAAATGTGTATTCTGAATCGACGCTTTTCAAATTAGATGATTTTTTTGCTACCTCAAAAAATTGGGTACTCGGTACAGTTATCATTTGATTGATAACTATGTTTTCACCCCACAAGTACACATAGAGGCTTCCAAACACAACTACGTCCAATTCTACTTCATCAATAAAGTCAACATTGATAACAAATTTATTCTACACTATTTGATTAATTTTATATCTGTATCCTTGTTGACCCATCATAGTGGATATGGGATAGGATCGTCTTGAGTCTCTAGTCCTAGTTTTTTGACCAAATTTGCTACTATGAGATTCACATATAATCTCAAGTCAAATCTAGCATCAATGGAAGAGTCGGGTTATTTTCTTCTTTTCCTATAACTGAAGGCTACTCAGATTCACCCCCCTTCTACATTGACGTACATAAAATTTTATCATCCACATCTGAGCTACTTTCCAACTATTTTATTAAATCTGCGACCATGGGATTGTTTTTAGAATCTTTCTTTTGGTTCTTCGGGTTGAGCTATGGATGTAACTTCCAATAATTATCCTTTTTATGGCCATCGATCTTACAATGATTGTTAGGATCTTTGCATTGATGTGTTGTGGCTACAATACTTTTTTTATCCTCCCCTCTTTCCACTTCTTCTTCCCCTCCTTGGAAGCTTCTTGGTGCTCCTTCCGCTTTGACCCACTTGATTACCCTTTTTTCTAGCCTATGTTCTCTAGGTATTGTGATGGTACATAAGTCTCATATACCATTTTGGGTTTGAACAACATGCTTCTGTAGATGGATGTGTAAACCCCCTAGGTACTTGAGGAGTAATTCTGGGTTATTTGGGGAGACACCCAACATTATGACAATCTTTCTAAATTCTATGGCGTACTTTTGTACATTCTATCCTAGTCTCTGCCTAAAGTAATTCCATCGGATCCAATGGTCCTATACATATCCAATTGGGTAGAATTGTGACTTATTAGTTTTTTGAAATCCTTCCACTTAATTGCTGGAGGATCTCCCTCCAATCTCAGGGTTTCTATGTGGCCTTCCCACTAAGTCAAGTCATGACTCTTTAATTTTAGTCAAGAAATGAAAATTTCTATTCTTCCTTTATGTGGTGAACAATCATTAGTGGAATTTTGAGTTCTAGAATGGGCCTCTTAAGGAGAATAATAAAATAATAGTTAAAGTAATAGAATAAAAAATGATTTAAAGAAATGAAACTATTTTTATTTTATTTATTATTATTTTATTTTTTTAAATTGTATTTTGGCTTATTCCCTTATAGGTTTACTCAAATGTTAAGTGTAGACACTCGTTGGATGCATAATCAAATTTCACATTCAATGAGGATCCACGATGCATACTTCTGAGTAGACCCATATAAAAAAAATTGAAAACAAATATAAAATACATGTTTAAAACATTTTTCATGTATTTTCATTTTTTTCCATGGGTCAGAGTAAATACATGTTTAACGCATTTTTTCATGTATTTTCATTCTTTTCCATGGGTCTACTTTGGAGTATGCAAAGTGGGTACTCGTTGGATGTGTAATTTGATTCCACATCCAATGAGTGTCTACACTTTATATTTGAATAAACCTATAAGGAGATAATAAAAAAATACAATTAAAAAATAGTGGTTTTATTCTTTTCCCTCCAAAATATTTACTCCTCGGGGATGATATCATCATCTTGAATCTTATTAGTTCTTTTAAAGTGAATTTTGTTAGTACATTTTTATTCTGAGGCACATTTTTGACCTCAAAATTTCTCTAATGAAAATAAACCTATAACTGTTACATCTGGTGTTTGAACTTTTAAAGCATCAATTTCACCTTGATATGGTTTAATGTCGACCTTCGCTTCCATTTTGAACAAGCAATGTGAATGTTTCATGACACTTATATTGAGTTATTCTTTTTTGGTTCTGTTCACGACACTTATATCGAGTTATTCTTTTTCGGTTCTTTCTTAGATTACCTTTCCGGTTCTTCTCGATTCCCCAATTTCCACTTTGATCTTACGTATGACTTGGAACCTCCGTCTTCTTTGATTCCCAATTTGTTCACTAGAGCCATCATAAGGACATTCACGTTACGAATGATATCAATGATTTGTTCTTCTAGCCTTGAGAACCTCTCCTTTGCTGGATATTGAGGGATGTTAATAGATTCGTCAGCCATGGTTGGGATTTTACAACTTTCTGCTTAAACTGATTTGGATCTCCTGCAACTTCGCACAAAATACCAAAAGATACCTACTCTAATACCAATATGATTTACAAACTATCATGAATATTACATTATAGTTCATCACAATAGATTTGATAAAATTACATTTGAAAATCAGAAATATGCACTACGAGGGTTAATTTTTCGTTTTAATTTTGCATTTGTTAATAATTGTGTTATGGTCATGCATGCAATAAATAAAATATGAAAAATAGAAAACAATGAAATAAAAATTGCAAACCAAAATGAATACAAGATGACATGGGAAACCATTATGTGAGAAAACCTAGCTGGAATGTGAGGCTTCTCTACTCTCTCTTTCTTTGAATGGAAATGGATGCAAGTACAAATGAGTGAGACTTATGGCCCATTGATTGCTACAGTGCACAAACCTTCTCTGTTTTCTCTCCTTCCAATCACTCTTAGCTACTTTGTTCATTTATGGAACAAGTGCACTCAACTAGAATGGAACTTTGTTTCGTCCTAGTGGTAAATTTATAACACATCCTCATAGTCTACAAGTGGTTAAGTTTGAATCCTTTAACTCTTAACTAGAATTACAATATTGAGTCTTCTAAAGTCTTCTTCATCGAGATCACGTGGCTAGTCCCTTTTCCATGAATAATGGGGGATGGCATGACATTTTTTCAAATCATGGTGGTCAAAACAAGAAGTTCAACTTCCAGGTGGCAAAACTTTCGAATTATGATGGTTAAAACAAGAAAGTCAACTTCCAGATGACAACTTTCGAATCATGGTGATCAATACAAAAAGCTTTTGCATTAAAATGTTAATATTTTTCTAATTTTTAATATTTATAAAAAAATTTAATCTATTTAAAAATTTTAATATGTTTTTATGAATAAATCAATTATTATTATTATTATTTGTTTTTATCACTTTGAAAAAAATAATAATTAAAATCTTATAATATATATAAAAAAGTTCCTTTATTTAAAAAGTTGAAAAAAATATGAATAATTTATTATTATTATTTATTTATTTATTTATTCCTTCTTATTTATTTATTATAATTTTCTTTTATGGTTTTCATTTTTCTTTTACTTACGAAAATAATTTTAAAATATTAAAAGATATAGTTATACTTCAAAAAAATTATTACCATTCAAAAATTTAAACAAACATTATAAAAAACAACTTTTAAAAAATTTAAAATTGGCAAAAATGTATTTTTAAAGAAAACATAAATACAATATTAAAACATAAAAATATAGTAAATAAAAAAAATTGAAATTAATAAAAAAAATAAAAAATCTGTTTTTTTTTAAACGAAATATTTTTAAAAATTTAATAAAATAAAAAAATACTTAAAAATTAATAAAATTATAATTAATTTTTTTGTGTCATCAGTGGGGAAGCACACATTTCCCTCCCATCCTAGGGAGTCAGTGCCAATTTTTATTTTTAAATATGTGTTAAAAACTTTATTTATTTATTTGTAGAAATTAATGTGTAGATTCAAAATTGCTCATGAAATTTACTAAATCATAAGACTTGAAGCTACTCTACTGATCCGTGGAAGCTAATTCACCATCTAGAACACAAATCATAGACATGGAAAATGAAACATCACACATGGACACACATTTATCTAGGGGAAAGAAACTTCTCAAAACCCCTTGCTATCTGTATATGAAATACATATGCTTTCTTAAGCCTCAACACGCCCTATAAGTGTATAGACTATCCCTCTGCCTGACTAGCTGACTCTCGCCAACAATTAGCCAATTTTCAAGCCCTCCAAGCTCCTATTTCCTTGCATTGTTCCCTTGGGAATTTGTCCCCTATTGATTAGGAAATTCCCCCATCTAGATTGTGCAATTCCTTTAGGTCCTTCCTCTGACTGCATGCACTACCTGTACACATTGGAATATGCTACAATTGATAGTACACTGCCTTGGAATCTCCTCTCAACTGGGTAACTCGAAATATCAGCATGCAACAATTATTTTGGGTTGATTGATCAGTTACCTAGTTGATCACTAAGTGTGGTTTAAATTCCAGTTCCACAACTTGACCTCCTCTAGTCCTTCTGACAGTTAGAACTAGTTAAACTGACAATAACTCAAACTAAATGAAATTGATTGCTACAAATTAGAAATTAAACACACTTAACTAAACTCGAGCTTCCCCAAATCGAATTGAATGAGTTAACTGAGTGACAAATATTGGAAAATGTAACTAGGTTCGGCCTTCATTATTGTACTTGAGTCAAAATGTAATTTGTTCGTCAAAATAAAGTGAAAAGAATTTTATTATTATTTTATCTTGACTTATTAAAACATGGGTTTCATGCTTGGGTCAGTTGTCTTAGGTCAAGCCTCCATAGTAGCATTTAGGTTATTTTTCAAAGTTAAATTTGTGAAGACTCCTCCATCCATCAAAGTCTCCCTACTATTGAAAGTGTTGAGAAATTAATTGCAATGCAATTGTTCTATTTCTCTTTTCTATGATAACTAATTGATATATTATTTTCTTCATATTTGATTGATATTATTAGCATGTAGTGTTATCATCAACCAACTATCAAAACAAGAAAATCAATTATGCACAAGTACACAAGATATTGGCACCATGCCAGGGAAAAAACCTCTCCAAAATTGAGAGGAAAAACCATTTGAACTCTTTCTTATAGAATCTTTATTGATAAGTTACATGACCCAAACGTTGACTCAGAAATTCCTTCAACATCAAACGAAAATACCTCAAACGTGTACCCAATCATATTGTACAATTCTACAATGAATGAGCATGACAGTCTGCACCAAAAAATTCGAATAGGCTTTCCTAGCCTCTATCTATCATCGCATTACATGTAGATGCCTCATATGTTTCTAGAGTGATGATTAGGGCTTGTATACAAGACTTAAAAGGGTAACAACGTTGACTGTCCAACATAGTGAGGGTAGAAGCCTTTGATTTCAAAATGAATGTATATGCGAAAATGGGGTTAGGTCTCTCCTAGCCCTATGATACCTTCGTACCTTTCAACAACAATCTCCTTCTTGTATTTACGGCTATAAAAACCCTTCAAACCAACCATACGGTTAAGTAATGCAAGACCCTAACTGAGATCTGAATGCCGCGAGGAGGAGCAGGCTTGCTGGTGACTTCGCATGAGGGGACAAACTTCCTCACTTGCTGCCGTTGCCCTTCCTTTCTTCGACCTTCATGTTGCTGCTCTTCTTCGTGAGAGAGATGGAATGAATTGCGTTCTAGGAGGAGCCAAACATAGCCTATATATAGGCTTTCCCTCTCATCCATTGAGATGACATGAACCTAGATTAGGCTGACATGTCCCTTTGATTAATTAGTTTGGCTGATGTGAATCTAGAAGGCTTCCATAGTCTTCCTTTGAGTGGTTTTATTGAGTAAATATGTGGGTACACATTTGAGTATTTATTTGATGATCTAGAAGGACTTAATTAATTTCATTTACATAAATAATACATGACTATCTTCATTTTTACATGATTTGTCTTGATCTCTTAATTAGAGAAAAAATAATTCTTGTAAATACATAAATACATTAATGAAAAACTTGACATAATGAAGAATAAACCTAGTTACACTATTTTCAACACTCCCTCTTAACTAGGGAGGTATTCATACATACATGGTACATGGAAATTATCAATACAAGAGTTCTCATAAGCAAAGAGTCGGATTAGTTATCCATCTATTATAGCATCATTTCAACAAACATTGTTTCCATATAGCAAGGCCTTGACTAACTGTTCTATCTCTCAAAAATAGATCAGAGCACAATGTTAGCGAGACCAATGACTTATATACACACTCATCATTGTCTCTCTTAGGGTCATACCCACTCGAGTGTTCTTCGAGTATGCCCTACTAGGAATATTCTCATCTTGGGTTCCCAACCCTCAAGAATATCGGTCCTCTTGCCCGCTCTTGTCTTGTATGCCCTACCACATCCTCAAAGAGTGTCAGATGCTGGATGATTACTCAATCCTCCATTCTTTCTTTCAAACTGAACACAAGAATGTCGTGTCTAACTCTCCCTCTTAACCAGGGAAGAGTTCCAAGTTTCTCTTCACTCAGAAACTTGCTTGAGTTCCTTTACTCATAGGAACCTACCAGAGTTCCCTCTTACCCAGGGACTCTACCATCAGTGCTTTATATGGTATTCTAGTTGACTAATGATCCAAGACTTCGATTTCATAAATTTCTTTACATGTAGGGTTCAACCATCCATCACTTTCCTCTTTCATGTCATTCCTTCTTTCCTGGAAAGTATCCTCCTTAGTTTTGCATCTAGGACTTCCTTCATCAGGACATCTATATTCACCCTTTTCTTCAATGATGTATTACAAGGTATATAATTGTGACATCCTTCACAACTCTCCTTACCTTGGCCCTGCACACATACCTAGAATTTCCCAAGAGGTTAGACACCGAAAAAAACAAATCACATGTTACCTTTTAGTGATGGCCTTCCATCAATGACATCTTCTTGTAGGCATCAACATCCTACATACGTGTTGACACATCTCCCAACAATATCTATTATCAAGGGTCTTCATATTTTCTGACTTCTATTGGAGTCTTCACATGTTTCCAAGGATTTCTTGGTCAAGTCTTCTTGATTCTCTAGAAGTTGATTTCCTTCATCATGATTGCATACTTCATGATCTCTTCCATCCTCACATCTTCATTCTAGGAGTTTTCAATCATAGTTCTTCAATTGTAGTCAACCACCTCATACTTCATATGAGGATATTATGTTGATTTCATCTAATGTGACTTATGTCCTTTCTGCATCCTTTCAGAGGAGGAGATCCTTTTCCTTTTGATCATGCTTGATCTATGTTACCTGCAACCATATGACATGATATTATAATATTAGATAAGTACAAGCACACATACCTCATTTTACTTTTGCTACTTTTAATAGCTTGCTTGATTGAGAATATCTTCAATCCCTTGATTCTCTTTTTCATGTCATCAGTCCTTCATCTCATGAATTCCATAAGTTGGAATTCCTGATGAAGCATTCGCTGCCTTCCCAAACTAGGGGATCCTCCGCTGAGGTTTCTATCAGAGACTCTTCAGGATCTTGTATATCCTCATCTGGAAAATGTTCCCCTTGACCTGGATGACTTCTTCCTTTCCTTCATTGAGATTTCCAAGAGCTATGTCCTTCATGTTCGACTGCCATGGATTTTTGTCCTTCATGATTTCCATGGTGATATTACGAGCTTTTGTTTCCAATGTTTCCATTATGTCATAATGCATTTTATTATCATGGTCATATCTGCAAGGGATTTTGAAGCCAATGATAGGATCCTTTTGTGAGGGACACCATTTCACTTAGAGGTCTGCTACTCCCTCTTTCCTTGGTCCTTTTTCTTCACCCTTCCGGCAATATCAGCTCCTCTTCCATAGTATTATGTTGTCTTGTCAACCTTCCTTTTTCTTTTCTGCACTTATTTTAGTCCTTTCAACATGTCTTTCTCTGTCTGGCATAGAGAGCACAAACTGTTGATTGAAGTAACATTCTTGTTCATGGATAACTGTTACCTTGCTTATCAATATCAATATCAACGATGATCATCATTTCATCATATTTCCCGGATCTCACAATTCAGATCTTATGAAGATATTTCTTCTTTACTACATTTCAGAGAGTACCTCTTCTAGCATTTCTTATCTGTCTCCTTTCTTGCTACATAGAGATGAGAGGACTTTTAAGATTTCCTTCTCATGAATTCAAAGGAGACATGTTCGCTGACTTCTCTTTCCATAAGGATTCTGTCAATCCTTCTTATTCTATGCAAGAACCTTTGTCGACCCATACAACCTATAGATTTTCTTGCAATTATGAAGTCATTTCAAAAAGTGATTGATGAAAATAGTTACTTGAGATGTGAAGATGAATTCTTCACCTTGATAATGTTGGCAGTAATTGGAGTAGACCATGACCCTTGACACTTTCTTCCATTCCAAGATCAAGACATCGATTTTTTTTTCATCACTGCTGACATCTTCATCATTGCTTCACTGTTGCATTATTGAGATCTTCACTACTTCCATATCATTAACAAAATTACTACTGCATCATGACTGCTCTAGATATTACCACCAAGGTGATCTCTATACCTTCATCGAGAACATGATCTTCAAGAACAAGATCAACTGCACATTACTGTAGATTGATATGATGTGTAGCATTATGAGATCATGATTCTTGTCATCATCATTCTGTCAAGACTGTGATTATCATGGTTATTATTGTTCCCTTTTGTTATATCAAGACTGCAACCCTTTGCATTATATAAAACCTTTGTCGTTGTTCCTCGATATGCCTAGATAGATCATGATTGCAGTCATTATTGAAACATGATTATGCCCAGACTATATCCATGAATAATATAATATATATATGTCAAGGCTGATTCATTCATAGGTGACTGCGAATGAATTAGTGTTAATGCGCTGTAGTGAGAGCATCAAAATACATATGTTCTAAGGTTGCCAGGAGATAGAGTGTTCCTCACTGTTGTTATCACAAAATCAAGCACTGAAGGGCTGCTGATCAGGTAGACTCTGTGTAACTATTTCAGACCAAGCTTTTGACTAAGGATTAGCCTCCCTAGCCTGAGAGGGCTCTCTCAAGAAAAGGTTATTGATTTTGAATGTTGATAAGAGGGCTAACTCTTGTACAATAGATTTAATGAAAGCATAACTGGTTGGAAACACACCAAAAGATATCTCATTGGGCTATGGAGTCTATAATATCAAGTAAACAAGAAAAACACAGTGAACTCATAGAAATCAAGGCTCTTAGCATTACAAGTCAAACATATTCCACCACACATAGCTTGCTGTATACACATGAAGTCAGAGCATATAAGTATGAATTCTGAGTGATTGCATACAACAAAACCATAAAATAACATAAGGTATAACACATCATCACTTCATTTGACCATGACAATCCTTTGAGAATCTTGAGAAGAGAATAACTCTGTTTAACTATTACTGTCAAAAAGATCTTACAGTGGCCCAAAACAACACACTTTTTCTATTAAGTATCCAACCTTTTTTACATCTAAGTTATTCCTATATATAGCCTATCAAAACACTGCTGTACAAGACTCCTCATCAAGCATGAAGGGAGCTCGGGCTTTTGACATAAATGACCTTAACAATAACATAAACAAACTAATTTATTACAAGAGATATGATGCTACGAAAACAGAGGATTCCATCATATTGGCACTTTAAGTCTTCTTCCTTG
Source organism: Pinus tabuliformis (assembly GCA_031772625.1). Classification (NCBI taxonomy): domain Eukaryota; kingdom Viridiplantae; phylum Streptophyta; class Pinopsida; order Pinales; family Pinaceae; genus Pinus; species Pinus tabuliformis. The sequence continues at coordinate 212,300,797 of CM062807.1, read as the reverse complement.
TATACCCTGATGTGTCCTTAGAGCTTGCCACCTGTAGTACTGCAATAATAACCATATCCAAGCTTAAAACAGATTCAATGTACATACAACTCCGGATACTTGATGCATAGATGACTCAACAACCGAAAAGAAAATGAAGCCTATATTCTTGGTTGCTGCCTCCCCTCGGTGTTCATATATTAATGATCCATCTTTAAGCCATTTAAACCTTGGATAGTCCCGTGTGACTGAAGAAAACTCATAACCCAGCCATCCCACAACTGGACAAGTGTATCATTTAACACCTCAGCAGCTCTATCCAAACCCTAAAATTTCGGAGATAAAGTGACTTTTAGGCAAAAGACAAAACTTCGGCTTTTTCTTTGAATATTTACACCTGGCCTCCTTTTCAAAATATCTGACTGATCTTCTATAGTCTACATGCTGATATTAAACCATCTCTTTAAATATATGCTGATCTCAGCATTCCAACTCAAGCTTTAAACCTAACCAGTCATCTACAGCAGTTTCGTAGCGCGCTACGAAACTGCTGTAGGTCATCAAAATTAAATATATGAACCTCAAAACAGCAATATTTCAAATCTATGATTCCTTTAGTCTTTCCATACAGGTGTGAAGACACAAAAAAGTCTCAAAAACTTTTAAAAAGACAATGGCCCAAAATATATCAAAATTTGAGAAAACACATTCCTCCTTGAATCATTTAGCTAGCTTGTCTAGCTTTTCTTTCAGGCTGATGACTTCCTCCTTCAACTTCTTGTTCTGTGCTCTTAGACTTGCATTCATTTGTTTCATAGTTTTTGCCTGTTTTAGAGCTGGTACTGTCCATACATAGGCGTCAGATACTGAACTAGCTTGACTGATCAAACTTGTTTTACCTTTCATCACGGCTTTCTTATAACTAGTATATCTCACTGCCTTCTCTTTAAAAATATTATGAACCTGAGGTATCTCCTTACTTGCTCCAGCTTGTTTTTTAATGGCAACCACATTTCCACTTTGACTAATAACCACCTTATTGTCCTTATTCTTGTTTTTAACTGCTTGGACTATTCCAGAGAAGATTTCAAGTGCCTCTGTCCTAGGCATGTCTGAAGGGACTTTCTCTTTTTGAGCCTTTTCTGCTTCCTTTATTTGCCTCCTAGTCATTGGTCTGCGAGGTTTAAAGGCATACTCTTCACCTGGTTCTTCAAACTTTAACCTTTTGGAAGCCTTTGACTTCTTAGAACTCTCAGGTGAAGATTGTGTTAGATCAATATGCATAGGTGACACCAATTGATCTGGTTCTATTTCAAGTGGTTCAACTTGGATTGGATGTTCTTGTTCTAATTCAATGGCTTCCAGTAAATCATTTAGACTACCCTTAGAAACAGGACTCTCTTCCACATGAGCTGATTTTCCTTTTTCTTTGTTCAGCTGGCCTCTAGTTCTTGCTCTTGAAACTCTTTCAACTTCACTAGACTTAATTTCATCTTTTCTTTTGTGAGTCTTCTGTTTAGATGATTCTGGTGTTTCTTTAAGCGGCAACTTAGAAGCTTCTTTTTCAGATACTTTGGATGATTTTGAAGCTTTGACTACTGATGCCTCAGGAGTTTCTTTAACTGCTAACTTAGGAGTCTTCTTTGTTGATGCTTCAGGTGTTTCTTTGACTGTTACAGACCTCTCTGGCTTCTTTGTTTTAGCTTTGGGCTTCTTATGGTCTGTTATTTCTTTCCTAATCTCAGCCAAAGTAGTATCCTCACTCCTATCTTCTCTTTCTCTTACAGGTAATGGAGTGAGGCCCGTTTTACTAGGGAAACCGGCCATGAATACAAACGAATCCCAGTCTTTACCAATTTTATGTAGGCTATCCAACACCAATAATTTAACCAGACCATGATGAAAAAGAGATGTTTCATAAGCTTCCTTTTTCAACTGAATCTTGTCACACATCTTAGAAATACTCCTGAATAAGTAAAAAGGGATGTCTATTGAGCTCTTACCAGTGAAGTGTAGTAGCAGCTTGAAATGATATGAGTAGACTTTGTTGTACCGACCTTCACATGTCAAGTACTTCTGGATGCATGTCAATAATGTAGCATAATTCTCCTTAAGATAGCTCCTTGGGACAGCTTTAGTAAGATCTTCGTCTACATATGGTGCCTTTAAGAACTCCTTACACGGACCCATATCAAACTTGAAATTCTTGAACCATTCTTGGCCACCTCTTGGGATTTCTGTGACTGTAGAAATGACTTCAGGGGAAACCGGAAACTCCAGCATGGCCACCTTTGAATTTAATCCCGTGAAGTTCACTGCAAATGCCTTGGTCACTTCTGCATGTCCACCTTTGAGTTTTTCACAGAACCGCCAACAACCAGCACCTCTGAACGCCTTTGCTACTTGCTCATCCCTGAGGGTTACATCTAATCCCTCCGGCTCTGTTCTCACACATCTACCCGAACGGTGCTCCTTTCTTTCCATTTTTCTTTGCACAATTCTACACAAGGAAATGACGGTGGTTTGCAGCACGATAACACTCTTTGGCTGTAGAACTCAGGCTCGCTTGCAGTAGTCTGTTTAGAATAAAGCTCACGCTTTTCATAGAGTAGAAGACATTCATATGTTATGAAAAACACATTATGGAATGACCACTTCCTATAACGTCCTCCAAACTGACACCTAACTCAATGAAATCAGACCTGATGGCAAAGTAATGGCTAATCATGACACGTAAATGGTGTGAGGAAATAATCATAACCGGACTCGTGACTCACCACTTCTCGGATTAGACATTCCAGGAAAAAAACTAGACAACAGCCCGAAACCCCGATTTCGTAGCGCGGGCAGTTCAAATTTAAAGGAATGCGCTACGAAATCGCTGGCAAACGGGCCGCTACGAAAACACGCAAACATTATTTAGCAGCAGAACTGACCAATCACACTCGCGCTACGAAACTGCGCAAGTACCTAAGAGATCATACCCGCGCTGCGAAACTGCGCAAGTACCAATGACATGACATGACATAACTAACCATGATGGAAGATGACTAATGCCCTTGCCTTTACACGAATTTCATTCATAACTCTTGAATTTCAAAATTTGAAATTGACATAAGTTAACAAACTTATTTACAAGACCTCAAGACTTTATAAAAACTTATGGATAATTAACATATACATGAACTATAGATTCTAGTGATAACAACTGTAATGCTGAGGTTGTGTCATGATACTCTCCATGCTCCTATAGGATTTGTGATGTCATCATAATTGTGCTGAAACTGATGAACATATTACAATTGCAACTTGACTTTGAGACATTGATATTGTTGCCTTCGAGACATAGTATTATAGGGATAAAGCATTGAGATCATTTTTGCATGGAGAATGTTATACTCATCGACGAATAACATTGTGACCTGATCTGAGACTCTGAGCTACTTGCATCCATCAGAGATTTTCAGACAAACTTGAGTTCTGTATCACTCTTGATTGCTTATACCTGCTGTAGGAGGCAGGTCTAAGACTTGCCTCCCTTTACCCGAGACCTAGTCTATCTACCCTTAAACCCATACTTCCTTGATATTTTGATTGATGAGGTTTGTCAACCATAACCCAATACTTGTCAATTGTTGCATGAGGGATTTGATCTTCTTTCTGCCCTTTGATGAACCTCGCTTTGATACCATGTTGAGAAATGAAGGGAAATGCAATTGTTAAATTTCTATTTTCTATGATAACTACTTGATCTATTATTTTCTTTAGATTTGATTGGTATTATTAACATGTAGTGTTATCATCAACCAACTATCAAAACAAGAAAATCAATCATGTATAAGTACACAAGATATTGGCACTATACCAGGGCAAAAACCTATCCAAAATTTGAGAGGAAAAACCCTTTGAACTCTTTCTTATAGAATCTTTATTGAGAAGTTACATGACCCAAACATTGACTCAGAAATGCCTTCAAAATTAAATGAAAATACCTCAAAATGTGTACCAAATCATACTGTACAATTTTGCAATGAATGAGCATGATAGTCTGCACTAAACAATTCGAATAGGCTCTCCCAACATCGATCTATCCTCGCATTATGTCTATCTTAAAATCATAATTATTCTTGTTCTGGGTGATTTATCACTTGATAAATCTACCCCTCATATTCTTAATTAATTTGGTAGAACCCTAAATAGGTTCTTTGGAAAACCCTAACCTAAGGGTATGCTGGCAATGTGTGAAACCCTAGTCTTAGGGTTATTGTGAAATTCTATTTGAAGTTTTTGTTGATGATGTCATGGTTGGGATTTCGGTATGATCATAAAATATTAACTTGTTAGGATTGAATGATTTTTTCTCGAACCTTTTAAAGTTTGAAATCATAGGGTTTGATTTGCTGTGAAACCCTAGATCTTTAGGGTTTGGCTAGGTCTATAAGAAAAACCCTTGTTATATCTTTAGAGTCATAGGAATGAAACCTTAGGTATGTGTTCATTTGGTTGAAGCCATAACATGGTCTAGGTTGGTATATGTCTAACATTCTAACATTGCCTATGATATACTAATGAATTCATAGATATATGTGTTGACTTAAGTGCTAATTGTCATGAGTCCTAGGGTTTGGAAACAAGCCCTAGTCAAGGTTTGATGTTCTAGGATGACGATGTTTGGTAAATATATGGTTTTGCGGCTAAGCCCTAGTAGCAATTAAATTCTCTGGTATGTGTGATATGATAATCTAGAATTTATATAGTGATTATTGAGATTTTGTAAATAGAAATCTAGTAGATTCTAGTCATGATGTTGATTAAGCTATGATTGATTTTGATTGCTGAAGCTCATGTATGAAATCTAGGTGAGGAGTCTAACATATGTATTCTGAAAGTTGTTAGATCCATTGATTTGATTTGTTTCTAGGGGTTTTCTATATGAAGGAACTTGTCATTGAAAGAATATTGAAACCCTAGAAATAATGAGTGTGATATCTTGATGGGATACAAATGTGATTTAGGGTTTGTAACTAAACTTGGGAAAGAAGCTAAATTATTAAAGTATATTCTCTTGCTGATTATGTTTGTAAAGTATAAATGCTTCCATTGTTATAATTTTTTGATATGGATAACTTCATGCTTCTATAATTTTTGGTTGTACTTGCATAAAATGACTGGATGGAAGGATCCCATGCCAATTTACTCATTTTTCAATTAGATACATTTTCTGAGGAGATCAAATATTGCAAGCTTCAAAGGGATTAATGTGATGAGATTTATGTTTTCTTTGGTGTATTCCTTAGCACTTGAATTTATCTCCATTTTTCCTTTGAAAAGTGATTCATTATGTAGGTGTTCTAAGTCGAGGCCCGATCCCATATTTCAACACTAATTATTCTTTTTCGATGCAAAGGATTAATAGTTTCATTTATCAAATGCCCATAATATGATCTAATCTTGGGATCGACAACATCCCATCCACTGCAATTCAAGCCATTACTCCTACGATTATCATCATCCCTTGAGATATCCCCTTGGTTTTCATGGAAAATGATTTGTTCTACGAACCCTATCATCCAGGACCAGTTCTCCTTAATCTAAAGTGGCACCTTTATTTTCCAAGGAGTATTCCTTATAGTTAAGGTGACCTTTCACATGAAAAAAATCAATCTTTTTAAACTTTTCCAACTAAAGGTTTATTCTTTGTAGGATGGGAGCTTGGAAATGATACTATCCCCAGGAAAAATGAATCTCTCTTGCTTCATTGGGGAAAAATATAACCCCACCCGCTCATGCTTCCCCTATAATATTTCATGATTATTATCAAATAGAAAATAATAATTTTAATATTCTATTTATGAAATGGAATCAAGGAAGTTATCTGTGAATGTTTTTGGGTCAAAGACTTGTAATAATGACATCCAAAACTGCACCTGGAGCCTCCATGAATGTTAGTTGACTATAGTGTGTAGTTTTGTATAGGGTACAATCACTGAGTTCTCAAAATCAATGAAGAATGTTAGAGAAAGGAAAATTTCTCTAGGGGAGAATAAATTGGAGCACTCTTGGTACATTAAGGAAACACAAAGCAACAACGTAGAAATAATATTTTTGTATTGTGTTGAGTTTGAACATGTACAATAAAATCATCATATATTTGGCTTGGTATAAGATATACGTTTGGTTTTAGGTACATATAATGTTAATGCACTCTTGAAATAAGTTAGGATGCATAACAATTTTAGATTTTGTTGCAAAAATAACAATTATAACATGCAAGGAGGTTTTGCAGAAATATGTTCATATGTCATGCAATATATTTGGGAATACAATTTGTTTATTCTTATTTATGTATCATGTGTTATTCTAAGTATCATGATATTTTCCTAAAACTTATTTAATATTGAGATGTATATTATTTTAACAAGATTTTTCTACACGATTTTCAAACATGTTGGAGGGGATTTTTTTGTACAGAGAAAGATATCATGTAATTCATCAATGCCTTTCATACTAATATAAGGCACAAGGAGTAAGAAAAAGGAAACAAAGAGGAACAAAATTTTAAGCTACAAAATTAGAGACACATGAACAAGAAAGAGGAAATAAATCCATCACTATGATAAGGTTAGAAAAGTATAATTTCAACATGTAGAAACTCCAATTGAAGACAAAAGGAAAACATATGTCCAAGGATGATTTTGTTCTTAGTAATTATGAAGAGATTATTGTTTTAGATGAAACTCCTTTAAATCATAAAATGAGGAATTATAATGTTGTTGATGATGAGGAAACCATTGTTAGCTTTGAAGATCACAATGAATTTTCTAAAGGAGCATGGAAACCATAACACCAAGTGTTCATATAGAGGAGGTATTATGAGATCAACATAAAATGCCATTTGAAATCAATTAAAGAAGAAAAACTTGGTTGATGGGGGCCATACATTTCAATGGAATGTGAGGAAAATTTATAGACCCAAATAAGGGAAATATGAATACCAAATTAAAAGCTCACACCACTTGCATATTCAAAACTTGAAAATATTGATTAGATACAATCCATATTCACATGTGGTTGAATTTGTGGTTTTTGTTGACCTAATGGAGGTTTCTAGCAAAGATACATTTGATAAATCAAAATGTTCTAAATATAAATATTATTTGGGTGGAGAGAACAGTTATGTAGAGGCTATAGGATAATCAATGCAACAACATCCCAATAGCCCTCTTTTTGAAGTTATAGTAAGATGTATCATTATGTTGGTTTAATACATGTAGAAGTAAAGTTATGTGAATAAAATCATAACAAAAATAATAATTATAGGATGCCTATTACTTTCATTCAAAGAATGAGATTTATTTATAATTAATTTCAAGAAGTATGTGATGGGGAAAAACCATAAGCTGATGTGATGTTTCAAAAGCAATGTTGTAAGAAACCGAGCTTCTTAGTTGACGAGGAAAATACAAAAGTAAAAATGTCACAAAAGAAGTGATGCATTCATAGCTGTAGATAGGTGTGTTCATTTGAGATTTAGAAGTGGATAGACATGGGATTTGATAGACGAGATCTTCAACATGTGGGAGGATAGTGGTATAATAAATCAGAAGGTTAAAAAGTCTAAGCCCTTAATATGTAGCACTTGTTAGCCTCCTATACCAATAGGTTTCATTTTTCATGATTGGCAGGGGAAATTCCAAATATGTTCTACTTTGATGATGCAAAGATCCCATATTTCTGTGGAAGAACATGTCTGTATATAGTCTGTATAGTGTCCTACTTCTGGATGGGTGATCCAACAGCCTAATCCGGATCATGCCATGTTTAAATTGATGTTGTAGAATAGAGAAAGAGAATCTGTCCAAACTGTCTAATCTTGGCAGATTAGTAGATTAGGTAGAGAATGAAGGTTCCCAACTGCTTAATCTGGGACCTTGGAAGTGATAAGGGTAGTTGTAGATAGAAACTCAAAAGGAAAGGAAAAGAAAAAGAAAAAGAGCAACTGAGGGTTTGCAAGTCTAAATGCACCCTCCTGGAAGTAATAAAAAATGCTAGGCACTAAGATGGGTAGGTAGAAAGGGGTTGCAGAAGCTTGTTTTCAGTTATATTGCTGGCCTTGACAGAAAGCATATACTGACAAGAGAAGGTTCACCTGTTTCAACATTTTGGTAACAACACAGTGAAGCATGTCTAACTCCCCAATCATTCCCCACAAAACTTCTTTCTAACATTCCCTAAAGGTCCAATGGGATTTCCTCATTGTGTACTTATATCACCTTTTGATTATGGCAACATCAAGCCAAGGTGTTGATTCCTATTACACAAGAAAGCCACATTTCCTGTGTAAAACCCTTGATCATTTTCATCTGTTTCTGCACCTAAGTTTACTCATTAAGCTTAGTACTTAGTTCCTCTCTCTCATCTAAAATTCATATTAACTTCTTAACTTACTATATAGCTCCCTAAGTTCTCCCATTCCCTATTATTATAGTATTATTGTGCAAAAAATCCCAGAAATATATATATTTCCCCCCCTTGGGCAATCTAGCCATATATCCCAAAGTTTGGAAGTGTGAGAAAGTCGGAGTCCCATGGAATATCTGTTCATGCTTTATTTTTGGGAATTGAATCAACACCCAGTTTATTTAATAACCCTAAGCGCACCTTATAAATGGATATATCGTTTACCATTTATCCCCGAAAACCTCAGAAAACCCACAATTTCATTTATCCAAAGTTTTGTCCCGGCGCAATTTTCCAGAAATAATAATTGTTTATTAGACGGGCCCTGCCGTATCGCTCTGCCATCTCTGCGTCCCGTCATCCGTTGGATCCGGGCCCTCCCATCCGACGGTCCTCGGTGATTTCGTACCGCCCTCGATCGCCGTCCTTTAGCGCCCTAAAAGTGTCAGAGGATGACGTAGGGCCTGGGGCGCGTGTCAAATTCTTGTTGGATCGGGCGGCTTCCGACACAAACCGGGCCTGTACCAAAAGCGGTCCGATAATACCGCTTACCGCTCTCCCTTTCCGCTCCACGCCATTGCCGCATCAACATTACATCAGCTTCCATTCGGCCATTATTCCGACCTATCCGCCACGTCTCTCGTCCACGTCGGCCCAATCACCAGTTGACACGTCATCCCGCTGTACCCGACCCCACCAATGACGTCATGCTGATGTCATCCATCAAAAAGGCGCGAAAAACCAAATTTTCCATATTATCGCGCAAAAGTCATGGTTTTTTGTATTTTTCATATATTTGAGCACTCTGTGTAACTTGCATGCATTTACGTCGTTCTTCCGCCAACCTCCAGAAATTCGTCCTTGAGCTGCTGCCGCCTGGAATTCCGCACCGTCATTTCCCCCCATCGCGCCACAACCAGGTATTTACTTGTTTCTCCCACCAACTGGTTTTTTAGTCTTCACAAGCTAAAAACACAAATAACCACTATCCGGCATTCAGAACTCCTATACCTTCAAAGACTGAACTAATATCCCTTGGAGGTCCCAAATTCATCAAAATCCCCTCATTCACTACATTGTGCTTAACCCAGACCCTTCACAAAGTTTTCGTGTCGCAGGGCGCGCCACAGCAAGATAATTCACCCTGTTTCACCCCCTTTTGACAGCATTTCACCTCAATTTTGCCAAAGCTACCCTGTTTCTCCCTGAAAATCTCTTTCTCTGTCAAAACTCACCACATTCATCCACAATTCAAGTATAAATCCAGTTCAGAGGATAAGTGAAGCATGGAGACCCCTGTGGCCTTGAACATTACTCCCCTGAGTGCCCCACAGAGGAACCTAGACTGGCTGGCCCTTGCTGACCGGGATCATCAAATTAAAGAGACAGTTGAGATAACTACCAAATATCATGTACAAACTGTTTGTGAGCTGAGGGATAAATACATGAGTGGTGTTGATGACATAGGTATTTGGGAGTCTAATTTGCCCACTTATTACCTACCTCAAGTCAATGTGTTCCCAGACCTCATCCATCAGTGTTGTGAACACTATGAACCATCACAAAGAGCAGTTTTGAGTTCATCTGGGAGTATTTTATTCCACATCACTCCACAATCCATAAATCAGATGCTAAACTTTAAACCAACTAAACCTCTGGTCCCCCTTTCTATGAATTTTCTGCTCCAAGAAGCTGCCAAGTTGCCCAGCTCAGAGTTCACAAAGATTGGTCAGTTGTTCATGAAACCAGAATATCAGCCCCGACAACCTTCTCCTTATCTACATGTCTGGTTCAATGATACAGGGAGACTGCTAGTGGACATGATATCCTGCATTCTGGGATTCAATACCAGTGAGTTTGTGGATGATACAACCTTGGTGATGTTATCCATGTTCACTCCAGGGCAGCCTCCTGCTCCCCAGTATGATTATGCCACATTCATTGCTGACAAGATTCATGAGCAATTCATGAATCTGGAGAGGGAAAGGGTTATCAAATACACCTCCTATATATATCACTTAATGTTATATTTTCAGCCTGATAGTTTCCCTGTGTCCTTGAGAAAGCTGGATGCAAAAGGAAACAGGAGGTCAGTGGTATTTTGGTCATCAGTTTCTCACCACATCTCTTGCTCCCCATACAGCTATTGTGAGTTCATTGATCTGTTCATCTATCCGACCTTGTCTCTGCTACAGAGTTCTCCTCCTCCTAGACTCACCGACGATACGTAGAAGATCCTCCAGCTTTCAAATAATTATAGCATTGGAGATTGGTACTTCTACCAAGACCACACAGTAATTAGAATATATGGCTGTGAGCTAGCCCCTTACAGACTGCCAAAGTATGTCCCCATGAGACGTTTTGCATTAGAGTATTTCCGGCAATTTGGAAATGCAGACATTATTCACTTTCATAGCAGAAATAAGAAAGCACAGCTCAAAATCAAACACCAACTAGGCCCATTCATTTTCAACAAAAGAGAATAAGCATGGCAAGAAGCAGATAAAATTCTAAAGAGCTTCTAGCTGCAAACAAGCTTCCTTTGGTCACCCTATGACCCTAATCATTTTATAAGTCTTAGAAGAGTCAGATACAGACTTGCCAGCTATGACCATGTCAGAATCCCACACATTGAAAAATATGCAAATCAGTTAGAATGGAAGGAGGGCACCCTAGTGGAGGCATGTTCTAGGGAAGAAATGGCACAAAAAGAAATGAGCAGTTAGAAAAATCAGTTGACTTGGAATGTTTTGAACAGGTTTGCTCCCCAGTACTCAAGCATCTTGGAGTAGCTGCTTCCTCTTCTACTACTCCCCAGTAATCTGCCCAAGACTCTACTCAAGTAGAAACTACAGCTAAAGGAAAAGAGATGCAACAAGAGGAGCCACTCTCTAACATAGAGCAGCAAGCAGAACAACAAGAAGAGATGGCTGAGGCACCTTCAAATACAGAGCAGAAAACTCAGGAAAAAGTCCCTCCTAGGCAGGAGGTAACAGTGGAAACCTCGGTGCTACAAACTCCAGCTAATGAGGAAAGAACAAGGAAGAGAGATAGGCAGGAAGAAACTCCTCTCACCACTTCAACAGATCAACAAGGTGAGAAAAGACAAAGGCTGAATCCCTTTTCTGAGGAGGAGATGCCTGAAAGGCCCACTCGTACCATGCTCCCTCCCAACATTGAAACATCAGCCAGTTCCTTTCAGCAGGAACAAGAAATAAAGCATGGAGGAGAAGTTAGTTCATCAGGGCAGCAGACAAGGTCTGAGTCTAGCATCAAGAAGCAGTTTATAGAGATAAAAGCAAGAAATGAGCCAATTAGAAACCAACTCTATAACCAGCTGCTCAAGATGGCGCCAACCAACCAAGAAAGGCTTATGTCGGCCTATCATATTCAAGAGGGAAAAATGACTCTTAGTCATTTTAGGCCCACCATGCTGCAGCCTCAGTCAGCTGCCGACTATATTAGGACCAACCTAGAGGTCTTTGCCAAGGACATCCATCCTATGGATCAGATAGAACTGCATAAACAAACAGGGGAGATGGTTTATGCCACACTGGCTGATAAGACCCTATTGGCACATAGTTTGAAAAACTCCCTAAATAACACTACTGCTCAATTGGAGCTAGAGAAAGCTTCCTCTCAAGCCAAGGATAATAGAATCAAGTCCTTGGAAGAAATCATCATATAACTAGGCCATGATACAAATGACCCTAAGGGAGTGCAAGCATTAATGAAGAAGAAAGATGAGGACATAACAGCTTTGAAGAAGCTGGTTAAGCTACCACCAACCCTTCACCCTCAGACTGAAGATGTTGCCCAGCAAAGAAAAGATCAAGATGTGACGGCCATGCTGGTGGCTTTGCACAAAAGGCTAGTGGAAACAGAGGGTGCCTTGGAGGCGGCCCTAAAGCAAAAGGAAGGAGAACAGGTGTCTCAGCCACCTCAGCAGCTTATAAATCTTGAGGATGCTCCTCAAGTAATAATTCCTCCCCCAGAAAGGACATCAGAAGCAGGCCCTTCAGCACCAGCATCAGATGTGGCAGCACCAGAGCAGGCACCCAGCCTTGACATGCAGAATATGAGGAAGGAACTGGAGGCTCTTGAGGCATAGATGGCAGAACTAAAGGTAGCAAAAGAAAAATTGGTTACACTGGAAGAGAAATATGATAAATCAAAGCATAATGTGGCTGAAAGGACAAGAGAAATAAGAACCCTGGAAAAGAAGATAAAGGAGCTGGAAAATGAATTAACCATGAACAAAACTATAGCTGATGTAAAGAAAATTCTAGGTGCTAAAATTGGCCAGTCCATTACAGATCAATGGCCGTCCATCGAAACAGTTCATGAACAAATGAATCTTCTGGGCAGAGCTCAAGCTGAAAATCAAAGAGCCAAGGCATCTTTAGGGAGTATGCCTGAAATAGCCAACATAATGATAAATGTCCTTAACAATCGGATTGGCCTTCAGCTAGCAGGAATGGGCATTAGAGAGAGGACTGATACTATTTTGCTGATAAAAAGGGTGCTTACCCTGAGAAGTTATGCCCAGTCATTGGAGAGAAAGTGTCAGGAAATACAAGCAGAAGTGAATGAATTTATTGCAAAAATCACAGTTCTACATAACAGGGGCCTCCCCAGTTTGGTGACCAGTGCAGGAAGATTGTTATCACATGAACATTATGCCAAAAGGGTCAACAACTTTGCAAAAAATCAAATAACAGCATCTGCAAGTGCTCCAGAGGAAGCAGGGCCCCCATCTGGGCAGGATCTTTACGATAAGCTGGAAAATCTATTTTTTATTGAGCATGAGATCAGGCACCTTTTTGCAGTTACTCCCAATTATTACAAATACACTGAAGCTGATGAAATTCTAATCAAAATGCAGAGGCACCAATTGCCCACTGAAGAATGGTGGAGGAGTATGATAGAAACTTTACTTCGATAAATTAATTTTTGGGCCTAAAGTCAGCATTTTCAAATGTCTCATGTATCAAATCTACTTAAAGCAGCAGTGGAAGACAGCTAGATGAAAAGCACAGTGTCTGGGTACAGCTGGATAATGCAATTGATGTGTCCAACGCAGCAACATCATGACAGAGCAGAATAAACGCAAGAATTCTCAAAATCGATGCAAAGGTGCTTAGCCGTCCCAAGACGCCCCAAAAGTCAAAAGATCTTTGACCGGAATGACTAGCTGTAATCAATCTGCTTTAATAGCAATAACTATTGTATCCACTATTTTTGAGAGTTGGTAGAGAAAGTTATGAGTCAATGACTCATTTTGAGATATTTTGTAAAGATAATTTTGTATATATACGCCCCGCTTAGCTTATTTGGGGGTTGTTGTTTATTTGCTCTGAAGAACTCGACTGTATGTTCTGAGAAGTATAATACAAGAAGTTGCTAGTTTCCTCAACTTGGCTATGCTTGGACGTGTTGTGATGAGATTGTTGGCTATTGCAGAACTCTCGTGTTTTCTCATGATACAATAAGTGTTTTCCTAACCATCTCTATGTTTTATATGTTTACATAACTCATCTATGATATATGTTTTCTTAGTAGGAAGGAAAATGAATAGTTCAGGATTTGTCCAGTAAGACACCCTAAACTCAATCATTCCTGCTAACTATGTTTTCTTCAAGATTAGCTGTAAATATGGAATTCTTAAATGCTCCTGTTTACTCTAATTTTATGGTAAATTCTATTCGAGAATTCTCTTTTGCTCTTGAATAAGATTCAGCCTTTTATGTTCTGTATCACCAAGAAAGAAATCTTTGTTTCCTTTCATGGTGTGATTCTATACTATTTCTTCTCAAATCAAAGGTTTGTATCATGGATACCTATCTGGCTCTGCAGTAACACTCTTTTATCACAGACACTAAGTAATAATCAGTCATGGACTCCATTTGCCAAATGGAGTAAACCCTCTTTGATCATTGCAAATCCTTCTTCAGACAAAAGATGACAACCAAAATTCAAACAAAACCTTATACTTCATAACTAGCCTAAAATCTTAAAAACAAAGCTAAATCAAAAGAGAGAGCCCTCTCCGATTGCAGGTAGGCTAGAACCTGTAATCCATAGTTGGTTTGTGGTTACCTTGGCCGTATTCCCTTGGGAGTCAAAGGGAACAACCTGAGAGTTAACATAATTGGCGACTCCACTGGGGAACTGAACTAATTTCCTAACCACTGCCCGATTCACAATACTTCCTACAAAATTTCAAAGAGGTCAGGAAACTTAGAAGCTGGCTCCCAAGAAGAAGACACGCTACACCAGATCTAATCCAGATCCAAATCCATCACCTGTATTTGAAAACCCAAACCTGATTTCGAGGACTCTTAGGAAACAAGAAAAGGAAGATACTAGTCCAGATTCAAGCCCTGAAACAGGATTTCAGAGTAACATTCCTACACCTGCTAAAGTCCCCTTTCATCCTCATATCACAACTTCACAGTCTCCCAGTTCTACATCTACTTCACCTAGCGCTTGTTCAACTCCCCCATTAACTACACACACCCCTCTCATCCATTTCCCTCCACTTGTTCTGTTTGTTCCTGTTGTTCCAGTTATCTTAGCAAACATGGCTAACAGGTATGCCCCTTTATAGTTACCAGCAAATCTAGGGGCTATGCTTCAGGATTACCAGACCAAGATCTCATAATTTGATGGTGCTAGTTCCTATCCAGCCCTGCAACATACCAAAAAGATGCAGAACTACTTTGAAAATTATGAGATAGATGATGAGGGGGTTAGAATGAAGATTTTTGTTCAAAGTTTGACAGGAGATGTAAGGTCTTGGTTTAGATCTCTTCCAGCAAATTCTATTGCTAACCCAGAAGCCCTCTACTAAACTTTCCTAAACAGATGGGAAAAGAAGAAAGACCCCCTTCACATATTATCTGAGTACAATTCTATTAAAAGAGGTCCTCAAGAAATTGTCTTGGACTATTGTGCTAGATTTAATAATGTATACAACGCCATCCCCCAGAATCTGAGGCCTCCACCTGATCTGGCATTATACACCTTTCCTGATGGATTTTATTCAGACATGGCATATCAATTGAGAGAAAGAGCCCCCCAAACTTTAGCTGAGATGCAAGATATAGCAGTCAGTGTGGAAGCCAACCTGATAGCCAAGAGAAATAGGGCAAGGACTGAGAGAAAGACTACCTTCAAAGAAGAGCCTTCAGGCTGGGATCAAAAACTAGATGCAATAATCACTTGTATGCATAGGCTTGGAGATATAGTAGAATCAGTTGAAAGAAAATCATCATGGGAGGCACCACAAAACAATGCTGTCAGAAATCTTGTCTTTAGAAGAAACCAAAACCCAAATGCTGGAAGGGCCAGCCCAGAACAAGACATAAGACCTCCTTTCCAAGAAAACTATGCTGAAGCATCCACCTCTAGTGAACAGATAGATGATACTCACATTAATCTGATGGGTCTAAATAATGAACAACATGTTTTTCTAAGTCAAGAAGATCAGGAAGATGATGATGTTGATCAGTTCCAAACCAAATCTGGTGAGTCATTTGACTTCAAGCAGGGCTATGACACTGCTGTTTTTGAAGTTCATAAACAATACAAGCTGAGAAGCAGGACCATAAATGTGCCACAGCCTGTAAAATCAAAAGATAACTAACAACCCAAGATGTCAAAGGAGAAGGTCACTGTTACAGAACCAATTGACAAAACCAGCTCTCTTACAAATGAAGTAACAGTGGAGGATGTAACTGAAATACACCCCCCAAGTCAAGAGCAACTGGTAACATCTCCTTCAGAGCACAATCAAAGTAATAGTCCTCAAAAGGTTAGTAAAAAAGATAAACCTCAAGATAAAACTGAAAGCCAGGAGGGTGCCTCTGTAAAATCAGTTGAGAAAGAAACAGCTGCTAACCACAATGCCAAGACCCAATATGACAAACCTTTTGACCTAGAAGCTGAAATTGGTAAGTTGAAGATAGCCATCCCTCTTTCAGAGCTGGCTAAGCATGACATTTACAAACAGCAAATCAAAAAATCCCTCCAATTAACTCAGAATAAAGATGATGTCAATGTGCTGGATGATACACTAGAGGTACTTTTTGGCCCAGAAGTTGATGGGAAAACAATAAGCACAGGGGTTTTACCCTTTTATGTTAGCTTGCACATTCATGACAAGATACTACACAATGCAATGTTTGACTCGGGCGCCTCACATAATCTTATGCCTAAATTTGTAATGGAGAGACTAAACCTAGACATCACAAGGCCGTATAAGGACCTATTCTCATTTGATTCCAGCCAAGTCAAATGCCTGGGCCTGATCAAAGATTTGTGTGTTTCCCTTGTCTAGTATCAAAATAAAACTATTCTAATGGATGTGGTGGTAGCAGATATCCCACCTAAATATGGAATGTTGTTATCAAGATCATGGGGAGCCAAGCTCCAAGGGTCCCTACAATTAGACATGTCTTATGCAACCATTTCTGTCTTTGGGCAACCAAAGAGGCTATATAGAGAGACACTCATGAAATATATGGTGAGCAGTGAAGAAAAACCTCAAAATTTTCCCATCTATGCAGTCCATTCTAATATGGATTCCTTCATTCTGTTCAATTATAACACATGTCCTACAGCTGATAGCAAACCTTTCACACTGGAACAAAACATGCATACCAATGAGCAATCAGTTACCCAAGGTCTTGAAATTAGGCAATCAATTGATCAAACTGTTCTAGAAAATAAATCAGATGAAAAACAAGACCTCCAACTCCCAATTCCAAGCCCTAATGAGTCTCCTAATTCTGCTCTAAATCAAGAAATCCTTTGGTTTCTTGAGTTCGATGGATCAGTTAACAAGTTAGGGGCAGGAGCAGGAGTGTGGATCCACAATAAGCAAAACAATCATGCAGAGGGTCGAGCTTATAGGTTAAATTTCAGATGTACTAATAATATGGCAGAATATGAAGCTCTCTTACTAGGCCTCAAACTGATCAAATCCTTACAGGCAACAAAAGTGTCAATATTGGGAGATTCAAACCTCATTATCCAACAAATGAAAGGCAATTTCGTCACCAATGACAAAAGGCTAAGGTCTTACAGAGCTGCTGCTATTGAAATACTAGATGTCTTTACTGAATCTCAACTGACCAAAATATCTAGAAGCCACAACCTTCATGCACACAGTCTAGCTACTTTTGCTAGTACTTGTAAATTACCCTTTGAACCCAACCATTGTTTTACAGCTGAGATAAAACACAGACCTTCCATCCCAAACAATGTCAAAGACTGGCAAGTATTTGAAGATGATACACAGATAAATAACTTTTTAACTCTGCAACAAGAGTTTTCGGGCTTAAATGTTGATACTGATGCTGTAGAAGACTCCCAACCACAGAGCAACCAAGGTCAGACAACTATATCAGTCAAAACAGCTAATCAAATACTTCACCCAACAACCTTTGATAATAAGAATGTACAAGAGCTTAAACAAATCAATCTTGATGAAATAGCTGGAGCAGAGGCTGAAGTCATACAACTAAAGGACAATTTTTTACCCACAGGCCTGACCCCTTTGGAAGACATTTTTGATTCAAATGATATTCCTAGGAAACCAAAGATGCAGCCCCTAAATGCTGTCATTGAAGAGTGCAACATTGGAACAATTGAAAATCCCAAGATAATAAAACTGTCAAAGTCTTTGCCCCCTGATCAGAAGCCCAAGTATGTTGACCTCTTTAAAGAGTTCCAAGATGTATTTGCATGGAGTTATGAGGATTTAAAATCCTATGATACTTCAGTCATTCAACACACTATTCCTCTCAAACCAAATCAAAAGCCTTTCAAGCAAAAATTAAGGAGAATCAATCCTATACTTCTCCCTTCAATTGAGAAAGAGGTGCAAAAAATGTTTGAAGCAGGTATCATAGCACCCATCAGATTTTCAGAATGGATATCCAATCTTGTTCCTACAAGGAAGAAAACTGGTGAGATTAGGGTTTGTGTTGACCTTAGAAACTTGAATCAAGTTTCCCTCAAAGACAATTATCCCTTACCCAAAATGGATCACATTCTTCAAAGAGTGGTGGGGGCTTCTAGAATCTCATTACTTGATGGATTTTCAGGTTTTAACCAAATCTTGGTCCATCCTGATGACCAGGATAAAACAACATTCACAACCCCATGGGGAACATTTAAATATGTCAAAATGCCTTTTGGAAAAAAAAATGCAGGAGCTACTTTTCAAAGAGCAATGGATATTGCCTTTGCCAAGGAGATTCATGACTTCTTAGTTGTTTACCTTGATGACCTCACTCCTTTTTCTAAATCTGACCAAGAACACCTTAGACACCTGAGGCAAATGTTTCTAACATGTAGGAAATATGGTATTTCCTTAAATCCCAAGAAGTCTCTGTTTGGCCTCGAAGAGGGTAAGTTGCTAGGTCATATCATTTCTAAAGAGGGAATTAGAATTGACCCTGACAGAATTCGGGCTATTCTAGAAGTCCCACAACCAAGAAACATTAAGGAATTACAAGCCTTTTTGGGAAAGATCAACTTTCTAAGAAGATTTAACCCAAATCTAGCAGAATTGATAAGGCTATTAAACCACATGTTGAAAAAAGATTCCAAGGTAAAATGGACACTAGAAGCTAAACAGGCCTTTGAGGGCATCAAGACTTCTTTGACTCAAACACCCGTTCTTACAAGTCCTCAATTTGATAAAGATTTCATTATCTTCTCTTTTGCCTCCCAACATACTATTGTTGCAGTTTTACTACAAAAGGATGACCAAGGAAACGAGAAACCTATTGCTTTCTTTAGCAGAGCCCTTAGAGATGCACCCTTGAAATATCAAATTATGGAAAAGTAGGCTTATGCCCTGGTAAAGGCCATCAAAGATTTTAGGATTTATATCCTATATTCTCATGTTATTGCTTATGTGCCAAATGCCATTGTGAAAGACATATTGACTCAAGAAGGATTAGAGGGCAAAAGAGGAAAATGGATTGCAAGTATTTTGGAATATGACATTGAAATAAGACCAACAAAACTGATAAAGGGACAAGGTTTGGCTAAACTCATGTCTGAAGCAAACTTTCAAGCCTTGGATATTAATCAACTGGACAATGAACCGGAGCTGGCGACTCCACAGATCAATATAGCCTTTGAACAATCCCCCTGGTATGCTGATATCTGTTATGTATTACAAAACCTGTGTGCTCCCCCAGGATTGTCCAGAACCAAAAGCAGATTTTTAAAAATGAAAGCTTCAAGATTTTGTGTTATGGATGGTAATTTACTGTGGAAAAATCATGAGGGTATATTGTTGAATTGTCTAACAATCAATGAAACTGACAATGTTATGAGAGATTTTCATGCAGGTGACTGTGGTGGACATTTGTATTGGAAGTCCACTGTGGATAAGATATTGAGGGCAGGTTACTATTGGCCTACTCTATTTGCAGATGTCAAGAGATTTATTACTTCATGTCATAAGTGTCAGGTGTTTGAGGGAAAAAGAAAATTATTTCCCTTACCTCTGAAACCTATTTCAACAGAAAGGCCCTTTCAACAATGGGGCTTAGACTTCATTGGAGAGATTCATCCTTCATCTTCAGGTCAACACAAATGGATCCTAACAGCCACGGACTATTTTACCAAATGGATTGAGGCTGTTCCATGCAGACAAGCGAATGATTCCATTATCATTCAGTTCCTTGAAACTAATATTTTATCTAGATTTGGTTGCCCTGAAAAGATTATTACAGATAATGCTGTTGCTTTCAGATCCAAGAAAATGGTCAATTTTTTCCATAAGTTCCATATTACCTTGGGTCATTCCATAGCATACTACCCTCAAGGCAATGGTTTAGCTGAATCATCTAATAAGAGCCTTATTAACATCATCAAGAATATGTTGGAGGAAAATAAGAAAAATTGGCATAAAAAGCTTGCAAATGCCTTATGGGCAGATAGGCTAACAACCAAGAGATCTCTTGGGATCAGCCCATATGAGTTGGTTTATGAAATGGAGGCCAAATTTCCTTCATCACTAGGGATTCCTATCATTAAATTGCTTCAAGAAACCCAAGCTGAACCCAATGATATGCAAAGAAGGATCAACCAAACAATCTGTTTGCAGCAAACCAGAGACCAGGTATACAACAGAGTTCAAGTTTTACAAGAGAAGCTAAATAAAATCTTTGACAGAAGAAAAAAACAAGAAGACTTTTTCATTGGTGATAAAGTGCTTAAATGGGACTCAAGAAGAGAAGATAAGGGAAAACATGGCAAATTTGATTCCCTTTGGAAAGGACCCTTTTTTATTCAAGCAGTACAAGGAAATAACACATATTTCTTGAAAGATTTGGATGACACTGAAGTTCAAGAGGGTCCTGTAAATGGCCGGATGTTAAAGCACTATTTTGACTATTTTCCATGTATATAATCTGACATTGCCTTGTACATTATTACTTAACTATAGTAGTTTGTTTTCAGCAGATAAAAGGCATTACAGCTTCACAAAATTTTGAAAGAGAGCAAGGAAAGGCCATAATTACAAGATTTCTCATTTTTTGAAAAGCCTCAGTGTTGATCATCAAAAGCAAAGTTCCCAATTTTGGCAAGAAATTAAGGACCAAGGCGTTCTGACCTGCTGTTCTTGGTCTTTCATATGGAAAAACCATCCCCATGTGGAGCCACTATTAGCCTCCTATACCAATAGGTTTCATTTTTCATGATTGGCAGGGGAAATTCCAAATATGTTCTACTTTGATGATGCAAAGATCCCATATTTCTGTGGAAGAACATGTCTGTATATAGTCTGTATAGTGTCCTACTTCTGGATGGGTGATCCAACAGCCTAATCTGGATCATGCCATGTTTAAATTGATGTTGTAGAATAGAGAAAGAGAATCTGTCCAAACTGTCTAATCTTGGCAGATTAGTAGATTAGGTAGAGAATGAAGGTTCCCAACTGCTTAATCTGGGACCTTGGAAGTGATAAGGGTAGTTGTAGATAGAAACTCAAAAGGAAAAGAAAAGAAAAAGAAAAAGAGCAACTGAGGGTTTGCAAGTCTAAATGCACCCTCCTGGAAGTAATAAAAAATGCTAGGCACTAAGATGGGTAGGTAGAAAGGGGTTGCAGAAGCTTGTTTTCAGTTATATTGCTGGCCTTGACAGAAAGCATATATTGACAAGAGAAGATTCACCTGTTTCAACATTTTGGTAACAACACAATGAAGCATGTCTAACTCCCCAATCATTCCCCACAAAACTTCTTTCTAACATTCCCTAAAGGTCCAATGGGATTTCCTCATTGTGTACTTATATCACCTTTTGATTATGGCAACATCAAGCCAAGGTGTTGATTCCTATTACACAAGAAAGCCACATTTCCTGTGTAAAACCCTTGATCATTTTCATCTGTTTCTGCACCTAAGTTTACTCATTAAGCTTAGTACTCAGTTCCTCTCTCTCATCTAAAATTCATATTAACTTCTTAACTTACTATATAGCTCCCTAAGTTCTCCCATTCCCTATTATTATAGCATTATTGTGCAAAAAATCCCAGAAATATATATATTTCCCCCCCTTGGGCAATCTAGCCATATATCCCAAAGTTTGGAAGTGTGAGAAAGTCGGAGTCCCATGGAATATCTGTTCATACTTTATTTTTGGGAATTGAATCAACACCCGGTTGATTTAATAACCCTAAGCGCACCTTATAAATGGATATATCGTTTACCATTTATCCCCGAAAACCTCAGAAAACCCACAATTTCATTTATCCAAAGTTTTGTCCCGGCGCAATTTTCCAGAAATAATAATTGTTTATTAGACGGGCCCCGCCGTATCGCTCTGCCATCTCTGCGTCCCGTCATCCGTCGGATCTGGGCCCTCCCATCCGACGGTCCTCGGCGATTTCGGACCGCCCTCGATCGCCGTCCTTTAGCGCCCGAAAAGTGTCAGAGGATGACGTAGGGCCTGGGGCGCGTGTCAAATTCTTGTTGGATCAGGCGGCTTCCGACACAAACCGGGCCTGTACCAAAAGCGGTCCGATAATACCGCTTACCGCTCTCCCTTTCTGCTCCACGCCATTGCCGCATCAGCATTACGTCAGCTTCCATTCCGCCATTATTCCGACCTGTCCGCCACGTCGCTCATCCACGTCGACCCAATCACCAGTTGACACGTCATCCCACCGTACCCGACCCCACCAATGACGTCATGCTGACGTCATCCATCAAAAAGGCACCAAAAACCAATTTTTCCATATTATCGCGCAAAAGTCATGGTTTTTTGTATTTTTCATATATTTGAGCACTCTGTGTAACTTGCATGCATTTACGTCGTTCTTCCACCAACCTCCAGAAATTCGTCCTTGAGCTGCTGCCGCCTGGAATTCCGCACGGTCATTTTCCCCCCGTCGCGCCACAACCAGGTATTTACTTGTTTCTCCCACCAACTGGTTTTTTAGTCTTCACAAGCTAAAAGCACAAAATAACCACTATTCGGCATTCAGAACTCCTATACCTTCAAAGACTGAACTAATATCCCTTGGAGGTCCCAAATTCATCAAAATCCCCTCATTCACTGCATTGTGCTTAACCCAGACCCTTCACAAAGTTTTCGTGTCGCAGGGCGCGCCACAGCAAGATAATTCACCCTGTTTCACCCCCTTTTGACAACATTTCACCTCAATTTTGCCAAATCTACCCTGTTTCTCCCTGAAAATCTCTTTCTCTGTCAAAACTCACCACATTCATCCAAAATTCAAGTATAAATCCAGTTCAGAGGATAAGTGAAGCATGGAGACCCCTGTGGCGTTGAACATTACTCCCCTGAGTGCCCCACAGAGGAACCTCGACTGGCTGGCCCTTGCTGACTGAGATCATCAAATTAAAGAGATAGTTGAGATAACTACCAAATATCATGTACACACTGTTTGTGAGCTGAGGGATAAATACATGAGTGGTGCTGATGACATAGGTATTTGGGAGTCTAATTTGCCCATTTATTACCTACCTCAAGTCAATGTGTTCCCAGACCTCATCCATCAGTGTTGTGAACACTATGAACCATCACAAAGAGCAGTTTTGAGTTCATCTGGGAGTATTTTATTCCACATCACTCCACAATCCATAAATCAGATGCTGAACTTTAAACCAACTAAACCTCTGGTCCCCCTTTCTATGAATTTTCTGCTCCAAGAAGCTGCCAAGTTGCCCAGCTCAGAGGTCACAAAGATTGGTCAGTTGTTCATGAAACCAGAATATCAGCCCCGGCAACCTTCTCCTTATCTACATGTCTGGTTTAATGATACAGGGAGACTGCTAGTGGACATGATATCCTGCATTCTGGGATTCAATACCAGTGAGTTTGTGGATGATACAACCTTGGTGATTTTATCCATGTTCACTCCAGGGCAGCCTCCTGCTCCCCAGTATGATTATGCCACATTCATTGCTGACAAGATTCATGAGCAATTCATGAATCTAGAGAGGGAAAGGGTATTCAAATACACATCCTATATATATCACTTAATGTTATATTTTCAGCCTGATAGTTTCCCTGTCTCCTTGAGAAAGCTGGATGCAAAAGGAAACAAGAGGTCAGTGGTATTTTGGTCATTAGTTTGTCACCACATCTCTTGCTCCCATACAGCTATTGTGAGTTCATTGATCTGTTCATCTATCCGGCCTTGTCTCTGCTACAGAGTTCTCCTCCTCCTAGACTCACCGACGATATGCAGAAGATCCTCCAGCTTTCAAAGAATTATAGCATTGGAGATTGGTAATTCTACCAAGACCACACAGTAATTAGAATATATGGCTGTGAGCTAGCCCCTTACAGACTGCCAAAGTATGTCCCCATGAGACTTTTTGCATTAGAGTATTTCCGGCAATTTGGAAATGCAGACATGATTCACTTTCATAGCAAAAATAAGAAAGCACAGCTCAAAATCAAACACCAACTGGGCCCATTCATTTTCAACAAAAGTGAAGAAGCATGGCAAGAAGCAGATAAAATTCTAAAGATCTTCCTGCTGCAAACAAGCTTCCTTTGGTCACCCTATGACCCTAATCATTTTATAAGTCTTAGAAGAGTCAGATACAGACTTGCCAGCTATGACCATGTCAGAATCCCACACATTGAAAAATATGCAAATCAGTTAGAATGGAAGGAGGGCACCCTAGTGGAGGCATGTTCTAGGGAAGAAATGGCACAAAAAGAAATGAAGCAGTTAGAAAAATCAGTTGACTTGGAATGTTTTGAACAGGTTTGCTCCCCAGTACTCAAGCATCTTGAAGTAGCTGCTTCCTCTTCTACTACTCCCCAGCAATCTGCCCAAGCCTCTACTCAAGCAACAACTAAAGCTAAAGGAAAAGAGATGCAACAAGAGGAGCCACTCTCTAACATAGAGCAGCAAGCAGAACGACAAGAAGAGATGGCTGAGGCACCTTCAAATACAGAGCAACAAACTCAGGAAAAAGTCCCTCCTAGGCAGGAGGTAACAGTGGAAACCTCGGTGCTGCAAACTCCAGCTAATGAGGAAAGAACAAGGAAGAGAGATAGGCAGGAAGAAACTCCTCTCACCACTTCAACAGATCAACAAGGTGAGAAAAGACAAAGGCTGAATCCCTTTTCTGAGGAGGAGATGCCTGAAAGGCCCACTGGTACCATGCTCCCTCCCAAAATTGAAACATCAGCCAGGTCCTTTCAGCAGGAACAAGAAATACAGGATGGAGGAGAAGTTAGTTCATCAGGGCAGCAGACAAGGTCTGAGTCTAGCATCAAGAAGCAGTTTATAGAGATAAAAGCAAGAAATGAGCCAATTAGAATCCAACTCTATAACCAGTTGCTCATGATGGTGCCAACCAATCAAGAAAGGCTTATGTCGGCCTATCATATTCAAGAGGGAAAAATGACTCTTAGTCATTTTAGGCCCACCATGATGCAGCCTCAGTCAGCTGCCGACTATATTAGGACCAACCTAGAGGTCTTTGCCAAGGACATCCATCCTATGGATCAGATAGAACTGCACAAACAAACAGGGGAGATGGTTTATGCCACACTAGCTGATAAGACCCTATTGGCACATAGGTTGCAAAACTCCCTAAATAACACTACTGCTCAATTGGAGCTAGAGAAAGCTTCCTCTCAAGCCAAGGATAATAGAATCAAGTCCTTGGAATAAATCATCATAGAACTAGGCCATGATCCAAATGACCCTAAGGGAGTGCAAGAATTAATGAAGAAGAAAGATGAGGACATAGCAGCTTTGAAGAAGCTGGTTAAGCTACCACCAACCCTTCACCCTCAGACTGAAGATGTTGCCCAGCAAAGAAAATATCAAGATGTGATGGCCATGCTGGTGGCTTTGCACAAAAGGATAGTGGAAACAGAGGGTGCCTTGGAGGCGGCCCTAAAGCAAAAGGAAGGAGAACAGGTGTCTCAGCCACCTCAACAGGTTATAAATCTTGAGGATGCTCCTCAAGTAATAATTCCTCCCCCAGAAAGGACATCAGAAGCAGGCCCTTCAGCACCAGCACCAGATGTGGCAGCACCAGAGCAGGCACCCAGCCTTGACATGCAGAATATGAGGAAGGAACTGGAGGCTCTTGAGGCACAGATGGCAGAACTAAAGGTAGCAAAAGAAAAATTGGCTACACTGGAAGAGAAATATGATAAATCAAAGCAGAATGTGGCTGAAAGGACAAGAGAAATAAGAACCCTGGAAAAGAAGATAAAGGAGCTGGAAAATGAATTAACCATGAACAAAACTATAGCTGATGTAAAGAAAATTCTATGGGCTAAAATTGGCCAATCCATTACAGATCAATGGCAGTCCATCGAAATAGTTCATGAACAAATGAATCTTCTGGGTAGAGCTCAAGCTGAAAATCAAAGAGCCAAGGCATGTTTAAGGAGTATGCCTGAAATAGCCAACAGAATGATAAATGTCCTTAACAATTGGACTGGCCTTCAGCTAGCAGGAATGGGCATTAGAGACAGGACTGATACTATTCTGCTGATAAAAAGGGTCCTTACCCTGAGAAGTTATGTCCAGTCATTGGAGAGAAAGTGTCAGGAAATACAAGCAGAAGTGAATGAATTTATTGCAAAAATCACAATTCTACATAACAGGGGCCTCCCCAGTTTGGTGACAAGTGCAGGAAGATTGTTATCACATGAACATTATGCCAAAAGGGTCAACAGCTTTGCAACAAATCAAATAACAGCATCTGCAAGTGCTCTAGAGGAAGCAGGGCCCCCATCTGGGCAGGATCTTTATGATAAGCTAGAAAATTAATTTTTTATTGAGCATGAGATCAGGCACCTTTTTGCAGTTACTCCCAACTATTACAAATACACTGAAGCTGATGAAATTCTAATCAAAATGCAGAGGCACCAATTGCCCACTGAAGAATGGTGGAGGAGTATGATAGAAACTTTACTTCGATAAATTAATTTTTGGGCCTAAAGTCAGCATTTTCAAATGTCTCATGTATCAAATCTACTTAAAGCAGAAGTGGAAGATAGCTAGATGAAAAGCACAGTGTCTGGGTACAGCTGGCTAATGCAATTGATGTGTCCAACGCAGCAACATCATGACAGGGCAGAATAAACGCAAGAATTCTCAAAATCGATGCAAAGGTGCTCAGCCGTCCCAAGACGCCCCAAAAGTCAAAAGATCTCTGATAGGAATGACTAGCTGTAATCAATCTGCTTTAATAGCAATAACTATTGTATCCACTATTTTTGAGAGTTGGTAGAGAAAGTTATGAGTCAACGACTCATTTTGAGATATTTTGTAAAGATAATTTTGTATATATACGCTCCGCTTAACTTATTTGGGGGTTGTTGTTTATTTGCTCTGAAGAACTCGGCTGTATGTTCTGAGAAGTATAATACAAGAAGCCGCTGGTTTCCTCAACTTGGCTATGCTTGGACGTGTTGTGATGAGATTGTTGGCTGTTGCAGAACTCTCGTGTTTTCTCATGATACAATAAGTGTTTTCCTAACCGTCTCTATGTTTTATATGTTTACATAACTCATCTATGATATATGTTTTCTTAGTAGAAAGGAAAATGAATAGTTCAGGATTTGTCCAGTAAGACACCCTAAACTCAATCATTCCTACTAACTATGTTTTCTTCAAGATTAGCTGTAAATATGGAATTCTTAAATGCTCCTGTTTACTCTAATTTTATGGTAAATTCTATTCGAGAATTCTCTTTTGCTCTTGAACAAGATTCAACCTTTTATGTTCTGTATCACCAAGAAAGAAATCTTTGTTGCCTTTCATGGTGTGATTCTATACTATTTCTTCTCAAATCAAAGGTTTGTATCATGGACACCTATCTGGCTCTGCAGTAACACTCTTTTATCACAGACACTAAGTAATAATCAGTCATGGACTCCATTTGCCCAATGGAATAAACCCTCTTTGATCATTTCAAACCCTTCTTCAGACAACAAATGACAACCAAAATTCAAACAAAACCTTATACTTCATAACTAGCCTAAAATCCTAAAAACAAAGCTAAAACAAAAGAGAGAGCCCTGTCCGATTGCAGGTAGGCTAGAACCTGTAATCCAAAGTTGGTTTGTGGTTAGCTCGGCCGTATTCCCTTGGGAGTCAAAGGGAACAACCTGAGAGTTAACAACACTGATAAGTCAAGTCTTGAGATCAAGAGTCTACGAAAAGAGATGCCTATAATGCTTTGGAGAACAATGCAAGGAGTGAAGGATGAAACACTTATCATGCAATATTATCACGTGTAAGGTCGGGTGTATTATTTATAGAAGACATGTATTCTGACTTTTAAAAGTTAATTTATTGAGTTACTTTTGTTTGTTTGTTTGTTTGTTAGGTAATGCGAGTCCAGAGATGATTGGAATGCCTAACTAGTGGCTTGAGTAACCGTGACCCAGAGGCCTTTAAGCCATCAAAATCAACCTAGGATCACACCCGGTCTGGGCCACACCATCCCTTAGCATGGTTGGATTTTTTCCCATAAGGTTTCTAACACTAGTGACCTTTTCACCACGAAGTTCCTTAATAGAACACTTTGTTATTGTCTATTCTATGCCTCGTGGGTGAATTTATTGAGTTATTTTTGTCTATGTTAGGATTATATATATATTTTTTTCATTTATTATTATTTATTATTATTATATATATCATTATACCAATATTTATTATATTTTATTTACAATGTTTATGGGAGAATACAAGAGAAAAATATGATGTTAGTCATAACTATTCAAATTAAAACTCTATAGTAGCACTAAAACACCTTTTTATTGCATTCAAAAATGTATTTTGATTTCATTCTTTTATATGTTACTTTTTTTGTTGTATTAGTTATAGGTATAAAAATATATATGTTTGTCTATTTCATTAACGTTGTCGAGGAAAAATATAGGAGGAGTACGTTATACATTAAAAAATTATATTCAAAAAATCAATTTTAAAAGACAAATATGGAGCGTCTTCAAAATGTTAACTTGATGATGCCCTTGATCACTACATTTGGAATTCGGAATGAGATTGACACTATCCAACGTTAGGTAATATTAGCTGATTGTGCCCATTGGGCTTTGGATTGACAGTGAATGGGTGTACTGTTAAGGCACTCCTTGTGATAGGTCACCGGTTCAAATCCCCCGTGGGTGCTTAGGTAGTATTATATAGAAAAAAAATATATTAGGTGATTGTGAAAAAAATGCAAATTTTGATCCTAAAAAGGATTATCCATCATGGTTACAATATTCAAAATATTAGTTATGGTAGTGAGTCTTGTGCTTACCAAGTTTTCAGTAAAGTGTTTACAAGAATTTCGGAAGTCAAACATCACCATTTCAGAGATTTATTGATTTTTATTAAGAGACACAATCATGATCAATTCTATCCAGCTTCAAGGGCAAAGTGAAATCAAGGAAGAAAATTATTTGGTAAGGCATTTAAGCCATTTGTTTAGTGATTAAAATTAAAAATAAATTTTATTAGTGTATAAGTTAATTAATTTTTTACGAATTCATGTTATAGGAAAAATCCTAATATTTCATAGCTCTAGTAGTGATCCATTCATAAGTGATATTGAAAACAAACATATTGCAGGCTGAGCAAAAGATAATACTTATGATTCAAGTCTTGTTAATGGAAAATATAGAGGGAAACATAGTAAATTGCTAGTTTATAATGTTGTGGCAATAAATCTAACATATGAGTAAACTGATTTGAAGGGAGATATTATTAACATTTATTATAATCCACAAGAATTGATTAATTATCTCATAGGTGCATTTTTCAAGTGAAGGAGATTGGAACTTTGGATTTGTCTCAGGTCTAGGTCATATCTATGATATTGCATATATGAAATCAAACTTCAAATTGTATTATTTATAATTTATGTATGTTTATACTAAATGACTTATTTATTTCTTTTGTATTTGGTGATTATATACAACACTAGAATTTTGTTTACGAAAAAGAAGAAATTGCACAACAATTGAAAATGATGCTATAATGCAATTTTATTGAATAAAGAATTAACATTATTAAAGCTCTTCTTGATGAAATGCAAGGATTTGGTTTGATGAAATGATATTTTTGTGAATTATGTGCAACAAAAATTTCAAAGGAAGTTCAACCATTGTTATAAAAATGTTACCAACTTAAAGAGAACTTTATCGAGTTCTCGTTTTCTAGGAGGCCACAACAAATAATGACTTTAAATCCAATTATGAAAAATGGTGATGCGATATCACCATTTTTATTTTTATTTTTTATTTCAGGATAAAATCCCCAACAATTTTCAACCATGGCATTCTAAACCAAATATCATGATCATAGAAAACATAAAAAACCATGTCGAAATGAAAAAGTGATGTAGCATAAGCTCTCTCTCTCTCTTGAGTTATAAAAAAAAAAATAAAAAAATTCAATCATGGAATTTAGGACAAAATTAAAATTAAAACATTTTTCAACCATGGAACCAAAGGGCAAATATCATGACTATGAAAAACCCTAAAAGTCAATACTTAAAATTTATCTACCTTTTTCTTTTTCTTTTTCAAATTCTTGTTTTATAAGTGTTTTCCAAATTTGCCTTTTATTTTATTTTATTTTTGGTGTTAAAATTTCCAATTAATTGACATTACGATCTTAAAGTTGACTATAAATATACAAGTGAAAATATATAAATTTTGTCTAATTATTAATTAATTATTTTTTTGGAAAAATCAATTTAAAAGATAAATAAATAAATAAAATAATTTTTTTTTCTTCTAAAAAACACTAAAAAATGGTTTGTTCCTTTGTTTGTGTTTGTGTTTTGTGTTTTGTGTTTTGTGTTGTTGTTGTTGTTGTTTTTTGTTTTTTGTTTTTTTGTTTTGCTTTGCTTTGTTTTTTTTGTTTAATTTAAGGAAAAATTCATTTTTTTAAGTAGAAAAAAATTATTAAAAAACAAAATTGAAAAAATTAGAAAAATATAATTTTCCTTTCAAAATATGATATATATATATATATATATATATATATATATATATATATATATATATATATATATATATATTTATTTTATTTTTCTAAACTTTTTATTAATCAAGAAAACTGGATTACATCGATAACCATATGCACACAAAGGGAGTACCAAAAACCAATTCTCAACTCTGTCACTTAAATATTCTACTCCTGAATACACATATACATAAATCATAACATTTGGGCCTCTCTAGGCTTGGAACCCCACCATACAATAAAACATTAAGACCTAGATAGATGCCTCACCTAAGAATTCGAGTCTATCGACACCATAGCTGTACCTTGGTCATCCATAAGAACCAACCCAGATGTTACACGAAGGATCCCCTGAGGGCGACACTAAAGTGACCAATCCACTACAACAGAGACACCATCATCAATCCATGAAACCACAAACTATAAACCAACATACCACCATCACAAAACACCTCTGGCAAGTGAACACTGAAATTACGAGCCCCAAATAAGTTGAGATACATCATAGTTAGGAAAAACAACACACCCAGCTAAAACAAAAACACATGGATGTGACTTTGATAGGTCACCGTAATCCAAGAAATGAAAGGCCAACCAAGGCCTATCAAAACAAAAAAGCAGGAGATTTAGGAGAGAGCCATTTACCATCACCCATCACATTTTATTACTTCTCATTATTGGAAGATGCCACATTTGATAGAACTAGATCACTTGATCTAGGAGGGTCTCTAACGTCTTCATCATTAAACACACAAGGAATGTGGCTCTCCACATGCATGAGGCGAGCATCCATTCTGTCCACGCAGAACCTCAATTTTCTCAACATTCTTTTGACATCCTCCAAGGATGCAAAGATGTTTTACTTCTCTACTTGCTTATCCCTAAGTACCAAACCCAATGATTTGTCAATGAAGTGCAGTCGAGTTCAAGTAATATTTATTTCTACCCTTGGTGCGCCCGAGGTATGGCACCCACTCTGTTAGGTCCTCAAGCAATTTAAAGTCAGACATGGACTGCCTCTCCTTGTGTAGAAATATGTCACCACAGATTTGTTGGGAAATAGCCTTACCCCTATATCCAATTTGGGTTTTTCCACCACCACCCGTTCTACTCCTCTGCCTCTTTCATGGCGACATCTCCGAATAGTGAAGAGATAATTCTAGTTCCTTGTGGGCATTCTCCCTACTTACAAATGAACACATATACCAACCCAAACCCCCCTCAACCAAGTCTGGACACCAACACACAAACTCATCAAAATAACGCCAGATAAAGGAATGAAGGTTTGGGAATAATCCACCAGAGAAGGAAGAAGGAAACACTACTTCATCCACAATTTCAACTCCCTCAACCATTGGAAAAAATAAACACCAGCCCAAGACTACGAGACAATAAAAAATTGATGAATAGAGACCTAACTTCAAACCCCACCCACAATGCCAGACTCTATATGCAAATAAAACAACCCAAGCCAATCCTCGCCACATTAAATAGTTAGAATTGTGCAATCAGCAGTGGGAAACTGACCTAGACCTAGACACCAACTCACCTTAGAATGCTCAAGAAAAAATGAGACTTTAAAAGGAAATTAACATGCCGTGACTAAGACATGCCTCTTAAGACCCAATTTACCACAAAGGCACAATAGGACATTCACCAACACCAAACAAGAGACTAATACACAAGAGATTAACTTACATGCCAGGAAGTCTAGCCCTAATTGAAATGGTTTAAGTTCCGATGCCCAACATGACCCAACTACAAATTCCACCACTACCTCCACACATCAGAGTGCAAGAACTCTCGAGATGAAAAACAATTGTTTTTTAATTTAAGGGAAAAATCCATTCTTTTAAAGAGGAAAAATAATTAAAATACAATACTAAAAAAATAAAAAATAAAATTTTCCTTTAAAATTCCAAAAAACACCATTTTTTTGTTGATAAAAAACACTAGATTATATTGCCATTGATAAAACAAGTACATTCTAATTTTCTATCGCTCTTCCTTCCTCATTCCGACCAAAATTGTTGGTGAGGAGAGCTGGAATATGAGACAAAAGATTTAACAATTTACCCCTTATTTCTAGAGGGTTACGTAGCCATACAAGCTAAAAAACTGCCAAAATAAATAGACAACATGTCAATTTCATATCAAGGTGGCGGACGAGGATGGTTCATGGATGGAGCAATCAATTAACCCTTCTACTTGGGCATGTGGTAGCCAATGTGCTCGAGGAAGGCCTCTAACTCGTGTAGGTGATCATTTGTTCACCTCTGGCTTTTGCGAATACTCTCTAATTGCTCCAGGATTTCCAACTGGGAGAACTAAATGTCATTAATGTATGCCACAAGATCCCTTTTGTCTTAATATCGATGCTCTCTAAGGATATCTACATTGGCCTGGATCCCTCGTAATTGATCAACAATCATTTCCAGGGAAGGAGGTTGAACAACATGACCAGGAGAGGGAGTTGGATTCTGGGCTAGCTCCTCCTCCCTTTCCGAGCTGGTTGAGTGATCCCCAGTGAAAGATGGTGCATCCCTTTCACGAGTGGTAGGATTTCCATGTTTCCCCCTCCCCTACAGGGTCTTCCTAATTGTTGTGACATACATGAAAATGAGAGGAGTTCTTAGATATGGACATGACCCTGGGCCAGATTTGCTTCAATATCACCACTATACAATAGGCTCCCAATTCCCCCCCACGACGAAAAACTATGGTAGGGAGCTGCCACAGTTGTATCAATGCAACACAACCTATCTTCCCTAATTCCCCCAACACACAAGAAAGGTAGCCACCCTGTGAGCGGAGTTAGCCACCAAGAATTTACACAATCAACCCCCTGGAGTGGCGCCAAGAACCCAATTTCCTACCCAGGCTCTAAGCCAAAATAGTCTGGGGTCATAAACGAACGAGGGAGCCCCAAATGACCACAAATCCATGAGGAAAAAATGAAATAATTCCCCACAGAGACCAGGGGCACCAGCTACAATTGACTGACTCACACCTTGTCAAACCCACAAGAACACTGGACTAGGATCCCACCCTATAACTTCTAATCATGACCAGAATAAGACAAAGATACCATCCTCTCTCAGGGGAGATTACCACAATAGGCCTAAAAAAATGGAATTAAAAGAAAAAAAACAAACACCAATGAAAGGTATAATACATTACCAAAATATTCCAACCATGGCAGTGCGCCATCAATGCAGATAGGATGTGGCTAGCGTATGGGAGAGAAACAACCCAACAAGGAAACAACCACCTAGAAGAGTAGAATTACCATCCACACACACTGCCAGATCCCAACAAAAATCCCGAGAGCAACACCACACACAAGAGATGGCATCCGTGTTTAAATCTTTACTAGCCCAACATTTCAACTTTTGCTCGCAGGACTAAATAGCAATCTTGACCGTTACCTCCATCTACAACGTTTCTTCTCATCACCCAACACAACCAACCTCTCACATACCACAACCAGAGCATATAACTAAAAACCACCACTTCTAGAACAATCCGACATCGGGCCAAGTTCCGTGTACTTACCCTCTTTAACATTTGCATGGGGGAAGATTGGCTAGGGGTGGGGATCCCAAGCCCTGCTCAACCGAGGGTCGGTCACCCCATCGGAGGAATACCATAATTTTTTTTTAAATCTAAAAACTAAAAATACAAAAATAAAATAAAAACTTAAAAAATATAAAATACATAACTAAAAAATTATTTTAAAAAGTTATTAATATATTTAAGGAAATTATAAATTAAAAGAAAAATAAAAGAAAAAAAAATTATAATATAAATGAAAAATGTTAAGCAAAATTTAATTAAAAAATTTAAATTAAAACATAAAAGAATTAAAAAAACCAAACCAAAAAGAAGAAATAAGGGGGCAGGGGAAGGGGGCATCACCCCTCTATCCATGCAACTAGCCTACAACCCCCACACAAACAAGAGGAAATTTGTGACCACGAAACAAGAGTCACCCAGGTCAGACAAATGCAATCAGATTTAGAAATGCATGAGACAACCACTAATTGGCTCCTAGACACATGAAATTTATGGGATTGTCACAACCAATGCTTCCATTTGGTTACACTTTACTGGTATATGAAAATGTTGTTGGGTCAAGTTCTATAAGGGAAACAAGAGGAATCTAATGATATTTTTGTATTCATGAACAACATCCAACAAATTCAGAAAAAATTCCGCATCAGTCTGGTTAGCTTGAATGCTCGACTTGGGGACATTGAAAAGCTATTGAAAAACAAAAACCAACCTACTTCAGATCCTAATTTCATGGCTTCAACTCCATCTTCGTCCTTCAATGAATTCTGATGGCTTAGGTTTCCTGAAGATTTTCTTACTTTTGGATATGCATGTTATTTAGTTTGTTGGTTCTACAACTAGGTCTTGTTTTTCCAACCAAAAAGTCGTCTCCTCTATCATGCTTGCTTTTAGTGGTGAGTATGAATGCACAATACACTTGTATTTTTGTATTAGCTCGACAATACACAAAATAACAATTTTGGGTCTATGTTACAAATTGAAATTTTATCTCTAATGTTAATGGTATGTTCTCCCTTGTGGAAGACACATTGTATTTTTTGAAATATGAATTAATGGAAGTAGGACCATTAAAAAAAAGTAAGTTTTTAAATATTTTTTAAATTTTTTGTGTATCATTTTGTTTTTAATTTAATTTGGAAAATAAATATTTTTTAGCGTAGTCTAATTAATATATGAAATAACTCTTTCCCATCATTGTTAACTGGGCTATTTGGAAATCAAGGAACTGCGCCATTTTTGATGACAAACCTATTCACTGGCCCTTGCTCGAGGCTAGTGTTGTAGCTGCCCTGAGGGAACTTCCCGACCCTACCCCTCCGCCATCTAGACAACCTGTTCCGCCTCCTCCCATCGACCCAAGCATGCCTTGGGCATATTTCGACGGCGCTGCAAACCAACAGAGCTGTGGAGGAGGCTTCATCCTCCATGTAACAGAAAATCACCATTACAAAATTAAGGCTGGTCTGGGGGTCGGAACAAACAACTTTGCTGAACTGATTACACTTCGTCACCTTCTACACTTTGCATTGAGGCACAATTGCATTAGCATCAATATTTTTGGAGATTCACAGATCATTATTAATTGGATTAATGGCACAGCTACTTGTCACATGCACTCTCTCAGCACTATCTTACAAGAAGCTCTCGATCTCAAAGCAGCTTTTAACTATATTTCTATCTCTCATATATACAGGGAACACAATAAGGGTGCCGACAAACTTTCCAAGGAGGCAGCGCTGATGGACAGAGGACTATGGGAGATTACAGAGATCACTGATCAACAGGAGCAAAATTTTTACCACCGGCCATATATAGATCCAGGATACCCAACCCTGGATCAGCAAATAGCACATTAAATATATTTATTGTTGACAGCTCTCCACAGAAATATACTGTTATTTTGGTTTTTTGTTAGGATGAACAGCATAATGCAATGAACTGATAGCATACCCTGCGTGGTAATGCAACAAACAACAATTGAAGATACTCTGTATATAACAGACTCTTATGTAAAAAACTGCTTATTATTGAAATATATAATGATTTTTCCAGAGGAAAAAAACTCTTTCCCAAACACTTTTTCAAGTTAATTTTACCCAAAATATATATATATATATATATATATATATATATATATATATATATATATATATATATATATATATATATATATATATATATATATATATATATTTTTAAATTATAAGTTTATGATGTTTAATTTGCAAAGTTTGAGTGCCTCACGGGGTTTTTAGCGCTATAAATCTTTTTATAAATTCAAAAATGGATTTTAAATCAGAAAAAATCACAATCTTGCTTGGAATTGTATAACTAGATTTCGGCCAAAAAGCAATTTTTTCCTCATTAGAGAAATTTTGAGGTCTAAAATGGGTCTCCTAAGGGATATTATAAAATAATAGTGGAAATAATAAAATAAGATTAGATTACCTCATCATGTTTTGGAGGGAAAAAATAAAAATTTACTTTTTCAACTTATATCCCTATGATTTTACTCATTTTTCGAGCGAGAGCACCCATGGAATGCATAATTTAATTTTGCATCCAATGAGTACGAATGTTGCATACTTTTGATGGACCATACTACACGAAAAATGTGAAATACATGAAAAAATGAGATTGCAATTATGCGTTTTCATGTATTTCACATTTTTCGTGAAGTAGGGTCCATCTAAAGTATGCAACATGGGTACTCCTTGGATGCAAAATTAAATTCTGCATCTAACGAGTGCTCCCACTCAAAATTTGAGTGAAATCACAAGGAATCAGTTGAAAATACGAGTTGGAAAAGTAGTTTTTTTTGTTTTTTGTTTTTTAATCATTTTACCTTTTTACTCCAAAAGTGTTGAATCATCCCCAATGGTTGACATCATCATATTGAATCCTATTGGTTCTCATAAAGTTTATTTTTGTTGTACATTTTTATTTTAGGGTTCATTTTTTACCTCAAAATTTCTCTAATGGATTGCGATTGGAGTCTCAACCTCGCAAGTCATTAAATGTCACTCACTTAGCCTTTTCTAGTTCTAGATCCCATTGAGGTTGATTCCCCCAATCAATAGGAGTATTTTTCTTACTTTATTATTTTATTACTTCAAATCCATGAAGGCCCTCCAATGCATCGACCAATCAAATCAATGGTGGTGGTTTAAATCGTAGAAATTCATGGCACTGATGTTTTTGGAACCCACAAGACATTTGAGTTTGGAATGGTTCATTTTGGGTTGGGAGAATCCAGAGGTTTGGAGGTTTTACAAGTGGCCACTCTGTGAACAGTGGATGAGCTATATATCCAATCTTATCTGATATTCCAATACTTTTACAAATGGCTTCGATCTACCTCGAGCCGGGTGGTTGGATCTCCTCGACACTAGGCCCCATGCCGGTCTAGGGTCTTCGCACCTATCTCCTTGAGAAAATTTTCAAATCAATTAGATGTCAAACATAACATGTATGATTTATAAATGTGTCAATAATATTGTTTATAAAATCCTATTTGGTTGGAATGCATTACCACTGCAATAATAATTTCACGATAGTTTAATTGATTGAAGGAAAAGGTAAATGGTAGGCTATTAAATTATCCTTTAACATTCATGACAATTAGAACTTTTTAGTTTGGCTGGAATGCACTACCACTACAATATGAATTTAATAACCATCTCTTTGATCAAAGGAACAAGGTAAACCAACAGGCTGTTTAATTATACTTTTGATGTTCGTGATATTTCTAACTTTGCAAGTACATAGACCTGTGTTGTTACTGCTAATTTTGGGATTACCTATAATTTGAGGTTTTATCTTTTTATGAAAGTGCATGGATAAAGGGCATTGAGTTAGAGATAAAGAACGATTTATTCAAGAAATTTGAACAAAGAATCTCAAAGCAAGGATAGAATAACACAATACAGTAGTAGAGGATATAATAACATCTTAGATACAGTTGACCTTTATGTCTTTGATGAGTGATTGTTGAAATGCTACTGGCGAAGGAAGACCTCCTTCTCTATTAAACTAATCCCATTTTATTCATGGTTATCATATTTGATTATTTTTCTTTCCAGATTGAATAGGAAAGATGAAGAAGTGAATGGGAAGTAACAATGATCCAAGACTTTGAGTGAAGGAGCTTGCTTGCCCAATTGGTAGGTACTTAAGCAGAGATAGTTAAAAGGCATAAGCTAATCTAATATTCATAATAACTATATATATATATATATATATATATATATATATATATATATATATTCCATTTGTTTATTTATTTAGTGGAAGGTATTTACATCTTTTATACCGCAAAGAAAGTCTTAACTTGGCAAGTAATGGTTAAAAAAAGCGATAAAAAGGTAAATTACTATGCTAAGCCGATCTCCAAGGTAAAATTATGGAGATGGAGTCTAATTTTTTTGATATTTATCAACTTCCTTAAAACTTAAATTATATGTAATAATTGTGTTCATCTCGTTGAGACCTTTCCAATGATATAAAATTTTCCTCAATCTAACTCCCATATCAAGAGATATGGCCAATTGTAGTATGGCCTATCAGGTCTCACCACGTTACTCTGACCTACCATGTGGGAAGAAAAAACTAATCACATGAATTCTTTCACCTCTCCTCCTACACGACTTCACCTTAGAGTGGACCCCCAATGCCACATCACCTTGGGACTATGCATTCGTCCAAATTCGTCGAGGTGACATCACCCATCCTTATCACTCAGGTGATGTGGAAGTCCACCTCAATCTACTATATTGTACTGAAAAAATCTCATGGGGTTAGGCCTCCGCTTACACTTGTGCATGTCAGATCCACCACAGATTTAATGGGGTTAAGGCACTAGGGTGGCATCATTGATTTTTATCATCGAGGTGACATCACACCCCCCACATGGATCCTGTCCATGAGTGACACATGTCACTGATCTACAAGCCATTTGGCCCCACCAAAACCCCAAAACCATGTGACAAGTGTCTTGCCTCCTAGGCCACCATGTCGCTTGAGGCCACGTCTATTGTCACACTGGCCTTAGGTCCCACCAAACCATTTTCTCCTTGGAAAAGTGTAATTTTATGTTATAAAGTACTTATAGTCCCTCCATCGGGTTATGTTGAAAATCAAGAACGTGGCCCCACTGTGCCACATTGTCCCAACATTAAAATCATGACAGGATCACCCTGGCCTCCTTGTGAAATCATCGGGGTAATTATTT
Source organism: Pinus tabuliformis (assembly GCA_031772625.1). Lineage (NCBI taxonomy): Eukaryota > Viridiplantae > Streptophyta > Pinopsida > Pinales > Pinaceae > Pinus > Pinus tabuliformis. The sequence goes on along the minus strand of CM062807.1, from coordinate 212,261,030 downwards.
TTGGGTTCATCCAATGATGGAAATGCATCGTAGAAACCAATGGCTTGGAACACTTCTACTGTGCTAGGTTAAGGTGCCTGATTATAAGGTCATCTGAGGTTCAGAGCCCACTCCTTCGTAATCATGTAGACTCCTAGCGCTGCACATCCTACATGGGAGAATATGTATAGCTAAGCTTTTACCCAAAACTCTAGCACATTCCTCCTAAACCTAACATCAAGTCTCAACCATGCATGGATATTTATATATATAAACATATATACCAAATACTATCCTTCTTTAGCTTTGCGAGACTCGACCCATGCCTCTCTCTCTCTCTCTCTCTCTCTATATATATATATATATATATAGACTCCTTCGTAATCATGTAGACTCCTAGCGCTGCACATCCTACATGGGAGAATATGTATAGCTAAGCTTTTACCCAAAACTCTAGCACATTCCTCCTAAACCTAACATCAAGTCTCAACCATGCATGGATATTTATATATATAAACATATATACCAAATACTATCCTTCTTTAGCTTTGCAAGACTCAACCCATGCCTCTCTCTCTCTCTCTCTCTCTCTCTCTCTCTCTCTCTCTCTCTATATATATATATATATATGCATACAAAGAGAAATACCATCTGATTTTTTATCGCCTCAACCCAACCTTTATGTAGATAAAACAGAGCTCTACAATTTATTATTATTATTATCCAATTTTAAGGTCATGACCAAGCCATACACCAAATTGGTGTACAAGAACCCCTTGTTTGTGGGACAAGGGACCCGCCTCTGTGCATCGATTTGACTGCTAATTATACAAAGACATACATAATCTACCCCCCTCTGATTTTGAACTTATGACCTCTTAAGAGGAAACACATGTTATTAACCATTAGGCCCACTCAAGCTATAAACTAAGGTCTGATGGCCAAAATAAAATATACAATCAAGCATTTATTAGAGATTTGTCTCTCTCTTTCATGCTTAGGCCTTTAGACAATTATATTTATTACATAATATACAAAACATAATTCTATCCATTTATTTCAACTTAGGCCCCTTGGACTAGTTCCATGCTCATAACAGTTCAGATCTATATGCCTCTTATGCTGGTAATAAACAAGAAACAAGCTCATGATGGCATACAAGAATCCATTCAATTACTCAAGAGACACATAGGAAATCAACATTCCTCAAGAAGTAGGAAAACACATTCTTGTTGTAGCTACTACAACCACCCTCCAAATTTTTTCCTATACTGTGATTTTGGAGCCTTTCCTTATGTCCACACTAGCTTCTCTTTTATTACCATCAAGTATTCATGGTTTCATCAATATTTATTCTTTTCATTTGTGCTTGTGTTTGCTTGTTTTCATACTTATTTGATATTTTGAGTCACAAGCTAACCTTGTGACTTGAACTTGTAGTAGTCTTGGGCTTGCCTCTATAAACTGCACAATCATGGATGGAAAGCCAACCTTAATGACCAAAATTAAAAAATCCAGAATGAAAGCTCAACCTTGAGCTTGATAATTGTGCACTGATGGATGGCAACCCAACACTAAGATCGCAAAATGCGCAATCCATTCCCTGAGCTTAGAAAATATGAAATGCACTGAGTTGGGAAGTTGTCCAGTTCCCTGTAATTGTGCAATCTTCCTTGGCAATGTGCATGGAAAGTTTTCTGAAAAAGAAAAAAAATCAAAAAAAAATCAAAAAATAAATCCCTAGGAAATAGGGATTCATCATTAGTTTCCCGAAGGTGGTGTTATTGTCTATCAGTCCTGCTAGTCACCAGTGATCAAATGTGTTCTTTCAAAGTTTGTTGATAGGGTTATTAGGTCAAAATATTATATTTTCAAATAAAATTTTATCATTGGTTAGTTCTAGGTTGTTACTACTCCCTCCATTTCATGGTTTAATGCCATCACGGTCTTGACATTACTCCTTGTAAATAAAGAGCGTCTTGGTAATATCATCAATGAGTCATGTTGGGACAGGGTCCCCCGTGGTCAATTTTGGGGCAAAATCCCAAGTTTTGGGGTAGAAAGCCCAAGTTTTTGTTATGTAAAATGTAAAATATCTGCAAAATTTGGTTGCGTAGCACGTAGATAGTAAAGTGTCATAAAGGTTTTTTCCCTCTTTTATGTAAGTTGTGTCGACTTTAATAGATCTATCCATGGTCTGCAGACCATGAGATTTTATAAAAACGAGAGTCTTAGAGAGTCTAAGGTAGTTTGTAGTTGAGGATATTGATGAAGATGAATGTAATGGGTCATTAAGAAGTGAAGGGCGAAGAGTCTTAGAGTAGAAGAGAGGCTCTGCAGCTTTGTGCGCAGAGGCCTAGAGTAGAGTCCGCAGCTGAGTGCGCAAACCCCTGCAGCTGAGTGCCCAGGCTAGTCTTGAGTTTGTAAGCAGAACTCAAGTATCAATAAAGTGATTATCCCAGAAATATTTGTGTTTTTTCTATTTACTTCAGTTATGAATGAATGCAATTATATTATGATGAACGATGGGTTTACGATTTAATACTGTATTGATGCACGATTTTACACAATTTGTACTATCATATGAACGCAAGTAATAATAACTGTTTACGCAAAGAATATCTTGTTGCATGTTAAAGATATTAGATGCTTAAGCTGATATGGGTAATAAAAAATTAGGAATAATCACAGAGGTGCTTAAGCGGTTGATTTACCTGTTTAGGGTCCACGAAAGGCAGTCGTAGACCTTCGCGAAGGTCTAAAGGATGATTAGGAGAAGTATATCGACAAGCCCTAAAGGGATTATCAATCTGTGCGAAGACAGAGTTAGGGAATAAAACGACAATAAACTAATCTCTGGGTGTGGAAACTTGGTTCCAGCATCCCCCAATACTTCTTCGGGTGAGACTTCAGTCCGTGCTCCGTAGATTGATGCCGAAAGGGATAGTAGTGTAGGGATTTGTTTGGAAAACTTAACTCTGAACTTGGGTCAGGACCCACTAAGTTATCAAATGGTTCCGTTGCAAGTATCGAGATTTTAATAAAGAGATGTGTGATATTGCATCACTAGAATCCAACAAAAAAAGAAATTGAGGAGTGGTTGGATAATAATATCCACGAATTCACGATGCAAGAAAACATAATCTGCAATTGATGAAAGAACAGTGGTTGGACAAATATCTATACATAGAGATACACAAAATCTTCTTTTGTTCCTTCCGGATTGAGTTATACGAGTGGATCGCCAAATTAGCAGACCAGCAAGGAAGGTGGAGGCTTGACAATCCAATAGTGTGGACCCCGGAGTTAGTGCAGAGATTGGAAGCCTCAGAAGATAAGATCGCGCGCAGTGTTGATCACTGGATTGATCATGTCATTGGAGGATTTTTGATAGAGTTTCACGGTCGATACCTCGGTCATCTACAATGAAATAGAGTGACGCTTCTTCAAAGGACCACAAGGTAAGTATTTAAGGTCTTTGAATACTTGGATTAAAATGCTCTTGTGTGAAAAGCAGGTTATGCAATTACCTTGATGTTTGGAGCTACACGAAGTGGAAAGTTATTCTAGGATAGAAGGAGAATAGGGCTCGAATATAGCCCGCTGATTGAGCCTCCTTTGAGTGACAACGAAGGAGCAGCACAGGCTTCGCCATAAAGCGTTGTCCAGTTAGTAAGGCAAGGGTTCTAGTGAAGTTACTCGTTTTCAAGGGCTTGGGAAATGAGGACCTAGACCAATTTTGGTTCGTTGTGAAGGCTCTGTGGCAAGCCCAAAACATTACATATGATTAGATGAAGAAATAAATGTTGGTTACTCCTTTATAGGATCGCATGCTAACGTGGTACATTAAGTATTGCATTGATAACCAACAGCTATGTTGGAAGACATTCAGACTGCGTTGAATATGGAATTTAGTAGGCCCAAGTCTGAAGCGCAATCAATCGTTGGATTCAAGAAAATCATGACGAAGCCAAGCAAGACACCCTAAGAGCTGGATCAGAGATTGAAATGTAAGATCCGCGAAGCTAACATGAATATCACGGATGGGAAACACCGTGAATGGTTTGTGGCTTCACTCTTTCCTCATATAAGGGTTACTTTATCACAACAAAATATTGGGACCCAGACGGAAGCCTTGGAGATTGTGATAAGATTGCATGAGACACCAATTCAAGATGTTGCTGTGGGAGTTTAGCAAATTCACGCGAAGTTGTAAAATCTTTGCTTAGAGTTCCAAAGTCTGAAGAAGGATAGAGAAGCTCAGCCAAAGGTGCACGAAGAAGTTTGGTGTTTGAAATGTAAGAGTCATGGGCATGATAAAGATCATTTCCCTCTCTTCGAGAATTATGTTGCAGGAGGAGGGCCAATGCCTCTGAGGCCGGAAGCTCAAGAAGGGCCAAGTACAGGGCCCTTGTTGTGGTGTGTTATCTATCAGGTAGCTAGAAAACATGTGATAGTCAATTGTCACTTTCTACAGAAATTTGTATAGACACCGCAACAACTCTTCTACAACTTTTGCAATTCAGTAGGTCATGATGAGCGCAATTGCCGTAGTTATGAGTTAATGATGGAGAGAATGCCCACATATCGGAGGCAGACAGAAACTCGACCTCCAGATCAAGGCAATGGGGGAGCACGAGGAGGATATCAGGGGCGTCGACGAGGCCAAGGCGGAGGAGGACTTGCGAGAGGTCGGGGACAAGTTATTTTATACAATTATGGAGGGCCAGGACACTACACAAGAGAATGTATGAACTCGACTTGTCTGTCATGCTGATACTGTAATTAGTTTGACCATGCAACAAAATACTTCCCTGTATTAATAGATAATACACGCGAAAAGGGGACGCAACCTACCCAGAACCTGTAGATGCTGAGGGATAAACCCCACGAAGAGGATCCTAATGTGAATATCGTGTTGCGAAGTGGAATGACGACTGTTGAAGATAAGGGAAAGCAGCTCGAAGAAAGTGAATGGGCTCGCAAAGTTCTAGAGAGGGAGGTTGGATTTGATTTAGAGCGTGCAAAAGAAACCTTCATGGAAGCGAATAAAAGCTTCACTGAGGCTTCTACCTTAGGAAGTTAGGATAAGCAGTCTGAAGAAATGGACCCATCCATGCTTACTACCTTTTTGAAGACCTGTATGAAGCTGCTACGTGATAGAAAGGCTGTAAAAGGATTGCAGGAGTTGATCAATAAATGTGATGGTAAAGAAAATGCTCTTGAGGGACCACGCATGGTCAGGGAAATTGGTAAGCATAAGGCAAGAACAAGGCGTGAGATGAGTCTCACCGTGCAAATAGGGAATATGAAAGGGATCAAGTTATTTTGGATCTTAGGTTCGATGAAAATGTTTTTCCAAAACAAACATGGGAGACAATGGGGAGACCTATGCTGCAGTGGTCTCTGATTCAATTGAGGATGGAGAATCAGCAAAAGATTATCCCCATGGGAAGATTGCAGGGAGTGATAGTAGATATTGAAGGTGCGAGCGCATTGGCTGATTTCGAAGTGAGAGAGATTGTGGATGATAGAGATTGGATATTGACATGAATGGGGTGATCAATTTGAAGAAGCAGACGATGTCATTTGAAAAAAAATCACTTCGCATAGTAGTAGCTTTGGACCCTTCAGAAGGACCGCGCTATACTGAACTAGTTCGCAATTATGGAAGTGACGATGATTTGGACCAAATCTACAAGATAACAGTGCGAGATCAAGATTGGGTGAATCCGACAACTGATGGATGTACTGCATGGGACCGTGAAAGTTTTTGTACATCATATTCGGATGAAGAATTAGAACATTGCTAGAATCGATTGCACGAAGTATCTACGTTGCGTTGTAACATGATGACTAAATCCATGTGCTGTGTATCATCGAAGGTAAGGAGTTTTCCTTATTATGATGGTTTAACTAACGTAGATAAATTTTTGGATGCATTTGAAAGGGAAGTACCAGAGAAGCATTGCTTACAAGCCTTGGATTTGGCGTTGTGCGCTATGCTCACAAGATGGTGGAGTACACATAAAGACAATTTTGATGGATGGCACGAATACAGAAGAATGATGAGGGTGTGGTTTGGTCACCCAAAGGTGCGATTGATAGAGAAATATGATGGGAGGAGTGATCTGCACGGTCACTTAGCAAAATGGATTGATGCTTGTGGAGCAGAACCACAATCAGAATGGGTGCATTTGTTCTGTCACAATTTGGATGTAATACCAATGAATTAGTACTTGGAGACAGAGCTCTGCCATGACATGGATGAATGGGATATTTTGAGACTAGTGTTCTTGATGACATTCAACTTTAAGGATGGATTCAAGTGCGTCGATGAAGCACTGCAGGAGGTCAAGGCAATGATATTCAGAATCCCACAGGATCCCCTGGATTTGATTCAACCATATTGGACCACCCAGCTACGCCATGCGCTGGAGTGCTACAATGTGACTGCTGAAGAAGAAGAGGATGATCTAAGGAACATTAATATCCCAGAGGTAGAAGGTCACCACGAAGTTGAGGGGCCATAGATAGAGAACCCATATATCACCGCACCGCTGAAAACTAGACAAGTGAACATTGGAACAGAGGCAGAGCCGAAGTTTGTGAAGATAGGGGACTACTAGGATGATGCTATAGTGGATAAGGTCGCTAAGCTGCTCCACGAGTACCAGGATTTGTTCCCTACAGAGTTTTTAGACTTGAAAGGGATAATAGGCAATTTAGGAGTGATGAAAATAATGTTGAAACCAGATGTGAAGCCTGTGAAGTAGAGGCCATATTGCCTTAATACTAAGTACAAGGAGAAGGTCCACTTGGAGTTGGACAAGATGTTGGCAGCGAGTATTATTGAACCTGTGGAGGAGTCTTATTGGGTAAGTCCAATGGTCATTTAGGAAAAGAAGAAGAAGGATGAGATAAGGATCTGCGTATATCTTAGGAATTTGAACGATGCTTGTGTTCATGATCCTTTTATAACTCCGTTCACAGATGAAGTGCTAGATAATGTTGACAGGCAGGAGGCCTATTCATTCACTGATGAGTTCTCTGGATACCAACAGATAAAGATCGCGTAGAAAGATAGGAGTAAGATTACCTTTGCAATCGAGTGGGGATGCTTTCAGTATACAGTAATGCCTTTTGGACTTAAGAATACACCAACGATATTTTTTCCTGTAGTTATTGCGGCATTCAAAGAGTTCATTCACAAGTTTTGGAGGTTTATTTGATGACTAGATTGTGTTTGGACTAGTCAAATGCCATGTAGCTAGTTTGCGCTTGAAGCTGGATACGTGCCGAAGGTCTCAGATCACGTTAAACTTGAAGAAGTGCTTATTTTGTGTTCCTTTCATAATCTTGCCGGGTCATGTAGTGTGCAGACAAGGATTAATGGTGGAACCTGCAAAGATCACGGTCATAATTAACTTGGAGGTGCCAAGGAGTGTTAAACAACTGCACGCAACACTGGGTCATAATGGATACTATCGAAAGTTCATCATGATTTATGCTCAGATTACCACGCTGATGGAAAAACTATTGAATAAGGATGCTACATTATGTTGGAATGAAGAATGTCAGTGGAGCCTGGATGTGTTAAAGGAGAAACTGGTCACTGCGCCGACCCTAGTCTTCCTGGATTGGAAGAAGTATTTTCATGTGCATGTGGATGCATCATGTATTGTGCTAGGAGTAGTACTAAAACAGGCCGACAAAGGAGAATTGGATCACCTAATGGCATTTGCAAGTAGGAAGTTGTCTAAGGTTGAAAAGAACAATTCGACGATGGAGCGCGAAGGGTTGGATATGGTGTACGTGCTCCAAAATTTCAAGCATTACTTGCTAGGCATATACTTTAAGATGTACAAAGACCATTTTGCATTAAAGTACCTGGTCAACAAGCCTATGTTGGGGGGAAAAATATGCAGATGGCTGCTGCTGTTTTAGGAGTACGATTTCAAAGTAATTGTGAAGCTAGGACGATTGAATGTAGGGCCGAATCACCTGTCGCGCATTGAAACATGGGAGGAGCCTACCAATTTGGAGGAAGGGTTGCCTGACACGCAGCTCTTTGTGGTGCATGTAGTAGACAATAATTTTTCAAACATTATCCATTTCCTATACAGGAACGACTCTAGAAGGATACATGAGTCAACAAAATAAGGAATTGGTGGTGCGCATGACATATTTTTCTGTTATTGCAGGTCACTTATATAAGATGGTATCAGATGAAATAATGTGACGCTATGTGCCTGATTTTGAATGAAGTAGTATCCTAGCTAAAGCTCATGGTGGAGCTACAGGAGGTCATTATGCAGGAAAAGAAACAACGTAGAAGATTTTCCGCATTGGGTTGTGGTGGCCAACATTGCATAAGGATTCGAAAGCATATTGTAGGGAGTGCGATGCATGTCAGAGAACTAACAGGCCATCATGGAGGGATGAACTGCATCTGAATCTGCATGTGTCATTGTAGCCATTCGAAAAATGCACAATTGACTTTGTAGGACTGATTCATCCTCCAGGAAAGAAGAGAGGTGCACGGTACATCATCACCACGATCGAGTATTTGACTAGATGGGTGGAGGCACAACCTATAAAGGACTATACAGGGGCAGCCACAACAAAATTTCTATTTGAATATGTGTTGACCAGGTTCACTTACCCAAAGATTTTGATGAGTGATCGCGGTACGCATTTCCTTAATGAAACGATCAAAGTGCTGACAGAGGAGTTCCAAGTTTATTATCAAAAGAGTATGCCATATCACCCTTAGGCCAATGGGATGGACAAAGTGTTTAATAAGATATTGGAGAACGTGTTGACAAAGGTTTGCAATGCGCAACGAAATGATTGGGACGAGCATGTACCAATGGTGCTATGGGCTTATAGAACTACTTGTAAGAAGTTGACTGGACAAGCACCTTTAAGGTTGGTCTATGGCGTGGAGGCAGTGATTCCTATGGAATACATTGTGTCTAGTCTACGCATAGTAGCATTCACAGGTATGGCAGATCATGGAGCCTTAGAAGAGTGGCTCACGCAACTGACAAAGCTTGAGGAATATAGATTTTTAGCTAGATTACATCAATAAGTTCAGAAGGATCGCAAAAAGGCATGACACGATCGGCACATCAAACTGTGCACCTTCAAGGTAAATGATTTAGTTTTATTATATGACAACAAGTTTGATAAATTTCCAGGAAAATTTCAGATGCATTGGTTGGGGCCATATGTGATCAAGGAGATTACCGATGGTGGAGTACTTCAACTTGTGAAATTGAATGGAGATCCATTTCCAAGAAAGGTAAATGGCAGCTGATTGAAGTCATACACCAGGGATTTGGCTAGATGACTATATGATGGTAGCACAGTCTTAGCGCTCCAGGTAGCTGGAAGGAGGCAGGGGACTATAAACTACACTTTCCGGGTTGTAGAGCTGCGCAATCAGGGGTCTGCGTGAAACATGAGGATGTCACAATACCAACAGAAGTGCGAAGGGAGTTGTGCTATAGGGGTGGAGACCATGAAACATAGCCAGAAAGGGACCATTACCGTCATTGTTCATGATTTGACTACTAGAAGACAATTAAGAGGAGCGAGCGGCTGACATTTAAGGTTAAACTCAAGTGTGAAATCTATGGAAATCTACCGCCAATCTCCCATTTATGGATGGATTTTGGGGCGAATGGTCAAATTTGAATTTGAATTTTCCTATAAATTACAGGTGGCTATCCAGTGAGAAACACTTTTCATCCTGAGAATTTCTGAGTTGTGCTGTCTGTTGCGTGAGCTCTTTGAGAATTTTCTTGCAAGCCCCGTGTCTGATCAATATCCCGAGTCCGATCAGAACCTCATTAACAACTTCATGTCTGCACCAGCTAAGACAATTAGTACTGGGGGTGCTGTCACCTCTCAGGGAGCTTCCTCTGAGGTCATGAGTATGGAGGTTCCCGTAGCAGTGCCTAAGGCGCCGAGGTCACCTAGGCCGACGCCTACGCCGAATAGAGAGGCTCCCAAGCCTAAAAGGGATAAATAAAAGAAGATGATGCCAATCCACGAGTCACCAAGGAAACATCCAAATACATAGGCTCAGAGAAAAGAGAAGAAAACCACATAGGAGAAAGGAAAAGTGGTAGAACTAGATGCTGAAGAGGGCGCAAAAGACATAGATATTGAGGGGGTAGACCCTATTTTGAAGCTGCTGGAATACATCCATCCATGCCAGGGCAAGGTGGAGGTCCCGAAGGACCCAAATGAGGGATAATTCCTTCTTAACACACCCTTGCTTCCATAAAATATAACTTTTGAAGGTTCGCGCTTGGCGCACATCCCACATCTGAAGCTTGAATATTTGGATTTGGGGGACATCGAGTGGTTCCCCCACTTGGCTACAGATACCTTCATGAAGCGAGTTTTCTACAAGGAGTTTGGTGTCATCGCATTGGAGCTGATGGAATGGATTCACGGGGTAAACAAGGTAGGGTTGTTGAACCTCCTATGGGTGCATCACTACCACCACGACCCTATAAATTTAATAGTCATTAAGCATTTGCTGTGCCTTTTTCATGACAGATGCTTTTGGTTGAGTGAACCGATACCAATAAATGATATGTTGATCCATCAGATCACATTGTTACCTCACTCTGGACTGAATCTGACAAAGGCATTTGGTGGAAAGACGGGCGAGCACAATCTCTTTGAGAGGTTGAAGGACAAGTTCAAACTTGTCAAGAAATCGCGCAGGTATTCCATTTCCAGTATTACTGACCCTGCAGTGAAGGTGGACATCCAAATTTTGGTTGGAAAATTGATGATGAAGTGCCACGCGGATGAGGTGTTGGAACCGGTGGTTTCATTAGAAACACAGTGCAGGAAGGGCATATAGTTCAACTGGGCACACTACCTGTGCAGCGAGTTCCTTGTGAACTGTAGAGAGGCACAAGACCAAAGTAAAACCTTTCCTTACTCATGGCTATTACTATTAGTTGTGTTGGCCACATGGGAGTTACTGGAGGATAGCTAGTTTCCTCCAGTCGAGACATATTTACCAGAAGCAGCCAATTTTTCTTCTCTCTGGACCACAAAGGATGCTGTTCGGGTTTGCGAAAACAAAATATTTTGGGTACTGATGGAGGTAAGCATCCATGCAACCATCAACCGAAATCCGTGGTTGTCGCTGACCATCTTTGAGTAGTTACCTGGGTACACAAATTTCAAAGCGGACTTCCACCGTGTTTACATTCGGGTGCGGAAGGGTCTGGATCAGAAGTGGTATGATCTCCCCTACTTGGCTACGGATGATGCCATTGCCGAAGTCCTTAAGCGTTGGCCAAAAAATTGGCACACAACATCGGATTTGATCACTGGGACTAGCAAGTCTATGGAGAAGCAGAAAAAGGAAGTGACCTAACTGAAGGTTCAGCAGTTGGAGGAAAAGAGAAAGAAGGAGATTGAGGAGTAAGCTCAAGCAGAAGCGGAGTACGCCACAAAGGAAAAAGCAGAGCAAGAAGACCGCAACTCTCACAGAAGTCAGAAATTTCCTTTGCCCCAAACGAAGGAAGACGAACGGTTAGAATAGGGCGGCAGAGATCAAGAGAGCACTCCTTTTTATGTAAAGCAACATAGGGAATATGAAAAGGAGGTACAACGAAAGAAGACAAAATCCTCCAAGTCGTCACTTGACCCAATCACCTTGAGAGAGGGTGACTTAGATGATATTGGCAATAAAGTAAGGGACACAACCACAGAACTACTGCAACAATTTGAGCAGCAGCAGAAGCAGGCACTAAGTGCCATATAGACAGGTTTGCGCAAGAGATAGATCAAAACAAATTGACTCCAGGACGGTGTAGGGCAGAGTAACGTGACATCAACTCGCATGGCGCAGGGGATCGCTCAAGCAGTTGAGTTGGTTCGATCCTTGGATCTCTGTGTATTCGTGCTGCCTTATGGAGCTCTGAGCATGGAGGCAGATGCTAACAAGGCTACTATTAGCACTTTGGGGAATATTGGTATGAACTTGGCCATGCTCCCCAGTGAATTCCTTCACATGCTGCAAGAAGGTGCGATTGTAGAAATTAGGGCCCAGGAGCAGTGTGTGATAAGCTTGATCAACGAGCTGAAATTCAACAACGAATAGATGTTCATTGAAAATATGACAGTGATCGAAGCATGGAAGAAGGTTCAGGAGCATAATGAGAAAACTGTAGCCGTGGTAACTAAAGCATGCAAGACGGTTCCTAAACTACACATAACAGAAGAAGCACTGTTAGAGGACAAAATTAGAAATTTGGCTGCAGGTGTGCGCGATGCGAAAACAAAAATGGCCATAGTTTAGTTTGAGCTGAACATGAAGATCACAGAGCTTGAGTTGAAGTGTGGTGAAGTAAAATTATGACTGCAGACACAAACAATTCCTCTAGCTTGATAGCGGGTCTAGCCACAACCGATACATTCTATGGAAGATCTCCTTAGGTTAGAACCAATTAAGAGGGCCTACCTCTTATTATGCTTATCCTGTTTGGTGATGAGCTTGCTTGCTCGCTCCAGCTATTTGTCGTTTCCTTATTCAAACGCCTGAAACAAGTAAACAAAAGCAAACAACAACCATGATAATAGACAAATTGTAATTCAACCTACTTAACAAGTCAAGAAACATTAAGCCATAAACATGTGAGATGACACTTTATGTAGGAAATCAATCGATAGTTGCGTATATATTGAATCGAGAAGAGATTACAACCATTGTCTTGGCGTTGTTGTTCTCCTCCAACAAAAACCAGGTTCCCACACAATTTCGTTAGCATTCCATGATGGCCTCAACAATGATAGTTTTAAGGCTCTTCCCTTTAGGCTTCACACTAAAACAACTTCACGCTTCTCCCTCACACACAACTAGAGAGCTACAAATATGAATAGCTTGCTGTTTACTCCAAACTTAATTAGCACTAGCACACCAACATTAACACTATCTTGTGCTTGGGAAAAAGGGAGGTTTATATAGCATGAATGGATGGGAGATGGTTCCTCTTCTCATGGGAGAAGGTATTATCTCTTGAGTTAGTTCCATCCTTATAGGGGAAATAGCCCAGACATCCTCGACTCCATCCAGCTCAACCATTTACCAGACTTCCGTTACGAAGCTTCTAGATCTGCAAGCTTTAGCTCCTTATTTAAAAAACTTTCCAAAAGAGGATCGACGTGATTGAAACAAAGCTTAGTTGCTCCGATCGGTGCTAGGGACAGTGTTAATCCCTGCATATCGGCGAGACGAGGACAAGGGTCATTAGCGTCGGTCTTGTAAACTAGGAAAAAACAGAAGATTTTGGGGAAATGGTGCAAAAGGGAATTGTTCTGCTCATGAAGAGGGACATAATGGGAGTTTCTTCATGAAGGGAAATTTAGGGTTCACTGTAGAGGTCCTTCAGAATCGAGGAATGGGAAGTACAGGGAAAGTGACAAAATGTTGTGTAATAGATGCCCCCTAAAGCGTGAATGCCGAACTAGAGTGAGGGATGAAATGCTTTATGAATCAATGTGGGGAATCAGAGTGTGTCATTAGAAAACCTGCAAGCAAGTATAGATACACATACATAATTGAAAACTCTATCAAATGATACATGAATCGTGGTATGGATGCAACCATCCAGAGAATGATCATGTAAATGGATCTAGGCATGGGTGCAGCCATATGATAAAGAGGATCATATCGAAACCAAGGTATGGTCGCAGCCATCCAATAATGAGAAAGATCACATATGATAACTCATGGTATGGTCGCATCCATCCATCTGAGAGAGACATGCATACCGACATAATCATGTCACATCATCTTGCAACCTAGAATTTTTGTAATCTGAGCTTAGGATCTTGTGCTCCAAAACAACCTGATCAAAGTAAAAATTATAACATGTGAAAAGATGCGTTGACGTCGAACGCGCTATAAAATCGCTTGATTACCATCCAATGATGTGAAATGTTAACAAGCGTGAGAGAAACCATCAATAATGACAATGGTCCTCAAGGTACTAGCAACAAAATCCATGGAATTTGAATAGAGGGACATAAGTCGAACACCCATGAAATCACTCGATCGAAAGCCAATGATGTGAACTTGTCGTCAAGTGTGAAGAACTTTCCATTAGGGCATGCAAGCTCTAAGGTACCAGAAGGGAGTCTCTTGGTCAACTTCCTGGATAATGAGCTGAAGTTGACAAGAAGCGACCGTGTCGAAGGAGGGACATAATGTATCCCACATCATTGACATGAGACAAAAGGATGCAAAATGATTTTGGATGATACAGAGAATCAGGGGTAAGTGCAACTGCAGAAGGACAACTCTTGAACATATAGGCGACACGACTGGAAGTTTGGAAGCTTTTGGATCCATAGGATCAATCGTCATGATGACATGGTAGAGATCAAATGGAAGGCAAAAATAAACGTCCCAACCTAGGAAGGTCAATGATACAAAGGAGGATATCCCAACCTGACACGAAGCAGAAAGTGTCATGTTCAAGAGTGAGATGCTGACACAACTGATTAGATTTCCAAATTTCTCCCCACCATTTCTAGCAGGTACCCCAATTATTTTTTAATCGTGAGCTTGAAGGGGATAGCAATCTGACCTAGTAAGTTTAATGAGCCTTAGGAAGGAGAAGCTCATGTTCGTCATGGTGACGAATTTGATGTCATTATATGTTTTAACGAGTCTGACAAAGTTGTAACTTGGTATCTTTTTCATGTTTAGAGAGTTTGAAAAAGACATGGAAAATAAAACTCCACATGGTCCCTTTTTGTACATTTGTGTCTCTCAAGTTCGAAAAGGTAGAAAACGATACTTGAGAGATCCGCTTGACCATTTCAGTCAAGGAGTACCATTTTCGTAAATAGTGCATCCCAGCCAGAAAAATGGGTAAACGTATACTGGGTGCACGATGCTTCATACCCATTAACGAGTTTGAATCGACAAGGGATCGACTACCTTTTCGTGTTTAAAGGGTCAGAAAATAGCTTGAAATTCGACCCCCCCATTTTATTCACTTTTATGAGTCAAAAGAGAAAAAATACTCGGTAATATTTTCATTTGAGTTTTACAAGTCGAGAAAAGAGCTGAAATGTGACTTGACATCATCGTCGAACATCCATCACCTGTTGTTACAAAAAAGGGTAAAGTGCATTATCCAACTCTTGAGGCAAAATAGGTCAAAATACTCACAAAACCTAATATTTCATGAAAAACTGAATAAAAAGGGGAAAAAGTAAATATTTTTTACCATTTACCATTTTACCTTGCTGTGGAAAACTTTTCACCCACTTTTTCCCTAATTGTTTCGGAGCAGATTCCAGGAGATCCGGGAGGTCATTTTCCGAGCTGCCAATCACAGGTAAGAGACAAGGCCCTAAGCTCCATTTCCATACTGTTTATTTCTGATTTCATCCATTTTTTGGATTTTGGAGGGAAGTTTTAGAAAACGTTTTTCACCCTCGGTCGGCGCGAGTTCCGAGCACAGAATCACGCCGACCAAGGGTGATTAAAACGCCCAATTACGTCGTCGGCGCAACTATTTTTAAAATAGGTGCACCAGCTCGATGAACAAGGAAAAATCACTTTTTCTCCCAAAATCACCGTTTGAATCCATATTTTGTTGGCCAAAAATGATTATTGACTTGAATATATGGTTTTTGCAGGAAAGAATCGTCGAAAATGGTAGACTGGAAAGAATGTGAGCACAAAGATGTGGACACTCAGGCATTGAATGATCCAAATTGCTTGAATGATTTGAGGAACTATGGGCTCCTCAAGTTATTTCCCACACCAGGGATGCAGGCTCAACCTAAGTTGCTTCGATATCTGACTAGTCTCTGGGACATAAATAAAGAAATATTTATCATTGGTGACCAAGAGCTGGAGTTAGAAAGTTCAAACATATATTTCATCACAGGACTGTCCTGGAGAGGGGAACTAGTCAACCTATATGGGTCATGACCGATTGGGGCAAGCATATCCATGCTACTTGTCGAACATTGCCCTGAAGCCCTCAAATCCAAGAGCAGAAAGATTGAGATTGCCACAATGCGAGATCTGACATTGAGAGTGCTACTATTGACTATCAACAGAGTGGTGGGGTCCCAAGCAGTGCACGAGACTAACAAGTTGAAATTTCTATACACCATTGATTGTATAACACCAATGATATTCAATTGGGTGGAAGCCATGAAGATCAACATAAAGCACCAACTGACAAAAGCTAAGGTAGGGAATCTGAAGCAAATTTTCTTCGGATCCATAATAGTGACCTTTTTCTTGGAACAGGTGCCGCTGTTCCAGTACCAACTAACTGAGGTAGATCCTCAAATGCCACGAGACCCACGGATGGCCCGTTGGATTTGTTTGATGCCTAGGATCACTGGGGGCCAACATATGACTTATAAGCCCGCCTTCTTTTCATGGCTACGACGACAGTTGATCATCGTGGAGGATTGGCCATACAGTGGTATGGACTTCCGTGGAGATCTGGACATGCTGCTACTAGATGGGGAGGATTTTGATGACGAAGGTAAAAAATCAATTTCTAATTTTGTGATTTTTTAATTGTTTTTGATATATATGTGTGTGTGTGTGTGTGTGTGTGTGTTTCTAACATTTTGTTTTGTCAATGTAGATGTTGGACTAGATCGTTCTGCCAGGATGTCCCCGATAGCTAGGCGCATTGCTCGCCAGTTTGATGTCGCTCCTTATTAGGAGGGGAGTATCAGACCGGATCCGCCGATTGCTAACTCGTGTTGCATGAGAAATTTCATGCTACCACAATCACCATGTTTATTAGTTCCTAGGTCCAACATTTTACATTTTTTAGGCCTGTGTGCCACGGATATATGAGGCCTGCGAGTCGCCGATGTTATATGAACACACATATTATTTTTTGGGGTTTTGATGTATTAAACATTATCACCATATATATATATATATATATATATATATATATATATATATATATATATATAGATATATATATATATATATGCTTTATTTTCTTTCTTACTATGGTACAAATGATTTCTTTTGACTCTTCACATGTTTCGTAAATGTCTATCTAACACATAATTAGCTAATGCATCTGTCAATGTATTCATGCATCTAGGAATATGATGATATGTAGTGTAATCAAAATGCCTTTCCAGTAGATGAATACATAGATACATTATTAATATCTGAGGGTTTCTGACGGAATATTTCTCGTTGAGTTGAAGGACAACAAGTTGTGAATCCAAGTTCACAACCAATGCTCGAATGTCAAGAGCAATGGCTTCTGACAACATTTCGATGACTGCACTGTATTCAACAATGTTATTAGTTGTGCGACCTAAACAAATACCTTGAAGATTAATCAACTCACCATCAGGGTCATAGATAGCCCATGACATAGAGGATATATTTTGGGTACTACGACAAGCACCGTCAGCAAAGCCGATGCGAGGAGTCATAGACATCTGCAAAGTAGGGAAAACATAGTAAACAAGAAAGCTGTTTGAAAACTAACACACCAAACCACACTGCACAGAAATGAATGAATAATGTACACAAGTAACCATGCAAGATGACCTAAGCATAATACTTTTTGAGATAAATCCCATTTCGGGGCTTGTCTAAAAGATTGCCTTCATAATCAATAAGCTCATAAGCCCCTTTTTTCAAAACGCATTTTACAATGTAGGGCCCATGCCACATGGGTTCGAACTTTCCTGCCCCTAGCTTATCATTAGATTGATCATATAGTAAAACCAAATCACTCTCAGACAATGCGCGGGGGGAGACTGACCGATCGAAATAGGACTTGACTCGCTTCTTTTGTGCTTCGATGACCAAAGCAGCGAGATAATGAGACTCATCCAGCCATTCTAGATATAAGAGGCGCTCTTCGTGAGGTGATGTTTCAGGGAGAAGTTTGAAAACTAGATTGAGTGAAGGAGTTTCACATTCAATCCGTAACGTTGCTTCTAGACCATAGACAAGCTGGAATGGTGTGAAACCAGTTGTGTCCATGGTCGAGGTTCGATAAGCTCACAGAGCTGAGACGAGCATGACATGCCAATTTGACTTGTGCATCCCAATAGTACACTGAAGAATTGTAACCAAAACTTTGTTCACAATTTCAACTTGACCGTTGGCCTGCGGATAATACGGGGTTGAGCCATCATGGCACAAACCAAACATAGAGGTCAGCTCAACCATCATGTAATCTCGGAAATGGGAACCATGGTTTGTGACAATGGCTTGAGGTACGCCAAACCTAGAAATAACGTGATTGAAAAGAAATTGAGCCGTCGTTTTACCGTCTGCAGAGTATGTAGGCATCGCTTTGTCCCATTTGGTGAAATAATCCATAGCAACGATAATATAACCATGCCCCCCAGCCGAACGAGGGTTACATGTCATATATTAACTCCCCATTTGGAAAAAGTACCAACAGTAATGATGGGATGTAGGTGAGCGGGTGGGGCGTGCATCTTGCGCTGGTAGATTTGGAATTCATGGCATTTGTGAACAACAAGGATGCAGTCCTTGAAAAGGATTTTTTGAGCGGTAGCATAGCCAGACATATGACCACCACAAGCCCCATAATGGCAGTCATTGAGAACTCTCTCAACCTCCTCGAGAGTAAGGCATAGACGAAGAACTGAATCGACACCGACATGGTATAAAATATCACCAATAATATGGTAGGGTTGGGAGTGATGCCAAATCCATCAACGATTATCCTTAGTCAACAGGGACTGGAATGTGGACGTCTAGAGATACATGATGATATCAACATACCATGGGTCAAGGGTGCTAATCAGGAAAAGAGTCTCATCCGGGAGCTATTCATTTGGACCAGTGGGAAGGGAACAAATCAACATGGCAAAAACTCGTGACTTCTTAGATTGGGCAACGGTAAACACCAAATCGAATTCTTGCAAGATGATGATCCATTTAGAATACTTGCCCCCCAGTAACTGATGAGTCAGGATGTAGGTCATGGGATTGCACTCATAAATCACAGTAGTAGTGAGTAAGAGAATGTAGTTCAGAAAGCGCTGAACAACCTGTACGATAGCTAAAGCAAACTTCTCGGCATGGGCATAACATGTTTCGGTGTCGAGGAGATTATGACTAAGGTAGTAGATAACATGTTCATTGCCTTTGTCATCGTCTTGTACTAATACCATAGCAATGGTACAAGGGGCTTTAGCTAGGTAAAGGAAGTAATCACGATGATAATCCGGGGGATGCAGAAAAGGAGATGACTGACTATTTTGAAAACTATGAGATTGATGATGATGATGTCAGAATGAAAGTGTTTGTTCAAAGTTTAACTGGAGATGTTAAAACCTGGTTTAGAGCCATCCCTGCAAACAGTATCAATGACCCACAAGCTCTTTATTAGAGCTTCTCAAACAGATGGGAAAAGAAGAAAGATCCTCTCCAAATTTTATCAGAATATGAAAACTTAAGAAGAGGCACACAAGAAACTGTCCAAGATTACTGTACCAGATTCAATAACATCTACAATGCTATTCCTCAAAATCTCAGATCTCCTCCAGATTTGGCCTTGATTAAATTCCCTGATGCATTTGATTCTGATATGGCATAATAACTTAGGGAAAGAGCCCCTCGAAACTTAGAAGAGATGCAGAGCATAGCTGTCAGTGTTGAGATCAATCTGATATCCAAATGATCTAGAGCTAGAGCTGAAAGAAGGACACCTTTCAAAGAAGAACCTTCTGCCTTTGAACAGAAATTAGATGCTATTATCAAAGGAATGGATAGACTTGGTGATAGAGTGGAAACAATTGAGAGAAAGTCCCCTTGGGATGGTCACCAAGCAACACTGGGAGAAATCCAAATTTCAGGAAGAATCAAAATCCTAACACTGGAAAGACAGGGCCGGACCAAAATACTAGGCCCCCATTTCAAGAAAATTATGCTGAAGCCTCAACTTCCGATGAACTAACAAAAGATACCCAAATTAATTTGATGGGACTTAACAATGAACAACAAGTTTTCTTGACCCAAGAGGATCAAGAAGCTCACATTGTGAAACAATTCCAAACTCAGTCAGGTGAATCATTTGACTTTACGGAGGGATATGATACAGCCATTTATGAAGTCCACAAACAATACAATCTAAAGAGCAGAAGAATAGATGTCCCTGAAATCAGCAAACAGAAAGATACCAAGCAGCCTAATAAAGGTAATATCAGTAACCCCCCTGTACATATTCTTGCTAGAACAGATCCTAACTCGAAAAACCCAATTGTTGAAGATATATCAGAAAATCAGCCACCTAGCAGACAACCTTCCACTGATAGTCATGCTAAAGAAAAAGAAGAAGGGCCTCTAGAACTTGATTTGGAAAAAAATTCATCCCGTAATCCCACTCCTGAAGAGGAGAAAAACGGAGAAAATCGAGTTGTCCGAAATGCAAAAACTTAGACCGAGAAACCTTTCAATCTTGAGACAGAAGTAGGCAAACTAAAGATAGTTGTTCCATTATCAAAATTAGCTAAACATGATGTCTACAGAAGTCAAATCAGCAGATCACTCAAAATATCTGTGAATGAAGATTCAGTAAATGTTTTTGATGACCAGCCAGAATTGATATTTGACCCTGAAGTGAATGGAAAAACAACAGAGAGAGAAGTTTCTCCTTTCTATGTAGGCCTAAAGATACTTGATAAAATACTTCATAATGCCATGTTTGATTCTGGAGCTTCTCATAACTTAATGCCCAAATCTGTAATGGAGAAACTTGACCTTGACATCACCAGGCCATATAAAGATCTTTTCTCTTTTGATTCAAGTCAGGTCAAATGTTTGGGTTTAATCAAAGACTTATGTGTGTCACTAGTCCAATATCCTGCCAAAACCATCCTAATGGACATAGTAGTTGCTGATATTCCACCGAAGTATGGCATGTTATTATCTAGATCTTGGGGTGCAAAGCTTCAAGGATCCCTATAGTTGGACATGTCTTACGCTACTATTTCAGTGTTTGGTCAACCAAAGAGTCTATAACGAGAAACCTTAATGAAGTATGTAGTGAGTAGCCAAGAGAAACCTCAAAATTTCCCTATCTACTCAATACGTTCAGATATGGATTCTTTTATCCTATACAATGCCGAAATTGGTCCCCCACATGAAATAAAAAATTTGGCAGATGAAACAGAAGAAACAACAAGTGAAAAGTCTAGTGTCTAAATCCAAGAAATTGCTGAAAATCATGAAACATCAGATAAACCAAAAGAAAATGAAAAACCAAATCCTCCCTCTTGAATAGATCCCTGAAGCTTTAGATTCTAATTATAAACATGAAATCCTTTGGTACTTAGAATTTGATGGTTTTGTGAACAAGTTAGGAGCAGAGGCAGGAGTCTGGGGGCACAATATTGAAAACAATCATGCTGAAGGTCATGCCTACAGGTTAAACTTTAGGTGCACTAATAATATGGCTGAATATGAAGCTTTGTTGCTAGGTCTTAAACTGGTCAAAAAATTGGGAGCAACTAGAGTGTTAGTCCTAGGAGATTCTGATTTAATTATTCAACAGATAAAAGGGAAGTTCTTGACAAATGATCCTAGATTGAGAGAATACAGAGGAACAACTATAGACATCCTCAACACATTTCTAGAAACTCAGCTTGCCAAAATCCCGAGAAAACAGAACTTGCAAGCTCACAACCTAGCAATGTTTGCCAGCGCCTTTAAATTACCATTTGAACCAAATCATCAATTCATAGCTAAAATTAGACACAAGCCAGCCATACCTGATAATGTAAAGAATTCGCAAGTGTTTTAAAGTGATAACCAGATCAACAATTTTTTAACTCTAGAAGAGGAATTTTCCAGCACTAATGTAGATGGAGACACAGTCAGTGACTTTGATCCAGCGAATCAAATAGAGACAGACATTTCAGTAGAAAATGCAACTCAAATGCTTTATCCAACAAAATTCACC
Organism: Pinus tabuliformis; assembly: GCA_031772625.1. Lineage (NCBI taxonomy): Eukaryota > Viridiplantae > Streptophyta > Pinopsida > Pinales > Pinaceae > Pinus > Pinus tabuliformis. Next base: position 212,239,047 of record CM062807.1, on the reverse strand, counting down.
AAAGAGGAAATACAAGATCTTAACCAAACAGACATTGATGACATCATTGAAGGAGAATCTGAAATTATAAATTTGAAAGACAATCATTTGCCCAAAGGATTAACTCCTTTGGAAGATCTCTTTGATTTCAACGACATTCCAAAGAAATCTCAGATGGAACCTCCAAAAGCAGACATTGAAGACTACAACATAGGAACTGAAGACAATCCAAAAATGATAAAATTGTCCAAATCTTTGCCCCCATATCAAAAGCTTAAGTATGTTGAATTGATCAAATAATTCCAGGATGTTTTTTCCTGGAGCTATGAAGACCTGAAATATTATGACACCTTTGTAATTCAACATACAATACCCCTCAAGGAAAATAAAAAACCATTCAAACAAAAGCTCAGAAGAATCAACCCAGTAATGCTTCCTTTAATTGAAAAGGAAATCAGATGAATGCATGATGCAGGGATAATTGCTCCAATTAGGTTTTCAGAGTGGGTATCTAATTTAGTGCCTACAAGGAAGAAAACAGGGGAAATCAGATTATGTGTTGACTTAATAAATGTAAACAAGGTTTCTTTGAAGGACAACTACCCTTTACCTAAAATGGATCACATCTTACAGAGGGTAGTAGGTGCTTCTAGGATTTCACTGTTGGATGGGTTTTTAGGTTCTAATCAGATTCTAGTTCATCCTGATGACCAAGAAAAGACTACATTTACAACACCATGGGGTACATTTAAATATGTTAAAATTACCGTTCAGACTTAAGAATGCAGGGGCAACCTTTCAATGAGCAATGGGCATAGCTTTTGCAAAAGAAATTCATGATTTTCTGGCTGTATATGTAGATGACCTCACTGTGTTTTCCAAATTAGACCAGCAACATTTAGATCATTTGAGACAAGTGTTCCTAAAATGCAGAGAATATGGTATTTCATTAAATCCTAAAAAATCTTTGTTTGGTTTAGAAGAAGGCAAATTTTTAGGCCACATCATCTCCAAAGATGGCATTAGAATTGATCCTGCTAGGATAAAAGCTATTCTGCAAATACCCCGCCCGAGAAATATCAAAGAACTTCAAGCTTTCCTAGGGAAGATTAACTTTTTGAGAAGATTCATACATAATCCGGCTGAATTAATTAGATTTTTGAACAACATGTTAAAAAAGGATTCAAATGTTAAATGGATAACAAAAGCCAAAAAAGCATTCGGAGAGATTAAAATGGCTTTGACCAGAACACTAGTCCTTACAAGTCCAAAGTTTGATAGACACTTCATAATTTTCTCATTTGCATCAGAACACACTATAACAATTGTTTTACTGCAAAAAGATGATCAAGGATGTGAAAAATCCATAGCCTTTTTCAGTAAAGCACTTAGAGATGCACCTCTGAATTACAAAATCATGGAAAAATTGGCTTATGCACTTGTGAAAACCATTCAAGACTTCAGAGTCTACATATTGTATTCACGTGTAATAGCTTACGTACCAAATGCTGTTGTAAAAGATATCCTGACTCGGGATGGAATTGAAGCGAACGAGGTAAATGGATAGCTAAAATATTGGAGTATGACATTGAAATACAACCTACAAAAGCTGATAAAAGGACAAGGATTGGCTAAACTCATGACTGAAACAAACTTTCGAGCCCTAGACATCAATGAACTGGATAACGAACAGGAGATGGCGACTCCACAAATCAGCGAGGCCTTCTTAGAATCACCTTGGTATGCTGATATATTTCATGTATTATTAAACCTGCAGGCTCTTACATGGTTATTTAGAACAAAGAAAAGATTTTTAAAGATGAAAGCTTCAAAATTCTGTATTTTAGATGGTGCTATTTTTTGGAAAAATTATGAATGTATTCTATTGAATTGTTTGATAAAAGAAGAAGTTGACAAAATTCTCAAAGAATTTCATGCAGGAGACTGCGGTGGACATCTCTACTGGAAATCAACTGCAGACAAAATCCTAAGGGCTAGATTTTACTGGCCATTCTTGTTCGCTGATGTAGAGAAGTTTGTCACTGCTTGCCACAAATGCCAAATTTTTGAAGGCAAAAAGAAACTATTACCCTTGCCATTGAGACCAATTTCCATTGAAAGACCCTTTCAACAATGGGGTTTGGACTTCATTGGAGAAATCCATCCTCCCTCATCTAGCCAACATAAATGGATTCTTACCGCCATAGACTATTCACCAAATGGATAGAAGCCATTCCCACTAGGCAAGCCAATGATACAGTGATTAAATGATTCTTAGAAGCCAACATCTTGTCTAGATTTGGTTGTCCTGAAAAAATCATAACCGATAATGTTGCTGCCTTCAAGTCCAAGAAACTGATAAATTTCTGCAGCAAATACCATATCAATTTAGGCCATTCTACAGCCTATTGCCCTCAAGGTAATGGTCTAGCTGAGTCTTCCAATAAAAGCGTGATCAATATTATTAAGAAACTGTTGGAAGAGAACAAGAAAAACTGACACAAAAAGCTTACAAATGCACTATGGGCAGACAGACTTACTACAAAGAGATCAATTGGATCTAGCCCTTATGAGTTGGTTTATGGCATGGAGGCTGCGTTTCCTTCATCATTAGGAGTTCCTGTAATGAAATTACTGCAAGAAGCTCAGGTTGAACCAAATGCCATTCAAAGGAGAATAAATCAGACCATCCATTTGCAGCAGAACAGGGAGGAAGTGCACCAAAGATCTCAAGTGTTACAAGAAAAACTCAAGAAGATATTTGATAAAAGGACCAAAGCTGAAGACTTATACATTAGAGACAAAGTTCTAAAGTGGGATTCCAGGAGATAAGACAAAGGAAAACATGGGAAGTTTGACTTCTTGTGGAAAGGGCCATTCATCATTCAGGCATTGCAAGGAAACAATACGTACTTTCTAAAGAGCCTAGATGGTTCAGAAACAGAAGAAGGACCAGTGAATGGTCGAATGCTGAAACACTACTTTGATCCAATTTTTTGATATATTCTGACTCTAACATGTACATAAGAAAATTCAGGATCAACAGCTTGAAAGAAGGGATCAACTTGTTCATTTCAGCAATGAGAATGAGGAGAAAAGTGCAGTAAATGTTGAAATCAATGAAGGAACTTTACCATTTTGTTTTTCCTCATTTTAGTTTATCAGAGCCCCAAAATGCCATTGAATGTCAGATTGCAGAAGAAGACTTTGGAGCAAGAACAAATAGTCCAACTAAAAGCTATCCAAAATAGATGTACGATTGTTTGAATCAGCTCAAGAAAAGTGTATATATTTTACATGATCCTTTTGTACAGTTTCTAGATTCAGCAAAGGAAGATTTCAGAACACAGTAAAAGTTACTCATAAGGCCATCTGACCTGCTGTTCTTGACTTTCCACCAGGGAAAGCCATCCCCAAGTGGAGCCAGTGTTATACTCCTATAGTAATAGGTGTCATATTTCATGATTGACTGGCTAAGCTCTGTAATATGTTCATCCTTTTCCTTGTAGCAAAGGTTTCCATATTATAAAAAAATCAAAAAATTAAAAAATTTAAAGAGGGTATACCATAAAAGAAAAATCAAAGTGTCAAAAGAATAAAATGGTCAAAAGAAAAAATGAACCCCAAATAAAGAAAGACTAGGAAAGTGTGCAAGTCCAAAAAGCCACTAATTTTTCATTTTTTGCAAATAAAGCATTGTGCGCAGCTTGTTAAATACATGCCATAATTGATGAATGGCCAGACAACTTAATCTTGGCCAGTTCATGTTTGAATTTTCTGTTTTAGAGATAGAGAATAAAATCTGTCCAAACTGTTTAATCTTGGCAGATAAGTAGATAGGTAGAGAAGCAAAGGAGCTCAACAACTTAACTTGAGCCCTTGGAAGTAATAAGTGCAGACATAGGTAGGCTTACAATGCAAAGAAAATAAAAGTTGAAAAGGGTTTTCCAGTCTAAGTGCACCCAAGAAAGAAGAAAAAATGTTAGGCAAAGTAGGCAGGGTAGGTAGATTGTTGTTGTAGAATGAGACTTGTGATAAGTTTTGTCTCTTAAAACATGTGTTAACTTACTGTTCTATCACAAAGTGCTATGGCATACATTACTCTTGGAGCAGCTCAAGCGAGGCAGATCTCATAACTAACTTCCCTTTACATCTTTCCCCTAATCATTTACTAACTCCCCCAAGGTATTAAGATCTGCTTAATATCTTTCACAAATCACTCATTTCATTTCATAAACAGTGCCTAAGTAAAACTCCATTTTACTTAGGAAATCGTACAAATATCACATAAACCTCTCTTTTTTCCCTAAGCCTAAGTTCATCACTTAGCGCTTTCATTTACATTTCTCTCATATTAATTATTAACACTTATTATATAAATCCTTTGCAAAACCCTCATTCTGTATTATGTAAATATAATGAAAACCCCAAAAATATTAATATCTCGCCCCGATTAACTATAACCATATCACTGCTTAAAACAGGGATTAATTAACCCCACGTTAATTAATAACCTAGCCTCGAACCAATAGAAATGCGCCGGAAACCATTAAAAAATGGTTTATCATACTGGGCCCGCGCATTAAACCTCTGCCATATTCTGTGAGCACCCACCGTTCGATCACCGCTCCACCATCGGACGACCGATAATCAATATTGCGCCACCCTTTTGACCGATGTTTAAGTCCCGGGGAAACGGTGGTTTTGGCGTCATGCCTTTGCCACACGACACGCTCCTGGGGTGTTCGCTCCCTCCCCGCTCGAAACCACCCAAGCCCAAAAGCGGTGCGGGAAAACTGCTTACTACCTTCCCCCTGTTGATGTCATCCGCTAATGTCAGTTGTCCTCTGCTTACGTCACCTTCCTCTGACGTCACCCGTCCGTCAAATCATGCTTTCCCGCCAAAATTTATTTTTCCAATTAAAGGGTAAAAACATCATTTTTGCTATATTTTTCCAGCATGCAGCGCTCCAAGCATAAGATTGACTGATGTTCATAATTCCAGTTTTCGACCGCCTCCAGACCACAAAGACTCCATCAATGAGCTCGCAGCCTCAGCCAAGCTGCCAGTTACAGTTTCCTTCCTTCAAACACAGTTGAAATCGAATCGAGGGACTTCCTAGCTCACAGAAGAAAGAAACAGAGATATATAGGGATATTTGCTACCTTAGCCAGTGGAAACCTGCGGAAACATGCATTGCAAGAGGAAAGGCGGTGTGAAGACATGTTAGCAGTTCTATTTTTCCAAAATAAAGCGGTGAACAGGGGTCATCTCAGCATTAAAGAGCACCAAGAGAAGTCAAAGAGTATTAGTTCAAGGATTAAAGTGTAAGATGAGCATTGAAGATGTCAGAACATAATTAAAGAAGGCAGATCAGAATTTAATGCACAGTAAAGATAGACAGTCGGCGCAAAGCTACATCAGAAGACAGTTGCAAGCCGAACCCCAAAGGCCTGTCTCCAACACAACATCAGTTATCTTTCTTGGGCCGCTTCTATGTTACTTGTAAACTAATTTAGGTTAAGATCTAGATATTATCTCACAGCTTTGATGAGATATTGTTTGTACATATTTTGTTGTATAAATACCCTCTTCATTAGAGTTTTGACGAGGTTGGGTGTGTGCGTATTTCTTAGACTCTGTTGTAATATTGAACTTTGGAATAAAAAGCCTTTGGAACCAACTGTTTTCTGGCCTACTGAATGAAGAATTGAAGCAGAGGATTTGTCACAAAATTCTTGAATCAAACTCCGGATCAATAAGTCCCTTATATCTTGTGTTTTACAGTTTTTCATGTTTATTATATCATCTGTGTTTCATGATCTAAATGATAAAGAAAATGGTTAATTCAGAATTTGCTTGGCTGCACTCTATTTTCAATCTTTATTATTCTTTGTGTTTTCTTCAGAATTAGAATAAACAATGAATTCTTAATTGCTCATTTTTCCTGGTTTTCTTATCTTGTTTATTTGCTAGGGAATTCTTAACTGCTCCTTATCAGTACTCATCCATTTTCCCTCTTTCAATATGTTGAAGGATTCTTAACTGCCCTTCACCCATTTGAGCCCATTCCATCTGCTTCAAGTTTTTCATTTGTTCCTTGTTTGACTACCTTGCTCTGTGATGCCATCCTTTGTTAAGAAATCAAATCCAGAAAGCCATCCTTCTTTGACTCCATCATGCCCAATGGACTAAACTGTTTTGTTTTACCTCACTGTTCTATTGAATCTCACCACCCAAACTCAAAACAAAACCCTTGAACTTCATAACTAGCCTAAAACCTTTTAAAAACAAATCTAAATCATAAAGAGAGAGCCCTCTCTGGATACAGATTGGCTAGATTCTGTATCTAAAAGATTGGTCTGTGGTTACCTCGACCGTATTCCATTTCTTACAACTTTTGCGAACAACCTGAGTTATAACAGGGCCTTGTTCAAATACAACTCCTGAACTCATCCAAAGAGCCATGAGAGCATTGGAAAATTTAGAGCAGACTAGAGAGGCCAAAGAAGAAATCAAAAGTCAACTAAAAAGGTCAGCTGAAGGAAGTGGCACTGGTTCTACTGCAACACCAACCAATCCGATAGCTGCCACATCATTTTTTGTTCCTCGAACCACACCTGGTTCATAGCCATCTATCAGTTCAATGCTAAAAAGAACTGAGAAAGAACAAGCTGACAAGTTGTTGGCAAAATTTCTCCTCTATAGTGATATTGCTTTCAGCATTGTAAGGAATAATCCATTTTTCCAACTTGTTGTTGATGCTATTTCCAGTGTTGGCCAAGGGTACAAAATCCCTTCTTATCATGATTTCAGAGGCCGGATTCTTCAAAATGAAAAGCGTGACTGCACCCAAATATTGGAGGACTTTCGGGCATCATGGGCACAAACAGGATGCACTGTTATGTCAGATGGTTGGACTGACCAAAAGGGGAGAACCATTATAAACTTCTTGGTTATTTGTTCGAAGGGGACTATGTTTATCAAATCTGTTGATGCATCTGCACAAATCAAAGATGCAAGAACTTTATTTGATTTGTTAGATGTGTTTATTTTTGAGGTGGGTGTAGAAAATGTTGTCCAAGTCATAATGGACAATGCTGCAAATTATGTTTTTGTTGGTAGGATGTTTATGGATAGGCATCCTACTTTATTTTGGACACCTTATGCTGCACACTGTATTGATTTGATGTTGGAGGACATAGGGAAAATTCCATTTGTCAAAGATATTGTTGATTCATCCAAAAGCATTACAAAATTTATATATAATCATACATCTATGCTTAGCTTGATGAGAAGATTCACCAACAACTAAGAGTTGGTGCACCCTGCCATTACATGATTTGCCACCAGTTTCATATCTCTTCAATCCCTCTTGAATTCTATGTGGGATGTGAAGAGAATGTTTCTTTCAGAGGAGTGGCGTGCTTTGCCAATGAGCCGCAAACCAGAGGGAGAGGCCGTATGCAGACTAGTTTCATACTAGGAAGACTTCTGGGCAGGAGTACAGGAGGTGTGCGCCATTACTGAACCTTTGGTAAAGGTTGTTCGGTTGGTTGATGGTGAGAAGCCCGCAATGGGCTATTTCTATGAGGCCATGGACAGGGCCAAAGAAGTCACTCGGGCCTACTAGATGGTAAAGGAGATGATGGGTTTCAGAGACAACTCCTCCTATGGGGAGTGATTGATGAGCGATGGAACAACACACTCCATCGTCCCATTCATGTTGCTGGGCTTTTCCTGAACCCTGCATTTTCTTACACATGTTGGTTTGATTTTGATGCTGAGATCATGGATGGATTTTTATCCTGTGTCCAGAAGATGGTGCGATCTCCAGAACAATGTATAGAGATCTCTAAACAAATTGAGACATATAGGATGGCAGGTGGCACATTTGGCTTTGACATGGCTGTCACTGATATGACGATTAAAATGCCAGGTATTTTTTAGTTTGTAACTTTATTTCAAATTTCATTGTCTCTTCAAATTCCATTTTTTCTTATGTTTATTTAAAATTTTATTTGTAATTTTGTTGTAGATGCATGGTGGAAAGTGTATGGTGGCAGGGTATCCCTTCTGCAAAAGCTTGTCATTCGCATCCTCAGCCAAACATGTAGCTCCTCAAGATGTGAGCGCAATTGAAGTGTATTTGAAAAAATACACAACAAGAAGCGCAACAGGTTAACACTTAAACATTTAAAATATTGCAAATTTACAAATAATTTTTTGAATTCATTAAACAATATTTTTTTTATAATTATTAATTATTATTTCATGGTCTTTGTACAGGCTGGAGTCCCAGCGCCTTAATGACATGGTCTATGTCTACTACAATCTTCGATTGTGGGTGAGGCAACTTGAGAATACACCTGATGTGGAGGCCATCTCATTGGATGGGATTGACACCACTGCTGCGTGGAGGGTTGAGGTCGAGAGGCCTCTCATGGAGTCTGTTGATGATTGGTTAGTGCAGGATGTAGTGGAGGGGGAGGAGGAGAAAGAGCAGGAGGAGGAGGAGGAGGAGGAGGAACAGGAGGAGGAGGTGACACCACCTGCCCGAGATACCACTGCCACCAGTAGAGGACGTGGTCTACCTCCTATAGCTCCTACCTCTAGTTCTTCAGTTTCTAGAGCACATCATACTCCACTGCCATCTCCACCACCATGGGCACCAGCATCTACATCTAGAGGGAAAGGGAAAGCTGTGGCATTTTCTCGCAAGAGGGGCAGAGGAAATCAATAGGATTAGACTTTAGTTATTTTCTTCATTTTATTGTATATGACATTATGACATGATGAGATACAATATCATATTTTTTGTTGATATTTTGAGGCTGAGTTGGGACTCAGGAGTCAGGACTTACTATTCAGGACATGATTTAATATTATGCTCGATTTTAGCACTAGAAATGATATTAAACATCTTATATATTAGTTATTTTATCATATTTATGAGTCAATGTATTTATTTTATGTTGTAGATGGTTTAGATATTAAAAAAATTGAAAAAAATGAAAAAAAATGAATATTTTTGTACCAAACGATTATTTCCAATTATTTCCCGATAATTACGATTTTTTCCGATTTTTTCCTCGTGTCAATATTATCCTGATAATGATTAATGCAACATTGCTTCTACCACATACCTCCTATTGGGATGAAAAGGCATTTTTCAAGTGTTGGCTTAAACAACCAAGGCATCAGCTAAAATATTTTGGCTTCTAGGGATAACAAACAAATCATATTCAGAAAAGCATTGCAAAAAATCCAAAACAACATTTCTATAGGCTCTTATTCTAGGGTGATTCACAACATATTCACCCTTAATTTGATTGATTATTAGCTCAGAATCCCTATGCATATAAATTGGTTTTTCCCTAATCTCTTTAAAATTTACAGCCCTAAGATTAGTGCCTCATATTCATCTATGTTATTAGTGCACTGAAAATTAAGTTTGTAACCATGTGAGTTTGCCATATTTGTGGATGAGTTTACAATGAAAACACCTGCCTCTGTTCCATCCTTACAGCCCCATCGAAATTCATATTCCAAAGAGCCTCTCCCTCTACATCTTTTTCTTCAGTGTCCAATTTTATTTTCTCTGTATTACTGTTTTTAGCTTCTAGGTGTGAAACTTCATTTTCTACATATTCATTATTGTATAATATAAATAAATCCATGTTTGAATGTGCTAAATACAAGGGATAATTGTTGGGTTTTTCTTGACTACTAACCATGTACTTCATTAGTGTTTCCTTGTATAATCTTCTTGGCTGACCAAACACTAGAATGGTAGCATAAGTCATATCCATTTGTAAAGTACCTTGTAATTTTTCTCCCTGGGATCCAGAGAGAAACATTCCATACTTAGGAGGTATGTTTGCTACTACAATGTCCATTACCAAGCTATTTACTGGTATTTAACACATAAATATTTGATTAATCCTAAGGATCTTAATTTACTTGAATCAAATGAATATAAATATTTGTAGGGCTTGGTTATGTCTAAGCCTAGTTTCTCCATAATACCTCTAGGCATTAGATTATGTGAGGCTCTAGAATCAAGCGTAACATTGTGTATAATTTTATCATGAATGTTCAAGCTAATGTAGAATGGGGGTACACTGCCATCCTGAGATTTTCCTATGACCTCATGCCCAAACAATAACTCAGGTTGGTCATTAGCCAAATTGACTGTGTCAGTTCCCTCCCCTATCTTCAAGGATTTTATGATTTGTCATCTGTATGCATTTTTGTTGATTAATTCAGTGAGAGGAATATAAATGTTCACTTTAGCCAGTTCATATTCAATGATAAAAGATGTAGGAGGTTTTTCTATTTCTTTAGTAGCTGCATCTTGTTTCTTAGAAGCTTCCTTCTAAGAACCATCTTTAGGCTAACTAGTAGAAGGGATATCATTTTGGGTCCTTTTGGGAGGGGCGTCAGGAGTATTTTTACTCCTCAAGTTATATTTTCTATGCACTTCCATAATTGTGTTTTGATATCCTCGTTCTTAGTCTTCAGAGTCTAATGGAATGGTTTCTGGTTGTGAGAGTAGGAAAATGTCTTTCTCCTCCTTAGTCAGGAAAATGTGGTCAACTTTGGCTTCCTCAAACAAATTTATTTTATTTTCCTAAGGATCTTCAAGTATGTCCGCTTCCTCATTTGCAAAGTTTTCTTGAAATGGAGGTCTAATCTGTTATTGATCATTTTGGCCTCTCTGCTCTCTTTGTTTAATGTGAGGCTGGTTTTTCCTAAAATTTGGATTTCTAATTTGGGAACCACCTTGGTTTTCTCTTCAAGGAGTTCTATCATCTATAGAAATTCTCTCCATCATTTTATCCATTGTTCTTACTAAAGTTTCCAGCTTAACATTAGAGGAAGAAGAAGTTTGTTCCTCTTTTATAATAACTCTCCTTTCAACTTTCAGTCTAGTTATCTTTGTTAATAGATTGGCTTCAACACTAACTATATTTCTTTGCATTTCCTCAAGGGTTGCAGGGTTCCCTTCTCTTAATTGGTAAGATATATCAGGGTCAAAACCATTTGTGAATTTAATTAGGGCTAGCCCTAGAGGAGGTTGTATTTCCATAGGGATAGAGTAGACATTGTTAAATATGATACAACAGTCTTGGATTGATTCACCTGGGGATCTTTTGATACTTTCACACTCTGCTAAAATTTGTATAGGGTTCTTTTTCACTTCCCATCTTCTAAGGAAGGTGTCATGAAATTGAGCAAGGTCCGAGATAGAGTTGGCTAGTAACCCTTTAAACCATTTTTAACCTCACCAGTGAGACTTTGATAAAACAATCTCATTTTCACATCAACATCATCTATCTCTTGGAGGTCTAAGTAGTCATTCATTTTATCAATATGATGTTGAGTAGTTATGGGCCCAGTGTTATCAAAAGGAATCCTACCATGGTAATCTTGAGGCATTGCATTGAGTTGTGGAGGTAGGACCAAAGGGGCATATCAAGCTGCCATGATTGGTGTTTGAGATGTAGATGGAACTACAATAGGTGTGGGTATGGAAGGTATGAAACGAGGTGTAATTAAACTTTGTTGTGTTGACGTAGAAGTGGTAGTGGTTGAAGATGAAATGGGTGTAGTGAAAAAGGGAGTGATTATTGGAGGTGCAGTAGGAATAGAAGGAATTTCTATAGGAATAGAAAAATAGGTGGAATTAATGGTGGGGTTGGGGATGAAGCAATAGAAGAAGAATGTGAGGATTTAGGTGATTCAAGTGATTTTTGTATAGCTTGATCTAGTTCAGACACCAACACTTTAAGTTTGTTTAATTGTTTGATGACATCATCCTCAGAGTCTGACTTCACAGTTTTATGCTTTGAAATGTAGGGTTCTAAGATGTTTTCATATAAAATAGTTTCGACTCCAAACTGTCAGTAAATCAAATTCTATGTCTTCTACCTTTTCAAAGCTTTCAGGTAGAGAATTAAACCTAGGGAGAGGATTATTACTTGCCTGGCTCTCATCTAAACTTTTCTTTCTAAGAATTGTTTCTAGATTATCTACAATTTTCGATGGACTTGGATCTAGATTAGATATAGTATAAATTATTTTAGGAGCCAGATCTACTATTAAGTATTCACAGATAAGATATATACAACTTTTGAAGTGGAATACAACCTTAAATCAAGATCTATTTTTAAGCCAAGAAAACCTAGAAATAGATTTAAGTACTGAAACAAAACATTACGAGGGAAAATTTTAACACAATTGATTTGTTTGAAGTCCCTAGTATGGTCACCAGGATTTTATCACTCCGTAATTGTTGGGTCCCTATAATACTAGTGATTACCCCATTACTATTGTAGTTATACCCCTTATTTATATTGTTGTGCCCCTATTACCCCCATATTGTTATTTCTGTGCCTCATAGAATCCCTCTCTTGTTATTTTTGTGGCTTTATATTATTATTGTTAGGTCGACTGGATTATATTGTGACTCCCTAGACTCCTATATATAGAAAGGAGGTTTTGTCATTTGTATCATCCAAGAATTGTTCATTTATGTAATGTAAAGGAGGTCGCCCCCTCGAAGAGGCTGAATTCTAAGGCGTGGATCTCTCTTTTCTATCTTTTTGTGAGCTGGTTTCATAACATTTGGTATCAGAGCTTTGGATTCTAGGGTTTCGCTACTCCAAATAGGTCATCGTGGAATTTTCGCTATAAATTTTTTTCTGTGACGTTTCAGAAGTCACAAAAAAAACCCATTTGAGAAGAAATCACTCTGAACCTTGGGTCCGAATTTCAGAGCTTTTCGCGTGATATTTGCGGAGATATGATCTGAGTAAGTTGGTCTTTTTGCAGACTCCTGAATTACATTCAAAACAGGTGACCTGGGGAAAATCGTCATAACTTTCTCTCTGGGGATCGGATTGAAATTTCATAAGAAGTTATAGAAAGAGGACAGACTGTAGTTTCTTGTGTGTATGTTTCAGATTCAAAGGTTGAAACAGTGACTCGTGGCACGTCGTACAAGTTCGCTTTACTCAACCAGTCTAAAAACAAGTCACTGTGGGAGATTTCACATAACTCTTCCTTGGAGAATCCAATTTGGCTCAGACTTGTGGCATTGGAAAGAGGACACAGAAGGCTACTACAGGTAGCAATTTCAGAATTGGATGATCCGAAATTACAGAGATACGTCAGATTCAATATCAGGCTTCTATAAAGTAAAAAAAGGTGTGTAGTTTTTTTTTTAAATTTTTGTGTAAGCTTGGTTTAACGGAATTCAAAGGGCATAGTAAAGCATTATTATCGGTAACTGATGCCCCGAGGAAAGAAAATGCAAACACCTAGTAAGGAACCTGAAAGCTCTAGCATGACCCATGAAGAAGAGGAAGAAATGCTACATGATATATCAAAATTACAAGAACAAGTGCAACAAATGTCACGCTCACAAAAGCTAACAGAAGCTAAGATAAGTGGCGTGGAATCTAAGATAAATGGCGTGGAATCTAAGATAAAGGGCATGGAAGCTAATATGGATGATTCGAAGACAGATTTGAAGAGAGACGTGGCAGATTTGAAGATAGATATGAAGACAGACATGGAAGAATTGAAGAAGTTGCTACAAGAAAGGGGCACTAATGGTGAAAAGGTAGTAAAGGAAACTCATGATGAGAACAAAAGAAATGTTAATCATGATTCCATAGACGCTAATGTTGGATCGAAGAATCACCATATTCCAAAAATCGATATGAGGAAGTTTTATGGCAAGGATCCCGCCACATGGATATTACAGATGGAGCAATTCTTCGATCTCAATAATGTGCAAAATGCACAAAAGGTACGTATGGAAACTGTATATTTGGAACCAAATCAGTTTGTATGGTATCAATGGCTTTGCTCTCGTAAACAATTTATCACTTGGGCAATTTTTACGGAAGAATTGATAGCACATTATGAAGATACAAAAAGCAACACTTTTTTTAGCTAATTGATAAGTCTCAAACAAAAGGGTTCAGTAATGGAGCACATTGAGGAGTTCCAAAAATTGAACATAAGGGTAAAAGATATTCCAGAGGAGCATAGGATTGATGTGTTCATAGGGTCTTTAAAGGATAATATCCAACATGATGTTCGCCTTTGGGAACCTGATTCATTAGAGAAGGCATTCAGGTTAGCAAGAAAAATGGAAAGCAAAATTATGGCAACCAGGAAGCATACCACTCACAACTATAAAGACGGAAGTGTTGTTGCCCCTAGTCTTCCACAACCTATAAGGTTGACACCACAACAATTGGAAGAAAAAAGAGCAAAAGGGCTTTGTTACAGTTGTGATAGTAAATACACTAAAGGTCATAAGTGTGCTGAGAAGAAATTATTCTACATAGATTGTGAAGAGGAAGAAGAAAAGGAGAAAGAAAGGTCAAAAGAAGAAGATATACTTCAGGAACAAAGCCTAGATGAAGAAAAAATAAATCCGACCATATCTTGTAATGCATTGGCGGGAATTACCACTCCTCAAACCATCAAGATAGAAGGACAAATCAAGAAGAAAAAGGTAATAGTGTTGATTGATTCACGAAGCACCCACAATTTTATTCATTATAGGGTAGCAAAAGAATTGAATTTCTTCCTATATCCAGCACCAAAGTGTCAAGTGATGATTGCAAATGGAGGAACAATAAATTGCTCTGGAAAGTGCCATAATATCAAGCTATCCATGGGAGAATATGTATTGACTAGCCCAATGCTTTCCATTCCAATGGGAGGTGCGGATGTTGTACTAGGAGTCCAATGGCTACAATCCTTGGGTACAATAGCTTTTAATTTTCAAGAACTTTTCATCAAATTTTCTACGGAAGGAAAGGAAGTTGAATTAAGGGGTATTGCAGGGAAACCAGGAAAGATAATCAGCTCTCATGGTATGACAAAGCTTCTAAAAAAGGAGCAAAGAGGTGTAATTGCACAATTATGCTTGCTAGATGTTTCCACATTGGAATCATCTATTTCTCCAGATCTCCAAAAAGTCCTGGACAATCATTCCAAGGTATTTGAGACTCCCAAGGGTCTCCCACCTATGCGTGATCATGATCATGCTATTCATCTGATTCCAGGAAGTGTTCCTCCAAACATCAGGCCGTACAGATATCCCTATGTCCAAAAAAGTGAAATTGAACGTATGGTTGCAGAAATGCTAGAGGCTGGTATAATTCAACCGAGTCAGTTCTTTCTCAGCTCCAGTAGTATTGGTGCACAAGAAGGATGGATCATGGCGCATGTGTCCGGATTATAGGGAGCTCAACAAGCTCACTATTAAAGATAAGTTCCCCATTCCTGTTATTGATGAATTACTGGATGAATTGCATGGATCAATTTACTTCACCAAGTTGGATCTTCGTTCGGGATATCATCAAATCAGAATGAAGGTTGAAGATATTCCGAAAACGGCATTTAGAACTCATGAGGGTCATTATGAATTTTTGGTCATGCCTTTTGGCCTTACCAATGCACCTTCAACATTTCAAGGTTTGATGAATTCAATTTTCAAACCATTCCTTAGAAAATTTGTGTTAGTATTTTTTGATGATATACTAATCTACAGCAAGTCTTGGAAGGATCATGTTGAACATGTTGACAGGGTGCTACAACTATTGGAGGAGAAACAATTATATGCAAAAAGATCCAAATGTTTCTTTGGAGTCCAGGAGGTGGAATATTTGGGTCATATTGTATCTCATGAATGAGTTAAGGTAGACCCTAGCAAAATTAAAGCCATCAAGGAATGGAAAATCCCCACATCCATAAAGCATCTGCGACGATTTCTTGGGTTGACAGGGTATTACCACAAGTTTGTTAAGAATTATGGGAGAATAACAGCACCTCTAACAACATTATTGAAGAAAGATTCATTTTCATGGACTCCGGAAGCAACAAAGGCCTTTGAACATATTAAAGAGGAAATGTGCCAAGCACCGGTCTTAGCTACACCGGACTTCACAAAAACCTTTATTGTGGAATGTGATGCTTCAGGAAATGGAATTGGTGCTTTTCTAATGCAAGATGAAAGACCCATTGCTTTTGAAAGTCGTTCAATCAAGGGAAAGTTTTTAAGCAAAGCTATTTATGAGAAGGAAATGTTGGCAATACTCCATGCACTTAAGAAATGGCGACCCTACCTAATGGGAAGACACTTCAAGGTAAAAACGGATCATGATAGCCTTAAATACTTTTTAGAACAAAGATTATCCTTTGAAGAGCAACAAAAGTGGGTCACAAAGATGTTGGGTTATGACTTTGAAATCATCTACAAAAAAGGGAAGCAAAATGTGGTGGCAGATGCACTCTCAAGAAAGGATGAGGATGTGGAAGCATTGTTGTGTGCCATTTCTATTATCCAACCAGATTGGATAAACGAAGCAAGGGAGGAATGGAAGAATGACGAAGAAGTGTGGGCACTTATTCGAAAGCTACAACAAGATTCCAGTACTTCTGATACATTTAGCTGGAAAAATGATTCGTTATGGTACAAAGATCGCTTATACCTCTGTAAGAATTCCCAGCTAAAACAAAAGATTCTTATGGAATTGCAAACTTCTCCCTTAGGAGGGCACTCAGGATTTTTAAAAACTTACCACAGGGTTAAGAAGGAATTTTTTTGGGATGGCCTTAAATCAGATATTCAAAAGTTTGTGGCGGAATGTTTGGTTTGCCAGCAAAATAAAGTTGAAACAATTAAGACACCGGGTCTATTACAACCTTTATCCATTCCAAGCCAACGTTGGGAGGAGGTTTCAATGGATTTTATCACAGGTTTACCCAAGTCTGAGGGAAAGAGTGTCATCATGGTGGTAGTTGACAGACTTACCAAGTATGCACACTTTTGTGCATTATCACATCCACTTAAAGCCAGTACAGTTTCTACTGCATTTATGGAAACAGTTCAAAAGCTACATGGAAACCCAAAGATTATTGTAAGTGACAGAGATCCCATTTTCACTGGAAATTTTTGGACAGAATTATTTTCTTGTCTTGGTACTCAGTTAGCTCATAGCTCATCTTATCATCCTCAATCTGATGGGCAAACTGAGATAGTAAACAAATGTTTGGAAGGATATCTTCGTTGCTTTGTATCTGATAAACAGACACAATGGGTCAAATGGTTGCCTCTGGCTGAATGGTGGTATAACACTTCCTTCCATACAACAACAAAAATGACCCCATTTATGGCACTTTATGGGTATCAAACACCATCCATCACATCATATTTAAGAGAAAATTCTAAGGTTCAGGCAGTGGAACATCACATCGAACATCAACAACAAGTCCTCCAACTCTTAAGGGATAACCTCGTGCTGGCACAAAATAGAATGAAACAACAGGCAGATCAACATCGCAGTGAAAGAGGTTTTGATGTAGGTGATTGGGTATTCCTACGACTGCAACCATATAAGAAAATGTCCCTAAAGCAAGCTAAAAAGGATAATAAATTATCACCAAAGTATTATGGTCCGTACAAGGTGTTGCAAAAGATTGGTACTATGGCATACAAATTGGAGCTTCCTGCAGCTTCTCGATTGCACCCAGTTTTCCATGTTTTATGTTTAAAGAAGGTTATAGGTGAAAAGCTCCCAATTCAAACAATACTTCCAGAACTTGACGAGGAAGGAAAAATTATATTGGAACTGGAATCAGTCACAGAAACAAGAACTCGACAGCTACGAAATCGATCAATTTCAGAGTATCTTATCAAGTGGAAAAACTTATCCGCTGAAGATTCCACATGGGAGGATGAGAATTTTATGCAGAAGTATCCAGAACTACTCAAGTGTTGAGGACAACACTTTTTTGAAGGAGAGGGGCATGTTGGGTCCCTATAATACTAGTGATTACCCCATTACTATTGTAGTTATACCCCTTATTTATATTGTTGTGCCCCTATTACCCCCATATTGTTATTTCTGTGCCTCATAGAATCCCTCTATTGTTATTTTTGTGGCTTTATATTATTATTGTTAGGTTGGCTGGATTATATTGTGACTCCCTAGACTGCTATATATAGAAAGGAGGTTTTGTCATTTGTATCATCCAAGAATTGTTCATTTATGTAATGTAAAGGAGGTTGCCCCCTCGAAGAGGCTGAATTCTAAGGCGTGGATCTCTCTTTTCTATCTTTTTGTGAGCTGGTTTCATAACAGTAATTTCTTAAGGCTGTAAAATAAATTGCAAAGGTAACCACGAAACCACTTTTAAGTTTAGAAGCTAGCCCTTCTAAAATCAGAGAGGGATCTCTCTGCGAGATTTAGTTTTGTTTGCAGTGGGATCTTAGGCTAGATATAAGGTTCAGAATTTGGTTTTTTGAATTGTTTGGCTGAGGATACAAGGTAAGGCCATTGGTAAATGGAGTCAAAGTCTTAGAGTGATCAAGTGCATAAATATCATACCAGAAATAACAGGGCAAGATAGACAGGTCATTAGATCTTTAGAGCTTGATGGAGTGATAGGGAAGAAAAGGTTTAGAATCAATTAAACATAGAGAAATTATGAATTTTGTATTTAATTTCACTTGGAAAACATATATATTGTTTAAATCTAGGACATAGTATAATTAAACAAGTTCAACCCATAATTTTCTTTTAAATAATAGAGGAAACAAACACATACGAAAAAGAACAGAGATATTACAAAATTACTCGTAGAAAAATGTCACCAATTAAGCCTGACACATGAATCTTGGAACATTTTCCGTATTAATGAAAAATGATCACTTTATCTCGGTGAAAAGTTTGACATCAAATGGTAGTCCTTTGTTGCCACAATTCCAAACATTTGTACTTCGATTGGGAAGTACTTATAAAAAATTATCCAAAAAATATCTTGAGTGAAACCTCAAGATTTTTACAAATATCTTTAAATTATTATAAAAATAGAAAAAAAATAGATAACTGAAAGGCTATGCTGATCTGGCACTATCTTCGAGGCTTGTTGTTTATGACTGGGCCTGAAAAGTAAAACATTTTTTACTCCAAAATTTGACACAGTTGATCCCACCTGTCTTCATCTGGAATTGGTGTTTTAACCAATTTTCTATAAGTTTCATCTACCTCGATGTGTTTTTGGAAAGATGGTTTGACCAAAAATAGATGCTTGATTTCATGTCTGATATGTAGATCGAATTCCAAAGCCTCCATGAAATCTTTTCCTGTATTTGAGCCTTTGATAGTTGAAAACCTTGATTTGTCCCAGACTATTAAGTACAATTTCTATTGATAATCTGGTAGGGTTACTAGCTTATCTCTAATTCCCTTCAGTCCTGGTAGTCCTTTCAAATGCAATGCATTGTATTTCCTATGAAACTTTTGAAGGATGGTCTCCAATTGTTGGCAAGTGTTCTCCAATTGTACTAGCAGGTTCCTTTTGGTAAGGACTCTTCTTACTTCCAAGATAGTCTCAGTCCTATATGCAATTTCAAAATATTCCAACTCATCCTTGGTTTTTGAATTCAAATTTTAATTACAGTGGTAGCTTCCCCTGGCCTCTGTCCTAATCTTCTTCTGACTCCTTCTATTAACGCCTTTGATCTTTCCACTAAGTCCTCCTGTTTAAATATTATCTCAATTGAATGTTATATTCTATAATGGCCTCATTAATCTCAATCCACGTGCATTCTTTAGCTTTTGCTAGTGTTTGAGCCATCACAGAATCATTCTCTAGTTGCTCAATCCTTTGGGCTAGACTGTGAGATTTATGTAGCTCTGCTATGTATGAATTGTCTATCTTTAACTTTTGATCCTACAAAGTTTTGACTTGGGCTTTTAATTTATCAATTTCCTTCCCTCTTATGGACATGTCTTCCATATCTTTGACCAACTCATTTGAAGAATCTGCAGTCGGTACTTTTGTTGTTGTCGATGTAGATGCTCCTGTTGTGGTTGCAACTGAAATAGGCACTGCTATTAGAGGAACTATGGCTAGTTGTGATGGTTGCTCTTTTTCCTTGAGAAAACTTTCCATCTCCATTTCCACATCCTTAATTTGGTTGCTTTGTTCAACTATTATCTTGAACATGTTCTCTTTTTCTTTCTCAATCTCCCTAAGCTCTTTAGCTTGGGGATCCTCAATGGAGGGAAGTTTGAGTTGCTTCCATAATGTCGCTATGTCTGCATTTTTAAACCTCACAATTTATTTTGCTTCTTTTACTTCTTTGGGGTCATACCCCAATTTAATTACCAGGTCCTCCAATGATTTTACCTTGGTGTCCTTAGCCAAAGATGAAATATTTTCAAGCTTCAATTGTGATAGCATGTTGCTGAGTGAGGCCTGCAACTTGGAAGTTGTTATGGCAGTGTTGGTCAAGGTAGAGTAAAACATTTCACCAGTCTATTTATGCAGGTCTATTTGGTCAATGGGGTGAATCTTCTCAACATCAAACGAGAAGATGGACTTCTTGTAATCGGCTAGTGTCTTTGGAAATGGAACCTGTGCTTGAAGGAATGAAATTTACATTTTCCCCTTTTTTGTATCAATGGATGAAAGAAGACTATGTTGTGAATAGGTTGTTTGGTTCCAGATTTGGGTGTATGTGGATGCCTTGAGCTGCTTATTCTTCTTTTTAATTTCTCTATATTTTGCAAAGATATTTGGTTCATCCTGGTCCTGAACCAATTCTAATGCCTGAGCTGTATCTGGGGGATCTTGGGAAGCTGAGGAATATGGAGATCCTATGAAGATATCTTCTCCTCTTGTAGAAGCATGATGGTCTATCAGGACTATGGTGGCCCGCCCTTCATCCTCCTGCTGAAAAACTGCTTGAGAACTAGTCTTGTGCTTCTTTTTGTATATCAGAAATCCCTTGACTCCAATTTTTGTCACTGAAGGGGAATCCTCCTCCCTTGGTATCTTGGCTCTTTTTTCTTAAGGTACTGGAGTTTGTGAGGAAGTTGTGGATATTACATGTTCTTCTGCTTCCTGTAGTGTATTCTCCTCCCACTGACTTTGATTCATGAACTTTTCCATCTCTGGTCTTGGAGTGTGAGTGTAAGGAGTGGTTTTCTGCTCCACTTTTAGCTTAGAAATTATGCCAAAAGGTTCATATGACTAAGTGAAACTCAACTTGAAGTTCATCTCCTTAAGGAGAAAATTTACCTCCTTACTTGCTGCCTTGGTATTACACAAAAATGGGCTAACCTGTGCCTTGATTTTAAATTGGGAATTCATTTTTGCTGCGACAAAGTGAAGGTCATCCATATGAATCATATTCCTTATATATTCTAGTGAGAATATCCTCATAGGAACAAATTTTGGCAGCCTGTATGGTGGAATTTCACACCCATAAACCCTGATCTCGATATAATTTTGGTACAAGTACCAATCTCCTATCTTAGCTTGCTCACTTAGATGCATAATTCTTTGAATCTCTGGTCCTATCCTAGGCTCTATATTATGGTTTAACAAACAAGACATTGTGTGTAAAAATTGATCAACATAATTAGAGAAGGAGTAATCAATGGAATTTTTCCTCACCAAGGATGTCCAATAGATTATTGACAATGGATTACCCTACTCATCTAATTTTTGCAAAGGAAATGAAAAAATATATGCTTGATGATAAAGAAACAAATAAACGAACACTGAAGCATATTTAAAAGTCACTTTTGTAGAAAACTTGAGGAACTGGTCATGAATTGACTCTGTAATGAACTCACTGTAATTAAAAATAGAAGGTTTCTCACCAGTTGCAAAAATTGATAAGAAGCAAAAAATGGCCTCGTTAAGCTACTGATCAAATTGATAGCGAAGTATGCATGAAATTATTGCAATTACTTGCTTGGTAATCTCAGGAAAGATAGAGGATGAGTATGGGGGATTATTTTTTGGTAATTGGGCATCCTCACGGAGAAAAATCTCAAATATTTTGGCTCTCTATGGGAAAGTTAGGTTTTGTAGAATTCCATGAGGGAATCTACTTAAAGTGGTTGCAGAGAGTCGGAAATTGGAAATTGAAGCATTTGGGAGATGGTGATGGATCCTAATACCGCTCAATTGGTTGAGATTTGTCTCACTTCCACTTTTTTCAGCTTCGAAGGCGAGTTCTTTGAACAGACCTGTGGTATCGCCATGGGATTCCCCTTATCCCCCGTTGTTGCTAATATTTTTATGGAAGATTTTGAATCCAAAGCTTTAGCCTCTACCCGTCTCCTTCCCAAACTCTGGAATAGCTCTGTAGATGACACTAATGTCATCTGGTCTCATGGACAAAAGGAATTGGATCTCTTCTTCAAGCATCTTAACAATCAATCATCCGCCATAAAATTCACCATGGAACAAGAAGTCGATGGTTGCCTCCCTTTCCTTGATATTCTGATTTCGAAGAATGTAGATGGTTCACTCTCCCACAAGGTATATCGGAAGAAAACTCACACTGAGCAATACCTTCATGCCAATTCCCATCATTTCCTAGCTCAGAAGTTGGGCGTTTTTAACACCCTCGCTACTCGTGCCCTGAGAATCTCCGATAAAAAGAGCTTTGATGAAGTGAAATCCCATCTCCTTAATGTCCTTGTTGAAAACTGTTATACAAACACCTTGGTCAGAAATCTTTCCTTAAAGCCTTCAAGAACTCGATGGTCAAAAAGGAACCTAAAGATCGTATCCCGGGGGTCCATATGCCT
The DNA here is from genome assembly GCA_031772625.1 of Pinus tabuliformis. Lineage (NCBI taxonomy): Eukaryota > Viridiplantae > Streptophyta > Pinopsida > Pinales > Pinaceae > Pinus > Pinus tabuliformis. Next base: position 212,216,421 of record CM062807.1, on the reverse strand, counting down.
TTTATCCAAGGGACCATTGATAAGATTGCTAAGATTCTTAAGAAGCATAATGTTCCCTCGACCTTTAGACCTCTTAAAACCATTCGTAATTCCCTCTGATCAGTTAAAGATCCCATTAACCCCAAGGACATGAAAGGTGTCTATTTTATTTCTTGTTCCTGCAGAACCCCCTACATTGGTGAGACTGGTCGCTCTATTAACCAAAGGATTAATGAGCACGCAGCTGACCTAAAACATGGGAGAACAAAGTCCTCTGCATTGGCAAAACATGCGGAGAAGACTAATCATCATGTTTGTATTGAAGATGCCCAAGTGATTGCTAGAGTTACGCATTTTCATCACCAGAAATTTAGGGAAGCTATTGAAATTGAAAAGAGGCCTTTTAATTCAATAGGGATGATGGATGGAAGATAAGTAGTTGTTGGATCCCTGCCCTTTCTTCCCGGTCATATCTCCCCTCTGCTTCGCTTCCCCCCGTTCCCTCCCCCTCTATTAAAAACTTAAATTAAAAAATTCCCCCCTTCCCTTTTTTTTGTCCTTATCATAATTAACCAGTTTGTTTCTCTTTAGATGGCTGAACGAATTAATTTAAAAAGTTTTCCAAAAACCGTTAATGATTTAATATTACTTTCTATAATTGTTTAATAATTTTCAATTTAAAGGCAATGTTAAAGCAATACTATTGACTCTTATTAAACATTAATAATATTACCCTTGTTATTAAATGAGTTAATATAAGATTACTATCTAGATTAAATATAGGAAGTTTATTACTATAATAATATTACTATTATACTTAGTATCATTTTATTAAGCATGTATGACTTGGTTTAAATAAATATTAATATTATTATAATTAAGATTAGACCCATATTAAATTATTATCAATATCATTATAATTAAGATTGACTTGTAATAAATATTAATATTATACATTAAATTATGATTACCCTTGTTATAACTAATGGTAATGGGTTAATATTAACCATTACAAGATTGATATCTAGATTTGAGTAATAGGTTTTGGCTAAAATTTTTAAATTCTACCCTATTATAATTTAATAAGATTTGTATAATAATTTTATAAAACTTATTAGATAATCACAGATTGTATTAAATGGCATTATAGAATACTAATATTTTTACTCTAATTCATTGATAATAATATTATTATTAAATATTTTTAACCTTCCTAGTCTAGCCGTTTCTTAATCAATGATGGCATTGGTCCAATTTAGCCTAATATAGCCGTTTTTCAGTCAAACCTAACCGTTGGAAGATCTGCCATCCCTATTTAACATGTAGCAATGATATGATTTTTAACTTGTCTTGTGATGAACCACACTCGTTGGTTCGAAATGCGTCGACAAAGATTTTCTAATGTGATTTTTCCGAAAATATTTCTAAAAACTCAAGATATCACTGTTTTGGGCCACAATTGCCCTCTGACTGGGGATATACTTGAATTGACACAATGAGACGAATTCAGGGAAGTGGTATGTCTAAGGGAAGATGAATTGTGGTAGGATAGAATTTGAGAGGGTCAATTCATCGCTCTGGTCTAAGAAATTTTGTTTTAAGAAGTTGTGAAGTTCGAACAAGTCGAATTTGCAACTAGTTTCAACAATCTTGTAGTCCTGGTCTACCAGGGGTTGGTGATCTAAGTTTATGATCGGGGAAGCATAGGATTGTCATCAGAGGCCTTAGATTTTCCTTTAGGTGCCATGATAAAAGAGGAAAGAGTAGAGAATTTAGAATTACCTGGGAAAAATAGGTGAATCTAGTGTTAGGATGCAAATTGAAGGCTAGGTACTCAGTTGCAGGGAGTTGGTTATGCTGGATGGTTACAAAGATCGTGGATCACTGGTTGGGTGCTGAGCAGACTCAGTTTGGTCAACTGTGCACTGGATCTTCTGATTACCTGTTATCATAAAATAGAGAAATGAGGCGATGTAACGAGTTTTGGTGGGTTATATAGAAAAACATGTTTACCATTGTTAATTTACCGTTACAACAGAGCAGGTCTGTTGTGGCAGGAGCGAATAACATGAATTAGAAACAGTCTACTAATGTGGTGGTAGCAGTGTGAGATGGCAACATCATATTGGGGGAAAAGTAATAGTGGGAGGTTACTTTGGCGGAAGGGGAGTTGGATTCGTAGGCATGAGGTGGAGGACATGAAGTGGAGGAGTATGGAATGACATGGGAGAAAGGTGGGGACAGGAGGTCCAATTGTCGGGATGTAAGTGGCATGGGAGTGTAAAGGGTCAACGTTCAACGTAAGGGGGGAGGTGGGATGGTAGTTTTCGGGGGGAGGGGCGGTTAGTGGTTTTAGGCAGGGGGTGTGAAATGCCGAAAAGTCGCCATGTTGCAAGGGATTACCACCTTTTCAGACCCCCCCTTGTAACTAAACATCGGAGGGGCTCGGGTGGGGGTCTCGCATACGATCCCGCACCATTGATTTGGGCAGGGTGGATGGTGACCGTTCGAACATGTGGCACTCTCTATCATGTGGTGAAAAAACATGTCGCACCCAAGAGACTTTATTACAAATTAGAAATTTTGTTTAACTTAGCAATTTATTTAACTTTAAACCTTAATCCACCACGTTTAAACATTGTGGTTAATTAATTTTATTCTCACTAATCTAAATCAACCACGATTAGACTGTGTGGCTTATTTATTCACTAATCTAAACTAATTTTCTTTAATCTATCTTAAGCATGCTTAAACCGTGTGATTAAAATAACTAATCTACTTCTCTGTGGCATTTTGACTAGGAGCACATTTATTCAAAATTTCAAAGGTATTATTGATTTATTTTTCATTTTTTGAGTGGCATTTAGATTTGCTCACTTATTTTTTTTGGGGTAATTTTCATTATTTTTTCTATTTTTTCATATATATATATATATATATATATATATTTATTTCTTTTCACACACACACACACATATCCCCTTTGTTGATTTTTTCTTCTTTTTCTCTTTTTTTGGAAATAACTTGCAGAATGAAAGATTATTTACAACATCTCATATATAAAACTCAACAACAAATAGTGAGCTCATTCTATAAAATATAGGACCCTAACAAAGCTTATATCCAAATATCAAGCTACAACAAATTTTTATTTTCCAAGCACTATCCAATCAAACTTTATAAAGTCGTACTCATGATCATAGCATAAATCATTTCTGCTACTAAATATGAATGGATAAATCATGGAAAAGTCATATGAGTTTCATTCATACAAGTTTAATCCATTCATAGCGATATTTTTGCATATTGAATTACAAATGTTTGTACTTCAACCAATGTGTTAAATCTAATGATGTCAACACAAAATACCAATATAAGTCACTGAAAGTCACTATGCCCATATAGCATTGTTACCAAGGAAAATCATCAGTCGTCAAATAAAATCATTAATCGTCAAGTCAAATCCCAAATTTTCTATCATAATGAGATATGCAACCCAAAAGATATCTTAACATGAAGTCAAAGTTCTAAATCATTATCAAGCATCATGTCAAAACTCCAAACATTGCTTATCTATATCAATCAACCAAATCTAGTTAAACCCTTTCAATTGTTATCAAATATTGTCATATATAGGCCTCAATGGTTAAGTCACAATGACATATTGATATGCTTATCCTAGTCACCTTCAAACACAAGTTTAGTCAACATATTCACATTATAGTAAGTTAAACATTCAAACTTCCATGCTTATAGAACTTTTTGTTTTCTTCTCCATGTAGGACTGCCATCCTTCATGTGAACTTCTAATTTCATGCACAAAAATTCACTTTTGTGTCCTACAAGCATAACCACACCCTCAGGCCTTCTTCTGTGTGATTGAGAAGCTATAGTCACACCCTTTGGCTTGCTTCTATGCGGTTGAGGCTTAGAGTGAGAAAAACTATTTCTTCTTAGAATAGAACTTTGTTGCAGACAAAAAATATCATATATTTGTTTATTCATGTCCATATATCGTACTTCAATAGTAATTAATCTTCTATAAATATAATGCAAATGATAATAGGATTAAGGATCTTATCGAGAGTTTCTCCCTCTTAATGAGCATCCCCTTCAACCAATATTATTCATGTCATCAACCTATTTATAATACTATCATGCATCAACAGATTTGTTAGATCATTAAGTTAGATTATATAACATATTTATCATGTTCATATCATGTTAGCATAAACTACTTCACCATTACATCATGACAACAACTTTCATCAAGGGTTAGTCTCAAATAGCTAATCATGATCATAATATTAGTTCTTTGTCACATAACTCAATCCATCAAGTTAGGGCATTCAATTTTACGATATGCCATAATTACTAAGCACATTAAAGCATAACCATGGTCAAAAAAAGATCATGCATATCAATCTCATTGTTATACTTCTATCATCATGGCTAGCATGCTTTTCACAAACATTATCAATATCAAGTTATCATCTATTAGAATCAAGGTGCTAGCCTTCTTTATGGGATCAAGATGTCCAAAATGATAAATGTTATCCAAACATCAAGTATACCAATATATCAATGATCAATATTAAGTAGCTTCATAGAATCAAGAAGTTCATCATGTATAAAAGATAAGATACTTGTTCACTACCAAGAACACCATTTCGTCATAGGTATCATGAATCAAACTTCCATATGCATGAGACATATACTCATCATGTCTTAGGGCTTACTTTGCCATCAATATTGCAGCTGAAACATAACATTGAAACAACACCATAAATACCTTGCAGTGTTTAGATACCTGTGCATCCTATTATTTTACGTCAACAACTGTAGCAATTTTTCACCTTGTGCCTCTTTACATTTTCCAATGCTATTTCTTCTCTTCCTACTCTAGCCATCTTTCCTGCATCTAAGATGATCCTTAGGAAGGATCCACTTATCATATCTCGTCAAGAAGTTAGAGGTATCCAAATACTCACATATACATGCATGAAGTATAAGTAATAATAATAAAAATAATTAGATCCATAAGTCTAAACAAAATTAAAGTCATAACATAACATCATAAATTGAGAAATATTTATCTTTAATGAGAGCTAATCATCTCCCTCTTGAACCAGCCTTCAAGAGCCATAATTTTCCATTTTCCACTTGTTTCCTTCAATATATATTCATCAACTTCATCAACAACCATCAAACTCTAACCTCATAATATACATCAAACCCTAATAGCCAAATTGCCTAGGGTTTCCTTCAAACCCTAGAATTATTTTAGGTCTCCTCTTACTTCCATCAATGGTGTCATCATAGGGGTGATCTCCATGATTTTTATTCTACCCAACTCTGATCCCATGTTAATTTTTCTTAGGGCTATATTGTTCTTTTCTTTGATAATTGCATTTCTTCATTTACAAATTAAATTCACCGCATAACATCATAACATTATTAATATTTACATCATTATTCAACAACATATGAAACTATGTAGAAAGAAAAATATCATCATCATCTGTGCAGCGGAACATAAAGGATCAATAGAAGAAAATCATTCACACATAGAGACACTAGGATTGGTTGGAGACTAAGAGAAAACCCACTATGGGGAAAACCATTTCGAATTCTTATTCTTATTATATTTTCATTGAATGATTCATAAAAAGAGAGTACAATGATCCATATCTTCATCCATACAACTATCCAGAAAAAATCAAATAAACAATATCCATGAGATGAACCCAACAATGCTCATACTCAAAACCCTAATTTAGAAGCCTATAATGAATTGTTACTATCCACGGTCAATTGTTGAACACTGCGGCCAATGAGATTTTTTTTTGGACAAATGAAAATTCAACCTTTAGGTCTGGGCCGCATAGAGGAGGAGTCATGAATGCGATTGAGAGGTTCCATTTTCTCCCTTGAGAATGTAATGTAGAGCCTACAGCTAAAAGTATCCTTTGTCAAGCTGATGACTATTATCCAAAACCCTAGTTTCCAGCTGTATGGAGGATGAGTTGTGCGAGAAACTAAAAAGATTCAATCTCATGGATGAGCCACCCAATGAGCAACTACAACTGAGATCTCTCTGTGACATGCCTACGACTAAGGTCCAAAACCCTAAAACAATGATGCGAGCTTTAGACCGTGCAATTTCACCTTCGTGCAAACCCATTCCTTTGTGGATCTGCCTCAGAACTATGCTATCCGAAAACAAGAAAGAGAATAGAAGAATGATCCATGATGATGTCCAAATTAGGTGGAGGTCACTTGTATTTATAGCCTTCCAAGGGTGTCCAATTTGATTTAGGGCTGACCTGATCAAATGTGCACATGTGGGCTTATAATTCAAAAATACACTTTCCCTTGTCCAAATTTGATGATTTTTAGGTTGATTTTGGTCCTCTCGAAAAGAGGAATTCAATGAAAACATCATCTCCATCCAATGAGCAGTCCAAAGTGGAATTTAGCTGTAGTTTCTAATTTTAATAGAAGGGTAAGAAAGAACTGGTATGCAGGTTAAAAAAGTCTCTACATGGGTTAAAGAAGTCACCAAGGATGTAGTATAAAAAATTTGCTACATATATATGGGAGCTTGGCTTCATAAGGAGAAAAGTTGATCACTGTGTGTATTTTTATTTAATTGGTGACCGCATTATTTATTTGGTCTTGTATGTGAATGATATATTATTGATTGGAAATGACAAAGAAATTATCCAGGATTTGAAGATCCATTTGACCTATAAATTTGACATGAAGGATCTTGGTGCTGTAAATGATATTTTGGGCATGGAAATTAAAAGAGATCAGGAAAAGAGAAAATTCTAGTTAAACCAGAGGAAGTATGTCAAAAAAATATTGTACAGGTTTAATACATAGGATAATAAACCAATGAAGGTTCCTATTCATATAGGTGTAAAGTTATCTATTGAACAATGTCCCAAGACATAAGAAGAAGAAAATATGTCTCGTGTTCCATATGCAAGTGCAGCTGATAGCCTGATGTATGCAATGGTCTGTAGTAAACCAGACATTGCACATGCAATGGGAGTATTGAGCAGGTTTATGTCAAAACTAGGGAAGAAGCATTAGAAAATAATGAAGCAGGTCTTTAGGTATTTATGTGGCACTAGTGATTATGGTCTGTGCTACCAAGGAGACAAAGTCTGGATAGAGTTTTGGACATACTTGACTTTTTTGATGCTGACTGGGCTGAAGTTGTGGATTGGAGAATACCTACAAGTGGGTATGTGGTTAACCTATTTGGAGGAGAATTTAGTTTGATGAACAAGATACACTATGTGGTGGAATTTTCAACTACAGAGGTTGAATACATGGAAGCCATTCATGAAAGCAAGCAATCAGTTTGGCTGCAGAGATTGTGTTCAAGTATGGGGTTGGTACAACAAGCTATAAGGATAGATTGTGAGAACAAAAGTATAGTTTTCTTGGTAAAGAACCTTGTGTTGAGATTGCAACAAGATGATGGAGCTTAGTGAAAAGAGTTTCCTTCACTAAGTGGGCCCGCAGGCTATTTTTGGCACAAGTCTATTTTTAGACATATGGATCATGTCTATGGATTGCAGGTCGCTGTTTATGGATGATTGATCAAGTTGGGAAAAAATAGATGGACTTCTATTTTTGATGAAAGTGTGAGTGATCAAAGTCTATTTTTAGACTGGCTGTCAAAAATAGAAAAGTCAAATATTATTATCTCACAATAATATTTGGACTATAAACTTAATCTTATTCTCTTGGAGCACTTCAGTTTGAGCTACAGAGGTGGCACATGTAGTTGTCAGAAGGAAATACGCTTTTCTTATGAGTCAGTTGAGTTGTTGCATGCATGACTTCAGTTAGAACTCAATCAGTTGAGTTTGGTGGAGTTGATTATGGAGTTGATGGAGTTGTGTTCAGTTTAGCTTTGTTAAACTGGTTGTATTTAGTCTAACTGGCAAATAGAATAGAGATGAGTTGGGTGAATTAGTTATTAATTAATTCACAAGTTATTAACTCATAATACAACTAATGAATACATCAGTTAACTCAGTTGCATGTCAGTGCATGTTCAGTTCAACAGGGACAGGTGGTAGAGAATCAGATTGCTATCAGTTGTGACTATAGTTGTGCACCAGATCTTGCAAAATCAAGGGATTGAGTATGCCAATGAGTTTGCTCACGTATTTTCCCACATTATAGCTTGTGCTCACATCCAACAAAGAGTGAGTGACTATTTTGCAGGTGAAAAACGAGTTTGGTGAGCCATTCTCATCAGTTCTTGAGCAGGTATTGAGCAGTGGAGGCAGGCAAGCAGTGGAAGAGATTTGGAGATCAGATCTGAGTTGTATTGTGTGTAACAGAGGTGGAGATACTTGTGAGAAGTATTATGCTGCGTAATGTTACATGACTCAACCATTAATATACAGATAGTTGGGGTTTTTTAGCGAGATGCTTTCCCCGGGATACATACTGTGTTAATGTGTGAATGCTCTTGATGTTTTATTGTTATTGATGCTGCTATATTGATTATCAACGTAGAGGAGCTTATGTATTGTGTATGTTTTCCGCAATAGTACATGATCATGATAATCTCCATTGAATATGTGTTAAATTATTCAAAATTTATACATGGTATCAGAGCGAGCTAGATAATTGTAGAAAAAATTTCTACATGGTATCAGAGCTGTTGATCATTAGATCTACTATTCAGGAAGTGTTTACATTCTATTTCTTCAGGCAGAGTCTGTAATCGGGCCAGGTAGCCTCTGGATTCATCCTTCCTTTGGAAGGTGAAATATTCGGTAAAAGCCCATACAGCCAATCTCTGTACGAGAAATATTTTGTTCTCACGAATTCTAGATCGGAAGCAGTTGAGTTGGTTGCTGGTGGAATTCGAATTTGCAGCAGTGTTTTCTTGGTGACAACGCAGCAATGTCTTTCAACGGATTGCGATTGGAGTATGCTCTTGAGGGCAGCTCAAACTATATTGCATGGAAGGACAGGATGGAGGCAGTATTGGATGATAACGGGCTGAAGGAGTTCATAGATACGGATATCCCAAAGCCTACTGATGTTGCTGAGGTGGAAGTTTGGCAAAAGAAGACCGCAAAATGTCGAAGGATTCTGTTGGAGGGCGTGAAGGATCACATTGTGTCCAACCTCCATGGAAAGGCTACTCCATATTTGATGTGGAAATCATTAACAGAATTATTCCAAAGCAAGAGAGATCAGAGGAAGCTGGCACTCAAAGATAAACTCAGAAACATCAAATGCGAGAAGGGTGACAGTATTCCCAAGTATCTCATGAAGTTCACTCAGTGTCGAGATGAGATGGGAAGTGTGGGGGTTACTGTCGATGATGAGGACTTGGTGAGCTTGGCTCTCCTTGGTCTTCCGAAGAGTTGGCATTCCTATCAAGACTCTGTCAATGGTCGGGAGAAGTTGCCAGGATGGGAAAGACTATGGTCAGATCTTGTGCAGGAGGAGATCAGGCGGAGTACCAGGGACGGATCTTCGTCAAAGGGAGCTGATGAAGACAATTGTGCTTTGGCTGCCAAAGCAAAGAAAGGGAAGAGCAAGAAAGCTTCTCAGTCTGGTGCGAAAGGCAAGACGCGGGATATGTCCAAGGTGAAGTGTTTTCACTGTCACCAGCACGGACACTATGCCACAAATTGTCCGCAGAAGAAGAAGAACAAGCAAGCTGCTGGATCTGCAGGGGGAGAGGCCTTAGCTTCTCAGTTTGAGCTTGATTTTTCATTGATCGCATGCTTGGTTTCAAGTGTGATGGGATCAGTGTGGTTCTTGGACAGTGGTGCGTCTTTTCACATGACGGGAGATAGAGATTTGTTCTCTGATATGGAGGACAAAGATCTTGGAGTGCACATCGAGATGGGCAATGATGGTAGATACAGTGCGACCGGTATCGGTACCATTTCCTTTGAGAGGGAGTCTGGTAAACCCTTTGTATTGAAGGAAGTCATGCATGTTCTAGGATTGAAGAAGAATCTCATCTCAGTGGCGATGTTAGAAGACAAGGGGTATGATGTTGTTTTCAGTGAGGGAAAGGCCTTCCTGCGCAGCAAGACAACTAGTGAGACCCGGAAGATAGGGGTTCGAGTGAGGAACCTTTATCAGTTGCATGTAGATGGATGCGCAGCAATGGCAGGCAAGGCAGAAGGATTGGTGAGCCGGGATGATGGCGAGTTGTGGCACAGGAGATTGGGTCACCTTCACCATGGAGCCTTGAAGATACTGCAGCAGATCACTACAGGGCTTCCTAAAGGCACACTTGCGCAGTCAGATCAGTGCAAGGGGTGTACTTTGGGGAAGTTTGTGAAAGCCACCTTTCACGAGAAGGATAGTGGCGCCACGACGATCCTTGAGAGAATTCACACAGACGTGTGTGGACCTTTCTCAGTTGTTTCGACAGCAAAACACAGGTATTATGTGATTTTTGTTGATGCTTTCTCTCGTAAGTGTTGGATCTTCTTCATGCAGAAGAAGAGCGAGACATATTCAAAGTTCTGTGAATTCAAAGCACTGGTCGAGAAGGAGTCGGGGAAGAAGGTGAAGGCTCTTAGGAGCGATAATGGTGGTGAATACATCTCAGACGAGTTCAAGGATTTCTGCAAGACATAAGGGATTCGTAGAGAGCTCATAGCTCCCCATAGCCCACAGCAGAACGGGGTAGTTGAGCGGAAGAACAGAACGATTGTGGGTGCTGCACGGGCAATGTTGCATGATCAGGGCCTACCCCTTCACTTGTGGGCGGAAGCATGCAATACAACAGTTTATGTGCAGAACCGTTGTCCTCATAGGATACTTGGCATGAGTACACCTGAGGAGACTTATTCTGGTAAGAAGCCTGATCTTTCTCATTTGAGGATTTTTGGTGCTAACGTTTACATGCATGTGACGAAGGATGCCAGGAAGAAGTTGGAGCCGATCGCAGAGGTTGGGATATTTGTGGGGTACACTGATACGCCCCACAACTATCGTGTGTATTTGCCATACAGTGGTAAAACTGTTGTGCGACGGGATATAAAATTTCAGGAGGAGAAAGCCATGAAGTGTTTGCTTGAGAGGGAGCTACACTTGCATGCAAATGAGGAGCTATTAGTTCCTAAGGATGAGCTTCAGGACGTGGATCAGCCACAGGACGAGGTTCATGGAGTGGAAGAGACCACTCATGCAGCGCCAACCATCAGAGGGCGAAAGCGCTTGACAGAAGCTGAGCGACTGGCTCAAGATGCAGAGAAAGTTGTAGGACCACCTACAGCCCAATGCAGGCAGAGACAGTCACCTGATCGGTACACTGGATACATGGCTCTTATGAGCAAGTGTGTTGTGACTGAGCCATCCTCTTTCGAGGAAGCTGTGGAGGATCCCGCATGGGTAGACGCCATGGTGGAAGAGTATGATTCTATTGTCAGAAACAGTGCATGGGAGATTGTTCCTAGACCGGAAGGGAAATCAGTGGTGGGTTCGAGATGGATCTACAAAGTTAAGCAGGTAGCTGACGGGAGTGTGGAGAAGTACAAGGCAAGATTTGTTGCCCGAGGTTTTTCACAGATTGATGGGATCGATTATGAGGAGACCTTTGCACCTGTCGCAAGGTATTCTTCCATACGGACAATTCTTGCTCTCTCAGCGCAGATGGGATGGCACATTCATTAGATGGATGTGAAGACTGCGTTCCTCAACGGAGTCATTGAGGAGGAGGTGTACATTGAGCAACCCGAAGGCTTTGAAGTCTTCAGCAGCGAGTCGCATGTGTGCAGGCTCAAGAGAGCGCTGTATGGGTTGAAGCAAGCACCACGTGCTTGGTACACACGGATAGATAGCTATTTCACAGGACTTGGATTCTCCAAGAGCGAGGCGGATCCGAACCTATACCAGATTGTGGTGGAGGGTAAGTTGCTTATCATTGTATTGTATGTTGATGATTAGATTCTAATGGGTGATGAGCTGTTGATACTGTCATGCAAGAAGGATCTTGCTACAGAGTTTGAGATGAAGGATTTGGGCCTCCTTCACTATTTCCTGGGAGTGGACTATTTGTTTCTCAGGGCAAGTATGCTCGGGAGATACTGGAGAAGTTCAACATGCATGGCTGCAAGCCTGTTGATACTCCTCTTCCTGGAGGTTGGAGGAAGGAGGATGCCACTTCGGGAGAAGAAGTGGATGCCACTGTTTATCGACAGTTGGTGGGGTCGCTGATGTATTTGGTCAATACACGACCTGATATATGCTATGCAGTTAACTAGCTTTCACAAGCTATGGTTAAGCCTACCAAGCTATTCTGGAAGGCTGACAAGCATGTATTGCGCTACTTGAGAGGCACATTGGGATATGGTTTGTGGTACAAACAGGAGGATGAGGTGAAGCTATGTGGCTTCACGGATGCAGATTGGGCAGGGAGCCCAACAGACAGAAAGAGCACATCAGGAGGGGTCTTCAGTATTGGATCGACAAGAGTTTCTTGGTACAGCAGGAAACAGAGATCCGTGGTACTCAGTTCAGCGGAGGCTGAGTATATGGCAGCAAGTTTGGCTGCATGCGAGGCTATATGGATGAGGAAGATCCTAGTTGGTTTGTTCGGTTCTCATTTGGATCCTACTGTGATTTACTGTGATAACCAGAGTTGCATTAAACTCTCGGCTAATCTTGTATTTCATGATAGGTCTAAACATATTGACATCAGGTACCATCATATCAGAGATTGTGTGCAGCGGAGGATCATGTTACTTTCGTACATTCCAACGGAGGATCAAGATGCTGATATTCTGACGAAGGCTCTCACCAGGAGCAAATTCGAGTACCACCGAGGCAGGATAGGGGTTGCTGATAATCCATATCTTGTCGAGAGGGAGTGTTGAGATTGCAGCAAGATGATGGAGCCTAGTGAAAAGAGTCGCCTTCACTAAGTGGGCCCGCAGGCTATTTTTGGCGCAAGTCTATTTTTAGACTATGTCTATTTTTAGACATATGGATCATGTCTATGGATTGCAGGTTGTTGTTTATGGATGATTGATCAAGTTGGGAAAAAATAGATGGAATTCTATTTTTGATGAAAGTGTGAGTGATCAAAGTCTATTTTTAGACTGGCTGTCAAAAATAGAAAAGTCAAATATTATTATCTCACAATAATATTTGGACTATAAAATTAATCTTATTCTCTTGGAGCACTTCAGTTTGAGCTATAGAGGTGGCACATGCAACTGTCAGAAGGAAATACGCTTTTCTTATGAGTCATTTGAGTTGTTGCATACATGACTTCAGTTAGAACTCAATCAGTTGAGTTTGGTGGAGTTGATTGTGGAGTTGATGGAGTTGTGTTCAGTTTAGCTTTGTTAAACTGGTTGTATTTAGTCTAACTGGCAAATAGACTAGAGATGAGTTGGGTGAATTAGTTATTAATTAATTCACAAGTTATTAACTCATAATACAACTAATGAATACATCAGTTAACTCAGTTGCATGTCAGTGCATGTTCAGTTCAACGGGGACAGGTGGTAGAGAATCAGATTGCTATCAGTTGTGACTATAGTTGTGCACCAGATCTTGCACAATCAAGGGATTGAGTATGCCAATGAGTTTGCTCACGTATTTGCCCACATTATAGCTTGTGCTCACGTCCAACAAAGAGTGAGTGACTATTTTGCAGGTGAAAAACGAGTTTGGTGAGCCATTCTCATCAGTTCTTGAGCAGGTATTGAGCAGTGGAGGCAGGCAAGCAGTGGAAGAGATTTGGAGATTAGATTTGAGCTATATTGTGTGTAACAGAGGTGGAGATACTTGTGAGAAGTATTATGCTGTGTAATGTTACATGACTCAATCATTAATATACAGATAGTTGGGGTTTTTTTAGCGAGATGCTTTCCCCGGGATACATACTGTGTTAATGTGTGAATTCTCTTGATGTTTATTGTTATTGATGCTGCTATATTGATGATCAACGTAGAGGAGCTTATGTATTGTGTATGTTTTCCGCAATAGTACATGATCAGGATAATCTCCATTGAATATGTGTTAAATTATTCAAAATTTCTACACCTTGCATATCATTCGAATACAAATCACATTGATGTTTAGTATTACTTTGTGAGGGATATGGTTGAAGACAAAAGGGTGTTGCTGGTAAATGTGGACACTGAAGAATACTGCAGATGCATTGACGAAGTCTGTGAGAACTGAGAAATTTTCTTGGTGTAAAGAAATAATGTGCATTGTAGGCTTGAACCAATAACTATGCACTCCTGCACCCCCTTGTGTGGAAAGAAAACAAGTAGTGGGAGAATGTTGGATGTGTTATATCCTTTCCATGACTAGCCCAACATGTTGTTATGTTGTGTTGGGAGTAGCAGGGGGGCAGTAGCCCCCTTGCATGTGGTCCAGGGTAGTGCCCTAGGAATTTTTTTATGCGGACCCAATAATAGTTGGGTGGGCCCAAGGATGGGGGGCAAACCCAAAGATGGTGGGAGAACCTACCTATGGTTTTGTGCATGATGGTTTTTCCCATGGTATTTTGTAGATCTGATCAAGGGAACTACAATTATGTTCTAATCCAGGGTTAATGGATCAAGGTTTATGAATGCTTCAACATGTATATAATGTATTGTAACATTGAAATGAATATAATGAAAAATCAATATGGTTTTCTTGGTTTGGGTTCCAAGAGAAAATATCTCACCATTGTATATTGTTGTTTTTTTTTTTTAAGAAATTGTTTGCAGGTGATTTTTATACAGGGTTAAAACCTACATGAGCATGTTGAGCCTTGACCATGTGGACATGAAGAACTTGGTGACCATGTCCAATGTGTCGTGGGATGGAAAAAACATGGGCAAGGTCATCCTGAGAGGAAATAACATCATCAAGGGGTATCTCCACGACCCCAAGAGCACCATTGAATTGTTTATGTGTGGGTGGTTCCACATTGGTGACATTGGTGTCATCCATCCCTACGCGTATGTTGAGATAAAGGACTGTTCAAAGAATGTCATAATCTTTGGCGGAGAAAACATCAACTGTGTGGAAGTCAAATCGACTTTGTACACCCACCCTGGAGTCATCAAGTCCGATGTGGTTGCCATGCCCCATCCTCACTGGGGTGAGATGTCATGTGTCTTTATCGAAATAAAGGACAATGATGAAATCATCATAAAACAAGTGTAATATACAATGTTGCTCCTTAGTATTTTACTCTTATGCAAAAAGTAAGAAGTTATTATAACTAAGATAAAACAAATACTACAATATTTCAAAAAAAATTTAGGCTATAAATATGAAAAAATAATATTATTATTTTTTAAACTTATTGGTCTCATAAAGATATTGGATGCCTAGAGGAAACATTAAAATTGTTTGTATTTTGTTGATTACTTGTAGTTTAAGGGTTGTCCTAGTTGTCAATTCCACTAGTTCACACATACAATAATGTTTAATAAGATTAAATTTGGTTCATGGAATTTTTAGAAAGGTAAGAGAATTGTTTGATTTGCTTTAAAATTTTATATATATTTGAATTTTTTTAATAAATCCAATAATAAATCATTCTGATTTTTTTATGAGCTTAAAGGTTTAGAAGTTGGTATTGTAACAAATATTTTTAAATTATGATTTAATATGGGTGTATATGGGATGTCTACAATAATAAATAACTATTTGTAATAACAACTTTCTATATGATTTTTTTTTTTTTTTGCTTGTTAAGACTAACCTACGCACCGACGGGGATTTGAACTGGTGACCTATCGCAAGGAGTGCCTTAACAGCGCACCCATTCACCATCAATCCAAAGCCCCGTGGGCTCAACTTTCTATATGATTACTAATTATATAATTCCATTTATTTTGATGATAAAGATATTAATTATTTTTAAAAATCAGATTTTGATATATAGTAATAATTAATTATGAAAATTTTAACTTTCAATATTATTTTAAATAATTAATTTTTTGAAACTATTTTTTGATATTAATATTAAAAAAAATTAATTATAAAATTAAAACATAATCGTATAAAAGTTTTAAAATTTAAAATATTAATCTTTAATTACTTAATTAATTAAAAAAATGTATTTACATACTTATATCTTTTTTAAATAAATACATATAAGTTTAACCAAATGCATAAGTTTAAGGAAAAAGGTAAAATGAAAAAGTTAATATTGAGTACCTTAGAAATTAAAATAAAATAAATTTGATAATTGAAATGGTAACTTTTATATATACTCAACAATGGAAGTGTACCTTAGAAATTAAAATCGTTTGACAACTTTATAAAGGGTTTTAGCCTTGTCTCTTTTCCAAAACATTTGTGTTGCTATATAACATAAATAATCTATATACATAGTACCTATAAATCAAAATCCTTTGACAACCTTATAAAGACATTTCACTTCAAAAATGTGTGTTGGTGTATTATACAAATAAAATAAAATAAATTACACCACCATGCATAATATTAATAAAATATATATATTAAAGAAATATATGCAAACATCATATGGTCTTTTGTGTTGAATGATAAGATGTTCCTCTTATGAGAATTGAGTGATAAAGTGTTTATCTTGCTTCCACATGATGCTTGGGATGAAACATATATAAAATTAAAATATTATTTGGGAATTCAACAATTTTAATGGGCATTTAAGTCAAATAATTTTATGTAAATTTAACATTATTATTATTTTTTTTCATTTCAATTTAAAAAATCTATTATTTCACACTAAGCAATAGTTATATTTATATCAAAACACAACTAGTAGACATGTCAAATTAGGAAAGAATTGCTGTAAGTGTTGGTCTTTGCAAAAACCTAAAAAGCTTAATAATTAGAAACACGTAAAATTACTTTCTCAAATTTCCATCCTAAAAAAATTGGAATAACAAAAATTAAAAGTAACTTTCAAAATCTAATCACGGGTGAAAATTTCCATCCTTATCCCACATGGATTGAGATCCTTGACTATCTTAAATATACGTTTTCTGTGACCATCTTAAACATAAGTTCAGAAGAGCTTTTTTATGCATAAAAATTTAGCACAGAAATTACAAAATGACCTTACTTTATCAGATATCTGAGTAGACTTCATTTACGTTACCATCTTAAACCTAGCTTCAAAAGCATACAAATTTAACACGGAAATTACAAAATGACCTTATATGAGTAGACTTTATTTAAGCATATGACTCGTGACAAATAATTTTGTAAATTCAACTTTATAGGGTATGCATTCCAGGTTGACACATTTAAAAAAGCAGAAAATTAATATACGCACTGCATAACAACTAATTCTATATATGTACAATTTTAGATACTATGCTTTACAGCTTGACAAATAAGTGAGAAAAAAAAGTAATATGCTCACATGGAAGTTGGAACACCTAATTATATAGGTTCAATTTTATCTACCCTCATTTACAAATGGTCAAAAGTAGTCGGAATCCAGGTAATTAATTAATTAATTTATTTATTTTTTAAAATTTTGTAGAGACAGTGTTTGAATCATTTTTTTGATGGTGGAAATGGGTTCAGCACCATCAAAAATGTCTAGGACACCTAAAATTTTGAAGTTTAACAACTATAACTTGGATTTACAAAAATCCTTGCGAGATTTTCTCTAAATATGACTAGAATTTCCATAGCTTTCCAAAAAAATCCTCCACCTCGTTAAACTACCCAAAATTAATATGCCCACAACCACTTTGCATTCACTTTAACTTTACATACGTAATAGAAATAAGATAGAAAATTGGAATGACATACCAACGCTCAATCTAGAAAGGATTTGAAGTCCAATACCTATTCTCAAGTTGTATAAAGAGACTTATATGAGGCCCCCTCAACCCATGCAACAGACTCTAGCGATATTAATATAATATAGTGGGGGCATAGCTTGGGAATAGGGAGCAAGCTATTCATAAAGTGAGTGAACAATAGGCGTGTGTTCCATTCCATTTAGTTAAGGGAACGCAGATAGGTGGTCTACAATTAAGTTACAACAGAGAGGGAGAGGGAGAGGGAGAGGGATATTGTATGCTTGTGCTTATGATAGGTGGTGGAGGCCGGAGGAGAGGGAGAGGGAGAGGGAGAGGGATATTGTATGCTTGTGCTTATGATAGGTGGTGGAGGCCGGAATTCTCTGCGGTTATGATACCCTCTAGTTATGGCATGTTCATTGATCCTTGTTTTCGTCTTTGTCGTATAGAACATGCAAAATCAATAACATCAATGCCACCACGTTATTCATATTCATACTACCTTCTTCATTACCATAATTGCAACGACCTGTCAAACAATGACATTTGATTTTACTGAATATTTTAAATCCTTTTTTGTAAAGAAATTTAACAATAAAACCATGTCAATTGGTTTTTTATTTAAAAATCTCAATTTGTCTTTTAAAAGTTATGAACAGCAAAATGTGATTTAAAAAAAAAAAAATCTTATTTTTCAAAACCTAAATTCAATCAAATTATTACAAATAAAAACAAAGGTAAACAAAATAACGAAAAAAAATATGATGTTAAAAAACAAAAGTTAAAAAAAAAATGCCATACCTAATTTTAATCTTTTTAAGAAGCCCGTTGCAACCTCTGTCCGCACAACTCCGCATTGATTGCACGGTCATAAGCATATAAAGGAGGGCAGGGAAGGACAATAAGATATGATATATAAGAAACAAACAAAATCGACAAAGTTCAATTATAAAACTTTCGACGGTTGTTATAAAATTGGCTCTTTTCAAATCACAGAGGCATAAATATGTAAATCGATTATCTTATAAGTATTGATTAAACCTATTATTACATTACGTAAATTCAAAAGCAAAAGCAAAAGCAAAAGCATCATTCAATAGAACTTCAACAATAAATCTTTATACGCATTATTCAAAACTACTTCACCTTCATCAATGCACTGAAGTTGATATCTTATAATAAGTATAAAATGCTTTTGTTGTTGAAAAGGCTATTATGATGTTTCAAGATAGCCATTCCAACATTAATTGTTACACTATTATACACATTATTTAAAACAAGTTCACAATAAAGCTTTATACTCATTATTCAAAGCAATTTCATAAGGCATGGAAATGTTGTGTAAAGTGTAGAGGTAATGTAAAGTTACCTCTACACTTCTACCATGGAAGAGATAATGTGAAGTTACTTTCACACTCTTTACCATGAAAACTACCTTTACAATCAACACAATAATCTTAATTTTCTTTTTTACATTGTTAAAATATTAACGTATTTATGATTTTCATAATCCACCTTTCCAAATTACATATAAGTATTTTTTATTTGAAACACTAATTGATTCAACAAAGTTCCTCCTTATTGAATTTCACGCTCATTAATGGATTCAATTTTAATTTGAATAACCTCGATCATAAGATTCCTAGTTTACTATTTAACGTCCTTTTTTATTTATAATCAATGAGGAAAAGGAAAGTCACATGAATCCATGGCTCGTGTGACTATGATCTAGTTTATATGCTATGTTCACATTTTCCTTTTAAGGTTCAAGCCATTCGAATAATGTGAAGTTCACTTTTGTGAGTGGTTGATTAGGTAGTGTTTATATCTATAATGGTAGCATGGAGTAGGTAGTGTTTATATCTACAATAGTAGCATGGTGGATATTGAGGATTTCCTATAGATTATTATATAGAAAATTTGGGAGGATTGTTGTGAGGAGTGCATAGGTGGCTTCACATTCCGCATCTGCATAATGATAGACAATAAGTTGTAAAACTAAACATGTTGATATAGCAAGGATCGTTAAATTGTGCAAGCCCAAGTCGAGTCATTGCTCGACAAAGCGGGAAGCAATGATGTCCATTACCAGACAATGAGTGTCTATATTAATAAACTCTACTGCCTTTCAATTTTTTGGGGGATCACGAAACGATGGTTGCATTTTAGCTTCTGATGAGAGCAATGGACAACCCAAACAATAACATTGGTTGGAAGAAGAAGAAGAAGGTTGTATGCATTCATTTACCCATTTCAAATCACAAATTTGGAAACCATAGCGATGGACAATAATTAGTTAATTTGGAGCAGATCAAGTTCTTTGGATTGATTGCATGAATCGATCTCACAAGGATTTTTGTATAGGTTGTTATCATGTTCTAGATTAAATATCACTATGCAGGCTCTTTGATCAAAAAATCAGGAGGATCATTGGATGGAGTGCGGAGGTGGCTTCACACTCTGCACACTTACGAACAATAAGCTGTAAAACCAAGCATGTTGATAAAGCAAGGATCCTAAGTCAGTTCATTGCCAAGTAAAGATCTATAATTTTCAAACTCTTCACGCCCCAACGCTTTGGTAAACATATCTGCAATTTATTCTGAAGTTGGACAATGTCTCAGATGAATTGTTTTGGCCTCTACATGATGTCAAGCAAATGATACTTGGTGTTGATATGTTTGCTTCAATCATGAAACCATGGATTCTTGGCCAATTGAATTGCAAAAGAATTTTCGACAGATAGAGGTGTTGAAACTTTTCATTTCTCCTGCAAATATTCTAGTATTTTCCGAAGCCAAATGATTTCTTTTGTAGATTGAGCTGGTGATGTTGGCATTATGGCACAGATTTGGCACTATGGCACAGGTGTTGTCCTTGATGGCAACTCACTCAAATGGCAGATGACAGTTCAAGCTCTCAGAATGAAAGAAAATGAGGTATACACAGGTTCATCTTATTAAAGTCGCGTATACATGCGGGTGTACCAATCAAAAGGCACATATACGTATGCACGAACTTTCATGCAAAGAAAAGCGCGTACATGTGGGAAAACTTATGGCTGGTCCATGGTATTTAGCTTGACATATCTGAACCTATGGTTTTGGTCCTTGGTATTGCATTTAAAGTGTTGAACCCAAGTATTGGGTCCCTAGTATTAGTTCTCAATGGTTTTGGACCATGGTTTGAGTAAGGCCTAAGAATATAAAAAGGGAAGGAGATCATTTGGCAAGGGCAGTGACATATGTGTTGAATATTTTGAGAGGAGCAAGATCTGGATTACTGGTGATTGGTTGGTAAGTTATAGCTAGATCTGAATCAAGGAGGAACCTGAGGATTACACGATGATTAAGATCTATTGTGGGTCGAGATCTCAAGGCTTGAATAGTAGTATCATTATGTGATTTTGATCTATTATATTTGGTGCATGATTAGATTTATAAATCTGATAATCTGGGTATAACTGATGTCTGATTAAGTAAAAGGATAAATTATCTTTTATAGATCTGTATGCAGGTTCGACAACAGCGGAGGCGCGTATACACGCAGGTTAAGCAAGTGAGGACTGCGTATACACTGGTTGGTTTTGGCATATCTGCGTATGTACGCAGGTTCTATTGATGAAGTAGCGTACGTCTCTTAAATATGTTTTAGTTGCTTCTGTTTATTGCTGTAGTGTTCTGGGTTCAGAATTGGCGTCTGGTTACTGGTACCGTTTTTTGGTTACAACATTCTGAAAAGTTATTGGTTGATTCAATATTTTTACAAAGGAGATTGGTTGTTGCAGATCTACTTGATGTTTGATTGATACATGGATCCAGTCTGAAAATTTATGAAACGTGGTCCCTGGAAGAAAAGATAAGGTTGAAGCCTTCTATAGGTCAGCATATACGTACTAGTACCTCAACTAGTACAAGAGCTAAGGGGGTTGTAGCTCCCTTCCAGGAGAAGCTGGAGGATGAGAGAAGGTTGTAGCCTTCTGTAGGTTGAAGCTTGTGTGCTGGTATAAGACTGCACCAGTATAGAATCATTGTAAAAAGAAGTTTCTAATTGAAAGAAGATAGAGACATATTGCAGCAAGTGGTTTTCACCCACATTGGGTTTCCACCTTATACCTTGTGTTCTTTTGTGTGATTGTCTGCTCTACTTTTCTGTTCCTGCTTATTGTTATATGGTTCTGACACACATATTAATGATCAACATCTGAAGAATAAATTAAATTATAAGTCTGGAAGTTATACGCGAGTTTCATTAGTTAGAGTTGCGTATACACGCTGTTTTCATTCACTAAAGTAGCGTATACAAATCTTTGTATAAATTGAAAAAGAATTTGACTTAATAATACTGATTCACCCCCCCTCTCAGTATTATTTCCTACAATTGGTATCATAGTAGGTCCTTCAGAAGAAGCTTGATCGCTTGAAGGAAGATCTATCATCATGAGCAACTACGAAAAAGAAGCATCAATCAGGCCACCAATTTTCGATGGAAGCAACTTCGTCTATTGGAAGGTAAGAATCACTGCCTATCTTCAATCTCTTGGTACAGAAGTTTGGGATATTGTGGAAACAGAATACACTTTTCCATCAGCAACTCCTAAATATATGGTTGATAAGAAGCAGTATGAAACAAATGCAAAGGAGGTCAATACTCTATTAGGGAGCCTATCTCAATCAGAATTCGTCAATGTTATGCATCTCAAAACCACAAAAGAAATATGGGATAAGATCGTTCTGAGCTATGAAGGAGATGAACAGGTAAAATGAGCAAAACTACAAACTCTCAGAATTCAATATGAAAATCTCAGAATGTACAATGATGAAGGTGTGGCTAACTATTTCCTACGTATAGATGAGATTGTTAATTGTATGAAAAATTTGGGTGAAGAAATAAAAGAAGTTGTTTTGGTTGAAAAGGTTCTAAGATCTTTGTCTTTTAAGTTTGAATCAAAAGTTTCCACCATAGAAGAAAAACAGAATCTACAGAGCCTTACCATGTCATAGCTACACGGAATCCTAACCGCTTACTAAATGAGAAAAGGGGGACCATCAGACAAGAGAGAAGCCACATTCAAAGCCTCAGGAAAAGGAGATTAGAATGACTTAGGACATATGTCGGAAGAAGAGGAAGAGTCAAATTTTGTCAAAAACCTTCAATGAGGTTCTGGAAGATTTAGAGGTAAGCTCCCTTTCAAATGTTTTGCTTGTGGAAGAGTCGGTCACTATGCTGCCAAGTGTCCTCATAAAGATAAGCTTGACAAAGGTAAGGAACCAGTTAGATGGAACAGAAAACAGAATGTAAGTAAGAAGAGCTATTACACACATGAAGACAGTGATGGACTTTCAAATAGCGATGAAGATGAACAAGGTAATGATTATAGACTTTTGTTGGCTTTTGAAGATGATGATTTCTTGGATGATATAGATGAGGAAAGTCTTTATGAAGAAATTTCTAAACTCAAAATTTGCGTAGAGGAGAAGAACATGATTATAAATACTCTGACATCCCAACTTGGTGAAATGGAGAAACACAATGAAAAGTTAGAATGTGAAATTGTGGGACTTAGAAAGGACATTGAAAAAACGAAAGCTCTTAATCATAGATTTGCTAAAGGATCTAAAACTTTATATGAAATTATCAAAGTACAATGTTCTCCTCTAATCAAGACAGGTCTTGGGTATACCAAAGAAACATCTCAAGCACAGAAGCCATCTACCTCCAAAAGTTATCTTGAAGCTGCAAGGAGAAGTGAGCAGGTTGATAATCGACAACAAAGGGGAAATCAGGGACAATTTACCTCAAGAATGAACAAAGACTACCAGGTAAATCGAGGGAAATTTGCTTCAAGGATGAACAGAAGCTACCACCAACCACAGGTAAATCATTCTCAGTTTACCTCAAGAATGGATGTCAATAGAAGCTACAATCAATTGGTTGGTAGATTTGATAATCGCAGGAGTTTCTTCAATGGCCAATGTTTCTCTTGTCATAACTTTGGTCACAAAGCAGATTAATGTGTTGCCTATAAGACAATCATGACTAGAGAAGCTCAAAAACAAAGGAGTATGACTGGGATCATGAAAAGGACCTACAATAACTTTTCTGCTCTTGAAAATGAAATAGAATGTTCTATTTGTAACAACTTTGGTCATGAAGATTTTGAATGCAAGAGTAGGTTTCGACAAATAACTCAGAAGGAGCAAGCTTCATTAAGTCCCAAAACTTGGAAAAAGAAAGAATCGCTAACAGAAAGATGTGGGATAGACTTATATGTGGAAGGACAGTAAAACAATGGTACATCGACGGTGGATGCTCAAAACATATGACAGGTGATAAAGATAAACTTTAGTCATATAGTGCCTTAGAAAAGGAAAAGAAGGTCTCATTTGGAAATGACACCCCTTCACTCATAAAAGGTAAAGGTTATGTTCTTTTGAACGAAAAGGTCAAGGCTGGAAATGTTATGTATGTGGATGGCTTAAAGCATAATTTATTAAGTGTCAGTCAAATGTGTGATCAAGGAAATGAAGTAATATTTCGATCAAATGGATGCATTGTTTGTGAGCTTGAAAAAGGAGAAACAATGATCAAAGGCATAAGAACTCCAAATAATTTATATATACTCAAGGGAGGAAAACAACAATGCTATCTAAGCAAGAATGATGAACATTGGCTATGGCACAGAAGATTGGGGCATCTAAGCTTCTCACAGATAAGGAAAGCATGCAAATATCAGGCGATTCGTGATCTACCTGACATCAGAATTCCAGACAATACAATATGCAAATCATGTCAATTTGGTAAGAAAACCAGAACTAATTTCCCTGAGAAGGAAGGATCAACTAGCAGGCCACTTGAACTTGTCCATACTGATATATGTGGTCCATCTAGGAAAATGTCACCTCGAGGAGAAGAATACTTTTTATTGTTCATTGACGACTTTTCCAGGATGTGTTGGATAGGACTTATGAAGCATAAAGATGAAGCTTTCGAAAAGTTCAAATCATTCAAAGCCTTGGTGGAAAACGAATCAGATCATAGAATCAAATGCCTCAGGTCTGATCGAGGAGGGGAATTTACCTCGAATGAGTTTTTCAATTTTTGTGAAGAACATGGAATAAGAAGGGAATTCTCTACTGCAAAGACTCCTCAGCAAAATGGAGTAGTGGAAAGGATGAACAGAACGGTTCAACAAATGGCTCGTGCTATGCTTGATGAGTCTGGAACTCCTGCAACCTTCTGGGGTGAAGCTGCATTTGCTGTAGTTACTATTCTCAACAAGACAAACGTCCGGGTAAACAACACTCAGACTCATGAACTTTGGTATGGTAAGAATCCCACGGTAAAATACTTCAAAATTTTTGGAAGCAAATGCTACATCAAGAAGACTGATGAAAATCTTGGAAAGTTTGAACGTAGAGCGAATGAAGGCATTCTCCTTGGTTACTCTCCCCACAACAAAGCATACAAGTGTTACAATAAAAGACTTGGAAAAATTGTTGATAGTATTGACGTAGTGGTTGATGAAGAAGGAAACACTCCTAGGTAGGTAAAATCTGAAGATTTCGAAGATGATGAGGACTATCCATCAACATCAAATCAGATTCAAGATGAAGAAGAAACCCATGAGGCACCCGAAGAACAAATAAGGGTAGAAGAAAAGAATCCATCCAAGTACGTTCAGAAGAATCATCCAGAATCTCAAATTTTGGGGTAGAAAGAGGCAGGTGTACAGACAAGACGAACCATTTCAGAAGCTTCAAGCTATCTAGCATTGCTCTCCTCCACTGAACCACAAAATGTAAGAGAGGCATGTAAAGATGAACGCTGGGTAAAGGCCATGGAGGAAGAAATTGAGCAGATTGAAAAGAATAACACTTGGGAGTTGGTTCCTAGACCAAAAGATAAGAATGTCATAGGAACAAAATGGATATTCAAAAATGAGCTAAATGAAAATGGAGATGTGATTAGGAACAAGGCCGGACTTGTTTTTAAAGGGTATGCTCAATAGGAAGGCATAGACTTTGAAGAAACTTTTGCACCAGTTGCCAGACTTGAGGCCATAAGGATGTTCCTTGCCCTTTCTTGCTTTCAGAAGTTCAAAGTATTTCAAATGGACGTGAAGTCTGATTTTCTAAATGGAGACTTGGATGAAGAAGTGTATATTGAGCAACCAGATGGGTTTGTCCTTGGAAACTATCCAAAGCTTGTATGCAGACTCAAAAAGGATCTATATGGCCTTAAACAGGCTCCCAGGGCTTGGTATTATCGCTTGGATAAGTACCTCCATCAACAAGGTTTCACAAAAGGTTCCACAGATAGCAATCTGTATATAAAAGTTGAAAATGATAAGTTGCTAATACTTGTTGTGTATGTTGATGATATCATCTTTGGTAGCAATGAAGAAGACATAAGTCAAAATTTTGCCTTTGTGATGCAGAAAGAGTTTGAAATGTCCATGCTTGGTGAGCTCACATATAATTCTTGGTTTACAAGTCCAACAAAACAAAGACGACATTTTTCTATCACAAACCAAGTATCTCAAGCAGATCTTGAAGAAATATGGGATGGAGGATTCGAAACTAGTATGTACCCCTATGGTAACAGGATGCAGCCTCAACGCAAATGATGAATCGGCAGCAGTACATCAACCAACCTATAGATCCATGATTGGTAGTCTACTCTATCTAACAGGTACTCGACCAGACATTATGCATGCAGTGGGAATAGTTGGAAGGTTTCAAGCAAATCCAAAGAAAACTCATCTTCAGGCAGTTAAGAGATTTTTCAAGTATCTTCAAGGAACTCAAAACTATGGCTTATGGTGTCCTAGAGGTACAAATATCAAACTTCATGCATATACACATGCGGATTGGGCAGGAAGTGTGGATGACAGAAAAAGCACTAGTGGTGGTGTATTCTTCATGGGTCCTAGATTAGTATCTTGGTTCAGCAAGAAACAAAGTTCTATGGCATTATCTACAGCTGAAGTAGAATATGTAGCTGTTGCATCTTGCTGCACACAACTCCTTTGGATGATGCAAACATTACAAGGCCTTCAAGTCACTTGTACTCCACCTATCTCCATTTTTTGTGATAATACAAGTGCAATCAGTATTTCAAAGAATCCTGTCATGCATTCAAAGACTAAGCACATACCGATCAAGTATCATTTTCTCCAGGAACAAGTGCTTGAACAAAAGGTCAAATTGGAGTATGTTCCCTCTAAGGAACAAGTTTCCGATATCCTCACCAAACCACTGCCCAGGGAGACATTTGAATACCTTAGACAGAAGCTGGGGGTAGTTGATGCATCATCTTGCTGTTGAATCTTGTCTGTTTCAGAGAAAATTGGTTATACACGAGTTGAATGAGGAGGATCCGCATACATACGCCGGTTTATTAAGGTACAGTTGCGCATATGTTAGTTTGAAGAAAAGCAATGGGGCCAAGCTGAGGATGAAAAGAGTCTATTATGGGTCTGACAAAGACCATCTGGCACAGGTTCAGGGGGAGCATATATTCTTCTAATTATGCATTGTTGGCATTATCTTAGAATATCTTGGTTCAAATTCACAGTTGGTTTGATTTCAGGTGGAACAGGTGCAGAAAGAGAACATGGGCGCTGGTCTGAATAATGACTGACAAATGCTGCTGATGTTAGTTGTTGATAACTGTCAGAGTCTTGCTGAAGATATTTTGTCTTTATTTCTTTTATCAAGGTCATGTAACGACCTATTTTGGTTTCCCCACTATGCCTGGGATGAATGATGTAATGTACTTATTTGTCATGTGTAAACTTCTGCTGTATCCCCACTTGGTTGGGTGCTAAATTTTGGTATATCCCCACTTGGTTGGGAGATGGATGTATGTATGAGTCTTTGGTGATAGGAAGGTCTCTTATAATGTATAAAGTCATGTTTCTTGTCTTTTTGCAGACCTTGCCTACAATCAGGGGGAGCTTAGACAACTCAGCAGAGCAGAGGATTCATCATGTATTCAGGGGGACCACAACCCTTTGCCCTTGATGACAAAGGGGGAGAATGTTTTTGAGTGACTTGGGGTTGCCATCAAGTCCAAAGGGGGAGATTGTTGGCATTATGGCACAGGTGTTGTCTTTGATGGAAACTCACTCAAATGGTAGATCATAGTTCAGGCTCTCAGAATGAAAGAAAATGAGCTATACACAGGTTCATCTTATTAAAGTCATGTATACACGTGGGTGTACCGATCAAAAGGTGCATATACGTATGCACACACTTTCATGCAAAGAAAAGCGCGTACATGTGGGAAAACTTATGGTTGGTCCATGGTATTTAGTCCGACATATTTGAATCTATGGTTTTGGTCCTTGGTATTGCATTTAAAGTGTTGAACCCAAGTATTAGGTCCCTAGTATTAGTTCTCAATGGTTTTGGACCATGGTTTGAGTAAGGCCTAAAAATATAAAAAGGGAAGGATATCATTTGGCAAGGGCAGTGACTTATGTGTTGAATATCTTGAGAGGAGAAAGATTTGGATTATTGGTGATTGGTTGGTAAGTTACAGCCGGATCTGAATCAAGGAGGAACCTGAGCATTACACGATGATTAAGATCTATTGATGGGTCGAGATCTCAAGGCTTGAATAGTAGTATCATTATGTGATTTTGATCTATTATATTTGGCACATGATTAGAGCTATAAATCTGATAATCTGGGTATAACTGATGTCTGATTAAGTAAAAGGATAAATTATCTTTTATAGATCTATACGCAGGTTCGACACAGCGGAGGCGCGTATACACGCAGGTTAAGCAAGTGAGGACTGTGTATACGCTGGTTGGTTTTGGCATATCTGCGTATGTACGTAGGTTTCTATTGATGAAGTAGCGTACGTCTCTTGAAATATGTTTTAGCTGCTTCTGTTTATTGCTGTAGTGTTCTGGATTCAGAATTGGCATCTGGTTACTAGTACTGTTTTTTGGTTACAACATTCTGAAAAGTTATTGGTTGATTCAGTATTTGTACAAAGGAGATTGGTTGTTGTAGATCTACTTGATGTTTGATTAATATTCATGGATCCAGTCTGAAAATTTATGAAACGTGGTCCATGGAAGAAAAGAGAAGGTTGAAGCCTTCTGTAGGTCAGTACCTACGTACTAGTACCTCAGCTAGTACAAGAGCTAAGGGGGTTGTAGCTCCCTTCCAAGAGAAACTGGAGGACGAGAGAAGGTTGTAGCCTTCTGCAAGTTGAAGCCTGTGTGCTGGTATAAGACTGCACCAGTACATAATCATTGTAAAAAGAAGTTTCTAATTGAAAGAAGATAGAGACATATTGCAGTAGGTGGTTTTCACCCACATTGGGTTTCCACCTTATATCTTGTGTTCTTTTGTGTGACTGTCTGCTCTACTTTTCTGTTCCCGCTTATTGTTATATGGTTCTGACACACAGATTAATGATCAACATCTGAAGAATAAATTAAATTATAAGTCTGGAAGTTATACGCGAGTTTCATTAGTCAGAGTTGCGTATACACGCTGTTTTCATTCACCGAAGTAGCGTATACAAATCTTTGTATAAATTGAAAAAGAATTTGACTTAATAATACTGATTCACGCCTCCTCTCAGTATTATTTCCAACAAGTGAAACATATTCAGCTTCGGTGCTAGAATCAACAAACAAATTTCTTGTGTGATCTCTAACTGATAGTTTTTGATCTAAGATTAATCAAATAACCAAAAGTAGAGACTTCATTCTCCCTATTTCCATCAAAATTAGAATCTGAATAACCAACAAGATGGAAGTATAAAACTTTAGAATATTTGATGCCATATGTTTGGGTTCCTTTTAAATATTTCAGGATTATTTTTTTTGCTACCTAGTGCCCCTCACAAGGTTGATCCATAAATTTTGAAAGTATTGCAACAACAAAGGTTATATCAAGACGAGTAGTATAGAGATAAATCAAACTTCCAACAGGTTGTTTGTACTTTGTTGGATGTTCAAATGGTTTGGCTTCTTCTGAAGTGAGTTTCAAATTTTGTTCCATTGGAGTAGCAACACGATTACAATCCATGATAATGTATTTCTTTAATAACTTTACAACATATTTCCTCTGCGACATAAAAATATGTTGTGGTTTTTTATCAACTTCAATTCCAAGATAATAATGAAGTAAACCTAAGTTTGTAATATCAAAAACCTTTTCGAACTCCTTCTCAATAGATGATATATATTCATCATTGTTCCCTGTAATCATTAAATCATCAAAATAGATGAATAGATATACAACTGATCTTCCAACTTTCTTAACAAAAAGAGTTGCATCATCTAGGTCAAAATGCTTATAATTCAACTTAAGAAGATGTTTAGTTAGTTTCTCATACCATGGATGCGTGGTTGTTTCAAGCCATATAAATACTTCATTAATTTGCATATCTTTTGTTCTTTCCCTTTGATAGAAAAACCTTCTGGTTGAAACATGTAAACATCTTCTTTCAAATCCCCATTTAAAAAAATAGTTTTAACATCGATATTGTGAATTTTTCATCCTTTCTCAACTGCAATAGCAAACAAAGTTCTAACAGTGCCCCATTTAGCTGTAGGAGAAAATGTCTTTGTATAGTCAACATCCCCTTTCTATGCAAATCCCTTTGCTACAAGTCTTTTGTTGCGCTTATCAAGTGAACCATCAGCTTTATACTTAGTTTTATAAACCCATTTGCAACCAATATCTTTGATGCCAATAGGAGGATCCATGAGCGTCCAAGCGTCATTTTCTATGAGGGCATCATACTCCTTTTTCATTGCATCTTTCTATTGATCATAACTAGCAGTTCTTTTAAAACGAGTAGGTTCACAATCAACAAAAAAATTAAATTCACAATCATGAGAATACTTACCTGAAAAGCTCCCTATCTCAAACTCATCATATTTCCTTGGGAATGTTTTAATACGAGTTGATCTTCATTACTTTTTGTCCCACTCTTTGTTCTTGTTGTCTTTGTCCCTGATGTCCCTACAGAAACACTTTTATCATCCAATTTATCTTTAATAGTAGAGTTATTATCATCATTGAGAGGAAATTTTTAAGGAAAATCCATAGAAGGAAAATCCACAGACTGATCTATTATGGGAATCGCCCCTTCTGGATGTGGAATAATATTTTTTGGTTCATAATAAAACTTCTTAGACACAAACTTCTCTAACTGATTAAGTTGCCTATCAATAGTGGGTGTATATTTATCAGATTCAAGAAAAACTACATCTCTTGACAAAATAAACTTCTTATTCTCTTCATCATACAATCTGTATGCCTTAGAAGTCATAAAATACCCCAAAAATATACATTTTCTGCTTCTTGCACTCAACTTATTTCTTTGTTGTTTAGGAATCAAAGCATAACATTGAGAACCAAAAATTCTAAAATGTTGAACAACAAGAAGACGATTATACCACATCTCATATGGAGTTTTATTGTTGATGATAGAGGAAGGACACCGATTTCTAATATAAGTTGCACAGAGCACTACTGATCCAAATCGGATCCATAAACGACTATCATAGAACCATGACTGTATCGGGACGAAACAAATCCTTGAAGAATCCAAAATAACAATCGAAAACACCCTGAACCAGTGGCCATGGCAGCCGGCGCAGAACGACGAGGACCTCAGTCAAAGCGCGCTGACCGAGGCCCATGGAGACTGCGCATGAGGTCGATGTAGCCCCTGGGAGCCCCGAAATGGGAAAAGGAGCTAATTTTCGATGTGCGATTAGCGCCTAGCACCTAGCGCTAATCACGCATCGCTGCGAAAACAGGGCTGAAATGGTAGAGCCTTAAGCACTCGGTAATGCTGGGAGCCAGAGGACCATGGGCAGAGAAACAGAAAGCGCCATCGTATGAAGGTGGGACCCACAACCTGGAAACCGGCGGTTTGATCGGGGCGCCCTTGAATGGTAAGAGGTTTTGGAGAAAACGGAGCGATCACACTCAGCAATCGACGCGTGGCAGTGAAGGTGAGAGAAAAACCGCTGTGATCGTGCGTTATCGGTCGAGCAAGTCAACCTCGCTCAACGTGCATATGAGGTTGGATTTGGAGGAGCCCAGATTGGACGACTGAGATTGCGTCCGATAGACAGAGAGGAATTGATAGGGAATTAAGCCGTAATTTAAGGGGATTTGGAATCCGTTGATCGCCATGGTGGAGAAAGAAACGAATCGACGAACAGGCTGGCGCTGTTCCGATGGAGACACGTGGCTACTTCCCGAGCATTCATGCTGATGTCGAACAGGGAACTCCCAACACACAGGTGGAAGGAGAATCAATGCAGGAAGGAGAGGAACCGAACAGGCATGGCGGTCGAATGGCTAAAGCCATGAACAAAGACAGCCAAATTGGGATTCAGAGAGAGAGAGAGCGAAGAGTCCAAGCGACCAAGAGAGACAGTGAATAGTGAACCCTGAGAGGAGGATTGAGCATAGAGAGCAGTAAAGCCAAGCAGAGGAGACAGAGGGCTGAGCTAACCACAGGCAGCATCGAGCACTAGAGAGCTTAAAGAATCAAGCCTTCCCATAGAGGAATCTGTCCAGATTGAGCATCACAATTGGCTCTTTCCTCTATAGACCGAGGGTCACAGAGTTGGTAGGAAGAATAAGAGCCTGTGTACTCCAAGTGGCTTGGGGAATCCAAGAACCACCCTGCCAAGCAAAATATGCTTCAGGAGAACTCATATTGAGTCCCTGCATTGTAAATTCTCTGCTGAAAGACACAATAAAACAAGGCCACCACTGAAGCTGGACCGAAGACGTAGCCCTGGAGAATAGGGTGAACTCCTTATTAAAAACTGTTTGTGTCTTTGTGTTGCTTACTGTATTTCTCCACTGTCTTTCCATTTATTTTCTGTGTATTGGCAATCTGATCGATCTGTTGCTTCAATAACACAGAACACACACACCAGGACATGGGTCTGTAATACCTTTTTGTTTAATAAATCTTCAACTGAGGTCACTCATAGGGTGATTTTCAGATCAACTACTTCTCCCCAAAAGATCATTTATCTAACCATATTGAGCAGTGTTATGTTCATTCGCTCTATAACACCATTTTTTGTGGATTATAAGGTATTGTGGTTTGGAGTTTGATGCCATTCTCTTGCAAATATCTTTCAAAAACATGTGAAGTATATTCTCCCCCATTATCAGTTCTTATAGTATCTATATTAAGTTGAGCTTCATTTGTAATCAAGAGATGATTTTTTTTAAACACATCAAAAACTTATGATTTTTCTTTAAGAAGATAGACCCAACACATCCTTGAATAATCATCAATAAAAGTCAGTATATATTTATTTCCATTAGCAGTTGCAATAGGCATAGGTCCACATAAATATGAGTGTATGAGACTTAATTTCCTTGAAGCTCTAGAAGTAGAGCTCTGAAAAGATTGTTTGTGATGCTTCCCCAATATACAAGCATTACACGGAGTCAGTTTTCTTGGAACTGTTGGAAGTCCCTTAATCCCATGTTGTCTCATAATTCTAATACTTTCATAATTAATATGACCAAAGCGAGCATGCCACAATAAACTTGATGACAAAGTATCATTTTGCTGGACCAAATGATTAGTATTTAATGCAACAGATGACATACCTTTCAACTTTAATAATTTATCTTCTTCCACACCAGTCATTACAGTCTCATTGTCAGTTCTCTTCGAATTTCCACTTTACCATCAAATATGTGTATGGAATGTCCCTGTTGTCTTATTTGTATAAGAGATAATAAATTCCTTTGAAACTTAACATCATTTAAAGTATAATCCGTAAGTCCAAGAATATTTAATTGAATAGAACCAATCGATGATGGTTTCATTTGGGACTTATCAGCAAAATACACTACTCATCAATATTATTGATGAATGTTTCAAACAAATCTCTTCTAAATGTCATATGAAAAGTGACACCTGTGTCTAAAATCCAACTGTCATGCCATGAAGAAAGTGAGGTACTAAATATATTTTCCATATTAAAATTACAATGGGAAACAACATAATTTTCATTCTCGAAAGACTGTCCTTTTTCTGGAATTAGTTGATCTTTCTTTTCAAGCATTTATTCTCTTCTTTCATTAATTTTCTCCAGGGAGTTCTACAATTTGCAGTAGTATGTCCAATTTTACCACATCTAAAGCATTTTATAATTGTTTTATCCAAAATATTTCTTTGTTTAGCATACTGTTGTCTATCTCCCTGATTATTCCCCCCCCCTTGCCTCTATAATTCCTTTTAACTCGTCCTTTGCTGCCCTTAGTATTTCTGACTGATTCTTCTTGAGGTTTTCGATCTTTTTGAGCAAGACATAATGTTTCAATATTAGAATTGAATGAAGTTTCTTTCTTGCCAAAAGCGTTCTCTTTTTTTTGCACTTTTTCTTACTAATTTGTCAAAATCTAAATCTTTTAACTACCCACTAGCTTGGAGGGATTCTAGGTAGTATGAATAATAAGGGTAAAGGGATTTTATAAAGGCAGTAAGTTGTAGATCAACTTTGACTCAAGTAGATTCAAGTTCATGGTTGATGGATTTAATTTCATAACCAAGTTTCAATGGATTATTATCTTTTATTTCCAGATTAAGCAACTTCAATAATAACTTGATTATCTCCAATTTAGAATGTGAATCATGAAGCTATTTCAAATTTTTTATTGCGTCATATGTTGTTTTAATTTGAATAATGTATCTGCTTACCTCTTATGGGACTGAAGTAGCAATTAAAGCATAGGAATTTTTATCCTTACTCTCTTAGATTGCTAATTGTTTTTTCTCATCAGGCGGTTCTAGTGCATTACCTCATTTTCCTTCACAAAATCCATCCCACATATCATTAAAAATAAGTGTATTTTTTTATTTTTCTGTACCACTCCTAGTAATTTTCCTTTCCATAAATGACAATGCCAACTAAAGCCACCAAAGAACTCACTTTTGCCAAAAAAAAAATAAATAATGTAAAAATATTTTTCTAATAAAAAAACGTATTTAAAAGAGTTACCTCCCGTCCAAAAACAAAAATTTTAATCTATCTAAAGATGAATTTTTTCAGTCTCAAAATCAACAATTTGTTAAAATCATTATAGAAAATCAACTACGAGTAGTCAACAGAACAGTTCAATCAGCATCTAATCTGAATGATAGCATACAACTTTGTCACACAACTTGATATGCCAATATCCAACGAAAGATGATATCCAACAATGATAGTCATCGGTCTGTCAGTAATCAACAACACAAGTTTAACGTGATGAGAGATCAATCGGTCGATAGTTATATATTACGCAAGTTTGATGAATTAGATTGACTTTTCAACACATCAACGACATCGACATCACAACTCTTGCTGAGTTTTAATGAGTGGTGTGGTCCTGGGTGCCGGTTTGAGAAAATAGTTCAACACTAACACGTGTGGCTGTGATTAACTACGA
The DNA here is from genome assembly GCA_031772625.1 of Pinus tabuliformis. Classification (NCBI taxonomy): domain Eukaryota; kingdom Viridiplantae; phylum Streptophyta; class Pinopsida; order Pinales; family Pinaceae; genus Pinus; species Pinus tabuliformis. Next base: position 212,181,206 of record CM062807.1, on the reverse strand, counting down.
GGACATACAACATATTTCAAATACCATGAGCTTGTGGTGTCAGGTGGTTTCCAAAACCACCAGCGCACTGTCAACTATGTCCAGTCAACTTATTTAGGTCACGTACTCCGTTAGGAACGAGAACTACACCATGTCAGGTTCCATGACGAGCACTCCATTTGGTTACACTCCACTCACCCCAACTCTACCAGGTTCCAAGACGATTTGCAACTTCCACAATAATGGAGTTCAAACCAAGCATTATGACTTCAACAATTTTCCAAAATTGTGCTATGATATCACTGTTACAAGTGCCCGGAGAACTTCATGGTGAAAATATAGTATTTTTCAATACATTGTAGAAAATCCTATAGATTCACAAGCTCATGCAATGTACTAAAGCATAGGACAAGAATCTACTTCTACTTTCAACCAATGGAAGCCAATAGATCGATGAAAACAATATGAACAAGAAGAAGATAAATCAATGACACATAACACAATAAGTATCCAGGAAAATACACTACTTAAAACACCGCTATCTGTATTGCATATATCAGAAATATGAGTGAATATACAAAGCTTTTTCTCACTAGAACAATTCAGCACAAGTGTGCTCAACTCTCTTAGCTCACAAGCAAGCTCAAGCTAAATCCTTAGCCTATTCTACAACTCTCCAAGCCCTTATTTCCATGCACAATTCCTATGGCTGAATAACCCATATTAATGGGAATCCAGTGCTTCCAAAACTGTGTAATCCAAACTAGATCCAGTTCCTGATTGCATGCATAATATATACAACTCAATAAATCATACAACTGATAGTACACTGCCCCTGCACTCTAGTCTCAACCGGGTCTTTCTCTAAACTGACATAAATGAGTTTATCATGAGGAAATATTCAATTAATTGGAGTAGCACTAGTGGATGCATTAGTGCACCAACTGACTGTTAGTCCTCTATTAGTTCCAAAAACAATTTAGAACTAATTTAACTGAACTTAACTCAGTAAACTGAGTGATCTAATTTCTAACTCAATTTAAACTCATATCGGACCCCTAAAACTTAGGGAGAACATATACATGACTACAGAAAGACTTCCAACTCGAAATTCTTAAGCTAATTAAGTTAATTAAACATAATTAACTATTTACAAGTTGATATGTGAATAAAATTTGATTTTAATTCTCATTTTAATTCAAGGAAAAATTAAATTGGAATTTCTTGTTGCCATTTCTCAACACTCCCTCTCAACAAGAAAGGGATTATCCTCTACTCAGATCCTGTCTCTGTGAAACTCAAATTACATCTTGATAATGTCTTTGTCAAAATGTCAGCGTCTTCCTCCTCCATGGGAATGTACTCTAACAACATAATCCACCTCAATACACAATCTATGAGATGATGATATTAGATATCAATATGCTTGGACCAATCATGAAAAACAGAATTTTCAGATAGTTTGATACAACTCTGATTATTACAGTAAATCATAGTTGGATCCCTTCGTTGACCAAACAAACTAACCAGGATCTTGCTCATCTAGATGGCTTCACATGCTTCTTGACTGACAACCATGTACTCTGCCTCTTCCAAACTGAGTGCAACCAATCTATGTTTCCTGTTGTACCAAGAAATTGTCGCTGACCCAATACTGAAGATCCTTCTTGATGTTCTCTTCCTGTCAGATGGACTCCCTGCCCAATCTACATCGGTGAAGCCTTGAAGCTTCACTCCCTCTTTCTATTTGTACCATAATCCATACTGAGAAGTGCCCCTAAGGTATCTCAACACATTCTTTCCCTCCTTCCAATACAACTTGGCAGGCATAACCATTGCTTAACTAAGTTGGTTAATTGCATAGCACATATTTGGTCGTGTGTGTTATCACCCAAAATTCTCAAAACATCATTGCGTCAACTCTGCTTTTGAACATGATGTCAATGAGGTCTAGAAGTCATTTTAGTCTTGGTAAAAGGGTAAGTGATAGGGTTTGAAGTCTTAAAATGTCATCTTTCATTTCCAAATAAAGTCCTTTAAGTTCATTTCATGGTCAAATAGGTCACGTTTTCCATTTAGAAGTCATTCCATTAAGTTTAGGGTTAAATTTTTGCAATCATACAGGAATCTACAGTTTCGTAGCGGAACTAGTTCAAAAAAGGTGATTTGCGCTATGAAACTGTTATGTATGCTCTTTTTTCTGTTGTTAGTAGTCAATTTCTAAAGGGGTTCCTGAGCAATTGAAAACTCATTTTTGAAAACTGAAAGAGGTTTTTCTTCCTAGCATACTTAAATACAAAAACCGTTCTCAGTTTCTTTAAATTCATTATGAGGTGGGAGAAATGGATGACCCAACTTGCACTACGACACTGCTAAAAGTCATTGAGAGGAAAACCCTGTTTTCTGGTTTTAGTAGTTAACTTCATGATCAGTTTCTGGCCAAATGAAAAAGTATTTTAGAATTATGAAAGAGGTTTCTGTTCATAAAAGCTCCAGATACAATAACCTCTCTTACGTTCCTCACAAGTGTTACTAGTTGAGAGAAACAAGGCTTTCTTTTAAGCCATATTTTTAGAAATTAGAATTTTCTAGTTTTGCACATGTTGTTCAAAAACAGTTTCTAGACAGTTAGGTCATGGATCAACAAAGAATGGTCTTCATTTTTGTTTTTATGTGGTTTTGGAATGGAAAATAAAGATACAGGAATTAACCCTAAGGCTAAAGAAACTTCACTAGCATAAATCAGTAAGCCTATAATGACCAGGTCAAAAAGATTTGTTAAGCTGAAACCTAGAAAGCAGGTGAAAGAGAAAGTGAGTAAAACCTTAGTGGTTATTCTTCAGACTCCTCAATCTACAAAGGAAAAGATAGTTGAAGTTAAATAAATGACACAAGATCAGTCATCTGTCACCTTTGAAAAGTTAACTTTGTGACAAATAACTTGTTGTCTAAATAGTTCTTTACAACTGTCAAGAGGGCAGTTTGGGTTATAAAGGGAAATTGCCATGAAGATGAAAGAATTAAAAGAAGGCTATGTGTTTGGATAGGAGCCTATAGAGCTTTAACTAATCATGGATGACCTCAGCCTCACACAAGCTTTCATCCATACAGGTTACATGTATTTCTACCAGGCGCTGCAAGGGGATTTGTGTGTTTCTTGGACTATTTTGAGCTGTTGGTTTCAAAAGGAATTTTCAGGCAAATGAAGATGAGTTTCAAAAATATGAAGGAGGTTTTTTCTAAGAACATAACAGGAAACAAAAACCTCTTTCAAATTTCTCTCAGGTGCTACCAATTTGGAGATTCGAAGTTTCCTTTGAGACCTATTTTCAGAATTCTGAATTTTTCCTGTTTTATACATGATTTTATAATGCAGATTCCAAACTACTAAAGATGGTTTTCAGAAAAATGAGAGAGGGTTTTTCTTATAAACATTCTTTTCTACAAAAAACTTCTCCTTTTTTGTAACAGCTATCAAGGATCAAGATATAGGAGCTCAGCAGTGTAGCCTTCTTTTTCAGGAAAAACAGAGTTATTTTTATTGGTTGATGAAGTGGATGAAGGTGAAAAGGTTGTTTCTTGAGGAGGAGAAAGGTAAAATGTACTTAAAGCAATTCCACATTAGCATGCCAAAGAGTATCAGATCAGTCACTTGACAATTGGAGATATTCAGTTAAAGGAAGAGTTTGAAGACACTAATCTACATGTGCCAGGTCATCAAACTGATATCTCCTTAATGATAGGCAGAGTAACTTCACAAAGGTAGTCAGAATATTAATGTTTGGTTGATGGTCAACATGGTTAAAAGATAGGATTCCTTTCAAAGAATATTTGCATCAGTTTGGTTTAAATGTAATAATTAGGTGTTTGAGTCATAGTAGGATTCTAACCCTTAATTCGAAAAGGTGTCAGTCCTAGTTTTATGAATCTAGTTAGTAGTTAGATTTGGTGTCAGTTGTAAAGTCTAATGGTCTAGCCATTTGGTAGACTTGTTGTAAAGGCTAGATGCCTATAATTAATATAAACTTCGATGTACAGAGGGTTGGAAATTGGATTAGCAAAAGAAGCTTTGTTTTTAAGTATGGGGGTTTTACGTAGTGCATTATATTAGATATCATTTTGGGATTCAACTGCGTTAAGTAAGATCATTCACATATGACCATTTCCATGAGAGGTAGTCGTAACTGACTAATTTCTCATGATTTTTGAATAGTTCACTTAGCACTCATTGCATCGGGTGATGCTCACAGGGGTGAAGAAGTGGGATTGAAACTAGTGAAATGTGGAGAACGAATCACATAGCATCAATCATCACTTCCGGGGCTTGCACCCGGTAACCAGGACTTCCCAGGAGGTCACCCATCCCAGAACTCCTCTGGCTCAAGCGCGCTTAACTGTGGAGTTTTTCCCCACAATCAAGCCCACTTAGCTTGCTACCCCATTTGCAAAACCTTAGCAAGTATTGTGCCTCATGAACCATTCAAGTAGAGATCCCTTGACTCTTTTTGAATTTAAGTATGGGGGTTTTACGCAGTGCATTATATTAGATATCATTTTGGGATTCAACTGCGTTAAGTAAGATCATTCACGTATGACCATTTCCATGAGAGGTAGTCGTAACTGACTAATTTCTCATGATTTTTGAATAGTTCACTTAGCACTCATTGCATCGGGTGATGCTCACAGGGGTGAAGAAGTGGGATTGAAACTAGTGAAATGTGGAGAACGAATCACATAGCATCAATCATCACTTCCGGGGCTTGCACCCGGTAACCAGGACTTCCCAGGAGGTCACCCATCCCAGAACTCCTGGGGGTTTTACGCAGTGCATTATATTAGATATCATTTTGGGATTCAACTGCGTTAAGTAAGATCATTCACGTATGACCATTTCCATGAGAGGTAGTCGTAACTGACTAATTTCTCATGATTTTTGAATAGTTCACTTAGCACTCATTGCATCGGGTGATGCTCACAGGGCTGAAGAAGTGGGATTGAAACTAGTGAAATGTGGAGAACGAATCACATAGCATCAATCATCACTTCCGGGGCTTGCACCCGGTAACCAGGACTTCCCAGGAGGTCACCCATCCCAGAACTCCTCTGTGAGCATCACCCGATGCAATGAGTGCTAAGTGAACTATTCAAAAATCATGAGAAATTAGTCAGTTACGACTACCTCTCATGGAAATGGTCATACGTGAATGATCTTACTTAACGCAGTTGAATCCCAAAATGATATCTAATAGAAGCTTTGTTATTATAGTAGACTGTGTGTCTTTCAAACTTAATACAGAGATCAATTTTACTATGCAAGATTCACAAGGGGTTTATGTGTTTGATATTTATATGGCCTTTTTAAATTACTTATTTGCAGTGGTATGAGCATGTGTTACTTAGAATTCATTGAAAAATGCTCTAACTTCCTTCACATGCTTGTAAACTGTGTTTATTCAGTGTTACTGTTTCACTTATAAACCTAAACTGCAAGTGCCTTGACTTCCTTGTTTAGCTGATTATGATGTTTTGTTGAAGACTATACTGACTCCATAGCCCAATAGATGTTTTCTAAATCTTTAATTCAACTAGTTATACATTTTTGTCCATTTTTATTTCTAGAGTTAGCCATCTAATCATTAATCAAAAATCCTAAACCTATTGAGAGAGCCCTCTGAGGTTGAGGAGAATAAGCCTCAACCGAAAGATTGGTTTGGAAGAGTTACCTAGAGTCTACTTGATCAGCAACCTATTAGGGTCAGATTTTGTGATAATAGTGTGTTCACCAAGTACATGAGTGAACCCACAAGCTGCCTGTAAACAATAACTTCCACTACTTCCCATGAAGTAACATCCTCCTTCCTCTAGTTACTTTCAAGAGGAGTCTCCATGGGTTTGCTGCTCTCCATGTGGAATCTCCTGAGTATCTCATTGGCATACTTTCCCTGAAACACAAACAACTCCCCATATCCCTACCAATAAATTGATGCATGAGCCCCATGTCCTTCATCTCAAACTCTCTTGCAAGGTCCTCCTTGCAAGATTTGATTAGCTAATCATCACCTGTCAATATGCGATCATCAACATAAAGTACAATGATCAACAACTTACCTTCCAACACATTGTGGTACAAGTACACATCCACTTCACTCTTCGTGAAGCCCAACCCGGTGTAGTATCTATTTGTCCTGGTGTACCAAGAACGAGGTGATTACTTCAGCCCATACAATGCTCTCTTGAGCTGACACACATGAAACTCATGGTCAAAGGTTTCAAAACCTTCATGCTACTCTATGTACACCTCTTCCTCAATCATGCCATTAAGGAAGGTTGTCTTCACATCCATCTGATGTATCTTCCAACCCATCTGTGCTGATAGTGCCAATATAGATCTAATTAATGAGTACCTTGCAACAAGAGAAAAGGTATCATCATAGTCAATCCCCTCTACCTATGAAAAGACACGGGCCAAAAATCTAGCTTTATGCTTCTCCACACTACCATCTGTAGCTTGCTTTACCTTGTAAAGCTAACATGAGCTCACCACTGACTTGTCCTCTAGTCTCAGGACCACATCCCAAACACTGTTACAAACTATGGAGTCATACTCCTCCACTATAAAATCAACCCAAATCGGATGCTACATTTATTCCTTAAAGGAATATGGATCTGTCACAACACATTCACCCATAAGATTCATGTATCCAATGTAACTCTCAGGTGACCTCCTCTGCACGCGCTGAGAAGTGGGTGCTCCCACATTCTCCCATTCATCATCCAATAATATGTTAGCTTCTCTAGTGCACTTTCTTCCCTCACCGGAAGACTTTGCCTTAGTGGATGTCTCTACTCCCGGATCCTCTACATGTGGTTGCTCCACATCACTCTGAGTCTCCTCAACCTTAGGAGCTAAAATCTCCTCATCTGCATGTAGCTCAAGCTCTCTATCAAGGGAAAATCACATGGCCTTCTCCTCATCAAATCTAACATCCCTGTGAACCATTGTCATCCTATTGGTCGACAAGTACACCCGATAGTTGTGAGGTGTATCAGTGTACCCCACAAATATCCCCAACTCTACTGTCGACTCAACCTTCTTCTGTGCATCTTTTGTCACATGGCAATATATCGATGACCCAAAAATCCTGAAGTGACCAACATCTGGCCTCTTACCAAAATAAGCCTCCTCTGGCATCTTCATCTCAAGTATCTAATGTGGGCTACAGTTCTGAACATAAACCACTATGTTGCATGCCTCATCCCACAAGTGTAGTGGTAGGCCCTTATCATGCAACATTTCCCTCAATTGTCCCTACTATGCTTATGTTCTTCCTCTCAGCCACCCCATTTTGTTGAGGGTTATGGGGTGTCGTCAACTCCTGTTTAATCCCTTCCGTTGCACAAAAGTTCTTAAACTCATTTGAGACATGCTCACCATGATTATCACTTCATAGAGCTTTGACCTTCTTGCCTGAATCTTTCTCCACCAATTCTTTAAACTCACAAAACTTTGTGAAAGTTTGATCCTTTTTCTGCATGAAAAATATCCATCATATATGAGAATAGTCATAAAAAAATATAACATAATACCTATGTTTAGCCGTGGATGCTATCAAGAATGGTTCACACACATCTGAATGGACTCTCTCTAGAATAGCCTCTGCTCGACTGACTTTGTTGTGAAAGGAAGACTTGGTGTATTTTCCCAAATTACACTCCTTTCATGTATCAACTTGCTCAAGTGTACCTTTGGGAATACCAGTAGAGATTTGTTGCAATATCTTCAAAGCTCCATGATGCAAGTGACCTAATCACCTGTGCCACAACTCGCCAACATCTCAGCTCTGCACTCTTTCTGCTTTTATGCTCAACACAACACATTCCTCTACCTCCAACTTATAAAGATTCTTCACCCGAATCCCTATCTTCTTTACCTGACCCGTGGCTATGTATTGAAGGAACACCTTTCCTTTTGAGAAGATCACATCATAGCCTCTATCCTCAAGCATGGCAATGGATGTCAAGTTCTTATTCATCCCAGGCACATACATAACATTCTTGAAGGTGAATGGAGCCCCATGCTCCCTTTGAAAAGTAATCATGCCCAATTTAATAAAATTTTACTTCCCGTCATCACCCATCTCGATATGCATCTGGAGATCTTTCTCCTCCAAGTCAATGAATAAATCTTTGTCATGTGGAATGAAGCTCCACTGTCTAACTACCATACCTTTCCCATATTGATGATACTATGCATGCAATGAGGGAAAATTCCAATTCGAATTGAGAGGCCAAGCCTTACTCGCCACTCCTAAGGACTTCTTCTTGGACTTCTTGGGCGAACAATTTGTAGAAAAATGGCCCAGCTCATGACAATGAAATCACTTAACTTTCATCATGTCTTTCTTCTTACCTCCATGATAAGAATCTGATTTGGAATTGGAAGATTTCCCTTTCCCCTTCTTCGCCTTATCACTAATGCATAGTTCTCTTCATAATCAATTTTTGATGAAGAGACATCCCTGGTGTTCCTCCTGATCTCCTCCTGCATCAAATCCAACCACAGTCGTTGCCAATCTGGAAGCTTCTCCTCACCATTGACAAAGTCATGATAACTATGCCAAATCTTTGGGAGACCTAAAAGAGCAAGACTCACCATATAATCCTCGGAAATCATGATTCCAACACTTCCAAGTTCATCACGACATTGAGTGAAATTGGTAAAGTATTTTGGAATAGTCTCGCCTTTCTCCATTTCATTTTTCGAATTTTGTCCTTTAGTGCCAATTTCCTTTGGTCATTGATGTTTTGATGCAAGTCTATCAATTTTTTCCACATAGCATACGGAGTTTCCTTGCCATGGAGACTCAAGATAATGTGGTCTCGAACTCCCTCAAGGATTATCCACCTTGTCTTTGCCACACACTTCTTCCATTCGACCAAATTCTGTGCATCTGATGCTACTAGCTTAGGAATTTCTTTATCAACAAATTCCTTCAAGCCATTATCCTCTAGAACAACCTCCATTATATCCCTCCAACCTATAAAATTCAAGCTTCCTTCTAAGGGATACTTGAGCTGCAAACCATAGAATGCCGTTTTCTGATCCTGAAGTATGTATTTCAAATTCAAATTTCACTTGTAACCCAAAACTCAAAACTTCGAAATATCCTCTAGTATATTGTTCTCAGCTCTAATACCATGTAGAAAATCCTATAGATTCACAAGCTCATGCAATGTACTAAAGCACAGGACAAGAATCTACTTCTACTTTCAACCAACAGAAGCCAATAGATCGATGAAAACAATATGGACAAGAAGAAGATAAATCAATGGCACATAACACAATAAGTATATGGGAAAAACCACTCCTCAAAACCTCTCTATCTATATTGCATATATCAGAAATATGAGTGAAAATACAAAGCTTGTTCTTACTAGAACAATTCCTCACAAGTATGCTCAACTCTCTTAGCTCACAAGCAAGCTCAAGCTAAATCCTTAGCCTATTATGCAACTCTCCAAGCCCCTATTTCCTTGCGCAATTCCTATGGCTGAATAACCCATATTAATGGGAATCCAGTGCTTCCAAAACTACAGAATCCAAACTATGTCCAATTCCTAATTGCATGCATGATATATACAACTCATAGTACATTGTCCCTGCACTCTAGTCTCAACTGGACCTTTCTCTGAATTGACATGCATTTGTTTCTCATTAGGAAATCTTGAGTTAACTGGAGTAGCACTAGTGGATGCATTATGTTGGCATTATGTTTTTGGTATAGCTCTATGTTACAGGTGTTGTACTTGATGGCAACTCACTCTTATGGCAATGCTCTGTTCAGGCTCTCAAAATGTTGGAAATTAAGAGGTTCGCAGGTGAATGGTTCAAAAGGTGTGGACCCGCAGGCACACCATGCAGGAAGTGCGGTCATACCCGCAGGTTACCCGTTCAGAAGGTGCGGTCCCCCAGTTCACTCACTTCAAGGCAGAGAAGTGCACTCACGTGGGGTTTCTTATGTTTAGTCCGTGGTATTTAGCCCGTCGTTCATGATCCTATGGTTTTGGCCCGTGGTATGGGATCTAATTTAGCCCCGGTTTGGATCCCTTGTTTTGGTTATTTGATGGTTTTGTCCCATGGTGTAAATAAGGGCTTGGCTATAAATAGGGAAGGAGATCACTTGGCCAAGGTATCTTTGTAAATTGAATATCTTAAGATCTGAAATATTGGGTTATCGGTTTAAAAATCTTGATCTATATAAAAGTGAAGTTGAAAGTGAATCTATGAAGTGTGATCTCTCGGGTGCATGATCAGATCTGGGCATGTGACTGTCAGTGGCACTTCGGAGGGTTGTTGATTCGGTTCAAATCAAAGGTCCGCAGGTATTTCACGGTTCAGGTGCGGAGGATCGCAGCTCAGTGAAAGGTCCAGTGCGGTGGTACGCGGTTCACAGAAAGGCACAGTGCGGGGGATCGCAGTGCGACCGAAGACGCAGTGCGTAGATACAGTAGAAGTACGCGGTGGAACAGAAGGGCACAGTGCGGACGGACGCAGCGAGACAGAAGAAGAAGTGCAGAGCAAGATCAGAGGTACGCGGCGCGATAGAAGGAAAGCCTGCGGAGATACATAGAAGTACGCGGCGCGATAGAAGGAACAGGTGCGTTGGCACAGTAAATGTACGCAGAAAGGCAGAAGGTGAGTTGCGGTGATACGCAGTAAAGCAAAAGTCGCTCTGCGTGGATACGCAGGAAAATAGAAGGCGGGGTGCGGAGTCACGCAGTCCAGATAAGGAAAAACTGTGGATCTGTCTTAAAACATTTGTTGGTTATCTTTTATTTATTGCTGCAGAGTTCTAGGTTTATATTTCTGGTACTATCTTTCTGTTTACAACATTCTGAGAAGTTGGGTGATTGCATAAGGAGTTTGGGTGATTTGCATGTACTTGATGATTATTTGATATTCTTGGATCCAGTTTGAAAATTTATGAAAAGTGGTCCTTGAAAGAAAAGAAGTAGGGGGTTGTAGCTCCCTTCCAGGAGAGACTGGAAAACGAGAGAGAGTTGTAGCTCTCTGCAGGTTGTAGCCTGCGTACTGGTAAAGGACTGCACCAGTACAAAATCATTGTAAAAGGAGTTTTTAATTGAAAGAAGATAGGGACATATTGCAGCAGGTGGTTTTCACCCACATTGGGTTTCCACCTTATATCTGGTGTTCTTTGGTGTGACTGTCTGTTTTTCTTGTTCATGCTCATTATTTTATGGTACTGACATACAAATAATGATCAATATTTGAAGAATAATTCAAAGTATAAATAAGGAAGATATATTGAAAAGAATTTGATAATACTGGTTCACCCCCCTCTCAGTATTATTTCCAACAATTGGTATCAAAGCCAGGTCCTTCTGAAGAAGCTTGATCGCTTGAAGGAATATCTAACATCATGAGCAACTACGAGAGGGAAGCATCAATCAGGCCACCGATTTTTTATGGGACAAACTTTGTATATTGGAAGGTAAGAGTTACTGCCTATCTTCAATCTTTGGGTATAGAAGTATGGGACATTATAGAAATAGGGTATACTTTTCCATCAGCTACTCCTACAGATCCAGCTGAGAAGAAGAAATTTGAAACAAATGCAAAGGCGGTCAATACTCTTCTAGGATGTTTATCTCAATCTGATTTCGTGAAGGTTATGCAATATAAATCCACAAAAGAAATATGGGACAAGATTGTATTGAGCTACGAAGGAGATGAACAGGTAAACCGTGCAAAACTTCAAACCCTCAGGATTCAGTATGAGAATCTCAGAATGTAGAATGATGAAAGTGTGGCTAACTATTTCCTTCGAGTAGATGAGATTGTTAATTGCATGAAAAACTTGGGTGAAGAAATAAAAGAGGCTGTTGTGGTTGAAAAAGTCCTAAGATCATTGTCCCCCAAGTTTGAATCTAAAGTGTCTGCAATAGAAGAAAAGGAAAATCTACGAACTCTTACTATGTCTCAGCTACACGGAATTCTAACTGCTTATGAAATGAGAAAAGGAGGTCCATCAGACAGGAGAGAAGCTGCTTTTAAGGCTTCAGGCAAAGGAGACTACTATGAATCAAGTCACGTGCCAGAAGAAGAAGAAGAATCAAATTTTGTCAGAAATCTTCAACGGGGTACTGGAAGGTTCAGAGGTAAGCTACCTTTTAAATGTTTTGCTTGTGGAAGAGTAGGTCATTATGCTACCAAATGTCCTCATAAGGATACGATTGACAAAGGAAAGGAACCTGCTAGATGGAACAAGAAACAAAATGCAAATAAGAAAAGCTACTACACTCATGAAGACAGTGATGGTCTATCAAATAGTGATGAAGATGAACGAGGTAATGACTATAAACTTTTAATGGCATTTGAAGATGATGATTACATGGATGCTATAGATGTGGATAGTTTTTATGAAGAGATTTCTAGACTCAAGACATGTATAGAAGAAAAGAATATGATTATTGATACTCTACAATTTCAAATTGATGAAAAAGAAAAATATCTTGAAAAGTTAGAAGGTGAAATTGCTGGACTTAGAAAAGAAATTGAGAAAACAAAGGCTATTAATATTAAGTTTGTCAAAGGATCTGAAACTCTGGATGAGATCATCAATGTACAGCGTTCTCCGCTAAACAAGACAGGTCTGGGGTATAATGGAGAAACATCTCAAGCATCCACCTCAAAGAGTTATCTTGATGCAGCAAGAAGGAATGAGCAAAAGCACAATGGAGATCCCCAGGTAAAGCAGGGATGAATTACAAGAACGAACAAAGACTATCAGGTAAACCAGGGGCAATCTGTCTTAAGGGTGAAAAAAAGCTACAACCAGCCACAGGTAAAATCTTCTCAATTTGCTTCAAGAATGGATGATAATAGAAATTACAATCATTTGGCCGGTAGATTTGATAATCGCAGAAGTTTCTTCAATGGGCAATGTTTCTCTTGCCATAACTTTGGTCAGCAGCTCAATGTGTTGCATATAAAACAATCATGACTAGAGAAGCTCAAAAACAAAGAAGTATGGAAGGGATTACAAAAAGGACCTATAACAACTTTTTGGCTCTTGAAAATGAAGTTGAATGTTCTATTTGCAATAACTTTGGTCATGAAGATTCTGAATGCAGGAGCAGGTTTCAGCAGACAAAGGAACAAGCCTCAAGCACCAGAACATGGAGAATAAAGGAACCATAAACAGAAAGATGTGGGATTGCATTTTATGCAGAGGGACAAGAAAATCTATGGTACATTGACAGTGGATGTTTGAAGCATATGACAGTTGATAAAGAAAAACTTGAATCATATTCTGCTTTAGAAAAGGGAAAGAAAGTTTCTTTTGGAAATGATACTCCTGCAGCTATAAAAGGAAAAGGCATTGCTCAGTTAAAAGAAAAGGTCAAAGCTGGAAATGTTTTGTATGTTGATGGATTGAAGCATAATCTTCTGAGTGTCAGCCAGATGTGTGATCAAGGAACCGAGGTGATATTTAGATCAAATGGATGTCGTGTTCGTGATCTTGATACAGGTGAAACAGTGATCAAAGGTATAAGAACTCCAAACAATCTTTACATATTTGAAGAAGGACAACAACAATGCTATTTGAGCAAGGATGATGAACACTGGTTATGGCATCGGAGGTTGGGGCATCTAAGCTTTTCACAAATAAGGAAAGCATGCAAATATCAGGCAGTTCGTGGTCTTCCAGATATCAAAATTCCAGACAACACCATATGCAAATCATGTCAGTTTGGAAATCAAACCAGAACTAACTTTCTGGAGAAGGAAGGATCAGCTAGCATGCCTCTTGAGCTAGTCCATACAGATGTATGTGGTCCTTTTAGGAAAAGGACACCTCGAGGAGAAGAATACTTGATATTATTCATTGACGATTTCTCCAGGTTTGTTTGGTTAGGACTTATGAAGCACAAAGACGAAGCATTCGAAAAATTCAAATCCTTCAAAGCCTTGGTTGAAAATGAATTATGTCACAAAATTAAGTGCCTTAGGTCCGACAGAGGTGGGGAGTTTACCTCAAATGAATTCTTCGATTTCTGTGAAGAACATGGCATAAGAAGAGAATTCTCTACAGCTAGAACTCCTCAGCAAAATGGAGTGGTGGAAAGGATGAACAGAACAGTCCAACAAATGGCTCATGTTATGCTTGATGACTCTGGAACTCCTGCAACTTTTTGGGGTGAAGCTGCATATGCTGCGGTTGTTATTCTCAACAAAACAAATGTCCGAGTGAACAACACTCAAACTCCTCACGAGCTCTGGTATGGTGAGACTCCTTCGGTAAAGCACTTCAAAATCTTTGGGAGCAAATGCTATATTAAGAAGATTGATGAGCAACTTGGCAAACTTGAACCTAGAGCAGATGAAGGCATTCTTCTTGGTTATTCTCCACACAACAAAGCATATAAGTTCTACAATAAAAGACTTGGAAGAATTGTTGACAGCATTGATGTAGTGGTTGATGAAAAGGGATACATTCTTAGGCAAGTAAATCATGAAAATATCGAAGAAGATGAAGACTACCCTCAAAGACAGAATGATGAAGAAGAAGAACCTCAAGAAGCACCAGAGGAATAGATAAGGATAGAAGAGAAGACTCCATCCAGGTATGTTCAGAAGAATCATCCAAAATCTCAGATTTTGGGGGAGAAAGAAGCAGGTGTACAAAAAAGAAGAAAAATTGCAGAAGCTTCAAGCTATCTGGCATTACTCTCTTCCACTGAACCACAAAATGTGAAAGAAGCATGCAAAGATGAATGTTGGGTCAAAGCAATGGATGAAGAACTTGAGCAGATCGAAAAGAACAACACTTGGGAGTTGGTTCCTAGACCAAAGGATAAGAATGTTATAGGGACAAAATGGGTCTTCAAAAATAAGTTGAATGAAAATGGGGAAGTAATTAGAAACAAGGCCAGACTTGTTTGTAAAGGGTATGCGCAGCAAGAAGGAATAGATTTTGAAGAAACTTTTGCTCCTGTTGCAAGACTTGAGGCCATCCGAATGTTCCTTGCTCTCTCAAGCTTTCAAAAGTTCAAAGTATTTCAAATGGACGTGAAATCAACCTTTCTGAATGGAGACTTAGAAGAAGAAGTATACATTGAGTAGCTAGATGGTTTCATTCTTGGAAATGATCCAAATCCTGTATGCAGACTAAAAAAGGCTCTCTATGGTCTTAAACAAGCTCCAAGGGCTTGGTACTATCGGTTGGACAAATATCTTCATCAACAAGGTTTTTCAAAAGGATCAGCAGATAGCAATCTTTATATAAAAATTGAAAATGACAAATTGCTAATACTTGTTGTGTATGTAGATGACATTATCTTTGGCAGCAATGAAGAATCTATGAGTCAAAGCTTTGCCTCGGTGATGCAGAAAGAATTCGAAATGTCCTTGCTTGGAGAATTGACATGTTTTCTTGGTTTGCAAATCCAACAAAAGGAAGGAGGGATCTTCTTGTCTCAAACCAAGTATCTCAAGCAGATTTTGAAGAAATATGGCATGGAAGATGCAAAACCAGTATGTACACCCATGGTCACAGGATGTAGCCTCAGTGCAAATGATGAATCAGCAACAGTGCATCAACCAACCTACAGGTCTATGATTGGAAGTCTACTTTATTTGACAGGTACCCGACCAGAAATCATGCATGCAGTGGGAATAGTTGGAAGATTTCAGGAAAATCCAAAGGAGACTCATCTTCAGGCAGTGAAGAGAATTTTCAAATATCTTGAAGGGACTCAAAATTATGGCTTATGGTATCCTAGAGATACAGATCTCACACTTCATGCTTATACAGATGAAGATTGGGCCGGAAGCGTGGATGACAGGAAGATCACAAGTGGTGGTGCATTCTTTATGGGTTCCAGATTAGTATCTTGGTTCAGCAAGAAATAGAGTTCGATTGCCTTGTCTACAGCTGAAGCGGAATATGTTGCTGCTGCATCTTGCTGCACTCAACTCCTTTGGATGATGTAGACCTTGCAGGATTTTCAAATCACTTGTACACCACCCATCTCCATCTTATGTGATAATACAAGTGCAATCAACATTTCAAAGAACCCAGTCATGCATTCAAAGACCAAGCACATACCGATCAAGTATCATTTTCTCCGGGAACAAGTGCTTGAACAAAAGGTCAAGTTGGAGCATGGTCCTTCTAAGGAACAAGTTGCTGATATACTCACCAAACCATTGCCCAGGGAGACCTTTGAATACCTCAGGCAAAAGCTGGGGGTTGTTGATGCATCATCTTGTTGTTGAATCTCTTCTGATTGATGGGTGTACGCAAGGTTCATCTGGGGTATATGCGTACAAGTGCTGGGTTGCGGATTGGTCGAAGATCGAATGACACATTGTTGGCATTATGGAGGAAGTACAGAAGGAGATCATGGATGCTGGTCTGAATATTGCTGCAATATGTCTCTATCTCTTTCATGGTCATTTATGGTGTTTGGTGGATTCTGGTTCTTCTTTGCAGATCTGGTTTATAGTCAGGGGGAGCATGCTCTTAGGGGGATCATAACCCTTTGCCCTTGATGTCAAAGGGGGAGAATGACGTTGAGGATCTTGAGGTTGAGGTTGCCAACAAGAATGACGTTGAGGATCTTGAGGTTGAGGTTGCCAACAAGAATGACGTTGAGGATCTTGAGGTTGAGGTTGCCATCAAGTCCAAAGGGGGAGATTGTTGGCATTATGTTTCTGGTATAGCTCTATGTTACAGGTGTTGTACTTGATGGCAACTCACTCTTATGGCAATGCTCTGTTCAGGCTCTCAAAATGTTGGAAATTAAGAGGTTCGCAGGTGAATGGTTCAAAAGGTGCGGACCCGCAGGCACACCATGCAGGAAGTGCGGTCATACTCGCAGGTTACCCGTTCAGAAGGTGCGGTCCCCCAGTTCACTCACTTCAAGGCAGAGAAGCGCGCTCACGTGGGGTTTCTTATGTTTGGCCCGTGGTATTTAGCCCGTTGTTCATGATCCTATGCTTTTGGCCCGTGGTATGGGATCTAATTTAGCCCCGGTTTGGATCCCTTGTTTTGGTTATTTGATGGTTTTGTCCCATGGTGTGAATAAGGGCTTGATTATAAATAGGGAAGGAGATCACTTGGCCAAGGTATCTTTGTAAATTGAATATCTTAAGATCTGAAATATTGGGTTATCGGTTTAAAAAGTTTGATCTATATAAAAGTGAAGTTGAAAGTGAATCTATGAAGTGTGATCTCTCGGGTGCATGATCAGATCTGGGCATCTGACTGTCAGTGGCACTTCGAAGGGTTGTTGATTCGGTTCAAATCAAAGGTCCGCAGGTATTTCACGGTTCAGGTGCGGAGGACCGCAGCTCAGTGAAAGGTCCAGTGTGGAGGTATGCGGTTCACAGAAAGGCACAGTGCGAGGGATCGCAGTGCGACCGAAGATGCAGTGCGTAGATACAATAGAAGTACGCGACGGAACAGAAGGGCACAGTGCGGACGGACGCAACGAGACAGAAGAAGAAGTGCGGAGCAAGATCAGAGGTACGTGGTGTGATAGAAGGAAAGCCTGCGGAGATACATAGAAGTACGCGGTCCGATAGAAGGAACATGTGCGTTGGCACAGTAAATGTACGCAGAAAGGCAGAAGGTGAGTTGCGGTGATACGCAGTAAAGCAAAAGTCGCTCTGCGTGGATACGCAGGAAAATAGAAGGCGGGGTGCGGAGTCACGCAGTCCAGATAAGGAAAAACTGTGGATCTGTCTTAAAACATTTGTTGGTTATCTTTTATTTATTGCTGCAGAGTTCTGGGTTTATATTTCTGGTACTATCTTTCTGTTTACAGCATTCTGAGAAGTTGGGTGATTGCATAAGGAGTTTGGGTGATTTGCATGTACTTGATGATTATTTGATATTCTTGAATCCAGTTTGAAAATTTATGAAAAGTAGTCCTTGAGAGAAAAGAAGTAGGGGGTTGTAGCTCCCTTCCAGGAGAGACTGGAAAACGAGAGAGAGTTGTAGCTCTCTGCAAGTTGTAGCCTGCGTACTGGTAAAGGACTGCACCAGTACAAAATCATTGTAAAAGGAGTTTCTAATTGAAAGAAGATAGGGACATATTGCAGTAGGTGGTTTTCACCCACATTGGGTTTCCACCTTATATCTGGTGTTCTTTGGTGTGACTATCTGTTTTTCTTGTTCATGCTCATTATTTTATGGTACTGACATACAAAGTAATGATCAATATTTGAAAAATAATTCAAAGTATAAATAAGGAAGATATATTGAAAAGAATTTGATAATACTGATTCACCCCCCCTCTTAGTATTATTTCCAACACATTAGTGCACCAACTGACTATTAGTCCTCTATTAGTGCTAAAAACAATTTAGAACTAATTTAACTTAACTTAACTCAGTAATATGAGTGATCTAATTTCCAACTTAATTTAAACTCATACTAGACCCCTAAAAATTAGGGAGAACATATACATGACTACAGAAAGACTTCCAACTCGAAATTCCTAAGATAATTAAGTTAATTAAACGTAATTAACTATTTACAAGTTGCTATGAGAATAGAATTCAATTTTAATTCTCATTTTAATTAAAGGACAAATTAAAGTGGAATTTCTTGTTGCCATTTCTCAACATACAATTTATTAAACAGAAGAACATATTTATACAATCAAAATTTTAAGTGAAGCAATTATGCTTCCATAACTATAAATACGGGAAATACCTAATTTGTGTCCTATTTATAATTATATATAAAACCCTGAAAGATTATTCAACTCATGCTATGTAAATAGAACATTGTGATTGAGGAAAATTTATATCAAGTGCTTTCATTAGGTGAGCCACTCTTTAAAAAAGGGTTGTGCTTCTTATGAAAGGTCTTAACTTCATAACTTATTTAACATTTTGTTTCAAGGAATTACATGTTCACAACTGTTTTTTTAACCAATGAGAAAGTCTAGCGTATTTTACTTGGTCTTGTGTTAGAGAAATAAATGAGATAAGAGATTTCAAACTTAGGAAATATAGGTAAATATTTATAGAATAAAATATATAATGGATTAATGCTAAGTTTCAACTTAGGATTACTAACATTAAATGTTTTTGAAATGTGTAGGCCATAACATATGGTTTTTTTTTTGTTACTTACATCTTCATGTATGGTTATGTTTGTTATTCACATATTCATGTGTGGATAGCTTCTATCTCCACAT
Source organism: Pinus tabuliformis (assembly GCA_031772625.1). Classification (NCBI taxonomy): domain Eukaryota; kingdom Viridiplantae; phylum Streptophyta; class Pinopsida; order Pinales; family Pinaceae; genus Pinus; species Pinus tabuliformis. The sequence goes on along the minus strand of CM062807.1, from coordinate 212,161,988 downwards.
GGGAGCACTAGCAGGTGTGTGACATGCATGGTTTTATTTGAAGTCCAAGTGGGAAAAGATACACGGTAGATGAGGTGAGATACAATGGAGTTTGTACTAAGGAGTTTACAGAGGGAGTTCACAAGGAGTATTTTGCTGCACCCGCACATGATGGGGATCGTTTTGATGACTGATTCTCCATTGCTACAACTTTTGAAGCAGTGAATATTTAGTGTGCTATTGATCCATTAATGTGTGGGGGATGTATATGCCCACCATTGGATTTAAGGAATTACATTATCCAGTGGTGGGCATATACAACCCCTACACATTAATGGTGTTGAGAATGCAACAAGATGATGGATCTTAGTGGAAAGGAGTCGCCTTCACTAAGTGGGCCCACAGGCAAATTATGGCGCAAAGTCTATTTTTAGACTATGTCTAGTTTTAGACATATGGATCATAGTCTATGAATTGCAGGATGCTGTTTATGGATGATTGGTCATGTTGGGAAAAATAGATGGAATTCTATTTCTGGTTCACAGCGGAGTGATCAAAGTCTATTTTTAGACTTCTAGGTTAAAAATAGAAAAGTCAAATATTATTGTCTCATAATAATATTTAGACTATAAAATTTATCTTATCCTCTTGGAGTGCTTCAGTTTGAGCTACATATGTGGCACATGCAGCTGTTAGAAGGAAATACACTATCCTTGTGAGTCAGTTGAGCTATTGCATGCAGGACATCAGTTAGAACTCATGCATGTGAGTTCTGTGGAGTTGATGGAGTTGTGTTCAGTTTGACTTGGTTAAAATAGTTGTAATTAGTCTAACTACAAATAGACTAGTGATGAGTTGTGTGAATTAATTATTAACTCATAAAGCAACTAAAGAATACATCAGTTAACTCAGTTGCATGTCAATGCATGTACAGTTCAGTGGAGACATGTGTTAGAGGTTGAGATTGCTATCAGTTGTGACTATAGTTGTGCATGAGATCTTGCACAATCAATAGATTGAGTATGCCCATGAGAATTGCACAATATATGCCCAGTGATATAGCCTGTGCTCACGTGATTTTCAGTTTGAGTGATTTTCACATGGTATTGTGTGCAATAGAGGTAGGCAAAGCAGTGGAGAAGATTTGAACCTGTGACTTGTTCGGATCTGAGCTAGTTTTGTGTGTAACAGGTGGAGATAGTGCTGGATAATTGAGAGGAGTATTGTACTATGTAATGTTAAATGTTCTCAATCATTAATATACAGATAGTGTGGGGTTTTTAGCTGTAAGCTTTCCCCGGGATACATACTGTGTTAATGTGTGCATGTTATTAATGTTTCATTGTTTTTGATGCTGCTAAATTGATGATCAACGTAGAGGAGGTTATGTATTATGCATGTATTCCGCAATAGTGTATAATCAGGATAATGTCTGTTTAATAAGTGTTTATTATTCAAAATTTCTACATGGTATGCGAGCTGTTGATCATCAGATCTACTATTCAGAAAGTGTTTACATTCTATTTCTTCAGGCAGATTCTGTAATCGGGCCAGGTAGCCTCTAGATTCATACTTCCTTTGGAAGGTGAGATATCTGGTAAAAGCCCATACAGTCAATCTCTGTATGAGAAATACCTTGTTCTCAAGAATCTTAGATCGGTGGCGGTTGAGTTTGGAGCTGGTGATATTCGAATTTGCAGCAGTGTTTTCTTGATATCAACGTTGCAATGTTTTTCAACAGATTGCGATTGGAGTATGCTCTTGAGGGCAGCTCAAACTATATTGCATGGAAGGACAGGATGGAGACAGTGTTGGATGATAATGGGTTGAAGGATTTCATAGAGGCTGATGTCCCAAAGCCTACTGATGCTGCGCAGGTTGATGCTTGGTAAAAGAAGACAACAAAGTGTCGAAGGATTCTGTTGGAGGGCGTGAAGGATCACATTGTGTCCAGCTTGCATGGAAAGGATTCTCCATACTTGATGTGGAAAGCATTAACTGATCTATTCCAAAGCAAGAGTAATTAGAGGAAGCTGGCGCTCAAGGATAAACTCAGAAACATCAAATGTGAGAAGGGAGACAGTATGCCCAAGTATCTCACGAAGTTCACTCAGTGCAGAGATGAACTGGGAAGTGTGGGGGTGACTGTCGATGATGAGGACTTGGTGAGCTTGGCTCTCCTTGGTCTTCCAAAGAGTTGGCATTCCTATCATGACTCTGTCAATGGTTGGGAGAAATTGCCAGGATGGGAGAGACTTTGGTCAGATCTTGTGCAGGAGGAGATCAGGCGGAATACCAGGGACGAATCTTCATAAAAGGGACCTGATGAAGAAAATTGTGCTTTGGCTGCCAAAGAAAAGAAGGGGAAGAGCAAGAAAGCTTCTCAGTCTAGTGTGAAAGGCAAGAAGTAGGACATGTCCAAGGTGAAGGGCTTTCACTATCACCAACATGGAAACTATGCCACTAATTGTCCGCAGAAGAAGAAGAACAAGCAAGCTGTTGGATCTGTAGCAAGAGAGGCTCTAGCCTCGCAGTTTGAGCTTGATTTTTCATTGATCGCATGCTTGGTTTCAAGTGTGATGGGATCGGTGTGGTTCTTGGATAGTGGTGCGCCTTTTCACATGACAGGAGATCGAGATTTGTTTTCTGATCTGGAGGACAAAGATCTTGGAGTGCACATCGAGATGGGCGATGATGGTAGATACAGTGCGACTGGTATCGGTACCATTTCCTTTGAGAGGGAGTCTGGTAAACCCTTCGTATTGAAGGAAGTGATGCATGTTCCAGGATTGAAGAAGAATCTTATCTCCGTGGTGATGTTAGAAGACAAGGGATATGATGTTGTTTTCAGCGAGGGAAAGGCTTTCTTGCGCAGTAAGACAACTGGACAAACCCGGAAGATAGGAGTTTGAGTGAGGAACCTTTATCAGTTGCATGTAGATGGATGCACAACAATGGCATGCAAGGCAGAAGGATTGGTGAGCCGGGATGATGGCAAGTTGTGGCACAAGAGATTTGGTCACCTTCACCATGGAGCCTTGAAGATACTGCAACAGAACACTACACGGCTTCCTAAAGGCACTCTTGCGTAGTCAGATCTGTGCAAGGGGTGTACTTTGGGAAAGTTTGTGAAAGCCACCTTTCACGAGAAGGATAGTCATGCCACGACGATCCTTGAGAGAATTCACACAGACGTGTGTGGACCTTTCTCAGTAGCTTCGACAACAAAACACATGTATTATGTGATTTTTGTTGATGATTTCTCTCGTAAGTGTTGGATCTTCTTCATGCAGAAGAAGAAAGAGACATACTCAAAGTTCTGTGAGTTCAAAGCATTGGTCGAGAAGGAGTCAGGGAAGAAGGTGAAGGCTCTTAGGAGCGATAATGGTGGTGACTACATCTCTGGCGAGTTCAAGGATTTCTGCATTGCAGAAGGGATTCAAAGAGAGCTCATAGCTCCCCATAACCCACAGCAGAACGGGGTTGCTGAGTGGAAGAACAGAACGATCGTGGGTGTTGCACGGGCAATGTTGCATGATCAGGGCTTACCCCTTCACTTGTGGGCGGAAGCATGCAATACAACATTTTATGTGCAGAACCGTTGTCCTCACAGGATACTTGGCATGAGTACACCCGAGGAGGCTTATTCTGGTAAGAAGCCTGATCTTTCTCTTTTGAGGATTTTTGGTGCTAACGTTTACATGCATGTGACGAAGAATGCCAGGAAGATGTTGGAGCCGACCGAAGAGGTTGGGATATTTGTGGGGTACACTGATACGCCCCACAACTGTCGTGTGTATTTGCCAGACAGTGGTAAGACTGTTGTGCGACAGGATATAAAATTTCAGGAGGAGAAAGCCTTGAAGTGTTCACCTGAGAGGGAGCTACACCTGCATGCAGATGAGGAGCTATTAGTTCCTAAGAATGAGCTTCAGGATGTGGATCAGCCATAGGATGAGGTTCATGGAGTGGAAGAGACCACTCATGCAGCGCCAACCATCAGAGGGTGAAAGCGCTTGACAGAAGCTGAGTGACTGGCTCAAGATGCAAAGAAAGTTGTAGGAACACCTACAGCCCAACGCAGGCAGAGACAGTCACCTGATCGGTACACCAGATACATGGCTCTTATGAGAAAATGTGTTGTGACTTAGCCATCCTCTTTCGAGGAAGCTATGGAGGATCCCACATGGGTAGACGCCATGGTGGAAGAGTATGATTCGATTGTCAGAAACAGTGCATGGGAGATTGTTCCTAGACCGGAAGGGAAATCAGTGGTGGGTTCGATATGGATCTACAAAGTTAAGCAGGCAACTGATGGGAGTGTGGAGAAGTACAAGGCAAGAATTGTTTCCCGAGGCTTTTCACAGATAGAGGGGATCGATTATGAGGAGACCTTTGCACCTTTCGCAAGGTATTCTAAAAGAGTGAGGCGGATCCTAACCTATACCAGATTGTGGTGGAGGGGAAGTTGCTTATCATTGTACTTTATGTAGATGATTTGATTCTAACAGGTGATGAGCTGTTGATACTTTCATGCAAGGATGATCTTGCTAAGGAGTTTGAGATGAAGGACTTGGGCTTCCTCCATTATTTCCTAGGATTGGAAATTTGGCAGCGCAGTGATGGACTATTTGTTTCTCAAGGTAAGTATGCTCGGGAGATACTGGAGAAGTTCAACATGCATGGCTACAAGCCTGTTGATACTCATCTTCCTGGAGGTTGGAGGAAGGAGGATGCCACTTCGACAGAAGAAGTGGATGCCACTGTTTATCGACAGTTGGTGGGGTCGCTTATGTATCTGGTTAATACACGACCCGATATATGCTATGTTGTTAACCAGCTTTCACAAGCTATGGTTAAGCCAACCAAGCTCTTCTGGAAGGCGGGAAAGCATGTATTGCATTATTTGAGAGGCACATCGGGATATGGATTGTGGTATAGACAAGAGGATGAGGTGAAGCTATGTGGCTTCACGGATGCAGATTGGGCAGGGAGCCCAACAGACAGAAAGAGCACATCAAGAGGGGTCTTCAGTATTGGGTCGACAACAATTTCTTGGTACAGCAGGAAGCAGAGATCCGTGGCACTCAGTTCAGCAGAGGCCAAGTATATGGCAGCAAGTTTGGCTGCATGCGAGGCTATATGGATGAGGAAGATTCTGGTCGGTTTGTTCGATTCTCACTTGGAGCCTACTGTGATTTACTGTGATAACCAGAGTTGCATTAAACTCTTGGCTAATCCTATATTTCATGATAGATCTAAGCACATTGACATCAAGTACCATCATATCATAGATTTTGTGCAGCAGAGAATCATGTTACTTTCATACATTCCAACGAAGGATCAGGATGCTGATATCTTGACGAAGGCGCTCACCAGGAGCAAATTCGAATACCACCGAGGCAGGATAGGGGTTGCTGATAATCCATATCTTGTTGAGAGGGAGTGTTGAGAATGCAACAAGATGATGGAGCTTAGTGGAAAGGAGTCGCCTTCACTAAGTGGGCCCACAAGCAAATTATGGCGCAAAGTCTATTTTTAGGCTATGTCTATTTTTAGACATATGGATCATTGTCTATGAGTTGCAGGATGCTGTTTATGGATGATTGGTCATGTTGGGAAAAATAGATGGACTTCTATTTCTGGTTCACAGCGGAGTGATCAAAGTCTATTTTTAGACTACCAGGTTAAAAATAGAAAAGTCAAATATTATTGTCTCATAATAATATTTAGACTATAAACTTTATCTTATCCTTTTGGAGCACTTCAGTTTGAGCTACAGATGTGGCACATGCAGCTGTCAGAAGGAAATATGCTTTTCTTGTGAGTCATTTGAGCTATTGCATGTAGTACATCAGTTAGAACTCATGCATGTGAGTTCTGTGGAGTTGGATGTGGAGTCGATGGAGTTGTGTTCAGTATGACTTGGTTAAACTAGTTGTAATTAGTCTAACTGCAAATAGACTAGTGATGAGTTGTGTGAATTAATTATTAACTCATAAAGCAACTAAAGAATACATCAGTTAACTCAGTTGCATGTCAGTGCATGTACAGTTCAGTGGAGACAAGTGTTAGAGGTTGAGATTGCTATCAGTTGTGACTATAGTTGTGCATGAGATCTTGCACAATCAATAGATTGAGTATGCCCATGAGAATTTCACAGTATATGCCCAGTGATATAGCTTGTGCTCACGTGATTTTCAGTGTGAGTGATTTTCACATGGTATTGTGTGTAATAGAGGTAGGCAAAGTAGTGGAGAAGATTTGAACCTGTGACTTGTTTGGATCTGAGCTAGTTTTGTGTGTAACAGGTGGAGATAGTGCTGGATACTTGAGAGGAGTATTGTACTATGTAATGTTACATATTATCAATCATTAATATACAGATAGTGTGGGGTTTTCAGCTGTAAGCTTTCCCCGGGATACATACTGTGTTAATGTGTGCATGCTATTGATGTTTCATTGTTTTTGATGCTGCTAAATTGATGATCAACGTAGAGGAGGTTATGTATTATGCATGTATTCCGCAATAGTGTATAATCGGGATAATATCAGTTTAATAAGTGTTTATTTTTCAAAATTTCTACAAAAGGGTTAATAACACCATAAATATTGGTTTCCCAACTTTGATGCCTAATGCTATGGCGTAGTCTAATGAGGTTGCGAATTTGTTGAGAAAATGATGGAAATTCCAACACGATTTTGGTAACATTTGGGGATGTTTTTTGGAAATCCTAGATGTAGTTGTCAAATATAGGGAATTTTTTTGGAAATCCCAATCACAGCTTTCAAGCTTCAATATTTTGGGTGCCCTAGGGGTTTTTGATGGTGTTGAACCCATTTCCAACATAAAAACAAGATTCAAACACTGCTGTTGTCAGGTTTTTTAAGAAAAAATGACCAAATTTCGGCAAGTTTGGGTTGTGTAGGTGAATTTACTGCCTCGATAGACAATGCAGCTAAGCTGTTATGATGACTGGGATCCATTTCTCAAGTGCTACTATGAACAAACTGTTTGGTTCTATTTGTACACTTATGTCACAGGGTTGGTTTTGTTGGTACACATATGTCCAATCCTGAATGAATGACATGTTAAGATCTCCATGATGAATGGCCTTCAATTGGCCACAACAAGCCGCAAGAAAGCTTCGCCAAATGTGAAACCTATATTTTTATGTGCATCATTCCTTCAATTTAGGTCTGTGGTATTTTCCATTCAATTTCTCTTTTTTTTTTTCTCCAATGAAGACTTTCGTGGAGAAACTCTTAGGTGTATGTAGTCTTGCTAGGGATTATACCACAAGATCGGTGAGACCAAACCTATGAAACTATGGGGCCAAACCTCCCCGCCTAACTATTGGACCACAATTCCATTCATTAGTCTTGCCTGTGATTGTATCACAAGATGTATGGGACCAAACCTATGGAACCTGTGGGGAAAAAGCTCCCCACCTAACTATTGGACCAAAAAAAAAAATGCTCCCTTGTGCTATGAATTTAACAACACTTAAAAACAAAGAATTTTTTTATTCGAATATTTGTCGTTGATGCTAACAAATTTCCAGTTAAATGCTTTAATTATTTTTTATAAATTGAAAGGAATAATGCGAGGGCTTAGCTATTGTAACCACTTTTGGGATCTTTGGCAAGGCACAAGTCTTGAATAATTTAAAATAAGAATTGATGTATTTATGATAGAAACCTTTAAATCCTCATAAAATTTTTATTTTCCCTATCTATCATATAATTTGAGGCCCTCAATAGATATTTTCATGTATCTATTAAGGATTACTCAACAATTGTTGTATATGCAATAATTTTGTGGTCAAGTATACTACGAGTTGAATTAAGTGTTGCATCTGTCAATTTTGTTTTGATTTGTGCCTTCTTGCTAATATTACTCATTGAACACTGGAAAATGGAAGACAAGTATGGAATTTTGAACCTGTGGTCATATGTTGAGCCAGATTAGTGCCCAACAAGAGAACCAAACAATGTATTTATAGTGTGGAAGCACAACATCTATACAAGAAAATACCTTCCCTCTGTTTGGTCTATTTTTCGAGGTATGCTGTTAAATTTTTGTGCTATTTTTATTTATTCAAAGAAATTCCTATTTTTAACTTTACTCAGAACCTAGAAAAATGTTTTTTCATAGCTGATATGAAAACTTGTAAAATAAAATTCACAGCTGGTTTCTGTTAAGTGGAAAGGTAGTATCAATTCAGGGGAGTGTTATAATCAGAGTTGCCTTATTAATGGATTGGAGTATGTCCTGCATGAATAGATCATAGGAAGAGCTATTGATTACTTATGTGATCGCTAAGGAGATCATTTAAAAACTAAAACATTTAATTATATTGAATTATTTTTTCTTTTTTGTGATCGAGTTTTCTAATACTTGTATGCATCTTTGATCCGCAGATATATGGATCAAAAGGAATTTGGAGTCAAATTGTTTTGGATGCAAGCTTTTGTTAAGGTTTCCTTTAGTTGCTTGAATAGGGAGCTTCTAAATCTTTTATGGTTAAGGTGTCCCTTGATTTTACGAATTCAAGGTAAATATATAGTTTGGAAATGTCAGTTGGTGGCTTCCAACATCCAATCAGTGGTGGGAGTTCATTGTCTTTTCGTTTTCATGGAGGGTTGGATCAAAGAACCAAAAAATTCTCCCATTTCGTTTCATAAGGGGCAAATTCTATGCCTTTTTCCATTTCCTTTCATAAGGGGAAAATTCTATGCCTTCTTCCATTTCCTTTCACAAGGGGCAAATTGTATGCCTTCCTATGCAGGTGACTAGTCCATAGCTATATGATCCTCTAGGCACGCTTGTAAAATCATACCCTCTGGTTTAAGTAGCCTTAGAGATTGAGCTTAAAATACAAGAATTTTTTTGAATTTTATGGATCTAAGGAGATAGGTAACACAACACACATATGTTGAATTGAATTGTCGAACATTTCTCATGGTAAACATAATCCTCTTTGTGCTAATCCAAATAATGATATCTAATTTCATGCACTCAATATTAAAGAGATTTAGGGCCACATTTCGCTGGAAAATGAATCAAAATCATTTTGGATCTTAACCTACTTGACAAGATTCTTTAAGAAAGTTGAAACTTCGATCGATGCATTGCAATTCAATTAGCTAGAAAATATCCTCCCTTGAACTTGTTGCTCTATTCAAAAGGGGCCATATATTTAGTAGTTTATTAGATTTAGTCCAAAGTGACCACATTTTTCTTTAAGTGTTTTAGACTCAGACCCAAATCCCTGTTTCACCCTTGACATCACTCAATAAACTAGATGTACATTAGTAGACTAGATAAGCCCATCTTAAGCACAAGAAATAATGGAATTTCCGACGACAATCAATTCATGATTCTGACCACCCACCTACACTTACATTTTGACTCCCTCCTTATTCAAAAAAGCATATTATAAAACAAAGAATAAATTTTTAAACAAATCACACCATAATTCAATTCAATTGAATTACCTTGAATGTTTGCACACCTTAGTCAGGATTCCTCCTGTAGGTCCATATATGACCAAGAAAAATATTTTCCCTTTTAATTTTTATTGTAACTCACTTCCTCTATTCTATAGTGAGATGTGAGTGAGGTAGCCAACTTATTTCAGGGAGCTAACCTACCTTTCATTCATTCATTTCATGGATCTTATTCATCTTTACTCACCGAGAAGATCATACCATTCAATAGAGAGAGGAGTGCCTTTGTAGCCATTCCTACCTTACAGGTAAGAAATAATGTTTGTCTGTAAAACACACTAATTGGAAACCAAATCAAATGTATATTATGTAATCTCAAACAATTATGTACATGATGTACATATAAATATATATAGGAAACAATTGAATTAGTTCCTGGGTCTTTATGGACTCTAATAACTACCCAAACTAACCCTATATTTAAACCTGAGGATTATTTATCTAACATCCCCACTTTAATTCGAAGGGATGTACCAAATTCCAAGAATGAGAGATCAAAATGAAAATATGCATCTCAACCAAGAGCTGAATGTCTCTCAGAAATGGTTTTTAAGGATGACCACAAACCAATATGGGAGAACTCAACGTATCAACCAACATGAACTTTGGAACCTTCATAGCAGTTCTCATAATAACAAAAAAATGTGGTTTTAAGGTGACCACAAACTCTGGAACTATCACAACAGTTCGTCAAACAATTCCAAATATGGAAGTGCTTAATCAACTCAATTAACTCAACTCTGACTTAGGCTCGCTTGACATCTCGAACTCTAACCTGTAGTAGACCATTAACAATTCCCCCTTTTTCAAATACAGGGCGAGAAGTATTCTTCATCACTCTCAAACATATTCTTCAGAATGACTTGTAAATCTTCTAGGTTGTTTTCCTCCAATCCCAAGAAGCAATCCATTTGAAATTTAGCTGCTTTCTTGCAGTAGTCTTCTTCCTGGCACATCTATTTGTATGATGATTCTGCTTTCCACAATGCTCACACGGGTGAAGATAAAAACGCCAATATTTCATATGTCCAACTCTGTTACAATGCTAATATCTATCAACTTGTTATAAAATAACACCATCCAAAAATCTAGCACTTCAGAATTATATAGGTTTAGAAAAATCTGGAATGTGAAAAGATACATCCAAGAAATTATATCCCAAACTATTTTTGTGTTTATTATGAGTAATCTCTTCCCATGGTCTTATAGTATTTTTGGGAATGATAGGCTTCATATTTGTATGCAAACGACTCTCATATACACTTTCAAGAACATGACTTTCCGCTGCACCCAAATTTTCCTTTGAAATCACTTCATTACCCCGATCATCCTGATGATCAGGCTCAAATAAATTGTTGTTCTAAACAAGAAAGGTTCATAATTCTTCTTTTGTAATTCATGTAGTTCATCTCGCTGAAACTAGGACTCTAGCTCCGAGTATTCAATTTTTCTTTTAGCATTTTTCAAACATGTTTGGATGTCGAAGAGCATGTCCTTGCTGACTTGGACATCATTATGGATAGTAGATAGCATTAAATTGCTTAATAATTGTAACAAATCATCGAGTTTGGTCATTTTCTCTAGAAATCAACTTTGAAAAGAGGGGTGTCGGCTACCACCGAAAATACACCCAATACAAATGAATTTACAATGATTTAACCAAGTGTCGAGTTCAACAAAAAATGCACCTGTTTACAACATAATAATTTCAACAAAAAATTTATCAGATTGCTGCAAACAAAATGCCATCCTTGTAAACAACTTGCAAACAACCACTGTAGTGAGTATCACAACCTTCAAAATTAACTTCCCCTTTTGTTTTGTAAAAAATTATCAAGCACAAAGATTTTAACTTGTGACCTTTAACACACCATGTAAACTGTATGAGCTTTGCTAACCACACTACCTTATTTATAATTTCAATTTCATTGTGTATTCATGTATCCCAAATAATCCAATTTGATATACACAAAACTGTGCTTGATAATTCTCCTTTACACTAAGGACAACTCCAACTATGGAAACTATTGAACTCATAATTGTTTTGCAACCAAATAAATTCTTCAAATGAATCCTTTTCAAATATGTGAAGTAGTCCTCTAAAAGAAAATATAAATCCCTTTCTCCTTTTGCTTTAAATAAAAAGTGGCTTAGTGATTTGTTGGTGGGTTTAAAAAATAATCCAATAGAGAACTAGGTTCAAATCTCATTGTTTCACTTTTTCTTTTTTCTCTTCAAGTTTTAAAACATTTCAAATCAAAACAAACTCATCTTGAAATATTTCCACCACTTTTAACTCCTAGTTAATTAATTTCATAATTAGCCACTTTTACTTTTACTTTCTCATTCCACTTTTCTTTAACCATTTTCTTTTTATTAAATGTAATTGATAAAAGAAATGAAAAACATTTTATTTAATCACAATTTGATATAGTTTCCATTCACTTGATACTCGCCAATTTTTTCTCCTATTTTATTTCACGTTTTGATTCATTCTTTGTTCACTTTCACCTATCTGGCTTTGCTTCTTTCTATGCTCACTTTGACCTTTCTAGCTCTGCCTCTTTCTATGTTCACTTTGACCTCTTCGACACAAAGATGTTGTTTCTGGAAGTAATATAAAATATATAGGAAATGTATTCACCTTACTTGTGGTCCCATATTCTGGAAAATGTCTCCATATTCATTTATTATTTGCAAATCCTTGTAAAAAATTTCTGTATTATTTTTTTACTTTCACTTTCATGAACCTTGAAGTAATAATAAAAATCAAAGAAATATATTCCTTGATCTTGAAAATAGCTCGTATAAAATTTAAAAAATCTCGTGAATTTTCTTTTACCAGATTTTACCCTTTGATAAATCTTGGCCACATTTTCATCACCAATTCCAACATGCAAAATATCTTTAAAATATCCTTTTAACCTCCAATGTCCAGAACATTTTATTTAAAAAAAATCTTTTGTCTTGCTCTTCAACTGCAATTTTTTTTATCACTATGCCTATATGCCACTCTTCCTTTTTGGTTGAAAATTAATAAAAAAATTCATTCAATTAAAATAAGAATTCATTCCTTTTCTTTATGCTACAACACTATTTATCCATTACAGACTTCTCCAGGTAACTAGTTCTTCTTGCTTCAACATAGATTCCGCAAGCCTTTTTCTCATTTTAGTTCAAAGATGCACCAAGATCTCCACATGTTATCAGTCATATATATTTTTCACAGTGCCATAGAGGAGTTCAAAATATGTGAAAAGAGGGGCTCCCAGAAAGGCCACCAAAGAAGTGGCTAAATAAAATGAACAAAATGGATAAACCTCCACTCTGATACCACTGTAAGACAATCAAACTGGAAACCAAATCAAATGTACATTATATAATCTCAAATAATTATGTACATGATGTACATATAAATACATATAGGAAACAATTGAATTAGTTCACGAGTCTTCTTGGACTCCAATAACTACCCAAACTAACCCTATCTTTAACCTTGAGGATTAGTTGTCTAATAGTGAGCACTGACTGCAGGTCAGAAATAGGAGTTGTGGGTGCAGAACCATCCGATCTAAAATAATGTCATATCATGTCATGTTAGTGTGAACTTACACTGAATTTTCCTCTGTTATCATGTACATCCTTTGGTGAACCCGATGTGAAGCTAAAGATATATCATTTTCCTCTCTTAGTGTTAGGTTGAAGGGTAATCCTTACTGGAAGCCCACATATTATGAAGTCACGAATGCATTGAATTAGAGTTGTTCTTTCCAATGAAACACTTGGTTGATTGACTCAACTTGTTATGGAATGGATCTTGTTGTCCACTAAATTTTTTATGGAATGGATCTTGTGCTCCACTCAACTTGTTATGGAATGGATCTTGAAATACATAATTTCTGGTTGCAATGCTCCATTTTACAGTAACTCTTTGTCTCTTATGGTGATCTTGTTTTTTAATTAAAAATTTATATTCATAAATAATTCAAGAAGAATATTTCTTAGGGAAATATTATGAAAGAGCTCAAGAAGCGAATATAAAGAAGGCAAATTAGGCAAATTTCAAGTGACTTTGAACTCTATAATTTTCATCATCCCAAATGACTCCAAATTTTCATATTCTTTTTTGTCATTAATTTAGGAAGTTAAAATGGAAGTAACTGGTTGAAGCTTATCATAAATATGTCTGAGGTTGAATATTTATTGTGAATGCATACATAAAACATTTTATAACAAAGCACTTTGAATGCTTGTTTACAATTTTAAGAATAAAGTCTCAACAAGCAAGGATTTTCAAGAAGCAAGGAGTCCTTGTTGCCTTTCATCTTTAGTCGTTTGATAGGTGGAAAGCTTCAATACCGAGAGGGATTTCTAAGGAAACAAGGACCATATTTCAAGCATACCCTCGTCTATTTGGAAAACCTAATAACATGAGAAAATCCATGCCCAACTAAGTTCTTCTCCATCCTTTTTTGTGTCCAAGATGTCATCCCATCCTTTTTATTTGGGTAAAATATCTTTTGTTCATGTCTTGAATGTGACAAAGAATAATTTAGTGAGGAGGTGACATATTTTTCAATATATGGAATGAAATTTTGCATATTAATTGTTTATTTATTTCATTGAAAAACTCCAAACTTGAATCAAGGTGACTTGGTGGTGTAGTGTGAACTCCAAAATTGAATCAATGTGAATTGGTAGTGCAGTGTGAACTCCAAACTTGTATCAAGGTGACTTGGTGGAATTTGTGGCGCAACAAACTCTAAACTTGAATCAAGGTGCCTTGGTGGTGCGATGTGAAATCTTGTAGTTTCGACTCATGAACTACAAATACATAACATACAACCCCAACCATTCATTTTTCTGGAAATTATGTTGAATTAATTCAAATAACTAGATTATTGAATGTAAAAAAAGATCTAGCTAAACCCTACCATAAGAAATCAACAAAATTCAAATATATTTATTAATTCAAAATATGTTATTACATACAAAACTCAGGTTTGAGAATGGATTTTTTAGAATGTTTACAAATTATATGCTAGAGCACATTCATACCACATAGTAGCTAAAAAATATCCTCTCCAAATTGTGCAGTAGCCAAGAACCCCCATTTACCCTTTATTCCCGTGATTTTTTTCCCATGCTGTCAACCTCTTTGCAAAAGGAACTAAAATTATTTGATTCCCGCAATTATGTAGACAACCAAACACCTCTTCGCATTCCTCAACTGGAATGATTTGATTCCCACAGTCACACCCTATTGCCATAGCAATACACTTCTAGTAGTAGCTTCCTATAGTAGTTCCTACAAAGCGTCTAGTAGTGGTTTCTTGTATCAACACTTTATTTGCCCTATCTTCAACAACTTGAAACAAATCGATTTTGGATGATGGGAATTTTTAGAGCCCAGGGATGCTCATGCAGTAGACACCCTTGGTAAGAAAAAAACATGAGCTACCAACACATGCGGTAATGATTCTATAGGTTAAAAAGCCTCGTAGGTGCGCTAATTCATAATTCTGACACCCATGATACATCTTTAGGTCCCTTGTTCTTCTATTTGACTAAATGCTCCAAATACGCCTTTCAACGAGTCTTGTTACCAGTTCTTGTGGCTAAGATCTCCTCCACTTCTTCAATAGACTTGACTGGTAATTGTTCCTTCTACTCAGCTGGTGTATCTATCTCATCATTCTTTTCCTTTTCATGGAAGTCATATAGATCAACCACATTGAATATTGTCGAGATATCAAAGTCTCCTAACAACTGTAGCTTGTGGGCATTTTCATAGTTTTTTCTAAGAATTTCGCATGGGTCTATTTTCTTGTATTTTAGCTTGTTGTAGCTGCCCTTGGGGAATATTTCCTTCCATAAATGGGCCATCACCAACTCATCTTCTTCAAAAACTATTTTATTTCTTTTCAAAATTTCTTTCTTTTAATACATTTCATTACTTTACTACAATGTTTTCTTCACGTGTTCATGCATTTCATGCATGTTGTTTGCAAAATCACTCACAAAATCACTCTTCCTTCCCTCTGAATGCAATAAGTTTATCAAATCCACAATGAATTTCTGTGAATTGCCATAAAAAATCTAAAAAGGACTCTTACTAGTTTATCTCTTCACTGAATCATTGTATGCAAATTCTTTTTGTGTTATGACCATATCCAACTAGTTGGGATTTTCACAACTCAAGCTTCTCAGCGAATTCCCAAAAATTTTGTTCACTAATTTAGATTTTTCATTTGTTTGTGGATGATAGGATGAACTGTACAATAATTTAGACCGCGTTTTATTCCAAAGTGTCCTCTAAAAATGACCTAGGAATCTTGTATCTCAATTTGAAGTAATGGTTCTTGACAAACTATGAAGTCTCACCACTTCTTTGAAGAATAAAAAAACCACTTTAGTAGCATCACTTGTCTGTTTGCATGCTATGAAATGAGCCATCTATTGATCTGCAACAACCATAACCAAATCATGCTTCCTTTGTGTCCTAGGAAACCCCAAGGAAAAATCTAAGCTCACATCTTCCCAAGTATTTTCTAACATCTGTAATGGAGTATATAGTGTCGTATTTTGACTTCTACCCTTCACTAGTTGGAAAAATCTACAATTCTCAACAAAATTTCTGACATCCTTGTTGATGCTAGGCCAAAAAGACCTCTCCTTTACCAACATTTTGGTCTTATCCAAGATAAAATGTTCACCCAAGCATCCACCATTTAGATCCTTAATAAGATTCAACCTCATTGACCCTTGAGGAATGCATAATTATTGACTTTTAAATAAAAATCATTCTTGGATATGGTAATATAAGAACATGGTTTTTTCCACACTCCAAGGTGCTTTACAAGTTTTCTGAGCTTCTCAAAAATCTATATCTTCCACATACAATCCGTTCGTGCTTTCCAAACTCACAATTTCTATTGACAAAGTTTTGAGTAGCAAAACTCTCCTACTCAAAGCATCTGCAACTTTTTTTGACTTTCCATATCTATGCTTCAAAAAAAATGTGTAACTTTGCAAGAACTCAATCGATTTAAAATTTGTTTGATTTATTTTACCCTGACCATTTATGTATTGCAATTCCTTGTGATCAATAAACAAGACAAATTCCTTGGGAAGCAAATAGTGTCTCCACTTATTCAAAGCTTGCATAATAGCGTATAATTCTTGATTGTATGTAAATTACTTCTTCTTAGAACCATTCAACTTTTCATTGAAGAATGCCATTGGTCTAACTTCTTGACTTAAAACTTCCCCAATTGATATCATGCTTGCATCACAATCAACTTGGAATACCTTATCAAAGTTTGGAAGGGAAAAAATAGGTTTCCCTATCACCTTGTTTTTCATATCTGCAAATGCTTTTATTGTTGCCACTATCCATTTAAAATTTACCTTTTTCATGCATTTAGTAAGACATGCACAAATCTAACTAAAATTCCTAATGAATTTCTAGCAGAAACTTTCCAATCCATGGATTCTTCTCACTTCAAAAGTATACTGAGGTGTTGGCTAATCCAAGATAGCATTCACCTTTTTAGAATCCATCTTCAAAAGTTCCTTAGAAATCATAAATCCAAATTACACTAGTTCATCCTACATAAATGCACATTTCTTAAAGTTAATCAACAAATTTTCATACTTTAACCACTACAACACTTGCCTTACATGTTCCAAGTGATCCTCCATGTCCTTGCTGAAAATTGAAATTTCATCCAAGTATAGTACAAAAAATTTCCCCAAGGATGGTTTCAAGACCTCATTCATGAGCGTCATGAATGTGCTAGGGGAACCAATTAGCCCAAATTGCATACTCAACCACTCAAACAATACATATTTTGTTTTGAAAGAAATCTTCCACTCATCACCTCCATTTATTTGATTTAATGATAACCACTCTTCAAATATATCTTTGTGAAGTATGTGATGCCACTAAAATAGTCCATAATATCATCCACCCTTGGAAAAGGAAATCGATACTTGGTGGTTATCCTAGTAATGGCTTGAGAATCCATGGACATTCTTCATTCTCCCATCTTCTTCCGAGTTAATACTATTGGTGCTGCATATGGAACCAAACTTTCTATAGTCATCCCTCTATCAAGTAGCTCATGTACTTGCCTATTTACTTCCTCGCTCTTTTCTAGGGTCTTCCTATAAGGTGCCTTGTTGGGTAAAATTGATCCAAGAATCATGTCAATTTGATGTGAAATACTTCTCATGAGAGGTCATCCTTCTAGAAATTCATCAACAATAATATCCTTGAATTCATCTAACCATGGGGGCTTCACTCAATAAACCTCTGACACAACACATGCATTCGTGGCATTCTAAACAATACCCTTAATTTGAATATATATTGGAAATTACCTCTAAAAATAAATTTATTTAACCCCTTGCCAATACTAATCCAATACATCTTCCCAATTTAAAAAACCCCTACTTTCACTAGATATTGTAGGTATCCATTTTTCATTAGAAATTTTCATACCCCTTTATATCTATATCCCTAGTATAGTGACATGATGCCTCTCTTAAGACCCCACATCCATTTTACAATGCACCTGTCTTCTTTTGATATACATTGTAGATGCATATTAGTTATCCCATAATGCAATTACACAACCCACACTCAAGCACATATCACTATAATTTGTGGCATTTAATGGTCTAAGGCATACAAATATCAACCATGTTTTAGGAAGATTGATTATGTGTGTGTATATAAAATGAAATTTAAATTGATCTATATGATCACAAAAAATCAATTGAAGAATATTTATGAGTACATTTGCACCAAATAAAGTGTTCAAGCACAAGTCTAGACCCTCTAGATGCAAGATCACTATTTACAACCAAGGTTGGGGCCCCAAATATCAATTCCATATAAATTAATTTCTTATACCCCCATTACTTAATTAATCATTCACTCACTATCTCTCAAGCAATGGAACTTATTACAACCTATTTGGGCCTTTGGAGAGAAATAAAGAGAGAAACTTCCTTATGTGTTATTGCAATGCATATCTAAGAATCTTGTTATACTCATGAATTCAAGGTGAATTATGTTGGACATGAACAACCACCTTTATTTATAAGTAACATCCTTTCTTTTTGTAGTATTTTCAAATTACAAGAAAGAGACAAGAGAAATTTGCTATTTTTTTGGCAAATTTTGTATACGCAGACTATGGTATAGGAACACTAAACTAGATGAAAGATTGTCTAGTCTCTATTGTAATTCTCAATATGATAAATATTTTCTTTTATTTACCAAAAATAGGTTTTAATGGGGACCAAGTTGCTAAGTAAAATAGTTGTGTCCTATTCATAAGTACGTGTGCTTGATTAAGTATTGTATTTTATATTGTGATTTTCCTAGTTCACTTATAAACTAATGCAAAATCTCTAACGCCTATTGAATGTGAAGTCACAATCCAATAAAATATAAAAATGAAAATTATAGCAAATTCTAATGACAAATGACATTCACATAGAGAATACCCTACTGGAAGTTACACTCAACCTTCAATTATTACCCTCACTTATTCAATCCTCTAGCATGGATTATTCCTTCTTCAATGTGAAAGCTTGGTCTAATGTTAATCAGTAGATGATGTGACTATGGCCTATCCAACACATAAACATGGGCACATTCATGGAACTAATTAAAAAATTGTGTTCTTTGTCACGTTAAGTTCAAGGATTCTTTCCAATAAGGATGATTGAGTGTCTCTATTTGGCTGAGACTAGTTGGCTTGGTTAAATGCTTATATTTCCAAGCCTG
Source organism: Pinus tabuliformis (assembly GCA_031772625.1). Lineage (NCBI taxonomy): Eukaryota > Viridiplantae > Streptophyta > Pinopsida > Pinales > Pinaceae > Pinus > Pinus tabuliformis. Next base: position 212,142,694 of record CM062807.1, on the reverse strand, counting down.
AGGATTATTCAAGAAATGAAAGAACTGCATATTTAATGACCAACAACTGAACAACTCTATTGTGTTAAGTTAATAAATGCAACATAATTTTTGATGTGGATTCATAGAAGTTCACTCCATCATTCCTCTCCTCATTCACATTATAAGTAATTGATGAACACCAATCTATCACTGAATTTTTGGCATTACTCAAACAAGTTTTTTTCCCAAAATGTGTGGTTGTAGTTTGATATGATGCAACATACTCATGATCTAATGTTCTAGGAAATAAACCAAGATTAATTTAATTGAAGAGACCACTTGGTAACTTGTATGATCTCTAACTTGGACAAGTGTAGCCTTGAGGGAATTTTTTTTAGCTACATCTCACATACACAAGTACATTGTCATGACCAAAATCATGATAAGAAAGGCAAAAAAATCAAACACCATAAGAATATCCATATATCATTGCCAAGGTCATTAAATTACATGAAAAATCTATCTCATCAATAGATCCAAGCTCATCCAAGAACTAATCCAATTTCTAAAATCTCATACAAGCTAAGGGGTAACCAAGTCTATTATCTATAATGTATTTATTGCCAAAAATTTTAAGCCATGCGATCCATTTTACTTGGATTAATCCATTCCTTCACACATTTAGAAGTTTCTATTTAGAATTTTAGCCTTCTGTTTTTTAATATGCATTTCTTGATCTCCATATCAAGGCTAGTAGGTGCCATAAAATTAAAAGATTCCCATTTTGATTAAAGATCCAACTGATGGAGTTGTTTTCCCACCTTCTGAATTTTCAATTACTTGGGGGTTCTACAACTATTCAAACATGAAATTAGAGAGAGAAATGTGCATACAAAGGCAAATATCAAAATGTAGATATTTCTTCCATTGTACAACAAAATTCATTTGTGTAGCAATGTAGAAAATATTTACCTTGCCTCCATGACAACAACACATGAATTTGTTGTTCCCAAATCAATACCAATCAAATCACCACCAACTCCCTTTGAGTTGCAGACATTATGAAGACAACTAGTTAATATTTAAATAGCTATCTAACTAAAGCACTTTTTAAACTAAAATGTCGTGTAGAGACTATTTTCATAGAAGAAGGCCATTGAGTTCACATCTCAAGAGGTGTTTAATTCTGAGCAATTCAAACTTGAAAGCTCTGACTTCATTTCCCCATCTCTTGATCAACGATGAATCAAAGTTTGAAGACTTGATACTCTGTGTGGCCTGCAATAAATCACATTGATGCATTCTTAAGCAAAGGAGATCCCATTTTAAAACAATTTAGACCACTCCATTCACTAAATTTCATGGTCCTTTTTTCATACAAAAAATTCAATATCATTACAGGATGATTAACAAACAAAGAATACACTAAATATTCCTAAATATTGGATTACAATTTAAGTTAGTATTAATAAGAGCCATGTGGTGGTGATGTCACTATTTTTTTTTTGTACAAATGTTTTAATAAAAACTACAATGAAATTAATAAATGTATACATTTAATATATATTATTGGGTTTCATCTAAGTGGTTGGTGAATTTAGTTCTCACTTATCTCTCTCTCTCTCTCTCTCTCTCTCTCTATATATATATATATATATATATATATATATATATTGATTAAATTTAATATATATTATTGGCTGATTCACACTTCATTATAAAATAATAATAAAACTAATAAGTAAAGAAATTTAACATATCAATCTACTCGAGTGTTGATCTACTTGTTATTTGTTATTCATATAACTAGTTAACTAGCCTAGACCCCTCTTAACTCCGGATCTACCAAGCATTGAGAGCGATCAAATTTTTTTTTTTTAATATAAAAGGGATTTGCACCTCAAGATGTTTGATCCCTCTTAGCGTGTGGTAGATCCGGAGTTAAGATGGATCTAAGCTAGTTTAATTGTTCATTATGACTATAATTATTAATTTTATTATTTTATTGTATTTAATTTTATAAGTCCAAATGTTTTAATTGTTAATTTTATTTCTTTATTTTTTTATATAATTTTTATTTTTATTTAATTTGTCGAATCAAAATATTTTAATTTTTAATTATGACTATTAATTTTATTTCTTTATTTTTTTAATTTTATTTATTTATTTATTTTTTATGTAATTTGATAGAGTCAACATATTTGTAGGAAAATTTATTTTGTTTTTATTTTTATGTAATGTGATTGGGTCAAAATGTTTAACATAATAAAACTAGACAAAAAAATAATTACTTCACTCTCATTTTTATGTGATGAGCGGTAATGTTGGCCATGGTCGTCCTGGGAGGCATATGTGAACAAATCTCTTTCCACTCTATGTTCTTGGAGTTGGATGGGTAGTTGTGTGTGGCTCTTCGAGATGACTAGCCTCTTCATTGGCTATTTATGGTGTTGCTTTCTTGTGCTTGTACTCTTTCTGTGTTGGCATTATTGGCTTAGATGCATACATTTAAGAGGAATGTGGAAGGGTTTTGGTTGTGAACCCCCACCTCTTCCTTGCTTTTTCCATCGGGTGATGTGAGGAGTGGTTTTCCATGTTGTAAAGTTAAGGGTTGGTATTCCTTTCAAAATGCATGTCGTTTGTGGTTGATAGCTATACTTCAAATTTTTATATAAGTGCCAATTGCGTAGTGAAACCATATCAACTAATTACCTAATGTTAGTAGCATAGTATTAAGTAATCAATTGTGTTATCCTTCCATTCATACACTTTCCAAATCAAAATATAACTGAGTGCATGTTCATAGGTGTTATTAACCATGCTTAAACTATTCGCCTCAATACTATTAACATTTTCATAGTTCAAAAACATTGCTTTATCATTTAAAAATAAGCCATGTTCATGCGTGTTTCCTTGAGAAGAATAATGATAATATACTTATGCTAATTTTGTTTATTTCCTTGAGACAAATCTTGACTAGTTCAATTGATCCAAATTTAAACAGGAATGAAACAAATTATGGATATAACCATAAACACATATATGCAACATAAATAAAACTTTATTTCATTAACATCAAAGAACTAAAATATGCTTACATACAAAATGGAAATAAACTAGCTTGGGCAATGGTAGCTTATCTCTAAGAAGAGATGTGGCAGCTACATGCCTCTAAACTGTGTTACAATGAGGCATGAGGGCCTATTTATTATTGAGAAACAATGGAAAACCAAAAACATCCAAAAGCCTAACCCTAGGAGATGAAACGGCAAACTATGGGCCCCATAGGGGTAAATTGATACATCAACTTCCCAGGGTTGTAGCTTTCACATACGATCCCCGTTTGATGCATACGATACCTCATTAGAAAGATCTATAAGAGGAATACAATTAATGACAATGAATATTGAGATAAATAATTATATTTTCCAGATTATTTTCCAAAAAAACGTCATGTAGGGCCTTAAAACAACTCCGGAAGTTTAGGACCCGAAAAACTACCAAAAATAGTAAAGTGTGCTACAATTAAGGAAACTGAAAAATTGAAAGAAACAATGGTGGGGGTCCAAGTGGAATAGGAAGGTGGCCACCAATATCCACCTAGATCATTCCTCCCCCCTTAGGAAGCAATGGTCCCCATTGCAGTGAGTTCCTCCATGAGATGAGGAAACTTCTGTTGAACTTGGTCCCTCGTGAGCCACTTGCCCTGGTGAATGAGTTGGTCTTCTTTGACAACTCGATATAGTTGGATCCTTTGCTGTCAGGTGTTCTTGATCTATTTTTCCATGATCTGATTAGTTGTGGCATGTTCCATGCATTATGGATTTAACTCTATAGGTGTGAGTTATTTTGCAATGACCGATGTGTCCAACAGTGGTGGGAAGTATGGTCAAAGATAGTCCACATTGAGCACTGGGTGCAGGCCAAGGAATGGGGGAATGTTGAGCGCAAATGAATTTCCTCCCACAACCTTGGTATTGGTGTAATGACCATATTGGAGTGGTATGAGTTTTCTATAGGCTCTGGTAAGGTGTTCCTTCTTCAAATGCAACCAAACTTTGTTTCCCACCTAAAAATTATGTGTCATTCGATATTGATCATGTTGTTGCTTGTAATTAACATTTGATTTCTCCAGAATGTCATGGAACTGTTGGTGGATGTCATGAATGTGCTCAATGAAGATGTTTGCCTTTTCGGCTTCGGACTGGACATGAGCTGAATCTACTTGAGTAGCTACAAACGGTATGGTCACATCAATGGGACATAGTGGCTAGAACCCCAAACCCACTTGAAAAGGGTTGTGGCCAGTCGAGCTGTGGAGAGCCTGATTATAGATGTTCTGGACATAGGGGAGGCTCTCATCCCATGTGCGTGGATGCTTTGAGTTGTACATTTGAAAAATGTGTACAATCATCCTGTTGACGACCTTTGTCTGGCCATTAGTTTAGGGATGGAAAATTGTAGACTTAGTGATCTTGGTGTCCAGCATCGACTAGAGACTAAAAAAATATACTGAGGAACCTGCTATCTCGATATGAGATGATAGATTGTGGGATCCCAAAGTGTACCCACAATCATTCAAAGAAGAGTTTAGCAATGGATTCTATTGTGAGATTTTTCTTCGAGGCCGCCATAATGGCCATCTTTGAGAATCTATCGACGACCACAAAAACACAGTCGTTGCCATGCTTAGTAGAAGGAAGGCCCGGCATGTAATCCATGGATATGGATTCCCAAGATCAACTAGGGGTAGGAAGTGAAGTATAGAGGCATTTCTTATTGATGGTCAGTTTGGCCATGACACAGGTAGTGCAGGATCCAATATACTTCTCAACATACTGTCAAATATTTGGCCAATAGAAATACTTCTATATTAGTGCCATTATTTTCTTGACCCAAAACTTCCCAACGACCTAACTATAGTGCGCTTCCAAAATCATCTTGGTATTCTCGCTAGAAGGAACACAAAGGTGTCCCAAGTGGCATAACAGTGCATCCTGGAGGTGAAAATCTGGAGCTTGCTGAAGCTCCAAGAGCATCTTGTATGTGTGGCTGAATTTTGGGTCGCTTTTGTAGAGAAGTAGCAAATCAGAGGTCTCACGCCCACAAGAGTTGAGCACGATGGTTAACGCCATGATCAGTGGTTGGTTGAGGCAGTCTACAACATCATTGGTGTTTCCCTTCTTGTACTTGATATTCAAATGGAGCTATTGCAGGTATGTGGAACACTTTTGATGTTGATTATTATGCAAATTCCCTTGCATCTATATGAACTTTAGAGGTCGGTGGTCTTTGTGGATGACTATTTCCTTCCCTAGAATGTAATTCTTCCATTGTCGGCAGGCCTACACAATGAAATACATATCTTTTTCATAAGTGGGATACTTCTGGATTATGTCTGAAAGTTTCTCTCTGTGATATGCCATTGGATTACCCTGTTGAGTAAGCAATTCCCCAATAGCATAGTCAGAGGCATCTGCCTCGATCTCAAATGGTTGTTGCAAGTCTGGTAATGTGAGAACTAGTGCAGAGAAGAGGCGATTTTTCAACTCCGCGAATGCCCTTTGTTGAGATTCAGACCAAAATAGTTTTTCTTTCGCTCCTCCCTTGGTGACTTGACTCAAGATCCAAGTGATATGAGAGAGCCCCAACATGAACCGGTGGTAGAAATTGGCAAGACCTAGAAAGCTGTGGAGATCTATTAGTGTGTTTGGGCTGGCCAATCCTGAATGACTTGGATCTTGGCTAGATACACATGCACCTCTCATTCATCAATAATGTATCCCAGATACTGAACCTGGGTCATGCCAAAAGTGATTTCTCCAAATTGTCACATAACTTGTTTTGCCACAATGTTTGGAGAACCTATCGGATGTGGTGGAGGTGCTCTTCCTGTTGAAAAATGTGCAACAAGAAATGTTAAATTTAGAATGTGCTAAAAATAGACCTACTAAAATAGCATGTCTAAAAATAACAGTTTGGCCAGTGAGATCATTGGCCACATTGGGTGAGAGGTGAAACTACTAAAAATAGAAATTTCTAAAAATAGCATTTCTGGGTCCCTTCCTATTTATAGCAGTCCCTGGTCTAACTATAGGAAGTAAAAACGAATTTGGTCTTAACAGCAGTTTAAAATATTAATTAATTAATCTCCATGAGTTAACTAATTATGGAAAATTAAACTAGAAGTCTTTGTGAGATCATGCAATTATTTTCTCTCTTGATTTAGTAATTTATCCCTTGATTAAGGGAGATAAGGTTTAGTTCTATAATGAGGGGATCAGTTGACTTAGTTTTACTTAGTCAAGTCTAGTTAGATTAATTTAACAAGTTGTTAAAATACTAAAATATAGTTTGTTGATGCTTGCATGCATGTGACAACTATTATTTTATAACTGAGGATTCACTCATGGATAACTGTTGCATGTCAGTTCTGTCAGAGACCCAGTTGAGATTAGATGTGGGACAATGTACTATCAGATGCTTAACTATTTCTAGAAAGTAGTTTTTGCATGGTTGAGGAACTAGTGTCCTCAAGGATTACGTAATTGGACCATTGGTTATTTTGGTATGTTTGGAATTAATAGCATATGTTTTTGCTATTATTTCCGAAGAAAACTATGTAAGGACCATAGGTACAGCCTATATAAACAGGGCTTGGTTGGTTCATTAGACATATCTTCGTATCTTCATAGTTCATTGAGAACTGGATAACTTGAGAGCTGATTCCTTTTGTATTGTGAAGATGATTTCCACTTGATTGATAATACATGGTTGGGGTTTTATGCTAGTGCTTTCCCCTGGATATATCTTGTGTTATGTGTGATTATTTATCTTGATCAGTTATGCATGTTTCTACTTGATGTTTCTCATGAATTCGATTATGCTTCCACTTAATGTTTTGTAGAAGTAGAACAAGTATTATGCTTTAGGACATTGCATATATCGGTTTGTTCTATAGGTGAAACTTCTACACTTCTTAAATCTAGCTAAAGATCAGGACATCATCCAAGTATACCACTACAAATGAGTTGATGAATGGCCTCAAGATGTCATCCATCAGCCTCATGAAGGTCGTAGGAGCATTCGTCAACCCTAAAGTCATAACCAACCATTTGAAAATGCCCTCCTTGTCTTTGAAGGTAGTCTTCCACACATCGGAGGGTTTGATTGGTACGTGGTGATATCTGGACTTCAAGTTGATCTTGCAGAAATATTTTTCTCACTTGAGTTGGTCCAGAAGGTCATCAATCCAGGGAATTAGGTACCTATTCCGAAGAGTGATATTATTCAGTGCATGTTAGTCAATAAAAAGTCTCCAAGTCCCATTCTTCTTCTGTACCAACACGATCGGGCTCCCACAGGGTGATGAACTCGGCCGGATGTGACCTTTCTGCAACAACTCTTGAATCTGCCTCTTAATTTCATCGTTCTCTAGAACAGATCACTAATAGATTGGTCCACTGGGCAATGATGTACCTGGGGTCAGATCGATGGAGTGCTTTACTTGACAGTGCAGAGGCACCCATGCAGGGGAGGTAAAGATGTCCTCGTACTCCTCCATGACCTTGTCCATCTGTTTTTGTCGTGTGGAGGGGCCCTATCTGGAGGTTGTGGCCACCATCTTCTTCTTTCCTTGAGGGTGTATCATTAAGAATTTTTTTTTCCTGGTATTGGAAATGAGTTTACTGCATTGTTTTGTAGTAACAAAGAGATGGCGGTAGGCGGTTCTACCTCCAGTATCCTATACAAATTATTTCCCAAGGTAACAATAACAACGTGAGGCCTTGATTCATACACAACATGTCGCTTCCACAAGTATGGTTGGCCTAATAATACACCACAAACATCAAGAATATCAATGTCACATAATACCTCATCTGTGAAGGGCTTGTTGCTGTATGGAAGGTGACACTACTGTATTACGCGAAGATCTCATCCTTGGTGAATCCACTTGATGGTGTATGGTTGTGGGTGTGTTGTGATCGGTAAGCCCAACCAATTCATGACCTCTATTGAAATGCGGTTCTTTTGGCTCCCATTGTCAAAAATGAACTGTAGCAGGGAACCCTTTACCCACATCTAGGAGTGGAAGAGGCACTCCTCCTCCTCTGGATCTTTGGGTTCCTTCTTCTTGATCTTCATGGTGGAAACAATGATGCTGGGCTACACATCGATAATCTACTTCCCTTTGTCATTCCCCTTTTCAGGTTCTGAATTAGAGTTGTAACATGCATCTGATTTAGAAACCTTCAGCTCAGCCACTAGTGACTTCTTGGTCTGACACTCACTTCTATTGTGAGTGGAGCTCTTATGTCTCTCACACCACTTTCCCATGTCCTTCTTTGGCTTCGCAGTGTTGATATTTTCTTGCGGCTTTGGCATGTTATCTTGGGCTGCCCCACCTTGGCTTTGTCCTTTGTTATGCAGTTTGGGGGCACCTTTCCCTTGCTTTAGACTTATAGATCCAAAGTCTCGCTTTTTCTATTTAAGCTTATGCATGATCTTGACAGCGTATCGATATGTCGTGACGAGTGAGGAGATGTCTAGGAACTCGATCTCATCCTGGATGTACTTGTGTAGGAAGCCATGGTACTTCAGTACAAAATGTTTCTTAGAATCCTTGATACCCAACTTCGTGTGAAGGGTATGAAAAAAATTGGTAAACTCCGCCACCTCTTGGTCCCTTCCCTGCTGTAGTGTGGTCCACTTTATATGTTTATCCTCATAGTTCTCGACAGGGTAGTATTGCTCCTTGATGGCATCCTAAAATGAATTCCAAGTGGGTAAGGCTGAAAACAGTGAGGGCATACTTTCATCCTTCTGCTCACAGTAGGTTTCCCACTAGTCCTTGACGTGGGGTGTGACTTTGAGAAGAGAAAAATTAATCTTTTCCCGGCATGAACTGAAAAATCTTCTTATAGCATATTTAACCATTTATCTACAACTTATGCATCTATTTGGCCCTCAAATGTGGGAATGTCAAAGTTTACTTGTACCTTAAAAGGAGTGGCACCTCCAGAGTGGCTAATAGATGTGGATGTGCCACCGGTGGGCAACCGTTGAAGGATTTAGACAAAGTTATCAATCGTCGTGTTCCTTTGTTTCTCAAGGGCCTCCCCGAGCAATATTTTGATAGGATCTCCTAATCCCTCATCTTTCTTTTCTTTCCCCATGTGCATCCGTTAGGGTTTGTGAGGCTAATCTTGCAAAGGTTCAACCAGATCGAGCTGTAACTCCTTCTACGCCGACCTCTTTGGGGACATGCAAAGAAGGATAAAAAAAGAGAAGATTGCTATGATACCATTGATTCAAATTTAAATAGGAATGTAACAAATTAAAGATATAACCATAAACATAGAGATTCAATATAAATAAAACTTTATTTCATTAAGATCAAAGAACTGAAATATGCTTACATACAGAATGTAAATAAACTAGCTCAGGCAATGGTAACTTATCTCTAAGAAGAGATGTGGTGGCTACATGCCTCTCAACTGTGTTATAATGAAGCTTGAGGGCCTATTTATTATTGAGAAACAATGGAAAACCCCAAACATCCTTCGAAATTGGCCCTGTTTATCAAAATTACTTGATTGGAGGAGGTCCTATGCCTTTGAAGCCTAAAAACATTACGGACCGAGCACGAGAGTACCATTATGGTGCTATCTTCCAAATAGTTGGGAAGCACACGACTGATAATTGTCACCTTTTGAAAAAGTTTATACAGACTCTGCAACAATGTTTTGTACTTTCTATAAATCGATTGGACATGATGAGAGAATTTTCTGAAGCTATGAATTGATGATGGAGTGAAACCCTATGTATCAAATTCAGGTGGAAAATAGGACTTAGGATCAAGGTGCGAGTATGGCGCGTGGAGGATTTCAAGGCTGCAGAAGAGGAAGAGGAGGAGGGGCTGGTAGAGGTCGTGGACAAATCATTTGTTATAACTATGGTGAAGTAGGACATTTTGCGCGCAACTGTCAAAACCCAACACATCCATCTTGTCAATATTGTAGACAATTTGATCATCTGATAGAATATTTCCCAGTGTTGATTACCAATATGCATGAGCAAAATACGCAACAACCTATGCAAAACATACAAATGATGAGGGTGGAGCCTCGTGAAGAGGACCATAGAATTAATATCGTGACACGAAGTAGTATTGCCACAAGAGAAGATAAAGGAAAGCAGCTGGAGACCAAGGGTTGGGTGCGCAAGGCTGTTGAAAAAGAAGTTGGATTTGATCTCAACAAGGGTAAAGAAACTTTCATGGAAGCCAATAAGAACTTTGCTAAGGCTTCTACGTCAAGGAGTCAGGAAAAACCGGTTGGAAACAATGAAGTGCAGGACATGGATCCCTCGCTATTGGCTTACTTTTTGAAAACCTGTATGAAGTTGTTACAAGATAAGAAGGTAGTAGAAGGGCTCCAAGAGCTAATTGATAACTGTACGTGTAAAATCAAGAATTATACCAAACAACGTGCTGTAAGGAAACTGGGTAAACATAAGAAGCATACAGGGTGCGAAATGAGGTTAACTATGCAGATTGGAGAATATGAAATGGATCAAGTCATCTTAGATCTAGGATTTGATGAAAATGTACTACCTAAGAAGACGTGGGAGAGAATGGGGAGACCTTCACTACAATGGTCTCCTATACAGCTATGCATGGCCAATCAACAGATGATAATTCCTATGGGGCGCCTATATGGGGTAGCAGTAGACATTGAGGGAGCAAGTGCTCTCGTTGACCTTGAAGTAATTGAAATGGTGGATGAAAAAAATCCTTACCCTGTGTTATTAGGAATTGATTGGGCCTTTGACATGGATGTAGTAATTAATCTGAAGAAGTAAAGAATGACATTTGAGAAGAAGGCGCTCAGGGTTATTGTGCCACTAGATCTTGCTGAAGGAGCATGCTACACTGAACCAGTCCATGACTATGAGGAGGCTGATGATTTGGATTAGATATACAAGATTACTGTGTGTGATGAAGATTGGATCTATCTCACCACAGATGGGTGAATCACATGGGATAGAGATAGCTCTTGTACCTCAAATTCAGATGAAGAGCTCGAAAACTAGTAGAATCAATTGCATGAAGTTTCTGTGCTACGTTCCAATATGATGACAAAATCGTTGCGGTGCATATCCATGGAGGTAAGAAATCTTCCACATTATGATGGCTTAGACGATGTTAGTTTATTTTTGGATAAGTTTGAAAGGGAGGTGCTAGAAGAACATCGATTCCAGGCACTTTATCTGGTGTTGCGCGCTACGCCTGCCTGTTGATAAGGTACGCATAAGGATAGCTTTGTTGAGTGGAAGGAATACAAGCGAATGATGAAGCTAAGGTTTGGATACGCTAATACTCATATGACTAAAAAATAGAGCAGAAAGGATGATCCATGCGCGCATTTGGCACGATGGACTAAATCTTGGGGAGAAGAGCCACAACCAGAATGGGTGCATATCTTCTGTCATACCCTAGATACCATTCCCATGAATTGGTACTTGGAAACAAAGTTATGCCATGGGACAGCTGAATGGGATATATTGAGGGAAAGTTTGTTGTTAACTTTCAGCTTTGAGGATGGATTTGCTTGCATTAATGAAGCGCTCCAGGAAATTAAGGCCACTATCTTTAGAATGTTTGAAGAACCATTAGAATGGGTTCAAGCGGATTGGAATACCAAGTTGCGCCATGCGCTAGAATGCTAGAACGTGATTGCTGTTGGCTTAGGGGGTCGTCACCCAGGTTTAGAGTTAGTTGCACCAACCAACAAATCCCTACATTATTGGCCCTTTCAGCAACAACCCACATAGCATAGGTTGCATTCTCGCCCGAAGAAGTATGGGGGGATGAAAGAACCAAGTTTCTACATCCATAGATGAGTGTGATGTCTTTTAGTGCCTCAGATTTTCCTTTGCACAGATCGATAAGCCATTAGGGCTCGGTATTGCAAGTCTATAAAACCAACATCTAGACCTTAGTGAAGGTCTACAATCGACTTTTGTAGACCCTTATCAGTTGTTTTATTGACTTACATGCATCAGATAACAATCCTAGATTAGTGTTCATGCAAATATACTCAAGTTATTTAGAAAACATAACAGAATTCATCACAGTCTTCGCAAAAGTACTTAACACGAATTGCGTACATCTATTAAGACTTATTCAAGTGAATCACACACCCTTAGATCAATATTTCATAAACACATTATTCATCCTCAACATTTATCGTAAACAAAAGTAAACAGAAATAAATAGATATACACATGAAGTCTTCAATAATCTTCTTTCTTTATCTTCAATTCAGGTTTCCAGACTCAACATTACCCTGTGGACTCAGCTGCAGGGGTCTGTGCACTCAGCTGCAGACTCTATCTAGGCCTCTGTGCACTTAGTTGCAAAGACTTTCCCTCCTATCTGACCCACTTCTCCATGCTATCACTTTTCTTCTATTGACCCATTACATCCATATAGACGTGCCTTAGAATCTCTAAGACATACCTATTTATAGCCTTTTACATACAATCCCATGGTTTGTGGACCATGGGTGGGTCTCAAAGCCGACTCAAACTTTACATAAACACGTGCTAAACCCATTTTGTCTCCTAACCATCTATGTGCTTCGCATCCACAAATTGTGGAGACTTTACATTGGTTACAACATTTACAAAATTTGGGTTATTTTAACCCTAAAACTGACCCAGGGGACCCCATCCCAACATGCCCCCAACACAAAGATCGTCTCTCACCCTCAAGTCACTCAGCTGGTGCTATGATCTTGCTGTGAATATACCCTAGCTCCACCTGAGCTACAACAACTTCAGTGGTTCTTTGAGTGGTTTCTTGCTTGACCTCCTCAACTAACTTCTCTGTAGCTAGTCCTTCTGCGGCCAACCTCATTGTCTGTTGCATCTGCTGCAAGCCCATGAGCTTCTCCTAAGTATTGGTCGTGACTTGGGAAGCCTCCTCTAACCAAGGCTGCAACATGGCCTTAAGTAAGGCCTCCTTCTTCTTTGTCACCTCTACTTGCGTGCGGAGATGCTTCCCCTCCTTCAATTTGGCGAGGTGCTGCGCTAGTGCAATGGAGCACGCTATTGCCATGACTTTGTCATACTGCCTTTGTAGGTCCTTGAATTATGTATTCAGTGTTTTCAGGTTTGGGTCTTCCTACACCATTGTCACCAACTCCATTTATTTCTCAAATAATGTTGAAACGTTAGTGACTATGGCATCCAGGGTGGCCATTCCTTCTCTGACGGTGGCTCCACACTACTCCTGGACCTTAGGCGGAGTCATGGGCTACAATTTTAACCGCAACTCAGTTATTTTCATATTGAGTTCGAATTGAACTATGCCAACCTCTGCCTTTGCTTCGCATACCCCAGTGGAAAATTTTCTTATCTTCGCTTTTGGCTATGCATCCTCAGGAATATGTAGCTCAAGCACTATTCTACATGCCTCTGTGACTGTGGACTCCAGTCGCGAACTCTGTACCTGCAATGTCTCCTTTTGTTTGAAGGCCTGCATCTTCTCAACAAATATCTGATCATTGTTCACTCTGTATTCACTGATGAGATTGAGAGTGCGCTTCTCCCAAACTCTCAATTCCTCAGTGAGTTCTACGTGCAGTGCATGGAGGATCTCGTTGGGGAGCACTGCTATGTTCAACCCAATGTTTTTGAGTGTTCTTAAGATGATGCGATCATTGGCTGACTCCACACGAAGGGACCCATATGGAAATACAATAGTCCTAAATCAAAGGGCCTTACCAATTCTGTTTCTTGACTCGTCCCAAGTTCCAGGCTTGTCTATTCTACACTTGAATCGTGCCCACCTATATCCTATTTCCCTAGATCTATAGCTCACGTAGATCCTTTTGGATTCTCCCCAACATGTGCATATATTGCTGCTCGAATTGATGCAACACTTCATTCATAGTGTCCCTAGTTTTATCCTCGAGCTCATCGAGATTGGCCTCCGTCAAGACCATGGGATTACCTTGCGACTTGTCTGATTTTTCCTTTTTCCGAGGACCTTCCTGCCACTCCTTTCCATGCTTATTTAGAATAAACAAGGTGATTTGTGCCTCATCTCCTTCGCCATCTTGTGATGATAGTTCTTCCTCTTCGGTCTCTGGCGATGGTGACCTGCCACTTATTTCGGACTCGCGTTGCTCCTGTTTTGCTTGCTCCTTGGTAGTGTACTCTTTCTCCATTCATGCCTTCTGTGTAGCTTCCTTCTTTCTTTGTTCAGCTAGGTTTTGTGCAACCTGCTAAGCTACTTCCTTTCTCTTCTACGCTGCTGAACTTCCTGCACCCTTACTGGTTCTAAAATTTAAGTCTGAGGGGGCGCGCTACTCTGCTCGCCATCGCACGATCACCCCCTACACTTCTATCTATGTTACCAAGTATGGAAAGTCATGCCATTTCTATTGTGGATCCTTCCACGCTTGAATGTATACTTGGTGGAAGTCAGCCTTGAATGCTGCATAGGCTGACAACTGTGTGTACAAGGTCGGGGACAACCTTGGGTGCTGGTTAATGGCCATGTGGAGGCTTGATTCCATTAGGACCCAAAAGATATTTGTCTTTGTGATCTATGTGGGGTCCTTTGTAGCCCATAGAGATGCAAACTACATCATTTCTGGTAATCCTTCTTCCAACGGAGGAAATTGGATATCCTCCGATAGCTCCCACGCAACCAAAATAATAGATAGAAGCAACCAAGTGTAATGAAACAACTTGGTCTTATCCTGGGCCTCACGAAAATTCACGAGGAATTCTTGCCATAGGTACCTGGACCAGTTGAACTTCATGCCCTTTGTGCATTGTGCAGGTAGGGAGACTATGGGCGTCGAAACTTCATTCGCGCAACACTTCCTCATCACCTTCCCTGCTAAAATTTGGGTGGAAATTTGAACTACAGGGTCAATTATTGAGGTGATGGAATATCCTTGTACCTTGTTTAGAAGGTTGAATTCTTTCTTCATTCTTTTTGCCAAGTCCTTTTCTCCCGTTTTTCCGCTAAACGCCTTGGCTGAATTCAATCGCTTGTATGGCAGAAGCGTAATCTTGTGATTGAGCATGTTAGTGATGGGAATAGGCCCTCCTAGCCATAAGTACCCATCATGCACCAGAGTGAGAAGTTGGTGCACAAAAATTGTGCTGATAGGGGTGTGGTGATAATGGGGCACCCAAAACAGATTCAGTAATCCCGAATTCTCCACACTGTGGATCTATTCCATAGTCTCTAGCATGGTAACACCCAATTCCGCGTAGTAGATGCGCTTCATATATTTATCTCTTACTAAGTGAGGAAACCTAACATGATCTCTGAGGTCCCAATCTTCTATCTTCAACAGTGGGATCCACGCAAGCCACTGACCTTCAAAGGGAACCTGCTCAAGCAGTAGGGGCGTAGAAATGGAAAAATTTCCTAAGTTTGGGTCTTTTGTGACCTTTTCCTTCCCCTTGCGTGGAGGGATATAGTCAGGTAGCTTTGTGATGGGCTCTACTTCTTCAACATCTATATCTTCTGTACCCTCGCCTTCCTCCACCTCCAAGTCAACTACCTTCTCAGGTTGCTTGTCCTTCTTTTGTTTTTGTGCTACATAATTCTTTCTCGGTGATTCACGCACTAGTAGTGGCTTTGTCTGTTTATCCTTCTTCGCTTCTGTGATTCTCTAGAAGGGGTAGGCTTCAGCCTAGGTGACCTCGGCGTTGTAGGCACAAGAGCTGAAGCTTCCATACTTACAACTTTTGGGGCAGCTCCTTCATAAGAAACATCACCACCAATACACAATCTCCGTAGGGCTTGGTCCAAGCATTTTTTCAAGAATGAACTTCTGATTCAACTTAGACAACTTAGCAAATGTAGGGCTCACAACTAAATCCTCCCAATATGATCGGTTCATAGGCGACAGATAACACAACTCAACAAAAACTCTAAGGATGGAAAGTGTTCTCTATTGGACCAACACACATAATTTGTAGGGGTTTTTGAATTCAAATCTGACCGTTCCCCCCAAATTCTGACATTTAATGCCATTTCGGAGGAAGATCTTCAAAGATTTTTTCCTTAAATTCTGCCAGCCCACTCCTCTTAACCATCTTCTAGTTGTCAAGTCATGAACAATGACTCCAATAGTCACTTTTCTGCTATGCTGTGCAGAATATCCCTCCATAGCGCAGCTTCCTGTGTGTAGCTTCATAGGTTGTATCTTCATCATCTTCTGTGAAACCCACCAATTGTGTAGTCCCACGCTCCCTTGCAACTACCTGGAGCACTAAGACTGTCTTGCTGCCATATAGCCATTTCACAAGATCCCTTGTATACAACTTCAATCGATTTCCATTCACTCTTCCCAGAAAAGGTTCTCCATTCAGCTTCATGAGTTGAACTGCACCTCCATTGGTAATTTATTTGATAATATATGGCCCAAGCCAATGCATTTGAAATTTTCCTAGAAACTTACTGAATTTACTATTATACGACAAGACAAGATCATTTACCTTAAATGTGTGAAGCTTGATGTGGTGATCGTGCCATGTTTTTTCACACTCTCCAGCCAAGAATCAGTCCTCTTCAAGCTCCATCAGCCGCGCGAGCCATTTCTCCAAGGTTTCACGACCTTCCATACCTGTGAGAGCTTCTATGTGTAGACTAGGCACAATATACTCCATTAGCATTACAACTTCTACTCCATAGACCAACCTGAATGGTGTTTGTCCCATTAGCTTCTTGCAAGTAGTCCTATAAGCCCATAGCACAGTAGGTACACGCACATCCTAGTCATTTCTTTGCACGTTACATATCTTCGTCAGCGTGTTCTCCAAAATCTTGTTGAAGGCCCCAACAATTCCATTGGCCTATGGGTGATATAATGTGCTCTTTTAATGGGAGACCTAGAATTCTTCTGTTAACGCGTTGATTGTCTCATTCAGAAAGTGTGTACCTTTGTCGCTTATCAACACTTTCGGGCATCCAAACCTGGTTAAGATATATTCAAACAAAAAATTTGCTACTGTATCCCCCTGTACAATCCTTAACCGAATGTGCTTCTGCCCATCTGGTTAGATATTTCGTTGCGGTGATGATGTCGTGCGCACTATTTTTCTTTCCTGGGGGCTGAATTGGCCCCACAAAATCAATTGCCCATTTTTCAAATGGCTACAATAAAACTTGAGTTTGTAATGGAAATTCATCCCTTTGCAATGGTCTGCCTGTTCTCTGACACGCATCGCATGCCTTACAATACGCTTTGTAATCCTTATGCAGTGTCGGCCACCATAAACCTGTGCGCAAAATCTTCTGCACAGTCACTTTTCCTGCATAGTGTCCTCCCGCAACCCCTCCATGAGCTTCAGTGAGAATGTTATTTCTCTCAAAATATGAAGCATATCTTTTCAATATCTCATCTTTACCCATCTTATATAGATGTCTTGCAATCACTGAAATGTCCTTCGTGCGCACTACGAGTTCCTTCTTCTGCTGACTTGTATACCCTTACAGTGTCATCCCTGTAGTCAAGAAATAAATGATATCTGCAAAATGGTTATCCGCTATGCGCACCACGAAGAGCTGCGCATCCGACAACCCTTCCTCCAAATTATTAGGCTCCTCTTCTATTTCGATCCACGACAGATGGTCAGGTCCTACATTCAACCTCCCTGGCTTTACAGTGACCTCAGAGTCATACTCCTGGAATAGTAGAAACCATTGGCAGATCTTCCCCCCCAACACAGGGTTATTGACCAGTTATTTCAAGGTGGAATGATTTGTGTACATCTTGAAATGCCCTCCTAATAGATAGTGCTTGAACTTCTGTAGCACGTACACCATTGCTAATCCTTCGCATTCAGTCATTGAGTAATTCTTCTTGGCCTTCACTAATTTCCTACTCGGGAAGGTTATTGAATGGTCCATTTCTCCACCAAATTACGTTAACATTGCACCCAACATAATGCAAGAGGCATCAACGGTACGTGAAATTCCTTATTCCAATATGGGAATACTAAGATTAGCGTGGTGACCATATTTTCTTTCAAAACATCTAAGCTGCGCTAATATTATTCATCCCAGTAGAATGTTGTGTCCTTCTTCAATAGCTTCTCCATAGGCGCAACCCCAAGGGTTAGCTCAGTTGGTCAAAACCGTGCCTCGCCATCGGGAGGTCACAGGGTCAAATCCACCCGAAGCCCTTGGGGTCAGGTCTTGCAGTAGGCCGAGGGGTGATTTAGCCTAGCTATCACCCAGATTTTTCCGTGGATGTAGCGATCACTCATTGACCAGGGTGCTCGTGAACCACATGCAAAAAAAAAAAAGCTTCTCCATAGGCGCGATAATATGAGCATATGCTTTGATAATTTTTTTGTAATATCCTATATGTCCCAACGTCGTGCATAGTTGCTTCACATTCCTTGGGGCCTCCAAATTCACAATGACGACAATATTTGTAGGGTCCACCATCAACCCTTTCTTGCACACTACGTGACCCAGCAAGATTCCAAAGGGAACACATAAGATGAATTTCTTTAGGTTCAATGCAATCTGGTATTGGCGACATGTATCAAACATTAGGCATATACTTGCTACATGGCACATTACTAACCCGAACACTATCCAGTCATCAAAGTATACTTCCAGGAACTTATGAATGAACTCCTTGAAATCTATGATGAATACGTGTGAAAATATCACAGGCGCATTCTTGAGTCCAAATGACATCACAATATATTGAAAACAATCCCACTTTATCGTGAAGGTATTTTTTATCCTATCCTCAAGCGCGGTCTTAATCTGATGATACCCCGAAAACCTATCAGTGAATGAGTAGGTCTCCTCCCCTCCAACATTATCTAATAATTCATTGGTGAATAATGTCGGGAATGGATCATGGACATTGGTATCATTGATCTTCCTTAGATCTACACAAATCCTTATCTCACCCTTCTGCTTCTTCTCCTAAACCACCATGGGACTCACCCAATCAGATTCTTCAACTGGTTCTATGATTATTTCTTCTAGCACCTTATCCAACTCTACACGAACCTTTTCCTTGTATATAGGATTCAGGCAATACGACCTCTATTTAACAGGATTCGTATCTCACTTCAGAGTGATTTTCTTAACGCCCAAATCACCAACTATGCCCTTCAAATCCAAAAACTTGGTATGGAATAGATCTTGGTATTCGTGAAGTAAATTGACAACTTTATCCATTGTAGCATCGTCCCAGTAATCTCTAATCTTTGCAAACTTCGGTTCTTCTTCAATACCAATGTTTAGTTGTTTTGTCTTCAACGGTGGGGTGATCTCCAGATTGACTATTTGTAGCCCCTTGACTTCGCGATGCCCTTCCACCATAATGCCCAAATCAACAACTATGCCCTTCAAATCTGAAAAATTGGTATGGAACAAATCTTGATATTCATGGAGTAACTCGACAACTTTATCCATAGTGGCATCATCCCAGTAATCTCCAATATTTGCAAACTTCGGTTCTTATTTAGTGCCAATGTTTAGTTTCTTTGTCTTCAGCGGCGCAATGATCTCTCGATTGACTATTTTCATCCCTTCAACTTCATGATTCCATTTTTCCTCTACAATATTGATATTTCTTGGATCTTCATCTGCCTCTTCAGTGACCACATTATAAAATTCTAGTGCAATGTGAAGCTAGGTGCTCCAATATGGTTGGACCCACTACAGAGGTTCTTGTAGCGTTTTGAAGATAACTGCCTTAATCTCCTGTAAGGCTTCATCGATGCTCGTGAAGCCATCTTCAAAACTGAAGGTTAATAAGAATCCTTCTTGCAATATATCCCATTTTGCGGTGCCATGGTAGAGCTTCGTTTCCAAATACCAGTTCATGGGGATTGTGTCCAAAGTATGGAAAAATAACTGTACCCACTTCGACTGCGGCTCCATTTCATAAGTTTTAGTCCACTTCACAAGGTGATTGTGTGGATTATCCCTCGCATCGTATTTCTCAGCTAATCGAGTGTTAGGATGTCCAAACCGCAATCTCATCATTCTTCTGTAATCCCGCCATCCATCAAAACTATCTTTGTGTGTACCCCACCATCATGCATGTGTAGTGCGTAGTTCCAAATCTAATGCTTGGAAGTGGTGATTCTCGGGGACTTCACACTCATACACATCCAAAAACTTATCCACATCAGTTAAACCATCATAATAAGGTAAGTTCCTTACCTCCGACGAAAAGCAACACATCGATTTAGTCATCACGTTGCAGCGCTGTGTAAATACTTCATGCAAACGATTCTACCTGTGCTCCAACTCTTCATCTGAATAAGAGGTATAGGAACTCTCCTGGTCCCATGCAATCCATCCATCTACCATTGGATTAATGCAGTCTTAGTTTCACACTGTTATTTTGTAGATCTAATCTAGCTCATCCTTAATTTCTTCATAATCGCGGACCGGTTCAGTGTAGTGCGCCCCTTCTACAGGGTCCAACGCACGACAAGTCGAAGTGATTTCCTTTCAAAGGACATCGTCCTCTTCTTTAAATTGATGACCCCATTCATGTCAATGGCCTAGTCAATTCTGAGGAGAGCAGGATATGGATTACTGTTATCAATGATCTCAATCACTTCAAAGTCAGCCATTGTGCTCACACCTTCTATATCAATCGTTACTCCACATAGCCGTCCCATAGGAATGATCTTCTGCTGGTTTTTCATTCTGAGCTGGATTGGAGACCACTACAGCAAAATTCTCCCCATTCTTTTGCATGTCTTTTTTGGCAAAACATTTGCACCAGACCCTAGATCCAAGATGACCTGATCCATCTCATAATATCCTATCTGCACAGTGAGCCTCACCTCGCGCCTCGTTCTAGCCTTATGCTTGCCAATTTTTCTAACTATGCGATGTCCATCAAGGGTGTTCTCTTTGCCGATACATTTTTTTATTAATTCCTGCAGGCCCTTCAAAGTTTTTTTGTCGCGCAACAATTTCATGTAGGTCTCCAAGAATGTGGTAAGCACAGAGGGATCAACCTCTGTAAGTGCGCTGGCTTCTTGCACTTTGTTCTAGCTTCCTGCGGTGGAGGCCTCACTGAAGCTTTTCTTGGTTTCCATGAAGTTTACTTAGCATGCACCAAATCAAAACCAAATTCATTTTCTGGGGCCTTGCGCGCCCATCCGTCCACTTCAAGCTATTTTCTTTTATCATCGCCAGTTTTTATTCCACTTCTCATCACTATGTTCACACTTTGATCCTCCTCACGGGCCTCATCTCTGATCATTTGTAAGTTTTGTGTAGGTGGCTGAGGCTGCATCTTTTTCTCTTGCATCTTATCTATCAACACCAAGAATTCTTCTATAGTGTGATCAAACTGGCTACAATATTGGCATGATGGGTGTGTTTGATTTTGACACTTCCGCATGTACTGCCCTAGTGTTTCGCAGTTGTAACAAATAACCTATCCCCGGCCTCTACCAAGCCCTGCTCCTCCTCAACCTCGCCCTTGTCCTTGATATCCTTTGCGTTCTCTTCTGACGCCCTACTCTGGAGGCCAAGTTTTTGGTTGCATCCTCTATGTAGACGTTCTCTCAATCATCAGCTCATAGATGCGGCAATGGCGCTCATCGTGGCCCACCAATTTACAGAAGTTATAAAACAACTATTGAGGTGTCTGGATGAAATTTTGAATCAAATGATAGTTATCTGTGACATGTTGTCCAACAACCTGACAAATAGTGTGCCATATCGTAGCCCCTACGATTAGCCCTACTAGAGCTTCTGGCCTCATGGGAATTGGTCCACCCCCCCGCGATATAGTTTGCGAACATAGGAAAATGGTCTTCATCATGCCCCTGGTCCTTATACTTTAGACACTAGACTTCCGTGCGCACCTATGATTTAGTCTCCTTGTCTTTCTTCAAGCTCTGCAATTCTGAGCAGAGGTTTTGTAATTGAGAGTGAATCTGTTGTACTCCCAAGCTCGCATCTTGAATGGGTGTTGTATGCAACCTCATCGTGATTTCCAGGGCTTCTGCCTGAGTTCCTATCTTCTGTTGTGACAAAGCAATGCTCAGGTGGAGTAGAAGTGAAGCTATAAACCATTCACGATGCTGACCATCTGTGAGCTGCATGTCAGCTTCTCGAATCACACATTTCATCCTTTGATATAACTCCCAAGGCATCTCATCAACCCTCATTGTGATCTCCTTAAATCCAACTACTAATTTCAAGTTAGACATAGGCTTACTAAACTCTTTGTTTAAAGCAACCTTAGTCTCTACTAGTGTTGCCAAAGGATTATCAGAACAATACTTAATATACCAGGTCAGCGCGCAATCCTGCAGGGTGGTAACCAACTGCGCCTTCTTTATATTGTCATCAGTAATTTGTTGCATTTTCCACACAACATTTGCAACAAACCACAACTAAAATCTATCTTCACTCCCTATGCCCTTGAAAATCGGCAGCTTCATTGTGTTCGACATGTTGAATGGTGGTGGTGGTGGTGGAGGTGTGGGCAAAGCTGTATGTGGTGGAGGTGGAGTGGATGGATGATGTGTCCGCAAAAAACCCTGTGTTATCAACTGGACAACACTTCATGATGAAGTCCTTTCCGCCCCTTTGTCATCACTTATAGGAGGTCCAATCAAGGGACTATACTCTGACTCTGATGCTTCTCGATTTATAAAGACTTTTCCACTTCACATAGCTCCGAACATCAAGGAAATGTCATAATGTGTTTTTCACATAACGAAACTTTAATCTAAGTATTCAAAGATCTTAAATACTTACCTCGTGGTCTCTTGAAAAATCACCACTCTTCTTCGTTGTAGATGACTGAGGTATCAATTGCAAATTCTATAATGAATTCTCCTATAATTATATCGAGCCAGTGATCGACAACTCGCGATCTTGTCTTCAGAGTCTTCTAATCGTCGTACCAATTCTAGAGTCCACAATATTGGTCCCTCAAGCTTCCAACTCCCTTGACCATCTGCCAACTTAGCTAACCACTCATATAATTCAATCGGGAAGGTGAAAAATAAAATTTCGTGTATCTCCCTATACAAATATCTATCCAACCAATGTTCCTTTGATAGGTGCGGATTCTTGTTTTCCCACGCCGCGAATTCGTGAATTTTTCTATCCAGCCACCTTTCAATTTATTTCTTTGCCGGGTTCTAGTGATACGACATCACACATCTCCTTCAAGCAGATCTCGGTCCCGACAATGAAACCATTTGTTGGCTTAGGAGGTCTTAACCCAAGGTCAGAGTTAGTTGTACCGACCAACAAATCCCTACAATATTGGCCCTTTCAGCAACAACCCGCGTAACACAGGCTGCAGTCTCACCCAAATCAGTATGGGGTGAATGCAAGAATGAAGTTTCTGCATCTAGATATGGGTGAATGTCTTTTATTGCCTCAGATCTACCTTCACATAGATCAATAAGCCCTTAGGGATCGGCACTGCAACTCTATTGAAATAGCCTCTAGACCTTAGAGAAGGTCTACGAGTGGCTTTTGTAGACCCATATCAGTTGTTTTATCCACTTACGTGCATCAGAGAAAAATCCTAGATTAGTGTTCATGTAGATCTACTTAAGTTATTTAGAAAACATAACAGAAATCATCACAGTCTTCGTGAAAGTAGTTAACATGCATTGCGTACATCTAATAAGACTTATGCAAGTGAATCATGCACCCTTAGTTCAATATTTCATAAACACATTATTCATCCACAACATATATCGTAAACATAAGTAAATAGAAATAAATAGATATACAAAAAAAATCTTCAATAATCTTCTTTATTGATCTTCAGTTCAAGTTTATAGACTCAACACTACCCTGCGCACTTCGCTGCAGGGGTCTACACACTCAACTGCAGACTCTATCTAGGCCTCTACGCACTCAACTATAGAGCCTTTCTCTCCTATCTGACCCACTTCTCCATGCTATCACTTTTCTTCTATTGACCCATTACATCCATATAGTGATGCCTTAGACTCTCTAAGGCACACGCATTTATAGCATTTTACATATAATCCCATGGTACGACCATGGGTGGGTCTCAAAGCTGAATCAAAATTTACATAAACAAGGGGCTAAAGCCCTTTGACTCCTAATTACCATCTACACTCTCTGCATCAACAAATCGTGGAGAATTTACATTGGTTCCAAAATATACATCAAATTGGGTTATTTTAACCCCAAAACTGACCCAGGGGACCCCATCCCAACAACTACAGAAGAAGAAGAGGAGGATTCATGAAAAATCACCATTCCATAGATTGAGGGATAGTGCGAGGTTGAAGGAACCAAAGAAGTGAAACTTGATATAACATAACCATTGAGGACTAGGCAAGTAAACATTGGGTTTGACATGCAACCTAAGTTTGAAAAGATAGGTGATTATTGGGATGAAGATACGATTGATAAAGTGGCAAAACTGCTACGTGAATACCAGGACCTTTTTTCTACCAAATTCTTGGACCTGAAAGGAATAGTAGGGGATTTGGGAGTGGTGAATAATTCCTTAAAGCCCGATGCGAAGCTCGTGAAACAAATACCTTACCATCTAAATCCTAAGTATAAGGAGAAGGTGTGCAAAGATTTAGACAAAATGGTCGATGTTGGAATCATTGAGCCAGTAGAAGAGTTTGATTGGGTAAGCCCTGTGGTTTTCCAAGAAAAGAAGTAGCAAGGTGAAATTAGGATATGTGTAGATCTTAGAAATCTTAACGATGTGTGCATTCATGACCCATTTCCAACCTCGTTTAGGGATGAAGTTTATGAGAATGTAGGAGGGCAAGAAGCTTATTCGTTCATTGATGGGTTCTCAGGGTACGATCAGGTTAAGATCACGCTGGAGGATCGCAGCAAGGTGACCTTAACAATAGAGTGGGGATGCTTTCAATACAAAGTGATTCCATTCGAGCTGAAGAATGCACTCGCGATCTTCTCAAGGGTTGTAATTGCAGTGTTTAAAGAGTTCATCCATAAATTCTTAGAAGTGTATTTTGATTACTCGACTGTGTTGGAATTGGTAAAGCTCCACATTTCAAATTTGCGCCTTATGTTGGATACTTGTTGCGGGTACCATATTTCCCTGAATATGAAGAAATGTACCGTTTGTGTGCCTTATGGGATATTGTTAGGTCATGTAGTCCGCAAGCAGGGATTAATGATAGACCCTGCGAAGGTAGTTGTGATTGTTAATATAGAAGCTTCGAAGAATGTAAAGGAGCTGCGCACAACGCTAGGCCACATTGGCCACTATAGAAAGTTTATCAAAGCTTATGTAAAGATAACTCTGTCAATGGAGAAATTACTGAAGAAATATCCGACTTGCTGCTAGGATGAGGAGTGTCAACGCAATCTAGATGTGTTACAAGAAAGGATGGTGACTGCGCCCATTTTGGTGCTTCCAGATTGGAGGAAAGAGTTTCATGTACATCTAGATGCCTCCTATATTGCGTTAGGTACAGTGTTGACCTAGCTAGGAGAAGGAAAAATTGATCATCCTATAGCCTTCACAAGAAGAAAATTGTCAAAGGCTGAGAAGAACTATTCAACTATAGAGCGCGAAGGACTGGCGATGGTCTATGTGCTATAGAAATTCTGACATTACCTACTAGGTACGTATTTCAAAATGTACACAAATCACTTCGCTCTCAAATAACTGGTCAACAAGTCTCTGTTGGGGGCGAAGATCTATAGGTGGTTATTGGTGTTCCAAGAATATGATTTTGAGGTAACTGTGGAGCCTAGACAATTAAATGCACCACCAGATCATCTATTCGTGATCGAGACAGGCGAAGAACCTACTATTCTAGAAGAAGGGTTGCCGAATGCGCAACTCTTTGCGGTGTGTATTGTACATGATCATTTCACTGATATAATCCAATTTTTGACTACTGGCATGGCCCAGGAGGGATATTCTACTCAACAAAAAAAGGAATTAGTGGTCTGCGTTGTTGATATTTTTGTGATCGCGAGACACTTGTATAAGATGCGCATTGATGAAATACTGGCTGATATGTTTTGGTGTTTGAACGATCCAGCATCCTCGCCGAAGCACATGTAGGAGCGGTGGGAGGACACTATGCATGCAGATTAACAATGAAGAAAATTATGCGCGTAGGATTGTGGTGGCTAACAATGCATAAGGATTCTAAGGCATATTGCAAGGCATGCGATGCTTCTTATAGGATGGGGAATCCATCATGGAGGGATGAACTACCCTTAAGTCCTCATATTTAATTATAAGTCTTTGATAACTAGACGATCAAATTTGTGGGTCCAATACAACCACCTGGGAAAAAGACAGGCGCTTGATATAATATTACTGTGACTAAATATTTGACAAGATGGGTAGAAGCAAAATCGGTGAAAGACTATAGTGCTGTTATAGCTGCGGAGTTCTTGTTTGAATATGTCTTGAAAAGGTTTGGGTGTCCTAAGATACTGATGAGAGATAAGGGTATGCATTTTCCAAATGAAACAATTGTCGTGATGCTCGAAGAATTCCAGGTTTATCATCAAAAGAGTATGCCTTATCATCTTCATGCCAACAATATGGTTGAAGCATTCAATAACTTTCTAGAGAACACTTTGACAAAGTTCTGCAATGTGTAGAGGAATGATTGGGATGTATGCATATCAACGGTCCTATGGGCATATAGGACGATGTGTAAAAAGCTGACACGCCAAATGTTGTTCAGTTTGGTCTATGGGATAGAGGTTGCGACTCCCTTAGAGTATATTATTTCGAGTCTGCAGATTGCAACATTGGCTGATATGGAAGATCACGAGACTATGGAGGAACGCCTCACAAATTTTTTGGAATTAGAAGAAGACCGATTTCTAATATCATTTCACTAAAAGGTGAAAAAGGAGCGAGAGAAGGCCTAGCACAATCAACATATTAAGCTACTCACCTTCAAGGTAAATGATTTAGTCCTACTTTATGATAGCAAATTCACGAAGTTTCCTTGCAAGTTTCAAATGCATTGGCTGGGACCCTATGTCATCAAAGAGATTACATATGGTGGGGAAGTTCAGCTCGCAAAGCTGAACGGGGAATTATTTCTGGCACAAGTCAATGGAAGTCGATTGAAGTTGTATTAATGAGCTCCTACCCCTACGCAATGAATACATGATGGCAAGATAGTCTTAGTACTCCAGGAAGCTGCAAGGAAGTACGGGACTATAAAATACACTGCCCAAAAAGTGGGAAATCGATGTAAGGGGGTTGTGCGATGGAAGTGAATAGCGTGCCAGAAGAAGATGCGTCAGGAGGGTTGCACCATGGAGGATGGTGCCATGCATCAAGGTAAAAAAATAGCCATTGGGTTCACTGTAGCTGATTGGATGGTGAAAATCCCGTTAGGATGAGCGGGTAGCCTGCATTTATGGTGAAAATATTTAGCAATCTGCTGGCAAAAATGCATTTAAGATAGAAATTTGCAGGGAATGATTGGATTTGAATTTGAAATTGCCTATAATCTAGCATGATTCCTTGCATTAGAACACTTTTCCTCCTAAGAATCGCTTGTGAGTTGTTTGGTTTTAAGTCTATGAACCGAGAAGGTTGGGAAGATATTTCGAAGCGTCCAAGGCTAGCTAATGTGTCTAAAACCTTCCAAAAGGCCTTCATGGATAGCATGATGGCCACTAATCACACAAAACACACAATTTTGAAGCTGCTTCCTCTGAATCCATAGCCCCTAAAATCGCGTCGATGATGGAAGCTACACTATCTATGCCTACGATGTCGAGGTCGCTTAGGCCTGAATAATCTACTGCTAAGGAAAAAATAGAAGAAACCACAGTCTGTTCCGGTGAGGTAGTCATCGAGTAAGAACCCTACTGAGATTCAATAGAAAGGGAAGATGGACAAGTCAAAATAGCCAAATGAACCCCTGGATCTCGACGAAGAAGAGATTCACAAAGGTGTTGAAGATTTGAACGTTGAATAGGGGAAGCATCTCACTAGGATGCCAAAGTATATCCCTCCGCGGAAAGGCAAAGCGAAGGTACCCAAGGATCCAGATACTGGCAAATTTATGGTTTCTACACCATTACTACCATAGAAAGTAGTATTTGAAGGTGTGCTCTTAGGGTGCATTCCAAAGCTTAAAATGGAAGATTGTGATATGGCAGATCATGAGAGATTCCCACAGTTGGCGTTGATCAAGTATTTGGCCAAGATATACTATGAGGAGACCAGAATCATGCGAATGGAGCCTATGAAGTCCGTTTCCAGGGTTGAGAAGGTTGAATTTCTAAATATGCTATGGGTACCGCATTTCAGCAGAACGACTATCAATACGGTCTGTGTGAAAAAATTGCTGATGTTGTTTCATGATGGGTATCTTTGGTTGGGAGAACCCATCCCCATTATAGATATGCTCATCCACCGTATCACAAGGTTGCCCTACCAAGGTGTGGATCCAGTCGAGGAGTTTGGGGATAAGACTAAGGAAAAGAAACTCGTAGACAAAATGAAGAGCAAGTTTGGCTTAGTACATTAGTCACATAGATACTCCATCCGCTCAATCACAGATAAGGCAGTACAATTTTCCATGCATATTTTGGCCTGCAAAGTCATGAGAAAGTGTCGTGCGAATGAGGTTCGGGCGCTAGTAATTTAACTTGTTGCCCAATGCGTGAAAGGGGTGCAGTATAACTGAGCACAATACCTCTTCAAATAGCTTTTGATCAATTTTCATGAAGCACAGGATGATGGAAAGACATTCTACTATACCTGGCTACTGTTGTTGATTGACCTAGTTGCATGGAGACTGCCCAAAGATAGTTAGTTCCCTTCACAGGATGACAACGTACTAGAAGCCGTGAAGTTCACTTTGCTATGGGCTACGAAGGACCCTAACAGGGTCATGGAAACAAATATGTTATGGGTGTTCATCAAAATGGACCTCCGCATGGTGATCAGCCAGAGGCCAAGGTTATCACCAACCCTATTTGAGAAGTTGGAGGCATACGTGGAGTTCAAGGTAGATTTTCACAATGTGTCTATCCATGCACGATGAGATCCTAAGAAGGTATCATACAAATTGTGTACCCGGTCACCAATGTAGATGTAAAGGAAATTGTGGGGAAATGTCTAGGGGAGTGGCTGCACCCCAAAGATCTCAGCGCATGCACAAGCAAGGGAACAGAGAGTTCCTCCATGCAGATGATAGCAGTGCAAAAATAGAAGGATGCTGAGAAGGTTGCAACGCGTGAGAAAGCAATACAGAAAAAGAAGGAAGTTGTTGCCAAGGCAGCTATTTCTAAGGTAGCTGCTGAAAAGGAGCGCACCATGAAGGAGACCACAATGGAATTTGAGGAGTTTTCTTCTCAGCATACTGAGTGCAGCAGGCTGAGGTGCAGGGTACTACTAACTTGCAAGTGTTGAAGATGTAGTTTAGTGAACTCCAAGCCAAGATTGTTGCACCAGCTGAGTGACTCGA
The DNA here is from genome assembly GCA_031772625.1 of Pinus tabuliformis. NCBI lineage: Eukaryota > Viridiplantae > Streptophyta > Pinopsida > Pinales > Pinaceae > Pinus > Pinus tabuliformis. The sequence goes on along the minus strand of CM062807.1, from coordinate 212,113,237 downwards.
GGGCGAGTCACCCAATTTGTGTTGGGGGCCTGTTGGGATAGGGTCCGTGCGGTCATTTTTGTTAAGTTTTGGATCAATTTTGTAATATCTCTTTGTAACGAATGTAAAGTCTCTGTGAAATGTGGAAGAAGAGCACGAAGCTAGTAGAAGTCAAAATGGATTTAGTTCCTTTGGTGGGTAGGTGATAGAGATTTTTTGAGACCCTCCCTTGGTTCGCGGACCATGGTATTGTAAAGAAAATGCTATATGTAGATGAGTCATAGCGAGTCTTAAGAGGTATCTAATAGTGAAGAATCATTGTAAGGGAAATATACTAAGCCGGGAAAGATCTGTTTCCTTTACGTAGGCGAAAGGGGAAGGTTCCTACAACTAAGTGCATGGAGACCTTGGTAAGTCTAGAGGTTGAAAGCGTGGACCCTTGCAGCTGAGTGCGCATGGAAAAGAAGTTTGTAATTGAACGATTATACTTAATAAAGATTGTTTTGAGCTGAATTTGGTGCATTTGTGTCTTATTATTTACTTTTGCAAAATTTATGTATCTTCCTCTGTGTTATGATTTACATGAATTAATTCTTGTTTACTACGCGAAAGTAGTAGATCTGTAACTTCTATGCATGGTAAGTATAATTAGGAATCTCCACGAAGACCTAGAAGCTATTTAGATATATTTGTAGTAGTTATATGTTTGGAAAGATTAAAGTGCACACTGGTAGATCTAAGACATAAGGACTAGAAGAAGACATCACATAGGCCTCTAGATGTAGAAACCTAGTTCTAGCACCCCCAATACTATTTTGGGTGACACTGCAGCCTGCGCTATGCTAGTTGTTTCCAAAAGGTCCAGCAGTTAGGGTTTTGTTGGTTGGTACAGATAACATTGAACCTGGGTCAGGCCCCATCAAGCCAACACTAGTAGAAATATAACTTCTCTTCCTTGGTCAAATATTTCATGTAGGGTCTACTTTCTTAGGAAGTATTGATTTTCCATGCAGATTACTCCATTTTCCCCATTTAACGTGGTTATACATATAGTCTCCTCCATATCTTTCTCAACTGAACACATTCACAAGGCCAACAATATCGTAATGTTTCGAATCAAGAGAAGGGTAATGTTATTCGTGAACTTAGGATATTTAGTGTATATTTTTTCATCTTGGGTGTTGTTCTGCTGCCAGCGGGCTTGGACAGTACCCTGGCAGAGTCACTTCAGGTACACAAACATTACTCCACTACTAGTGAGCCTAGGTAGTACCTCGACAGAGTTTCTTGCTTCACCTCCCTACATAGGAAGCCTTTCTCTTCTTTCACCCTTTATTTATTTATTTATTTTACGTAGGACTGTGCATCAACACTTATTCATTACATGAGGTGGAAGGGGGATCCCGACTTATTGAGAGCAAAAAGTTTTTTCCTTAAGATAAGCATAAAAACCTTTGATATTGGTTTACTCATTTATATTTTCCCCTTTTCCTTCTCTACTTGATTGGATCAACATGGTAAACAATGAAGCATAAAAACCGATTATAGAAATGAGGATCTTAGAAAAGATATGGGTGTAATGGTTTCACACAAATCTTTCCTTACGCAAGGATAGTATTTTCCATAAAAATTCATTGACAAAAAGGTATGAACCAAGATGAAGAAGAAGGACTAAAGGTTAGCCAAATGTTGCAGTGTCATAAGACCCTTTTCTATTTTTCCAAATTATATTTTGAGACAAAGGGAACATGCTTCATGTGAAATCTTATTAAGAAAAACTAAAGAAGAAACAAGACAAGCATGAAAAAAAATTCAATAGAGAAAAGAAAATTGGGATAACCAAAAAGAGAATGCAAGACAAAAGTTAGAAAACACACAAAAGACTACGAAAAGTGAGTGTAGGATACATGTGCAAGGCAAACTAATATGCAACTAGATGTACTCCTAACCTAACTAGCTAAAACGTCAGGTTTAAGTGTAATGAAACTTCCAGTGAAGCCACTGTAGTTGTTCTCGACATACAATAAAAAATATATGACCAACTAAAACAGATATCAATAAGCGTGCAAAAAAAAAGATGAGAGCTTGAATAACTTGCACAACAAATAGAAGGTATTTCTTATCAGCAGAAAGATGTGTCATAGTCAGTTCTTATATCCAAATTGCGATCTAACCTTTTTGATGAGAATTACAAATATAGAAAACTCAAAATCTTCTTATGAATTCACCTTCATCTGTGCCATATGATGAGCCCCATTATCACAACAAGAATGTTGCAGCTTCTGAGACTATCGACTTAAATTATCAACCCGGGGTTTGTACAAAATTAAGAGGGGTCAACACTATATGTGCAACATACACCTTCCTCTTCCTAGTCTGACTCCCATTAATGCAAGTGAAAGAAGGAAATGAAACAAATTCAAATGAACAAAGATCTAAGTAATTTGCCAATCCTAAGTTGCAAAAGGTAAATAACAATAAGCATATCTATTTTACTTGGAAAGTAAATGGAAGGATTCTATTTGCAAGCATGTAAAGCATAATGAAAACTAAGAAAACCTAATATATCTTTTTGGAAAGGAAATGACATTTAAATGAGATCTATACTATTTTTCAAGAAAGGAAAGTCCTAGAGTAAAATTGCAAAAAGGAAATCACACTTTGCATAAAGTATATCGCGGAAAAGGAATCTAGATTAATTTGCAGAAATTAACATTCAAGAAGTAAGAAATATAAGAGCTAAATGGAGGCCTAACCAATCCTCAGTTCAACCAAAGTGTCCTCAGAGTCTTCATAGGCTATAAATCTACTTTGATCATGAATTTGGAGTGAATCTAGGCAAGAAAAATCTTGAAAACAAATTGCTACCAGTTTGCTACAAGACTACTACAGGATTGACAAGATTTCTACAGGAGTGAGATAGCTTGCCAAATGCCCAAGAAAATAAAATGCAAATGATATGGGATTTTTTTATTATTAAGTAGGATTTCCTAGGAGTCCATTCCAATTGGAATCACTCAAAAATATCCCTATTAACATGTGCTAAAAAATAGTAGAAAATTATTAATCTAAAAATCGTAAATTCAAGAATTAGTGAGCTATTTAACCTATCAAATGCCTAACCTAATCAAGTGAAAATTATATGGGGTGAATTTTTTTATTAAATTGAATGTTTTTGTGATGAAATAAAAGTATAATAAACTCAAATTAAACTCATTAAAACATTCTAAAAATTAGCATAAAATTACTACTATTTGTCTACAATGGACTTCCAGAAATTCTAGATTTGTGAACTAGTAAACCAATTCGAGTAGCTCAATGATAAAGATGACTTTTCAAATCTGTTTGAAGGATGCATCATGGTTGTGAATTTAATAAATAACCTTAAAAACAAATCACTTCAATCATTTTACCAATATAACCAACAACAAAAGAAACGTGAATAGTAAATGAAAAAATAAGAGATGCAAGTGAAAAAGACATTCAAAGGAAATAAATAAATTGTACAAGAGAAATCTAAAGCTCTTGGGATGGAAAAGCCAAAGTATAATAATATTCATATGAATAAAAACAAGATTTAGAAGCTAAAAATGGCACCAAGCTTCATTATTTGAATCAATCCAAATAAATCCATGCTAGAAATGAAAGTGGAGCTACTAAATAACAAGTTTTCTCCACAAGAAGACAAAGAAATATATGCCTATATATTCAAATTCGAATTAGTACTTATAAAAAGTGATGAGGAATAATTCTCCTTGAAAGGAGGTAGACTTCCCCTCCAAAATCCCCCTAAAAAGTGGATCTAGTTCCCAACACTAGGAATTTGCATTAAATGACAATGGACACATTCCTAAATTTTCTCAATTAGTGGAGCTCCAGAAATTTTCAATAATTTCATGATATTTTTTTCATTTATTATCCAATATTGATCCTCCTGTAATAAGGGGAAAGTCCCTATATTATCTCCTCCTTCAAATCTTCATAATATTCCCAATATTCTCATAAATATTCTACAAAAATAAATAATATTAGGTACAAATATGCAATTATCTCTAGACCTTCCCAATCAACATATTAAAGTTAAAAATATGTAATCTAATGCAAAGAGAGAGGTTTAATCTATTAAAGGATGGTCAAATGGGCCTTAATTTACATCTAATTTGGAGGCCCATCATCATCCTACTTAGTAAGCATGTTGGTTTAGGGGGTCTCGACCCAGGTTCAGAGTTAGTTGCGCCAACCAGCAAAACCATACACTACTAGCCCTTTCGGAAACAACCCATGTAGCGCAGGCTGTAGTTTCACCCGATGCAGTATGGGGGGATGCAAGAACCAAGTTTCTACATCCAGAGACTAGTGTGATGTCTTCCAGCACCTCAGATTTGCCTTCACACAGATCGATTCATTCCTAGGGCACGTTGCTGCAACTCTGTTACAACAGCCTTCAGGCCTTCATGAAGGTCTACGATCAGTCCTTAAAGACCTTTAACAGTCAATTTGTCTACTTACACGCATAAGAGACAAGTCCTAAATTAGGGTTCACACAGATTTACTTAAGTTATTAGTAAACATCAGAGAATGCATCAGAGTCTTCATGAAAATACTTAAACATGTATTGTATACATCATTAACATTTATTCAAGAGAACAGTGTAACATTCAATCAATATTTCGTAAAAAAAATCCTTCATTGACATCATATAGCATTAACAGAAATACACAAGAATTTTTTGGAAATTGTCTTTATTGATCTTCAATTCAAGGTTACAGACTCAAAACTACCCTGTGCACACAGCTACAGGGGTCTGCACACTCAACTGCAGGCTCTAACTAGGCCTCTGCACACTAAGATGTAGAGCCTTTCTTCTATCTTAACCACTTCTCTTTGCTATCACTTCCCATACATCATTGCCTTAGACTCTCTAAGACACACCTATTTATAGACTTTTTCATACAATGCCATGGTCTGTAGACCATGCGTGAATCTCAAAACCAACTCAAACTTTACATAAAAAAAGAGGCTAAACCCCTTTAACTCCTATTCATCTACGCACTCACATCCACAAATCATGGATACTTTACATTGTTTACCAAATCTGTATCAAAAATTGCATTATCTTAACCCCAAAACTAACCCAGGGGACCCCATCCCAACAGGCCCCCAACGCAAAGATCGTGACTCACCCTTGAGTCACTCTGGTTGCACTGCAATCTTTCTACCATGATCCCCTAGCTCCACCTGGACCACTGCAACTTCGGCAATTCTTTTCTTTGCTACCCGTTGAACTTCCTCAACCAATTTTTCCGTGGCTGGTCGTTCTATAGCCAACCTCATCGTTTGTTGTTTCTGCTGCAACCCTTTAAGCTTATCCTGAATGGTAGTCATGATTTGATAAGCCTTCTCTAACCAAGGCTGTAACCTAGCCTTTAACAAGGCCTCCTTATTTTGTGGTTCCTCTACGTGTGCTAGTAGCTACTTTCCTTCCTATAATTTGGCAAGGCACCGCTCTAGTGCTAAGGAGCGCACAGTTTCCTTGACTTCATCATATTGTCACTACAACTCCCTTACCTCTGTGTTCAGTGTCTGCAGGTTCGAATCCTCCTGCAAATTGGTCACTAGCTCCATAGCTTGCTCGTACAATGTCGCACAGTCAATGACCGTGGCATCTAAGGTAGCTATGCCTTCCTTTATCGCAGCTCTGCCGTGCTCTCGGACCTCAGGCGGATTCGTGGGCTGCAACTTCAACTTTAGCTCCATAATCTTCAAGTTGTGCTCAAACACAACTTATCCAACCTCTGCTTTAGCCTCATGCAGACCAACGACAAGTTTTCTGATTTTTGCTTTTGGGTGTGTAGCCTCCAGATGTGAAGCTGAGGCACTGCCTTGCATGCCTCTGCTACTGCTGATTCCATATTTGAACTACGCATCTGAAGAGCCTCCTTTTCCTTCAAATCCTACGTCGTTTTAGAGAACATTTTCTCATTGTTGACTTTGTACTTGCTTATGAGGTTGAAGGCGTGCTTCTCCTTGGTTCTCAATTCATCTGCCACCCTCGTATGCAGCGTGTGGAGACTCTCGCTAGAGAGCACCGCTATATTCATTCTAATGTTCTTGAATTTAGTCAGGATAATGTGATCGTCAGTAAATTCTACGCAAATGGACCCATCTGGTAATGATATAGTTCTAAGGTCTAGGGTCCTTACTAGATCTACTGCTTGGCTTGTCCCAGGTATCAGGATCGCTTGCTTTGCACTCACTTGTCCGATGCCCACCTATATTCTACTTACTTTGATCTGTAGATTGCAAAAATCCTTTTGGACGCTCCCCAATGTCTACATGTATTTCTGCTCAAATTGTTGTAGCACTTCGGTCGTGGTATCCCTGATTTTTTCGTCGATCTCATCAATATCGCCTTCTGTTAACACCATGGGATCAACCTGTGATTTCTCTAATTTCACCTTCTTTTGCATTCCACCCTGCTTGTCCTTGCCACATCATTTCAAAATAAATGCGGTGCTCTGTCCCTCATCGCCTTTGCCGTCTTGTCTTGAAAGTTCTTCTTCCTCTATCCCTGGCAAACGTGACTTGTCACCTTTTTGTGATTCATGTTGTTCTGTTCTGCCTACTCCTTAGTAGTGTGTTCTTGCTCCACACGAGCCTTTTTTGTGGCTTCCTTCTTTTTTTGTGCTTCCAGGGTACACGCAGCCTACTTAGTTGCCTCCTTTCTCTTTTGTGTGGCAGAACTTTCTGCACCCGTGCATGGTCCAGCAGCTAAGTCTGGTGGGGTGTGCCACTTTGTAGGCCATTTCGATACAACCTCCTGGACGTCCGCTTCTGACACTAAATAGGTAAACTGGTGCCATTTCTTCTCTGGATCCTTCCATGCTTGGATATTTACTCTGTGGAAGTCAGCGTTGAATGCCGCATAGGCTAACAGCTGTGTGAACAAGGTTTGGGACAACCTCGGACACTGATTAATGGCCATGTGGAGATCCATTTCCATGAGAACCCAAAATATCTTCGTTTCTGTGATCTGCACGACATCCTTTATAGAGCATAAGGAAGCGAATTGTGCAGCCTCTGACAATCCTTCCTCAAGCGGAGGAAATTGGCTATCCTCCGATAATTTCCATTCAACTAGCACAATTGAAAATAACATCCAAGTGTAGTGGAATAGCTTGGTTTCATCCTAGGCCTCTCGACAGTTCACCAAGAACTCCAGACAAAGGTATCTTTCCCAATTGAACTGTATTCCTTTTGCACACTGCACAACAAGAGAAACTAAAGGCGCTAAAACTTTGTTCCCATGGGATTTTATCATCATCTTCCCTGCTAAAATCTAGGCAACCAAGTGAACTGTCGGGTCCATTATAGAAATAATTGAATACCCTCATGACTTCTTAAGGAGGTCGTAATCCCTTTTCATCCTTTCTGTGAGTTTTATTTCCCCAGTACTTCCGCCAAACTCCTTAGTTGGGTTTGCGCATTTATAAGGCATGTGCATGATTCTATGAATGAGCATGTCTATAATGGGGATAGGCCATCCCAACCATAAATATCCATCGTGCCCCAATGTGAGAAGCAGGCACACACAGATCATATTAATGGGGGTGCGGTGGTAATGTGGCACCTATAGTAAATTCAACAACCCTGACTGCTTGACACCATAGACCCATTTCTCTATTTCCAACACTAGAACACTTGATTCTTCATAATAGAACCTCTACATATACTTTTCCATCGCCAAGTGTGGGAACCTAGCTTGGTTTGCGAAGTCCCAATCAATAGCGGGATCCTTGCAAGCCACGGACCTTCAAAAGGGACCTGCTGAGGTAGCAGGGGCATGGATATTGTGAATTTCTTGGCATCTGGGTCCTTTGTGACTTTTTCTTTTCCCTTTTATGGAGGGATATACTCGGGTAGCCTTGTTATGGGTTCCACTCCTTCCGCATCAATATCTTATGTTCCCTGGTTTGGTGAAGTAAAATTATGAGTGCAGACACAAACAAGTCCTCTAGCCTCATAATGGGTCTAGCCACAACCGATACATTCTATGGAATATTTCCTTAGGTTAGAACCAATTAAGATGGCCTACCTCTTAGTACACTTATCCTGTTTGGTGATGACCTTACTTTCTCACTCTAGCTATCTCTTGTTTCCTTCTTCGAACACCGAAACAAGTAAACAATAGAAAATAACAACCGTGATAATAGACAAATTGTAATTCAACCTACTTAAAAAGTCAAGAAACATTAATCCATGAACATGTAAGATGACACATCATGTAGGAAATCAATCGATAGTTGCATATATATTGAATCAAGAAGAGATTACAACCATTGTCTTGACATTGTTGTTCTCCTCCAACAAAACCAGGTTCCCACACACTTCTACTAGCATTCCATGATGGCCTCAACAATGATAGTTTTAAGGCTCTTACCTTTAGGCTTCACACTAAACCAAATTCACACCTCTCCCTCATACAACTAGAGAGCTACAACTATGAATATATTTCTATTTACTCCAAACTTAATTAGCACTAGCACCCCAATCTTAACACTTCAACAATAGCTTGTGCTTGGGAAAAATGGAGGTTTATATAGATGAATGGATGGGAGATGGTTCGTCTTCTCATGGGAGAAGGTCTTAGCTCTTGAGGTAGTTCCATCCTTATAAGGGAAAGGAGCCAAAACTGACATCCTTGATCCCATCTGGCCAAGCCATTTACCAGATTTCTGTTATGAAAATTCTAGAGCTCGAAGCTTCGATTCCTTATGTAAAAAACATTCCATGAGAGGACCGGTGCAATTGGAACAAAGCTCAGTCTCTATGGTCGGCACTAGGGATAGTGTTAATCTTTACATATCGGTGCAAGGAGGATAAGGGTCATTATCGTCGGTCTTGTAAACTAGGAAAAACAAAAGATTTTGGGGAAATGGTGCAAGAGGGAATTGTTCTGCTTATGAAGAGGGACACAATGGGAGTTTCTTCATGAAGGGAACGCATGTAGGGTTCACTGTAGAGGTTCTCTAGGATTAAGGAATGGAGAGTATAGGGACAATGAAAAAATGTTGTGTAACAAATGCCCACTAAAGCATGAAGGACGAACTAGAATGAGGGATGAAATTCTTTATGAATCATTGCGGGGAAACGGAGTCTGTCGTCGGACAACCTACAAGAAAGTACGAATACATATACATAATTGAAAACTCTATCAAATAATACATGACTCGTGGTATGGACGAAACCAGCCAGAGAATGATCATGTAAATGGATCCAGTCATGGGCACAACCATTTGTTAAAGAGGATCATTGTTGGGTCTAAAATGCGGATGCAAATTAGAGTTTCATTTACTATCAATCCGGGTAAGTAAACTTCGAGGATCGTCCAATATATATGGACTTACAGACAAACTAAACTAAGCTAGGTGAAGAAATGCCAAAGCTCCCTTAAAGTATGTCTTTCATTGGGATCTCCAACACCTATTAGTCATTTAACAAAATGAAATCTAAACACATTGTGATAAGTGTAAGAAATATTAAAGCTCCCTTACAGGAGACTGTTCATTAATATTTCTAATCATCTTAATCAACAAACTATTTAAGCTAATGAAATCAAACATTAAATAACAAATCAGATTCATTGAAAGAAACATTAATACTTTCTTACGAAAGGTTATTCGTTAATATTTCAAACATATGAACCTAATTAAATTTACAAACAAACATAAAATGAAAGCTTACCAAAACAAAAGTGTACTTGCTAGACAATAGGGGCCCTTCCAAGGATTAACAAGCACATCAAAAGAGAAGTCAAATGTAGAAGATCAAAGAAGGTCCATTTTATTTATCTTCAATTGCAAATTTCAACTACAGGTTCTACATTCCAAGAGGTTCTAAGATCTCCATTACAATGATTCCAAATTCTAACTTCTCATTACAAACTTATAATATCCTAAGGTTCTAAATTCTAACTTCTCAATTCTAAATTCTCAATTCTAAATTCTAAATTCTAAATTCTAAATTCTAAATTCCAAAATTACAAATGAAGGAGATAACACTCCTATTTATAGAAAAGTTATGATAACAAAATCATAAATGTGGATCCACTATTCCCTCTTCCAATCCACATATATCTTAACCAATGGTGACACATAACCCTATCCTCCATGATCTTCTCCATAAGGTCCATGATCTTATCCATGAGGTCCATGATCTCCTCAAATTCGAATTTGAACATAGAGTGCCACATAAGGGTGCCTTAGAAGTTTCCATTGTACCTACACATGTCAAAAAATTCATTCTAATTGTTAGGTATAAGTATATGGATATTATTTTCTAAAGTGTAACCACAAATTCACTTAAAAATATTAAGAATTAATAACGTTTTGGAAAACACAATGGTAACCCATTTGATGATGAAAGTGAAGCTGATGTGGTGACATGGTGGTGGAATAGAGGTGAGAAAATGTGTGAATGGAGTGAAAGTGGATGTATTTTAAGGATAATTCTTAGGCCCAACATAACCCCAAACTGAAGGTATTGCATGTCCTCATGCAATTTATTACATTACTTTTTGATACTTGAGCTTTGGCTTAAACTTTGCATGATATCATTTGCTTAACTTTTGCAAAGTGTTTTTGATGAATTGCAACTTGGTTGGTTCTTGTGTTTCAACCATATTTTGTTTGTTGCATTAAATTTTAATGTATGAACTTTGCATAATGATAATTTGATTTTTATTGAAAAGTATTTTGTTGGAATGCATCATGGCTGGATCTTGTGTAACAACCATGATTGTGTTGCATCCAATTAGCTTTTAAGTACTTTTTACAAAGCCATTTATATGCTCATGTAATAGTGAATATATTTTGAAGGTATGTGGGTTTTAGAATATGATATATGAATATGGAAAAATATGAATATGACAAAGTATGAATGTAAATGTATCCTCCCCCCCACCAAATTGATGGTTTTTGCAATTTTATGAAATGAGGAAAGCAAGTTTTTTCCAAAAATTATCATTCTAGCTTTCAAGGAATTAAATGGTCAAAAGTTAGAAAATATCATATTGCAACTTACCCTTTCAAAAATGGATGAGAGTTGTGCATGTGTGGCTGCAAAATTATGATCATATTCTTCTTCACTTCACTATAAAAATGGTGGATTAAGTCGAAAAAGTGAATCTTTTATTGTTGCTGCATCTGCTGCTAAATCTATTGCTGGATATTTTGTTGAATGTTCGGAATCTGCTGCTGAATGCAGTTGAAAATGTATAAGGCTTGGAAGGTATAAAAAATTTATAATTTACACTCCCCCCCAACCTTATTTATTGACTTGTCCTCAAGTCATTTACATTAAAAACTGAAAAGTAATGAAAGTAATTATGCTTTGTCTGCTACAAAATGATTGTCTTCAATTGTTCAATGGAACCGGCTCATTGGCACATTTCTTTGCATTTGAATAAATGTTTCGGTGTCGAACATTACAATAAATTGATAGCTTAGTGGCCTTTCATGGATGCCACTAGTCAACACGAGAGCTCCCATCTTTGATGTGGATGAGAGTCAAGATGCCCCAAACACATCTTTCTAAGTATGAATGAATTTGTTGTTGTCGAATACTTAGAAGATCTGATGAACAAGGGACATTGATGTATTCCATTTTTTTTATCGGCATGATAACTTGCCCTTAAGGCATGCAAGCTTCAAGGTGTTTTTAGAAAAATATTTAGATTCAAGGACTATGGGCTCAATGGACTATGGAAGAAAGGGTTTTTTTTTTTTTTTTTTTTTTTGCAATGGTAGGAAAAATGAAACTAAAAGTGAATATGTAAAGTGGAACTAAAAGCTTGTAAATGAGCTTCGTTTCTTTTATTGGTGAGTTAGGATTGATGAGAATGTAATGAAGGTTATCTGGATAATGACTCTTGCTGGGAAAAAATGAATTTTGGCATGCAAAATCTCAAAAATAGCAAATTTGCTCATTAATTCAGGAATTTCTGCTAAAATACCTGAGTTTTACCATCATTGACTGGCCACCTATAGACTTCGAATTCTTGAGTAGATAGGTATTTCACCATCCTTGGACATTTAAGAACAAACCCTAGATCTTTGAATTTGCTAATCTGTCATGCAACATGTCAAACCATTAAGCTATTACCAGAAGCTGCAAGAACTTATAATTTTCTGGAAATTTCGTTTATGATCATGGATTTGTTCTTTAGAATTTCTCATGAAATTAGTCTTTTGAAGACCAATTGTGTGCACAATTAGTTTCCTTAATGATCAGTTTATCATCCGAAATCTGCAAAAAAAAACTTGACATAAAGAACATAAGTGTGTTAAAAAATAAATGGCCAATTCCTTGATGATTCTTACGCAAAAATTAGTGCCAAATGAAACATATTAAGGAGAATCAAAAGCATAATGTTTAGTCCAATTCATAATATTGATAACAATCCATTTTTAAGAAATAACCATGAAAATTAAATCATCTCCCTGTTTGTGTCAGATGTCTCATGGAATGTGCATGACAAAGAGCTTGGCATTATAGATTTGTTGTGTCCTGCAGATTAGTACGTCACATAAAAGCATACAACAAGAAGAAGTTTTAATTTTAATGCCAAAACAATATAATACTCCAAATGTTCAATAAATCAGTCTTCCAAATTCGCTTCCAAAGTCTGCCAATGTGCTGTGCCGAGAGCACTTGATGTTGAAACAAGACTTGCTAAGGCACAAATCCCTCAAGACATATAACCACCCACTTCTCTGCCAGAATACTGCCTTGTGCTGCAACATCAATGAAACCCAATGCCCCTTCATCCTTAGGAACTGGTACTGAGCAAGTATAGGTTGACTATGTAGTTGAGCTTTTCCACAGACAAAAAAAAACATCAAATAAATTAAAGTCTGATTTCGACAGCACTATTTTTCTGTGCACATGCACATGGAGGCCACGAGGATAGCCATCGAAGTAGGTGAACAAAAATAATAGCGCAAAAGAAACATGATAATACCAATATCATTTGAGCACAGTCAAACTGTAATGCTGACTGAGCTCCTCAAATGGTGACTTTCCTGCAAAACGATATGGTTAATATGACACGATTTTTAGATTTTGGAACAATAATTTTGAAGACCATGAATTGCCAATATTTTCCATGCAATCATGGAACTAATGAATAAAACAAGGGATGGAATGTGGGTAATAGCAAAACAAATGTCCGAATCAAGAAACGCGTGAGACTTCTTCTATTATAATTCACAGAGCCAACATTTAATAGTGACGCTTTTCCTGGGAGCTGGAAGCTGGCTGAATGAGTAGTGCATGCATCTGTCGCCATTTGGAAATATCAATTACCATTACCTCGGTGTTGAAGTAGTACGTTTGTTTCCTTACTTCGAACATTTTCGCCAGATTGCTGTCCGACCAAAAGGTACCACTGAAGTATTTTGTGAAATTTGCATGGCAATATTCAGGAGCGCTGATAGTGCTCGATCGAAGATTGATTTCCCATAGCTTAGCGATATCATCAATAATAATAAGGTCAGAATCAAGATAAATGACTCTCTCCACACAGGTATCCAAGATATCGGCCAGATAAGTCCGGGTATAATTCAACTCCAAAGCCTGCCTGATGGATGTCAATATGAGGCCTTTGACAAGCCCTTCATCAAAATAATACATCTTACATTTTAGATAAGGAAAGGTTGTTCTCACAACTGCTTGAAGCTCATGATTGTTACCTAGAATTAGCCTAAAGGAAGAACTAGGATGAGCTACGTAAAGAGGAGTATAGCGTAGAGTTCATATCAGAATTCCTCTCCGTACCAATCAAGATTGAATTTGGCTCCCCATTCCAACTCTAGAGGTTGGGGCCTGACCGGTCAGGGAATGCAATCAATATCTGCATGGAATTGTTGAGAACCAACAAATCCTCAAATCAAGCCACAAAATCTGCATGAAAAATCGCTCAAATCACTCAAATGGATTCGTGCCAGATTTCTATTTGGGCATGTTAGGGTTGACCAATGACCCTTATGAAGGATTTAGCCTTTTCTTTCTGTATGATACAAGTTTTTTTCAGTCCATCTAATCCAACTGGTGGTTCAAATGGCCTTTGTAGTGTTTTAACACTCATTTCTATATTCCAGTTTAGCACATATTTGTTGATTGTAGTAACCACTGGTTTTGTTCTGAGGTTTCGAATCGCAAGCATGTAGTAGCACAGTATGGTTATAGCACACGTGGCTGCCTCATCGATTCAATCCACGGTAGGAATCTTCCAAGTAGAGTTTCTGAGTTCATGATACCTTGAATGCGTAGTTCCCTCATAAGTCAATCTGGGTGTTTCCAACAAAATATAAATGCAACAAAACATAAATGCATCGAAGCATTACAAATTAGTTCAACACACTCAGTCATTCCATAAATTACAAGCCAACCTCTCTGAGTTCCATAAATTTCAAACCACCCCACTGAAGGAACAGGTAAATAATATGCGACACTACCACTCATGCCAGTGATTCAAGTACCTTCTTTTCTTCTTGTTTCTGTAGCTGTACCTGAGACCCCATATACCCATAGATTAGAATAAAGAGAAAATTCTGCAGTGAAAAATTGGTTTTTTTTTCATTGGAAGACATGGGCTAGTGAGCCTAAAATTCAAAGGCTTTTTCAGGACAAATTCTAAAGAAGAATTTTATGCAAATATCGTTGTGGTTGTAGGGGTCAATGTTGTTGGAGCCATTGAAAGAAATATTGTAGCTGCCACAATGAGTTCCACGCTAGTATTATTGCTGCTGACACTAGTTGTTCTATGAGCATTGTATATGTGGATCAATATTGTTGAGTTTGGGTGCTTTGTTTATAAAGACTTGATTCTAAAAGTTTTTAGAACTTTTTACAAACAACATTTATGTGTTTCTTGTCTGCTTTAATTTCTTTATAATTGTTTTCAGTTTTAACTTGAAATTGCGAGACAGAGGATAAAGTAATCGTGTAAAACCTCCCTTGTCATGAAATAATCAGTTTCAAAAATATTAAGAGCAAATATTTGTTTGCAGTTAGATCAAGACGAATGGATTTTTATTGCATATTTCTTCCTTAAAGACTGACATTGAATTGTTTATATACAGATTTGGCTTGTTTGAAGAAATGATCCCAGCACATCAAAGCAGAATATAATGAATATTTTGCTATAATGAATATTTTGTACATCATGGAGCTGCAAATTGTGTTCTATTAGGAGTAAATAAACATATGCAAAGAGTTTTAACATATTGATCAAATCACTAAACTACATATTTAATTTTTAAATTTGGAATCGAAAATAAACGAATTTAAAAAGGAAAAAAATGATTTCAATTTCTTATAATGTTGTAGTTTTAATGATTTGTGCAAATTCCAAGCAAGAGATTTTTATTGATTTGTGCAAAATAAATCAATATATTTTCTGATCTTTCCTGATCGCTCGAAGTGCAGGAAGAGAGCATACTAACCTATTGATTTGTTTTTTTAATTATTTTTGTAGGTTAGCGTGGATGAAGTGTAAATTTATTCATGAGAAATGATGGTGTTCTTTTTAAGAAAAAAAAGACTAAAAACTCTAGTGAGATCTCATTTTATTTTTCTAATCTATTCTACCTTAACTTGCTTGAAATATTTTTTTATTTCCTAGGTAAAAGAATGCTTCCAGTGAAGCCACCTATGGACTAAGAATTCGAAAATGCTCACATCAATATTTAAAATTTGTACCTGATTATTTGCAAGGATGTGAGTACCCTATTTTATTCTTGGATTTGATGCAAGGTTCTTTTGAAATCAATCTTCAATATTGTTCTTGCTCTCCAAGAAGTACCTATTTAACATCTTCAAATTTCTCATACGTAGATGAATTAGTAAGAAATGGGGGGTTTGATTAAAAAAAAAAAACTAAATTTAAAATCAAACTAAGTATGAAAAATCAAAAAGCTCAAACTTGAACACCTTTATGAAGATCCTGCTATCACTAGGTTTCACAAGTTAGTCCATAAAAAGTAATTGCAATAAAAATAACTTCCTAAGTCTATCTCTAAATGATCCTCCCCAGCAACGGCGCCAAAATGTGGATGCAAATTAGAGTTTCATTTACTATCAATCCGGGTAAGTAAACTTCCAGGATCATCCAATATATATGGACTTAGAGACAAACTAAACTAAGCTAGGTGAAGAAATGCCTAAGCTCCCTTATAGGAGGTCTTTCATTGGGATCTCCAACAACTATTTAGTCATTTAACAAAATGAAATCTAAGGACACTGTGACAAGTGTAAGAAATATTAAAGCTCCCTTACAGGAGACTGTTCATTAATATTGCTAATCATCTTAAGCAACAAATTATTTAAACTAATGAAATCAAACATTAAATAACAAATCAGATTCATTGAAAGAAACATTAATACTTTCTTACGAAAGTTTATTCATTAATATTTCAAACATATGAACCTAATGAAATTTACAAACAAACATAAAATGAAAGCTTACAAAAACAAAAGTGTATTTGCTAGACAATGGGGGCCCTTCCAAGGATTTAGAAGCACATCAAAAGAGAAGTCAAATGTAGAAGATCAAAGAAGCTCCATTTTATTTATCTTCAATTGCAAATTGCAATTACAAGTTCTACATTTCGAGAGGTTCTAAAATCTCCATTACAATGATTCCAAATTCTAACTTCTCATTACAAACTTATAAGATCCTAAGGTTCTAAATTATAACTTCTCAATTCTAAATCCTAAATTCCAAAATTACAAATGAAGGAGATAAAACTCCTATTTATACAAAAGTTATGATAAAAAAATCATAAATGTGGATCCACTATTCCCTCTTCAAAACCACATATCTCTCAACCAATGGTGACACATAAGCCTATCCTCCATAATCTTCTCCATGAGGTCCATGATCTTATCCATGGGGTCCATGATCTCCTAAAGTTCGAATTTGAACATAGAGTGCCACATAAGGGTGCCTTAGAATCTTCCTTTGTACCTACACATGTCAACAAACTCATTCTAATTGTTAGGTATAAGTATATGGATATTATTTTCTAAAGTTTAACCACAAATTCACTTAAAAATACTAAGAATTAATAATGTTTTGGAAAACACAATGGTAACCCATTTAATGATGAAAGTGAAGCTGATGTGGTGACATGGTGGTGGAATAGAGGTGAGAAAATGTGTGAATGGAGTGAAAGTGGATGTATTTTAAGGATAATTCTTAGGCCTAACAATCATAATGAAACCAAGGTATGGTCGCAGCCATCCAATAATGAGAAGGATCACATATGATAACTCATGGTATGGTCGCAACCATCCATCTGAAAGTGACATGTATATCAATATAATCATGTCACACTGATTCATAACATGGACTTTTGTAATATGAGTCCAGGGTCTTGAGCTCCAACACGGCCCGATCGAAGTACAAATTTTAACATGTGAATAGATGTGTTAATGTCGAACATGCTATAAAAAGTTGCTTGATGACCAGTCAATGATGTAAAATTTTAACAAGCGCGAGAGAAACCACCAATAATGACAATGGTCCTCAAGGTACTATTAGCACAATCCATGGAATGTGAATAGAGGAACTAAAGTCGAACACCCGTGAAATCACCCAATCGAAAGCCAATGATGTGAACTTGTCATCGAGTGCGAAGAACTTGCCATTAGGGCATGCAAGCTCTAAGGTACTGGAAGGGAGTCTCTTGATCAACTTCCCGGATAATGGGTTGAAGTCTATAGGAAGTGACCGTGTTGAAGGACGACCATAATGTATCCCACATCATCAACACAAGACAAAAGGATGCAAAATGATTTTGGATGATACGGAGAATCAGAGGTAAGTGTAACTATTGAAGGACAATTCTTGAACATATCGGCAACACAACTGGAAGTTTGGCAGCTTTTGGATCCATAGGATCGGTGGTCATGATGACATGGCAGAGATCAAATGGAAGGAAAAAATGAATGGCCCAACCCAGGAAGGTCAACGATACAAAGGAGGATATCCCAACCCGACATGAAGTAGAAAGTGTCATGTTCAAGAGTGAGCCGCTGACAGAACTGATTAGCATTCCAAATTTTCACCCCACCATTTCTGGCAGGTACCCAAATTATTTTTGAATCACAAGCTTGAAGGGGATAGCATATGCTTGCATTGTAAGTTTGTCCTTCAGACGAATCTGACCTAGCAAGTTTAATGAGCCCTAGGAAGGAGAAGCTCACGTTCGTCATGGTGACAAATATGATATCGTTTAATATTTTAACGAGTTCGATAAAGGTGTAAGTCAGTATCTTTTTCATGTTTAGAGAGTTTGAAAAAGAAACAGAAAATAAAAATCCACATGGTCCCTTTTCGTACAGTTGTGTCTCTCGAGCCCAAAAAGGTAGAAAATGATACTTGAGAGAACCACTTGACCATTTCAGTCAAGGAGTACCTTTTTCATAAATAGTTCATCCCAGCTCGAAAGAGGGGTAAACTTATACTGGGTGCACGATGTTTCACATTCGTTAATGAGTTCGAAACGATAAGGGCTCAGTTATATTTTCGTTTTTAAAGGGTCGAAAAAGAGCTTGAAATCAGACCCCCCATTTTATTCTCTTTTACGAGTCAAAACAGAAAAATACTTGGTAATCTTTCATATAAGTTTAATGAGTCGAGAAAAGAGCTGAAACGTGACTTGGCATCATCGTTGAACATCCATCACTTGTTTCTGCGCAAAAAAGGGTAAAGTCCATTGAGAAAAAATATGCCAAAATATTTACAAAACCTAATATTTCATGAAAAACTGAATAAAAGGGAGGAAAAGTAAATATTTTTTTACCATTTACTATTTTACCTTGCTGTGAAAGACTTTTTACTCACTTTTTCACTAATTATTCTGGAGCAGATTGCGGGAGATCCGGGAGGTAATTCGCCGAGCTGCCAGTTACAGGTAAGAGTCAAAGCCCTAATCTTCATTTTCATACCATTTATTCCTATTTTTAACCATTTTTGGTATTTTTGAGGGAGGATTTGTTAAAAAAATTTCTCCCTCGGTCGGCGCGACTTTCAGGCATGGAATCTCACCAACCAAGGGTAATTAAAATGGCCTACCGTGCCGTCAGCGCAACTGTTTTTAAAACAGGTGTGCTGATGCCGTGAATAGGGAAAAAATCCATTTCCCCTCAAAACCACCGTCAGAATTTGAACTTTATGGGTTAAAATGATTATTGACTTAAATCTATGGTTTTTTGCAGGAAAGAATCACAGAAAATGGTAGACTGGAAAGAACGTGAGCACGAGGATGTGGACTCCTAGGCACTGAATGATCTAAATTTCCTAAATGCTTTAATGGACTATGGTCTCCTAAAATTATTTATCATGCCAGGGATGCGGGCCCAACCTGAGTTGCTTTAGTACCTGATTAGTCTCTGGGACATAAATCGGGAAATATTTGTCATTGGTGACCAGGAGGTGGAGTTATAAACTTGAGACATATATTTCATCACAAGACTGTCCCGGATGTCCCGGAGAGGGGAACTAGTCAACTTATATGGGCCACAACCAATTGGGGCAAGAATATCCATGTTTCTCACCAAACATTGCCCTGAAGCCCTCAAATCCAAGAGTGGCAAGATTGAGATTTCCATTGTTTGAGATCTGACAGTGAGAGTGCTACTATTGAATATCAACAGAGTGGTGGGGTCCCAAGCAGTGCATGAGACTAACAAGTCAAAATTACTTTATGCCATCGACTGCACAACAACAGCGATCCTCAATTGGGCAGAGGCCATGAAGATCAACATAAATTGCCAGCTGACCAAAGCTAAGGTGGGGAATCTGAAGCAATTTTGCTTCAGATTCGTACTAGTTAACTTTTTCTTGGGACAGGTGCCACTGTTCCAGTACCAGTTGACTGATGTAGATCCTCCCATGCCACACGACCCACGGATGGCCCACTGGAGTCGTTTGATGCCCAAGATCACTCGAGGCCAGCACATGTCGTACAGGCCTGCCTTCTTTTCATGGCTACAATAACAGAAGATCGTCATGGAGGATTGGCCATACAATGGCACTGACTTCGTGGAGATCTAGACATCCCGCTAGAGGATTTTGATGATGAAGGTAAAAAAATCAATTTTTTTATTTTGTGATTTTTTTTTTTTTTATTGTTTTTGATACATATGTGTTTATAACATTTCTCTTTGTTAATGCAGAAGTTGGACCAGAGCATCATGCTAGGATGTCCCCAATAGTTAGGCACGTCGCTCACTAGGTTGATGCTGTCTCTCTTTATCAGGAGGTGAGTGACAACGAGGAGGAGATCGCGAGGAATATTCAGGGGTTGACTCGTGGCATCGCAAAGTATGCTCGGGTGGGAGAAATTCCTCGCTAGTACCAGAGACACACGGTGGGAGTATCGGATTGGATTCGCTGATTTCTAACTCGTGTTGCACGAGTCATGTAATGCTACCACGATCACCATGCTGATTAGTTCCTAGGTCCAGCATTTTACATTTTTGAGGCTAGCGTGCCACGGATATATGAGGCTTGCGAGCCACCGATGTTATTTTGGACACACATATTTTTTTGGGGTTTTGATGTATCAAACATTATCACCATATAAAAATGTTGTATTTTCTTTTGTAAATGTCTATCCAACACATAATTAGCTACAACATCTGTCAATGTATTCATGCATCTAGGAATATGATGATATGTAATATAATCAAAATTCCTTTCTAGTAGACGAATACGGAGATACATTTTCAATATTTGAGGGTTTCTGATGGAATATTGCCCGTTGAGTTGAAGGACAACAAGTTGTGAATCCAGGTTGAAAACCAGCTCTCGAATGTCAACAACAGTGGCTTCTGACAATAGTTTGATGACCGCACTGTATTCAACAATGTTGTTAGTTTTTTTACCTAAACAGATACCTTGGAGATCGAGCAACTCACCATGAGGGTAATGAATAGCCCACATCACAGATGGTAGGTTCCTGGTACTACGGCAAGCATCATAAGCAAAACTGATGTGGGGAGTCACAAATGTCTGCAAAGCAAGGAAAACATAGTAAATAGGAATGTTGTTTGAAAACTAACACATCAAACCACAATGCACAAAAATAAATGACACACTAATGTACACAAGTAACCATGCAAGATGACCGAAGCATAGTACCTCTTGAGAGAGTCCATTTTGGGACTCGGGTAATCAATCAACACAGATGAACATTGGAGTTTTACCATTTTCATGACGAGTAAGCATTGACTCAGCCAAATAACAGAGTAGAACTCATATAAGGCATTGGCCCCATGCCCACTAGGCGAGAGAGGGTTACGATTCAGATGACAACCCCATTGTAATAATGGGCA
The DNA here is from genome assembly GCA_031772625.1 of Pinus tabuliformis. NCBI lineage: Eukaryota > Viridiplantae > Streptophyta > Pinopsida > Pinales > Pinaceae > Pinus > Pinus tabuliformis. The sequence goes on along the minus strand of CM062807.1, from coordinate 212,091,853 downwards.
ATCGATAAAAACTCGGGGAGGGAGAAAAAGCCTAAATCCATGAAGGGATAAAGGTGCCCTCAGTTGAAAGAGCTTGACAATGTCAAGCGAAATTGACATGTCAATAGAGAGCTGAGAAGAGAACTTCGTAAGACACATATACATGACCGTCGGGCTAGGAAGGAATGAAGAATGAGGATGAGTATCGTTCCATGGTGGTTCCTCGAGAGAAATTACTTCAATGATACTTTCATCATCAAGAAAAGTTGTGGCTAAGGGATGAAGAGATTCCAAAGTGCCAAGCCACAGGGATTGAGAATACGTATCGAGAAATGTCTTCGAAATAGAAGAATTATAGGATGTAGAACTTGAGGCCGAAATAATTTCCACGTAATTGATTTTGGTAGGACTAAGTGTCATAACCTCGCCCCAAGTATAAACAAGATCTGGTGAAGGTATGACCCAAGGGTCAGATTTGATCGAGACCATGTTGACAGAGGCAACATGAGGAGGTGGGGACAGAAAAATTCCCATTAAGGCAAAATCTTTAAAAAGACCTTCCCCCACACTCTCATAGGGAGCACCAATGTGCTTGATGTATGGAACATTTCCATCAGAGGAGGAAGAGGCAAAGAAGGACAACTAGTCGACAGTGACAATCTTCCCTTGATGGGGAAATGAATCACATGAAATAGGGAGGAGACTACTGCATGCATAGCATGGGTCCAGCTTTGTCCGGGTTGAAGATTATAATTGAGACTAGAGTCAACAATATCTACCTCAACTTGTACTGTCTTGCCCTCCAGAGTAAAGGAAAGGTTAGGTAAGACACCGAAGGGTTGTGAATCGTGCCCATCGAAAGCTTCCAAAGTGTTTGGGGATTGGTTCAAAGCAGAAGAACCAATGGCCTTCCAACATGTGATTTACATGATGCAGGTGGAAGCACCTTCATCAATGACAGTCATGTGGATGGCCTTCTGATTGATGATTACCAGAATGAGAAAGTTAATCTAATGAGGCAGATGCGGAACATGGTTCTCTAGATCAAAACATATCAAATTGGAATCGGTGGGATCAATACCCCCGATAGCCGACAACAAGGATTTCTGCTATGATGGGTAGCTTTGGAGCACCTCAAGAGCTAACATAGCTGATGGCACCTAAGCTAAATCCTCAACAATATTATAGTGTTGAGCGGCTCAAACGTTGGGATTGTACAAGGATTTTCTTAGCACACATCAAGAGGGTGGCTGTATAGCAGAATTAGGGTGAGGGTGATCAATATGAAGAGGGCTAGAACTCAGGGAAAAAGAAGAAGGGGTGGCTTCTTTCACTTTCCTGGCTGTCTGAGTAGGAGTTTGGTAATATTTTGATCTAGTAGCCACATTAATAGGCTTACTTATCATGAACACTTGAGATCCTGAGGACGCATAGGATTGGGGTTGGTTTACCATTTGGGTCTGGTGAGACAGAAACGACTCTTTTAGGAAAGCTGGGGTCCCTTTGAGCAAATAACTAACTTCAGGTCGTCGGGGACAATCCTTGGTGTAGTGATCCTCCTTGAAAATGAGGTAGGGATACTTAGGTTTCCGTTGTGAAGACTCACCAGCAGACGATTTACGAGGACCCTGTGTTGGGGCATCAGATTTACCCTTGCCTTTTCATTTCTTCTTACCTTTCAAGGATGTGTCCACTGCGGTAGACTGGACAGCGTGGACCTCTGAGGTTTTACTAGGGCCTGGTGGATTTTGGGAAGAATTATTGGAAACAGTGTTTGAGACCGACTTCTGTTTGGAAGAAGATTTAGCAAGAGTCTAGGACATTGAACCAATGACTCCATCAACAGGGGATGTAGCCTGCAAATTTGATGTCGTGGTATCAGATAATGGCCACGGAGAATCGGGTAATAAATCATACAAAGTTCTAGACTGAGAGTAAACTAAATCTAAGTACTGGGCATGAGAAATGGCTTGTTCTTCAGTAACACACCCACCCATAGCTATATCATGATAAATTGGGGCCACGAATGACTTAGTGAACCATTCAGTGATCAACTGATCAACAATCTTGAATTTGATCAGGCGATGTCTACGTCTCCATTCGTGGATGTGATCAGAGATGTGCGTAACAATATCTTTCTTAAGTGATGTGAGAAAATAGGTGCTAGTTTCATAGCGAATCGACAGTTTGAAATGTGTGAGGAAAGCCATGGCTAAAGAGTTAAAGTCATGGTAAGTACTTCGAGGGAGCTTGATGTACCACTTGGCTACAAGACCTATGAGGTTTCATTGGAAAAGATAGAGATGAATGGAATCATTAACGTAAGAATTCAAAGAGCACCAGATGTGATATATCATCACATGGGCTTGAGGATCTTCTTTTACTTTCCCATCGAATTTCAGACAATCTCTCGGGATCTTGGACAGAACCAAAGGCCAGTATGGCGAATGAAGAATTGGATCATTCGTAAGGTGAGACACATCTGGCAACTCTAGTGTGGCCAAGAATGGTAATTGATTGTTAAAAGACATTGTAGGTTGGTAAGTGGGTCCAATCGGAGGAGCCCATCCTCGCTGGTAAGGATTTTGGCCCCATAGTGGAGGATTTTGGCCATATGGCATTTGATTCTGCCCCTATTCTGGGTTACCTTGACCATAGGGAAGATTTTGACCTTGAATACCTTGGAACTGTCCATTCATACGTTGTTGATAAGCAATGTACAGGTTAAGAGGATGTTGAGCCTATTGACCTTGGACATATGGGTATTGTACCTGCTGCCCCTAAACATACAAGTGGTGAACCTGTTGCCCATGAACAAGAGGATTTTGGACCTGGTGCCCTTGAGCATAAGGATTATACACTTGTTGCCCTTGGACATAGGGATTATGTACCTACTTCCCTTAACCAAAAGTATTTTGTACCTGTTGACCTAGGACATTAGGGTTTTGGGCTTGCTACTATAGGACTTGACCCTAGCCTTGCCCTTGTAAGGGTTGACCCTGATGATATGTATATAAGGGTTGTTGCTGCTCGAGATGGTTTTGCTACTGTAAGGGTTGGTATTGCAGCTATAGAATTTGGTGCTGCAGAGGTTGGCCCTGTAAGGACATGGGATGGGAGCTTTGTGGAGCATACTGCATCTGCTGCTGCATGGTTCGCTGCAACGGTTGTGAGGGTTTCCCTAGCAGTTTTTGCAGTTGACCTTACTATGGGATCATTTTCCCTTATTGTTGTGTGAATATCCCTTGCTGCAACCAAGGTTTCCCTTGTTGTTGTAGAGGTTGTCCTTGCTGTTGCAAGGGTACTTGAATAGTGCCTAAAAAATTTCCAAACTGAATCTGGCCAAAGCCACCGTTGAAAGTGGATGAGCCAGGCTAAACGTACTACCTAGACTGAAGGGTGTAATGCTGATTGACCATTCCTTGAGAACCATATGGAACATAAGGAGTTTTTTATTGGACTTGAGCCACATAAGTCTGCTGATACTGGAAATTGCTTGACCCAGACGAACCAACAGGATTTTGAACCTATTGGTACTGTACATTACTCAATCGAGCAGGACCAACAGGATTTTGAATAACACCAGAAGAAGGCTAGTTCATACCAAGAATGTGAGCTACTCACATTAGTTGCGCCTGACACCATAGAAACATTCAAATTCTAACCCCGAGGTAGTGGCACATCTTGGCCATTGACTATAGGGATTGAGGAACTGACAGAGACATTCTTCGATACCACCCGTTGAACTGGATGGGTGACCGGAACGAATGATACAAGAGGGTTCGAAACGGTGGGTTGCACTGGGACTAAGGTAACGACCTGTTGGGAGGTTGAGTTTGCAATGAATGGACCTGTAGTAGGCATGGCGCTGGATGCCCAAACAAGGTTATGGTAAAGTGATGAGGCACTAGGTGTACCTGAAACCAATTGTTCCGAGGATAAATAATTAGGCAGAAATTCCCGATACACACTAATGGGAATGCTCCCTATATGGGGGAAACCTTCAGGAGGAAATTAATTTTCTTCCTCCTCGATAGTGTGTGGAGTAGAAACTTCTGACTCACCCAAAGAGGTGACTGGAGCATCGCATTTGGGTTCCATATCTAGGAACAAACGACGACAAATGACCGAAGAAGTACGAGGGGGTAATTCCAAAGGAACACCCGAATGATTGTACAAACTGTACGGATGCTGCGGTGATATCAAAATAGGGTCAAACAAAGGATTCAAAGGATAGATAACTATTCCAAGCTGACCATCAGTGGTTGGTAAACTCTCAAGAGTTTGAAGGGGATTTTACGGAGATTCCGGGTCAAAAGCAGCAGGTGACCCAGTATTTGAAGTAGGTGGAGGATGTGATGAAAAAGATTGAATGCTCATAACAATTCTAAGTTCAACACCTTGGTCCTTGAGTGAATCTAGTAATTCAAGAAACACCTCCTCAGGGAATCTTTCAGACGGAGGAGAGGAAGATGAACTAGGTGAACTAGATGGTTCAACCACGATGACCTTGTCTTAGTTAACAAGAAAAGAGAGAGATAAAATTCAAGGCTTTAAAAGTTCTTTAAGGGAAACTCATGATTTGGTCTAGAAAAGACTAACAGGATGTTACAATATCATGGGCTATCAATTTATTAAGACACATAAATATACTGTTGCTCTTTCATTTTGTAAGAGCTGAGAAAGAAACAAAGATGACTATCGCTTTTGATTTGAAACACGCTCGAAAGGACAAGTGCTTGAATGATCTTTTAATTTTAATGAGTCAAAAAGATCAAATGACTGCTTTGGATGATCTAGGTAAAAAGGATTACCAGGCAACTGTGAACTGCAAAATACCTCCCGGTGAACCGAGAAGTATGAGTAGGCAATCTTCTCGAATTTTGTGTTCGGTGTATCACGTTTGCAAGGCGACCGACTCGGCTTCCTATGGATAAAGGATTGCAACCTAGTGGGTTCTCCCATTATATATGTGACTATACGGGGAGCACAAATCCGTACTAGTGTTGTCTAGTGCTGAAGCGAATGACAACTGTTAGGTTTAAAGACATGGGAACTCATCTCTAGCCTAGACCTTCTAGATGTGATCATTAGATTTAAAATGCGCCTTAGCTTAGTTGAGTTCATTTTAAAGTCTCATTTTTCAGGCCTTAGCGATGTGACTTGAAAAACCCTAAATGTAACTAAATGAGACAAAACCCTTTCAATTCAATGAACTGTCTACACTAGAGAGGGTAGAAAACACACAATCAAATGCGAACAACCAAGAAATTGAAAGCAAAATGATTTTTCACTACTTCACTTTTTAAGAAAATAAACTAATGAAAAATACATTCCAATGCCTAATTTCCTGACAAGTACATTTCTAACAGTCCTTCCAAAAGAAAAAAGAGTTATTTTTCTTTTCAAATGCCAATGCAATCCTAGTCTTTAATGATGTTGAATACCGTAACATATTGATGCAACAAACTAGAATTTCATACTTTTCATGAAATGATGAAATGATTTTTTCGCATACAACACTTCAATGAAAAAGTTTTCAAGACAATTAGCTCTTCAAGCAAATGAAAACACGAAAAGAGAAAATTGTTCAAACTAATGAAACACCCACTTTACCAAAAACAAGACATGCAATGTGATCCATGCCGGAAAAGAAATGTTTAGACAAGCAAATGAAGACTTTTCAAACTTGTGTAATGGGGGTCAAAGTGTTGAAAATAGCAACAAGAAATGCTAAAAATAGAAATGAGAAAAATAACACTGCTATAAATAGCAGTTCAGCCAGTGTTGAACATAGAAACAAGGAATGAAAAAATGGAACTGCTAAAAATAACATTCTATAAATAGCCTTTCGGGATATCTTCCTATTTTAGTATTTCCCTGAACTAAAATAGTGAAGTAAAATTCGAATTTGATCTTAGCAGTTGTTTGTAAAATAATTAATTAATTCATCTTGAGTTAATTAGTTAAAGAAAATCAAACATGAAGTCTATGTGGGGACATGCAACAATTTCTCCATTAATTGAGGAATTTATCCATCAGTTAAAGAGATAAGGATGAGTTGTAATTAGTTGGCTCAATTAACTAAGTCAAGTCCAGTTAGATTAATTCAAACAGTTTGTTGAATTAATGTAAGTTCAATTAGTTAATGCTTGCATGCATGTAACTGCCGCACTTCAGATAACGAAATATTCTCTCATAAATAACTCATGCATTTCAGTTCAGACAGAGACCCAGTTGAGATTAGATGGAGGGGCAGTGTACTATCAGTTGCTAGAATATTCCATTGTGAATATTCCTTGCATGCAGAAGGGATTCTTTTCTTGAGGATTGCATAGTTACTTCTTCAGGTTTTGTGAGTGTGATGAGGTCAATTCACACATGTGGCTTCACTGGACCCCAAGAAAAACTGTGCAAGGAAATAGGAGGCTTTGAGGGCTTGAGGAGGACATATACTATGTCTATTTAGTATGTGAGCTGTATTGTTTGTTTGCAGAGAGAGTAGGATAGCTTGAGAGCTGATTCTTTTTGTAACTTGAATAAGATTTCCACTTGTACGATAATACAGAGATTGGGGTTTTAGGCTGAGGCTTTACCCGGGTTATTTCTTCTATGTTATGTGTAATTGATTTCTCATTCTCATTTGTATGTGTTCTCTTGATCTTTCTCAAATCGATTAAGCTTCCACACAGTGTTTTAGAAGTAGATCTTGTATTTTGTTTTAGTATATTGCATAATCTGTTGATCTACAGTGGGAATTTCTACATGGTATCAGAGCAAAGGTGATCAAGGTGAAGAACAACATACAATAAGGAGGAGTTCGAATTTTGTGGTTCTTGAAAATAGAAATCAATTTCTTATCACATCTCAATTTCACCAATGGCATTCAGTGGTTTAAGACTCGAGTATGCCCTTGATGGCAGCTTGAATTATATAGCCTGGAAGGATCGCATGGAGGCAGTATTAGAGGATAATGGTCTAAAGGACTTCATTGATCAAGAATTCCCCAAGCCGACTGATGCTACTCAATTGGCGGAATGGAAGAAATGTGTGGCTAGAGCAAGGATAATCCTCCTAGAGGGAGTTTGAGACCACATTGACTCGAGCCTCCATGGGAAGGACACACCATTTTCGATGTGGAAAACATTGAAAGATCTATATGGAAACAATAGTTATCAGAGGAAGCTGGCGCTGAAAGACCAACTTTGTAAGATCAAGTGTGAAAAGGGAGACACGATCTCTACATATTTGAACAAGCTCACCACCTGCAAGGATGAGCTTGGAAGAGTAGGGATCATGACCACTGATGATGACATGGTGAGTCTTGCACTCCTTGGTTTTCCTAAGAGCTGGCATAGCTACCAATACGCGGTTAATGGAAGAGAAAAACTGCCAGATTGGGAACAACTTTGGTCGGATTTGATGCAGGAGGAAATAAGAAGAAGCACCAGAGATGGATCCTCATTGAAACAAGATGATAAGGAAAATATAGCCTTAGCAAGTAAGGCAAGGAAAAGGAAAGGGAAGGCGTTCCATCCCAAATCTGGTTCTTCACATGGTGGGAAGAATATTGACAAATCGAAAGTGCAATGCTTTCATTATCATGAAGTGGGCAATTATGCTACGAATTTTCCACAGAAGAAATCCAAGAAGGGTTCCTCGAAGAGATCTGATGGTGAGGCACTGGCCTCATAGTTTGAGTTGGATTTCTCACTTATTGCATGCATGGTTTCATCCATGGTGGGATGTGTGTGGTACCTGGATAGTGGAGCTTCATTTCACATGTCAGGTGACAAGAATATTTTCAGTACCTTGGAGGTGAAGGATCTCCAGATGCAGATCGAGATGGGCGATGATGGAAAGCACCGTGCTTCAAGTGAAGGTATGGTTGTGTTTCAGAGGGAGCATGGAGCTCCCCTCACCTTGACTTATGTAAATTATGTACCAAGTCTGAAGAAGAATCTTATGTTTGTTGCTATGATAAAAGATAAAGGCTATGATGTAGTCTTTAGTAAAGGAAAGGTATTCCTGAGGCATATCGGTACTGGACAGACAAAGCGAATAGGGATTCAAGTCAAGAATCTCTACAAGCTGGAGATAGACGACTGTGCGGCTTTGAGTTCCAAAGTTGAGATGGTGTAGAACCAAGATGTTGGTGATCTATGACATAGAAGACTGGGCCACTTGCACCATGGAGCCTTGAAGATCGTACAACAGATTCCTACCAGATTACCCAAGGGTAAACTTGAGCAGACGACTACATGCAAAGGTTGTACCTTGGGTAAGTATGCGAAATATTCCTTTCTAGATCAAGATAGTAGAGTTGGAGTAATCCTGGAGCGAGTTCACTAAGATGTTTGTGGACCTTTCTCTACAGCCTCCACCGCTAAACAAAGGTAATATGTTATTTTTATTGATGATTTTTCTCGTAGATGCTGGATCTATGTTATGCAAAAGAAGGATCAGACCTTCTTGAGGTTTTGTGAGTTTAAAGCGTTGGTGGAGAAAGAATCTAGAAAGAAAATAAAAGCCTTGCGTAGTGACAATGGTGGACAGTATGTCTCCCAATAGTTTAAAGAATTTTGCGCTGTAGAAGGAATAAAACAGGAATTAACGACACCCCATAACCCACAGCAGAATGGGGTGGCTGAAAGGAAGAATAGATCGATTGTGAGAGCAACTTGAGAGATGTTGCATGACCAAAGCCTACCACTGCATTTGTGGGCTGAGGCATGCAATACAACAGTATACTTGCAGAATAGAAGCTCGCATCGTATACTGGGAATGAAGACACCTATGGAGGCCTATTTCGGGAAGCGACTTGATGTAAGTCACTTTGAAATCTTTGGATCATTAATTTAATGTCATGTGACCAAAGATGCCATGAAGAAGCTAGACCCAACAACTGAGTTGGGAATACTTGTGGGGTAAACGGATACACCCCACAACTATTGGGTGTACCTGTCTTCCACTCAAAGGACTGTGGTACATAGGGATCTGAAGTTCGACAAATAGAAATCCATGCAAGTTGTTAGAAAATTATATATTACGGAGCAATGGAACACATAAAATATTGCAGAAATATAAACACATAAAACGCACAAAACAAGAGAAACACAGATATACGTGGTTCACCCAGTTTGGGCTACGTCCACCCTGAACAGCCAGTCCTTCCTTTCTATTATCCAGCAAAATGAAGAGACACAACCTACAGCAAATCCGCTGTAATATCCTCTGTTTTCTCTCACAGTCTCACCTCTCTGTTTCTCGCTCACTGAATACACATCTATCACACAGCCTCAAATACAATGCCCTCATACAAAGAGAGGGGTTGCCTTCTAGGGCAAAAAACCCTAAACTAAACATAAATTCTACCGTCAGATCATCCGCCTAATGAACGGCCCAGATTGACTAGAAATTAATATACTTTTACAAGGCAATTTTACAGTTGTTTTTAGCTTCGGGGGCGCTGCCCCCGAAACCCCCCGCCAGGGGGGGCTCCCTGGACCCCCCTTGCAGCGAATATTTTATGGGCGGCGTTGCCGCCCCCATTTCGAGCTGGGGTCCTATGTGGCGATACCTTTGAATATAGAAGATAATCAGGCTCCACACCCAACACAAGTGTCACTTGAGAGGGAACTCAAGTTGCATGTAGAGGAGGAACCTTTAGTTCCTAAGGAGGAGGAGCGTCAGATTGATGTGGAGTAGCTGCAAGCAGAAGATCTGGGAGTGGATACATCCACTCATGCTAAGACTTCCAGAGATGGGTGGAAACACTCAAGGGAAGCTGACAGGTTGATGCTAGATGCGCGGGAGAATGCATGACAACCATCTTCTTAGCGCAGACAGAGGAGGTCACCTGAGTGGTACACTGGGTACATGGCCCTGGTTAGGGAGTATGTAGATACCAAACCTTCTTCATTCGAGGAGGCAATGTAGCAACTAGTGTGGGTTGATGTAATGGTAGAAGAGTACGACTCTATCATTCAGAACAGTGTGTGGGATGTTGTCCCAAGACTTCAGGGTAAGTTAATGGTGAGTTCCAGATGGCTTTACAAGGTAAAGAAGGTAGCTGACGGTAGTGTTGAGAAACATAAGGCAAGGTTTGTTTCCTGGGGTTTCTCACAGGTCGAAGGGATTGACTATGATGAGACTTTTGCTCCTGTAGCAAGGTACTCATTGATTAGATCGATGTTGGCACTATCAGCTTAGATGGGGTGGAAGATACACCAGATGGATGTGAAGACAAAATTCCTCAATGGGAGGATTGAGGAGGAGGTGTACATTGAGCAACTAGAGGGTTTCGAAACCTTCGATCGTGAGTCGCATGTGTGCAGACTCAAGAGGGCTCTGTATGGGATGAAGCAAGTACCCCGTGCTTGGTACACCAGAATCAACAGCTATTTCACCAGTTTGGGCTTCACCAAGAGTGAAGCAGATGTGAACCTTTACCACATCATGGTAGAAGGTAAACCATTGATCATTGTTCTTTATGTCGATGATCTGATTTTGACAGGCGATGATTAGTTGATATAGTCTTGCAAGGAGGACCTTGCAAGAGAGTTCGAGATGAAGGACATGGGCCTTATGCACTAATTTCTAGGCATGGAGGTGTTGTGGGGAAAAATGCCTATGCAGGACGATCCTATCCACCTAAGGTGTGACAGTGCCTTAGCAACAAACAGAAACAACTATTCTAGTATTCTTCCTTTATGAATTAAGAATGAAGAGAGATGGATGGACTAATCGGTGTCTTCTGTTTGTCCCTCGATCCGGTTTCTCTTCTCTTTGAGAGTTCCCAGCTACTTGCCTTCTCGCTCGCCCAGCTTCAACAGGTTCCTGCAAGATCACAAGAAGAGAACACTACACAAAGACATAGATTCATATTCATAACTAGTTCAGGATTAGAAATAAACTAAACATACTAATGCAATCATACATCAAAGATACATCAGTCTATAGGAGAAACCAAGATAGCTTTATTGATGAATAACAAGGTTCAGGAGGAGATACAACCAAGAGGGCTCCAATCCAGCATCTCCTTCCTAGCAAATGAAATTCCTATCTTCACCTTCCTTCAAAGCATTAAGCACCCAATGATTCCAGTCTCAAACCAACAACAATTCTTTGCAATAACAAAATTCCAGCCTCCTGGATCTCATGGAGGAGAGATCCATATATAGATGTTTGGAGAGAGGATGAGTCAGCTTGAGATCTGACTAGTGTCCTCTCCCTCTGTCAGTTCTTGCTTCCACTTGGAGACTAAGAGCCTCTTACTCATCACTAGTCGAATTCATTGAGGCAAGTGTCATTGGAGAAGATTCTGGAAGCTTCCAGGGTCTTTCCACCTCGTTGAATGAACTTGCCATTTGTCACTTCCCGCTCAGCGCACCCTGGTAGTGATTCTACCTGCGTTGCAGTGCACCTAGCCAGTGCAATCTCTGCATTTCAGCGCAGACAGCTAGTGGAGCCTCTGAATTGATCCTGAATTGACTTGTTTTTGAGTAGTTTCTGGTGGAGAACTTCTGTGAATTGCTGTGGTTTGTTAGCCTTGTTCCTCTAGGGGTAGGAACAACATGTTTAGGGACTTTGGATCCCTTGGATTATGGACATTTCATGCTTATAGCTGTAAGGCACAAAAATGTCTATAACAGTTGCCCCCTAAAGTATGAGGCCGTTTATCGGGTGAAATGCTTTATTAGGAGGATCCGAAGTCCATCCAATGCTGGGAGGATACCTGTAATAAGATACAATACAATGCATTATTTTTCATACTGCTTTCATGATCTAGCTGAGGCGGGCATTCCCATGCTCAGCTTTATAAATTCATTTTTCTGTACATAGAACAGACAATCGTCTAATGGTAGACTGATAATTTTGATGAAATTATCATCCTTTGGGTAGGATGATTATCTGCTGCAATAATGTACATGTCAATGTCTTTATTTTTCCTGAATATATATCGCATCCCGGATGGATGAAACTAGATCCGGGGTCTTCAAACTCGTTTGATCTTCACTCTAAGTACAAGTCGATCCATGTGAGAAATGTTCTGAGGTCGAACATGGAAAGACATCGCTTGATTACTGGTCAATGAGGTAAACCGTTAACAAGCACGAGAGGAATCACCGATAATGATAATGACCCTCAAGGTACTGCAGTACAATTCACGTGGTGTGAATAAAGGACTTGGCGTCGAACACCACGCAAAATCTTTCGGTCGAAGGTCATTGATGTATACCTGTCGCCGGAAGTGAGAAACTTGCCATTGAGGCATGCAAGCTTCAAAGTACTGAAGGGGGTGTTCCTAGATCAACTTCTTGGATAATGAGCTGATGTCGACAAGAAGCGATCCGTCAAAGGAGGGCCTTAATGTATCCCACATCAGTGACACGGAACGGAGCAAATGATTTTGATGGAGGTGAAAACGATCTGATGATATATGATTCAGGGTGGCGGTCATGAAAGGATGAAGGATAATGTATGGCAGTGGATGGGACACGGTTGACTTCTCTAAACGACTTCTCTTGAACATATGACGACACTTATGCGATGGATCGGTAGCATTACCCCAAATATGGATGGTATGGCGAGACCATGGTGATGTGACCGGTGAATGAAACAACCCAACCCGACTGTGGTACGGAGGAAAGTGTCATGTTCAAGAGCGACTTGCTACCATCAAAGTTTTCTTGAGTTTCTCCCAATTTTTCCCCAGTCATTGCTGACCAGTACCTCTTTATTTTTGTCAAGCTTGAGGAGGATAACATATGCTTGTTCTATAACTTGCCCTTTGGGCAAGCCCATCGCTATGTTTTAATGAGCCTAGCGATAGTGAAACTCGTTCTCGTCTAAAGACAAGTTTGTCGCTATTTAATGCTTTTAATGAGTCTAACGACAAAGATAACTCGGTCCTTTTCATTTTTATAGAGTTTGAAAAGGCACGTAAAGTCAACTCCGAAAGTCCTTTTTCGTCATCTAATCCCTTAAGTCCGAAAAAGTATAAAACAATACAGAAGGGATGAGTTTTCGATAGTTTTAATGAGCCGAACAAAACAAGCGCTCGATCTTTTTGTGCAATAATCCCTCCGGTCCAAAAAGATTAAAATCTAGAGGAGGGATAGCACTTCCAGTCATTTTATCGAGCTGGAAGGCCAAAACTTGGCAATCTTTTCATATTTTACGAGTCAGATGAAAAGAGATTAAAGAAGACTCATCTTTTGAGGAACGAGTGATAAAACGGGTTAGCAGCTGATTCCAGGTATGGGTTGGAATTTTCCAATCACGGTAGTGTCACAAGGATGGATAGTGAAATCACTCTTCGCAGATGTTCCTCAAAATGGGTAAACAATCATATGGAGGTGAACTATCGGCCAATGGAAAAGTGGAGGTGACGGTGCAAACACGACCAAGGCTTTAATGGCTGATAATGTTACATTCACAGTGGTTATTTACCAGAAGATAGTTCATTTTTTAACGAGCTTAAACGCGAAAAAACACTGCTCAGTCTTATGTTTATTTTTTAACGAGCATGAACTATGCGCTAAAACTGCTCGGATCTTGCGTTTATTTTTTAACGAGCATGAACTGTGTGCTAAAACTGCTCGAATCTTGCGTTTATTTTTTAACGAGCATGAACTGTGTGCTAAAACTACTCGATAAGTTTGCATGCCCCTAGCATAACAACGCAAATCGAGGTGCATGCCCCCCAAGCTTCATTGCATTCAACTCGGTGGTTGGAAGGAAGGTTTACCTTTGAGATTTGGAAAGGGGATTGTTTCATTTTTTAATGAGGTTGACACAGTAAAAGAACTATCCTCATGACTCCTTGTTTCATTTTTTAACGAGGTTGACGCGAGATAAGAACTGTCCTCGGAGCCCACTGTATTTACAGTATTTGATAGAAAATCGAAAACTAAAGGATGATAAAGGTCATCTTTTGTATCTTCTCCACAATCCGGGAGAAGGGAACGATGGTGGGAATCATTCCATGGCGTCCCGTGAATTACCATTGATTGAATGATTCCTCCATTTGTAGAATGTACAAGTGACGAAGGATTTGAAGAGGTGCCATTTTCCTTAGACCTATCTATCCAAACGCTCGATGAGTGTTGATTTTGGTTTGCCCTCCAGGCCAAGAAAATTGATTGCTACAATATTTCTATTAGGGCGATGATCCATGCTGAAAAAATGTTTAGGAATCTTCCGAATCCATTAGATATAGAAGATTTCATATTGTAGGTTTCCACTGTGGCCATTTCTGCCAGATTACTCACAGACGGTAGGGCAAAAGTACCCATTAAGGCAGGGTCTTTTAGGAGACCTACTCCAATATTTTGAAGCGAATGATTGCTTCCATGGATCATTGGAATGCTTCCTGTAACTTGTGAACTGTCGGGGAGGAAAGTTTGTTGGTCGACAACTGTAATTCCTCCTTGAAAGGGAAATGCAATCTTCCTGAAGTAGGTCGACACAACTGCGGCCATGGCGTATATCCAGGGCCTTCCCAGTAGGATGTTGTAATCGAGGTTTCCATCAATTACTTCAACATCAATTCCTACTGTTTTTCCCCCTAGTTCAACTTGCAAGTTACTTAAAATCCCGTATGGAGTGTATGATCGTCCATCAAATGCTTTTAACATCGTTGATGATCTCGACAAGGGTGGTGAGCCTAAATTTTTCCAGCAACTCATCGACATAATACACGTAGATGCCCCCTCATCAATAATTGTTCGATGAACAGTTTTGTTGAGGGATTTCACTTGAATAAGGAAAGCTAGTTGAGCTGGTAACTGAGGGTCATATCCTTTATGATTAAAGGCCACAAGATTGGAATCCATTAGGTCAATCCCACCTATTGCTGATAATAAAGCTTGCTCTTGGGAGGGGAAATTTTGCGGTACCTCAAGTGTCGACATAGCGGACGACGATTGGGCCAGGTCCTCTATTATATTATAATTCTGTGCTATTTTTGCACGAGGATTAAATGTCGATTTGTGTACTATTCCCTTTGGCGACTTTATCATTGGTTCAGGAATGATGGGTGGCACAACTTCGGTTGAAGTTATCGTCGAACTACTAGGTTGTTCATTAGCCTTGTTATTCGACAGCTGTGGATTCCCGTAATCTTTATTCCTTGTCAAAGCATCATTTTGCTGCTTTGAGACAGACAACATAAGCACTTGGGATCGGGAAGTATTTTGATTAGCAACTAGTTTGGTTCCCGGGTTTGGAAATGGATCAGTCAATACTGCTGAGGTTTTCGAACTCTTAAAGAATCTTTTAAGCTCAGCTTTGTATGGACATTCATTCGTCCAATGGTCCTCATCACATATTTGACACCCGAAAAGGGGTTTCCTTTGCCCAGAAGGGTTTTTAGAAGCTTTTTCAGGAGATGACTCATCCTGCTTCTTTTTCCTCCCTTTCTTTTTCTTCTTGCCCCCTGGTTGCTTCAGTTTTTTGCCTTTGTCGGTCGACATGGCATTTACTTCCGAGGCAAGAAGTTTGTCTTTTGCATTTTGATCTGAAATCTTACGGGCTTTCTTGGACGTAGCCTTTGTCTATTTCGCGTTTGTCGTGCCAATCACGCCATCGCCGGCGTGAGAGTCATTGTTTGATTTAGGAGGAGGAGGAATTGAGAATTCCGGTCTAGGGGCGTCAGGTATTTTGTCGTAGAGCGTGCCAGACTGAGTATAGACCAAGTCTAGATATTGCGCACGAGCGATAACTTGCTCTTCCGTTACGACTCCCCCCTTTGCCACTTCTTCCATTATGGCAGGAAGTAGCGACTTGATAAACCATTCAGCTAATAGCTGGTCGGGAACGTACGTTTTTACCATCCTACGACGACGTCGCCACTCATGTATATGATCAGATATGTGAGTGGCCGTTGTCTGTTTGAAATTGGTTAGGAGTTCCGTTCCCATTTCATACCTTATCGGTAATTGAAAATGGGTTAAGAAAGTCGTGGCTAAGGTACTGAAATTGTCGAACGAAGCTCTAGGCAATTCAATATACCATTTTGCCGTTGGACCCGTTAACGTCCTCTGAAAAAGGCGAAGTCTTATTGAATCATCATTCAGGGTGTTTGATGAACACCACAGATGAAATGTCATCACATGATTCGACGGATCTTCACCCGGATTTCCATTAAATTTAGGAATATCTAACGGAAGTTTATGCGAAATCGCTGGCCACCAAGGGGCATAAGCAATTGGATCGTTCGTCAGCCGGTTTAGATCTGGTAGTTCTAGAGTTGCTACAAAGGGCAACTGTTGATTCAGGTTAGGCGAAGCATACCCAGGATAAGATGGAATCGCTTGAGCAGTGGGTCTTTGCATACCAGCATAATGGTGCTGGCAACTTTGACAAGGTTGATGGGCATAACCATTATAGTATGGTTGTTGATAACCTCTTTGGTAATGCAGTAGCCCATTACTTACAAAGACTTGTTGCTCAGGTCCTTGATATGATTGCTGGAATTGCGGTTGTTGAGATTGAACCAGCCCTGGTTGTTGGACCATTTGCGGTTGTCCAATACTGGATGATTGACCAAGATGAGGAGTCATAGTACTTGTTTGAGCCTGAGTCACTCCAGATAAGGAGGCACTAACCTGAGGTTGTGATTGAGTTGTCGAGACAAGAGGTTGTTGTATTGCAACCTGAGAAACTTGGGGTTGACATACAATAGGTAGCGCTTGTACTTGCGATGCAATCACCATACCAGGTATAGTGGGAATATTCGACACAGGGTGGACTGGTTGCATTGAATATGCAACCCTTGGTTGCTGAGGCAGTATTGGTACCCAACCACTGGATGTAATTCCAGTTTGACCTGAACTTTGTTGTAAACTCCCATATGGTTGTTCTCTGGGAGGGAACAATGAAAAGGCATACTGCCCTCCATATGGTGACAATCCAGTACTTAAAGGGCAGATTGGCCTTTGAAGACACATTGGATCAATTTGTTGAGTTTCAACATAAGAAATACCAGATGATAATCCGGATGAAGAAATAGGAACTAACCATGTCGTCGAAGCAGTCCCTGATGGGACTTCGGCTTGTTGTTGATAACTTGCCGGGACAGATGGTATACCATCGAACATCGTTGGGGTAGCAGTAGGAGGTTCTGCCGCTGCTGTGTCGGATGACACAGTCTTGGATGTCGACGGTTGTTCAGACATATCTAGTCTATCCAAAAGATTTTCTAGCGATTCTACAAGAACTTACGATGAAAAGAGACTAACTTCGAAGATCAACGAGGGAATGGTGATGATTATTCCGTTTAAAATAAATTTTAACGACACTTAGACACAACCTGCTTTTTCAATTTTAAAGAGTCGAGAAAAAGCAAAAGATGACTCTAGTCTCCTTCGATGTTTTAACGAGCCCGAAGTGAAAAATTGCTTAGATGGACTTTTTCCGTTATAGAGTCTGAAAAAGGCCAAAAGGAACTGCTTTGGAGTTCTAGGTAGAGGGTGTGCCAAACTTTTCGCAAAACCGCAGAATACTTTTTAAGGTACGGGCAGTCAATCTTCCTGAATGCTGTGTTCAGTGCATTGCGATCAGTAGGGCGGCCGACACGGCTTCCTAAGGATAAAGGTTTTATGCCTATAGGGGTATCCCAATATATACTCGACGGTACGTGGGAGCACAATCCGTACTGGGGCTATCATCCCTCAGGAGGAATCACCCATCATCAGCGAGATCGACAGTCACCAGGCTTTACGACGCCGGAACACGTCTCTAGCCTAGACCTCTATGTTGTGAGTTAAGTTACAAAGCGTTGTTAAGTTCATTCAATTTATTTTAGGTTGATCTTTCTTAGAATTTTGCCTTTTTGGATCACCACGAGATGTATGATACAATTCCTAAATGCAATCTAAAAGATGATAAGCAAATTTTATCTCTTTTTCAACAATGAAAATCCTAGCTACAAAGGGAAAAGAAAGACACCATCTTTTCTCAAAGAGCAATCAGCACACTCTAAATGCACTTTTCCTAAATCAAGCATGCAAACTATCAAGATGCAAATGCACAATGCAGGTGTTTGTTTTCCGCTCTCTTAATATTGATGCCTAAAAAGAAAGCTTTTTGTACAACTTTGAATTTGCTTTTAAATGACAAATACAAACAAGTTTACTTTTTCGAAATCAGAAAGGGTAGAAGAGAATACAACACTTTACGACTTTCGAAATGAACACTTGTTTCGACACTTAAAAGAGGCAAACTCAAACCAAAAGCAAAAGTAAATGTATAATCAACTGTCAATCAGCCAATGAACTCTCTCCTAAGATCAAAATCAACAGATTTGAATCAAGGGCTACAGGTCGACTATTTCACTCTTGCAAAGGAAAACTGTAAATGACGCCACAAACACATAAAAACACTCGCAGTATTTTTGTACAAAAGGAGGCAGAATTTAAGCAGAGAAAAGGAGTTATCAGACAGGTACCTATGCTGGTTACAGGCTGTAGAAATCAGAGATCAAAACAAGGCAAAACAGAGCAGAGAACCCCAGCTGCACAAGGCCTAAGCTGGATCAGCGCACCCCTAACACAGAGGTTTTGACATTCAGCGCAGGTAGCCTTCACGGGACCTGCGTTGAAATGCAGAACCTCTTCACAGAGTCTGCGCTGAAGCAGAAACGAGAGTTCTTCTCTGGGTTCTGGGTCACAGTTTGCTGATTAATCTACGGTTTCAGGCCAAATAAAAGCAACAAGCAAGGTACAATCAAAGGGATGCTTTGAGGGAGGGCTAAGATCTATCACAAAGGATCATCAAATCATTTGTGAGTCCATTGTTCAGATCATAGACAAATCCAGTGATTGGATCAAAGCAGCAGCTGTCTACTTTGCATCTGAGAATAGCAGATGCAGTTCGATTGTTGCTATTGAGTCTATGAAACAAACAATGATAGAGACACAAATAAAATGACTAAACAGATGTCCCCAGTGGAGTCGCCAATTTGTTGTGGGGAAAAATGCCTATGCAGGACGATCCTATCCACCTAAGGTGTGACAGTGCCTTAGCAACAAACAGAAACAGCTATTCTAGTATTCTTCCTTTATGAATTAAGAATGAAGAGAGATGGATGGACTAACCAGTGTCTTCCGTTTGTCCCTCGATCCGGTTTCTCTTCTCTTTGAGAGTTCCCAGCTACTTGCCTTCTCGCTCGCCCAGCTTCAACAGGTTCCTGCAAGATCACAAGAAGAGAACACTACACAAAGACATAGATTCATATTCATAACTAGTTCAGGATTAGAAATAAACTAAACATACTAATGCAATCATACATCAAAGATACATCAGTATATAGGAGAAACCAAGATAGCTTTATTGATGAATAACAAGGTTCAGGAGGAGATACAACCAAGAGGGCTCCAATCTAGCATCTCCTTCCCAGCAAATGAAATTCCTATCTTCACCTTCCTTCAAAGCATTAAGCACCCAATGATTCCAGTCTCAAACCAACAACAATTCTTTGCAATAACAAAATTCCAGCCTCCTGGATCTCATGGAGGAGAGATCCATATATAGATGTTTGGAGAGAGGATGAGTCAGCTTGAGATCTGACTAGTGTCCTCTCCCTCTGTCAGTTCTTGCTTCCACTTGGAGACTAAGAGCCTCTTACTCATCACTAGTCGAATTCATTGAGGCAAGTGTCATTGGAGAAGATTTTGGAAGCTTCCAGGGTCTTTCCACCTCGTTGAATGAACTTGCCATTTGTCACTTCCCGCTCAGCACACCCTGGTAGTGCTTCTACCTGCGTTGCAGTGCACCTAGCCAGTGCAATCTCTGCATTTCAGTGCAGACAGCTAGTGGAGCCTCTGAATTGATCCTGAATTGACTTGTTTTTGAGCAGTTTCTGGTGGATAACTTCTGTGAATTGCTGTGGTTTGTTAGCCTTGTTCCTCTAGGGGTAGGAACAACATGTTTAGGGACTTTGAATCCCTTGGATTATGGACATTTCATGCTTATAGCTGTAAGGCACAAAAATGTCTATAACAGGAGGTGTGGAAAAAAGATGGTGAAGTATTTGTGTCTCAAGGAAAGTATGCCAATGAGATACTCAGGCGCTTTCACATGGAGAAGTGCAAGCCCATGCAGCTCCTCTACTTAGGAACTGGAGGAAGGAGGATGCTACTTCAGGTGAGGTAGTAGCTGCTACTGTTTATTGATAGCTGGTGGGTTCACTCATGTATTTGGTGAACACACGACCTGACTTATGCTTTGCGTTGAACCAACTGATTCAAGCTATGGTTCAACCTACCAAGCTGTTTTTGAGGGCAATGATGCATGTGCTGAGATACCTCGGAGGCACATCTCAGTTCGGATTGTGGTACAAAAAGACAGAGGGAGTGAAGCTTCAGGGCTTCACAGATGCGGATTGGGTAGGGAGTCCATCAGACTGGAAGAGCACTTCTGGAGGAATCTTCAACCTTGGTTCAGTTGCAGTTCCCTGGTACAACAAGAAACAAAGATCAGTTGCACTTAGCTCAGCAGAGGCTGAATACATGGCTACTAGTCAGGCTGCATGTGAGGCCATTTGGATGTGAAAGATTCTAGTGGGATTGTTTGGTAAGAGGATGGATCCTACAGTGATCTACTGTGATAACCAGAGTTGTATCAAACTCTATGAGAATCCAGTTTTTCATGATAGGTCCAAGCACATTGGTATTCAGTATCACCATCTTTGGGACTGTGTGGTCAAGAGTATCATGTTATTGTTGTATGTTTCGACCGAGGAACAAGATGCAGATATTTTGACGAAGGCATTGCCAAAATGCAAGTTCGAGTTCCACAGAGACAAGATTGGGGTTACTGATAATCCCTTTCTTGTTGAGAGGGAGTGTTGAAAATAGCAACAAGAAATGCTAAAAATATAAATGCTAAAAATAGCACTGCTATAAATAGCAGTTCAGCCAGTGTTGAACATAGCAACAAGGAATGAAAAAATGGAAGTGCTAAAAATAACATTCTATAAATAGCATTTCGGGATACCTTCCTATTTTAGTTAGTCCCTAAACTAAAATAGTGAAGTAAAATTCGAATTTGATCTTAGCAGCTATTTGTAAAATAATTAATTAATTCATCTTGAGTTAATTAGTTAAGGAAAATCAAACATGAAGTCTCTGTGGGGACATGCAATAGTTTCTCCATTATTTGAGGAATTTATCCATCAGTTAAAGAGATATGGATGAGTTGTAATTAGTTCACTCAGTTAATTCAGTCAAGTCTAGTTAGATTAATTTGAACAGTTTGTTGAATTAATGTAAGTTCAGTTAGTTAATGCTTGCATGCATGTAACTACTGCACTTCAGATAACTGAATATTCTCTCATAAATATCTCATGCGTGTCAGTTCATACAGAGACCCAGTTGAGATGAGATGGAGGGGCAGTATACTATCAGTTGCTAGAATATTCCATTGTGAATATTCCTTGCATGTAGAAGGGATTCTTTCCTTGAGGATTTCGCAGTTACTTCTTCAGGTTTTGTGAGTGTGATGAGGCCAATTCACACATGTGGCTTCACTGGACCCCAAGAAAAACTGCACAAGGAAACAAGAGGCTTGGAGGGCTTGAGGATGACATATACTATGTCTATTCAGTCTGTGAGTTTTATTGTTTGATTGCAGAGAGAGAAGGATAGATTGAGATCTGATTCTTTTTGTAACTTGAACAAGATTTCCACTTCTATGATAATATAGAGATTGGGGTTTTAGGCTGAGGCTTTCCCTGGGTTATTTCTTCTGTGTTATGTGTCATTGATTTCTCATTCTCAGTTATATGTGTTCTCTTGATCTTGCTCAATTCGATTAAGCTTCCGCAAAGTGTTGTAGAAGTAGATCTTGTATTGTGTTTTAGTATATTGCATAATCTTTTGATCTACAATGGGAATTTCTACACGAAGTTGTAGCAGGACCACAATAGAAATGCAAGGAGTAAATGCACTAACAACTCGATTCACTGAGTTCACGGTCAGCGGAATGGATGAAAATCTAGATAGCCTAGTGCCACTACCCATCCAATAACCCATGAAATCAAGCAGAAAGATGACAAATCAATAAGCAAACAAAACCAAATGAAAAGAAGTTTTTTAGTGAGGGAGAAAATGGTCTAAAAGGCTTATGGGGTCGAAATCATGAGAGCAAAACACACTAGCTAAGATTGGGGACAAACCCTAATCTTCACTTACGGGCATCGACGCGATTGCCTAACTGACAACAAGTGCCAGAGGGAGGTTGGCGCGACTGTTTCTCAGCATATCACATTGATCGACGCAACTGTTAGCGAATTAAGCGTGCTAAGCAAGGAAGCTAAGAAAAAAAACAATTTTTTTTAAAGCTGGGACCAGATTTGCTACTATGAATTTCAAACTCAAACCAGTAAGCAAAGGAAAACAAACAGAACCAAAGGGAAAAAGTGGAACTAGAAAAGTTCACACAAAACCATGAAATCTCAAACAAACAAACAGAAGGATTGGTTCCCTAGTATGGTCGCCAATTTGTGGTGAAGTAAAATTATGAGTGCGGACACAAACAATTCCTCTAGCCCGATAATGGATCTAGCCACAACCGATACATTCTATGGAATATTTCCTTAGGTTAGAACCAATTAAGAGGGCCTACCTCTTAGTACGCTTATCTCATTTGGTGATGACCTCACTTGCTCACTCCAGCTATCTCTCGTTTCCTTCTTCGAACACCTGAAACAAGTAAACAACAAAAAACAACAACTGTGATGATAGACAAATTGTAATTCAACCTACTTAAAAAGTCAAGAAACATTAAGCCATGAACATGTAAGATGACACATCATGTAGGAAATCAATCGATAGTTTCATATATATTGAATCAAGAAGAGAGTACAACCATTGTCTTGAAATTGTTGTTCTCCTCCAACAAAACCAGGTTCTCACACACTTCTGCTAGCATTCCATGATGGCCTCAATAATGATAGTTTTAAGGCTCTTCCCTTTAGGCTGCACACTAAACCAAATTCACACCTATTCCTCACACAACTAGAGAGATACAACTATGAATAGCTTGTTGTTTACTCCAAACTTAATTAGCACCAGCACCCCAATCTTAACACTTCAACACTAGCTTGTGCTTGGGAAAAAGGGAGGTTTATACATCATGAATGGATGGGAGATGGTTCCTTTTCTCATGGGAGAAGGTCTTATCTCTTGAGGTAGTTCAATCCTTATAAGGGAAAGGAGCCCAAACTAACATTCTTGATCCCATCCAGCCAAACCATTTACCAGACTTCCGTTATAAAGATTCTAGAGCTAGAAGCTTCGGCTCCCTATTTAAAAAACTTTTTGTAAGACGATCGATGCGACTGGAACAAATCTCAGTCGCTCCATTTTATGTTAGGGACAGTGTTAGTGCCTGCATATCGTTGCGAGGAGGACAAGGGCCATTAGCTTCAGTCTTGTAAACTGGGAAAAACAGAAGATTTTGGGGAAAAGGTGCAAGAGGTAATTGTTCTGCTCATGAAGAGGG
The DNA here is from genome assembly GCA_031772625.1 of Pinus tabuliformis. Taxonomy (NCBI): domain Eukaryota; kingdom Viridiplantae; phylum Streptophyta; class Pinopsida; order Pinales; family Pinaceae; genus Pinus; species Pinus tabuliformis. Next base: position 212,068,363 of record CM062807.1, on the reverse strand, counting down.
ACACAATGGGAGTTTCTTCATGAAGGGAAAGCTTGTAGGGTTCACTGTAGATGTCCTCCATGGTCAAGGAACAGAGAGTACATGGACATTGAGAAAATTTTGTGTAACACTTGGGCTTCTTCCACCTCTAGGTCCACTACTTTCTCTGATAGCTTACCTTTCTTCTGCTTCTATGTTTCAGTATGCTTCATTGGGGATGCGCGCACTGGTAACAACTTATTCTGCTTGTCCTTCACGGATTGCTTTGATTGGGATGGTTGGGTTTCTCTAGTAGGGGTATGCTTCGGCCTAGGTGACCTCGGTGCTATAGGAATAGGAGTCAAAGCTTCCATACTTACAACTTCCATGGAAACGGTCTCAGAGAAAACATCGCCAATACTAACAATTCTAGTAGGACTTGGTGTAGACATTTTCTCAAGAATAAGCTTCTAGCTTATTTCAAGAAATTTGGCAAACACGAGGCTCGCGACTAAATCTTCCCAAATTGATTAGTTCATAGGCATGTAGGAATTTGCGAGGTAAGTTCCTCAAACAGAACACCAATGGACATGACTCACAAGTAGATCACAGATCAATACACCAGTATTGTTGATGTGGTTAAAACCCTCAAAGAGGGAAACAGTCCATGGCCTGAGCCAATGCGACCACTTTAGGCAATTTATTAATAAAAGAATGAAAATTTACATAAGCTTCTCTCATGAAAGGTCACCCTACAAATGACCCTCCATGCTCTTTAAATAGAGATCATGGACCAATTGGGTGTTAAGCCACAGATCAAGTGTTGGTAATATGAAGGAGACAATGAATCTTCGAATCACTACATATCGTGACCATTAGATTGTAAGTTACAAAAGTACATAGTAAAGAAACACACTTTACCTAACTCTACACTAGACCAAGTTATACTTAACTATTTCCTATGTGTTGGAATATCCTAACATCCCCCCTTAAGAGCAACTTTGGATAGGATTGAAGGATGTACAAATATGACATAATAGGAGAAGGAAGGAGGAATTAGGGCCTATCCCCCCTTAGTGACAACTTCCTGAACTCCAACCATAAATTGAAGTTTATTAAACTTCGCCATTGTGAGAGCCTTTGTAAAGATGTCTGCAACTTGATCATATATTAAATAATATTGCACTTCAAGAACATGGTCGTGAATGAGCTTTTTGATGAAGTGCATGTGCAGTTTGTTAGGTTCCTATACCAATAGGAGTCATAATTTTTGAATGGCTGAGATTAAAACTGTAATATGTACATACTTTTGATTTCTGCAAGTGTTTTCCATATTTAAAGAATAAAAAAATGTAAAGAGGGTATGTCCTAAAATAAAAATCAAAGGACAAAAGAATAAAAAGGTAAAAAAAAAAAAAGATGAAAAATATGAACCCCAAGAAAAGAAAAGACCATGAAAGTGTGTAAGTCAAAAGTCTACTACTATTTACTTTTTGTGCAAAATCAATGATTTTGTGTAGCTTGTAATCTTTGCCACAATCCATGATATTCAAAATGTTTAAACTTGACTATTTCATGTTTCAATTTGATGTCCATAGATAGAGAATAAAATCTGACCAAACTGTTTAATGTTGGCAGATAAGTAGATAGGTAGAGTGAATAAAACGAGCTCAATTGTTTAATCTGAGCCCTTAGATGTAATAAGGTTAGGTTTAGTTAGTTTCCCATTCTGAAGAAAAGAAAAATGTTTGATAAGGGTTTTCTAGCTCAAATGCACCCTAATAAAGAGAAGTAAAAATGGTAGGATGAGTAGATGGGTAAGTAGTAGAAAGGTTGCAAAATTTTGATGATTGATTAGACAAAAGTATGTGTATCATCTTTTTCCATCATAAAAGTTCCAAATGTGAATGGACACTCAAGTATGCAGATGGATATCAAAGTCAATTAATTGATTTCCCTCATTCATTTTACCTTTTACTTAACTAATTTCCCAAAATAAAGGTCAAAGTATTCAAAAAACCCTAAGTCAAAGAGGCTCAGAGAATTTCTTTGACTTTTGGAGAGACCGAACCCTCGGCTCAATGACTTATAGGCTATAAGTACTAAATCCCCTCATAAGCATTCATTCTCCCCCTCAGACTAGTCATCTTTCCTAATAATATTCTTTCCAAAGGTTAAATGACTTTTACCTAGGAAAAGTATTCATTCCCCCTACATAACCCATTTTCATATCAAAAAGCCAAAAAAACATTATACCCTAAGTATTTATGTGATTCATATGCCTAGGGTATGGTTCCCCTTCCAGTCATTTAACCAAATTATTAATGTATTTATTAAATTCCTAATAAAACCCGTTTTCCGTATATATATTAATTCCCGCAATAGTTATTAATCCCACCCTATTTTAATTATATAAACTAAATTTTCTACCCCGAGACCCACTAACTAATTAATCCTAGATTAATTAGTTAAAAATCCCAATTAAATCTCACTTGATGCCTTAACCCCGCCTTAATCATGCATTAAAACTAAACCATCGCGCTTAATTACCCGTCGGGCCCCTCCATTACCTTCCATGCAACTCCTGCGCCCGACTACTACATGATCTCTCCCCTCCCCATCTGACGGCCCATGTTGATTTCAGAAGGGCCTGAAATCCAAACGATACCCATCAGAAATGGGCTATTTTCCGATGTGCCCCCGAGGCGACACGGTGTTCGATGAATGGAATCTGGTGGCCTCCCCCCCAATACCGCCAAGCGTCCAAAGGCTCTGCAAAGTAAAACATTTACCACCAGCCCACTACTCGCCAAAACAACCACTATTCACCCTGCTACATGACAAATGGTCACTGTTCACCCGTAGGTGCCAATTTGAATTTTCGTGCATAAATCTAAAAAATCCCCAAATCATTGTTTTTATCGTTATTTCAACTGAAAACTTCTGTGAACATCCAAGCTATCAACCCATGTACAATTTCACACTGAAGACACTACAAAGCTCCCAGATCACCTTCCAACCTTCTTAAAGCTTTTTCAACTATTCATAATTTCCATTCACTTGGTTCAGACGTAGTTTCTTCAAACTCCAGGTATTTAAGCCAAAATCCATTGAAAACCCTGTCAATTTCCGAACCAATCACTAAGTTTTCTTAATTGAAATTAAAGGGAAACTATAGTAACTGAAACCCACCTGGAATTGAACCACCATTACCTTAAAGACTGAAAATTCATCTTCCCCATTCTTAAATCCACAAGAACTAAGAATGGATGCCCCAATTGCCATGGATGTTAGACCAATTACCACTCCTCACCTCAATATGCACTACCTTCCCCTTGTTGATAAAGATTTCCAAATCAAGGACACCTCTGTCCATGAATCCCCACTCAAATTATACTGACGATATAGAGACCAATACCTAAACCATGATGATAAAATAAGTCTTTTGGAGTCTAATTTGCCCAAGTATAAATTTCCTGAGGTACACATCTTTCCAGAAATTGTCCATTATTGCGATGCAAACTACATTCCCAGTCAAAGAGCAGTGATGTCCCCTGACCAAACCATACTTTTCACCATCATTTCCAAGTCAATCAATGAAATGCTGCAACTACAACTAGGGCAAAACTTAACCCCTATTTCAATTGCAGACCTACTAGACAGATTCCCCAAGCTAAGCACTGCAAAGCTTGCTGAAATGTTCCAAACTTTTATTGTAGCAGAAAAACATATCCTGAAAGATCCTCCCCCATATGTATATACCATATTTTCTCAATTTGGCCAAGACATCGTAGCAATGATATCAAGTATATTAGGCTATACTACCAGTGAATACATAAATGTAATCATCTTAGCCTTCATGTCCATTTTCGCTCCAGGACAGCCCCCTGCTGTCATGTATGATTATGCCAAGTACATAGCTGATAGGATGCATGAACAATTTCTTAGAATGAGTAATGAAAGAGTATTCAAGTATTCTTCAGTTTTATACCATCTTTTTCTATATTACCAAGCTGACAAGTTCCCCTTCACTCTCCAAAAGCTTGATACCAAAGGTCATCCTAGGTCAGTGATTTTCTGGACTCCTTTGATCCATAAGTATGACTCACCATATCCATACATAGACTTCATAGATCTTTTTGTACATCCTGTAGTGACCATGCTGCTAGGAAGTCCTCCTCCAAGAATCAGTTCAGATATCAGGAGGATCCTGCAGCTTTCAAAACAACACAAAGTGGGAGATTGGTACTTGTACCAAAATCACATAGAAATTAGGATCTATGGCTGTGAGTTGGCCCCATATAAACTACCCAGATACCTCCCAATGAGGTTGTTTTCTCTAGAGTACTATAGGCAAATATTTAATTCAGATGAGGTGCATTTTGTTAAAGCCAAAAAGAAGGCCTAGCTCAGAATCAAAGATAAACTAGGCCCCTTTGTGTGTAATAGACGAGAAGCTAGAAAAGAAGCAGAGCAAATCCTTTAAAGACTTAAATTAAAACAAAGTTTCATGTGGAGATATGATCCTTGTGACTTCATCTGCAACAGAAGACAACCCCCTACTATCATGTATGATTATGCCAAGTACATAGCTAATAGGATGCATGAATAATTTCTTAGAATGAGTAATGAAAGAGTATTCAAGTATTCTTCAATTTTATACCATCTTTTTCTATATTACCAAGCTGACAAGTTCCCCTTCACTCTCCAAAAGCTTGATACCAAAGGTCATCCTAGGTCAGTGATTTTCTGGACTCCTTTGATGCATAAGTATGACTCACCATATCCATACATAGAGTTCATAGATATTTTTGTACATCCTATAGTGACCAGGCTGCTAGGAAGTCCTTCTCCAAGAATCAGTTCAGATATTAGGAGGATCCTACAACTCTCAAAACAACACAAAGTGGGAGATTGGTACTTGAACCAAAATCACACAGAAATTAGGATATATGGTTGTGAGTTAGCCCTATTTAAACTGCCTAGATACCTCCCAATGAGGTTGTTTGCTTTGGAGTACTACAGACAGATAATAAATTCAGATGAGGTGCATTTTGTTAAAGCCAAAAAGAAGGCCTAGCACAGAATCAAAGATCAACTAGGCCCCTTTGTGTGTAATAGACGAGAAGATGGAAAAGTAGCAGAGAAAATAATTCAAAGACTTAAACTAAAATAGAGTTTCATGTGGAGATATAATCCCTGTGACTTCATCTGCAACAAAAGAAATAAAAACAAGATGGCTCCCACCGAATCCCTGAGATAGAGAAATATGCAAATCAATTGGAATGGGTGGAGAATAATTTAGTGGACATGGATAGCACTGAAGTTGCATTTGAAAATGCTCTAATTGATCTAGAGAAAAGGCTTGATGAGGGTTCTTTCCTGCAGGTGCCAAGAGAATCTCAAGCCCAAGGAGAATCTCAAATCCAAGGAGAATATCAAATCCAAGAAGAATCATAGGCACAAAGTGAATCACATATAGAAGAAGAATCTTAGGTGCAAGAAGAGTCAGAACAACCAAGCCTATCAGAGGAATTAAATCAAACAGGTATACTAGAGCCCAACATGAGTACTCCCCCTACCTTGCAAACTCCTCTAAATGAGGAGAAAAGCCTCAAAAGAAATAGGGAAGAGGCCACTACATCAGGCAAAGCAACCACACAGACATATGCAGAGACCAGCCTAGTCAAAAGGCAAAGGTTAAATCCTGTCTCTGAACAGGAATTCATAGAAGAAACAGTTGGGGCCACTAGCACAGAAAGGGAAGGAAGTAGGCATGCCACTCCCTGTGGGGGAACATTAGAACCTTCCACATCTCACACTCAAATGTTGGAAAGGCAACAGAGTGTTGAAGTGTCCTCATTTAGGATGCCAGCTAGTAGAAACCAAGACATAAGGGAAAGATACAAGGATATAAAAGAATGAGAGGCTAAAAGCCTAGACTTATGCACAATACCTAAAGATGGCACCTACAAATCAGACTAGGCTTATGTCAGCCTATGATGTGAAAGAAGGCAAAACGCAGATGACATTTGTGAAACCTACCACTCAGCAACCAAGAACAACAACATAATTCAATAAGATAGATTTCGAAGTACTGGCAAAGGACATACATGCTATTGACCAGATTGAGCTGCATAAGCAGACAGCGGAGATGATTTACTCCACCTGGACAAGGAAAGCCATCGCAGATCACCAGTTGTAAAACTCCCTGAATAACATATCAGCTTAGTTCCAATTAGAGAAGGCCCCTTCACAGGAAAAAGACACCAAAATCAAGTCCTTAGAGGACATAATCATTGTGTTGGGAAACAATCCCAAAGATGTAAAGGCCACCGAAAGACTGATAAATAAGAAGAAATATGACATAGCTGCTTTGAAGAAACAACTCAAGATTCCACCATTACATCATCCACAAATAGAAGAAGTCATAGAGATACAAAAAGGACAAGAAGAGCTTATGGACCTGATCCTAAAGCTAAATGACTGGTTGAAAGAAACAGAGAAAGAGTTGGACACATTGATTCAATCCAAACAAAGTGACTTGGCCACCACTTCTAGGACTGCCATTCCCACCATTTCTACTGCAGTTCCTTTAACATTGGCAGCATCACTGGCACCCACAGCTCCACCTACCACAACACTGCCTATCACTACTAAATCTACAACAATAGGTGCTTCAATAGAAAAGACAATAGAGCTGGTAAAAGCCATGGAGGATATGTCAATCCAAGCAATAGAACTTAAAAGGCTTAAGGAGAAAGTGGAAAACTTAGAAACTGACTGTAAACTTGCCCAAATACATCAGAGAGAAGAAACATAGAAATCCCTAAGGATGGGTGAGAAGATTATGGTACTAGAAAAATATTTAACTCTGCAAAAGCCACTAGGACAAACCAAGGAGATGCTCTGGGCCAATATCATTGACTCTGTCAATGGTAATTGGTGATGAATTCAAGTAATATTTGAGAAAACTGAATTGGTAAAAGTGGCCACTGAAGCAATTCAAAACGTAAGGGAAGATTTAGGAGACCAGCCTAAGGATGCTAATCGACTCATTCACTGCCTGAATAGCAAGAACAGACATGAGCTTAATGATCTTGGTGTAGAGGAGAGAAATGAAGCCATCATAGAAGTCAAAAAGGTTCTTTCCAAAAGAAACCTTATGGTTAACCTAGAGGGAAAATGACATAACATGCAGGTGGGCATTGATAGATTCATGGCCAAGTTTCAAATTTTGAGGGATAAAGGCCTTCCCAATCCTATGGTCATCCATGATAAACTTATGACCCAATTGGACTACACTGACATATTAAGGAAGTTGGCCAAGGAGCAAGCAAGCACTTCAGGTATCAAAGGCTTGCCAACAGGGAAAGTATTGTATGATACTTTGGGGAATATGTCTTTTCTAGAGCATGAGGTGAAACATCTGTTTGTCACCAAGCCTAATTTTTATAGATACACGGAGGTAGACAAAATCTATAGAAGAATGCTCAAAGTAAAGTTACCTGAGGATGAATGGTGGGAAAAATGACGGATTTACTATAAGTTACCACAGTAAATCTAAAGGAAACCAGATGAAACAGGTGAACAAGGTCAAAGAGTAGTAGGTTAAAGAGTATCTGTAAAAGATTAAAGATAAAGATGATTCCAGCGTACAAATATCAGCCAGCTTAAAGGGCTCAAAATTCAACTGCAACAGCCAACACTACCACAATAAGAGGGATAGCATGATGCAGTTTTCCATCTGTCTCTATCTTCATGCTTGAAGATATTTTTATTTCCTTAATTAAATCTCAAACTGTTATGAGATATTTTGTAATATTTTTTGTATAAATACTTCACATTTCGAAGTATTTAGGGTGGATTCAAAGACATTTCTGTAGACTTTTATCTAAAATCAAAGTGCTATTATATCAAAACTGGATTGGCTTGCTGGATCATGGAATAAAGCTTAGATATTTTTTAGGATTCTTTTGTAAAGTGGAAACCAAATAAGTATTCTCTCATGTGCATTATTGTTTTTCTTTATGTTTCTTAATAATAATATGTGTTTCTATGAAATCTGAATGGTAAACTAGGAATGATATTTCAGAACTTGCTTTAATAAACTCTGTCTTGACTGTTTACATTCTTAATGTTTTTTGCTAAACTATCTTAGTTACGGAATTTTTAAATGCTCCCTTACTTCTATAGTTTCCCCCCCTAGTCTATAGCAAAAGATTCTTAATTGCCCTTTGTTCATGATTACCTGTTTCCTTTCATTTTGATCCGGTCTAAGGATTCTTCATTTTCCTTTCACCTTGGTTAGCACCATCTCATCCATTAAACCTGAAGATTTTCCTTTTGTTTTGCTCGCCTGCCTTGTGAACATTCCCTTTAATGATCTGGTCCAGTTAAGCTATCCTTTGATTGAATCCATATCCCAATGGCTTGAAGACCTAGCTCTATCCATCTGTTCTAAGAATTCCACTACCCAACTTTCAATCCAAAATCAAAATCCTCACAAACACTATGAACTAGTCTGAAATATAATAAAAACAAAGTTAAATCATAAAGAGAGAGCCCTCTCTGGACTTAGGTTGGCTAGAACCTAAGTCTAAAATATTGGTTTGTGGTTACCTTGGATTATTCCCTCTTTTGATAACTTCTAGGGAATGCTTCTGAGTGATAAAATAGTTCAATGTGTTTGTTGTGCTGATGTTGGATTGGATCTTTGCATAGTTGAATGGAACTTTGATTATCACACCAAAGTGTAGTCGGATGTTGCTGTTGAAAGCCAAACTCTGACAGGATCTGACAATGCCACAGGGCTTCCTTACTAGCTTCTACGGCACCACAATACTCTACTTCTGTTGAAGAAAGACAAATGGCACTTTGTTGCTTGCAAGCCCATGTAATAGGTCCTAAACCAGGAGTGAACACATAACCTGCAGTAGACTTCCAATCATCAGGGTCACCATCCCAATTAGAATCAGTGAAACCAACTAATAGAGGAGATGCTTCTGCACTGTGAGGAATCCCAAACTGAATTGTACCTCAAACATAACGAAGTATTCTTTTAGCTTATTTCCAATGACTTTCATGTGGGTTTTACATAAACCGAGCAATAAGGCCAACAACAAAGGAAAGGTCAGGATGAGTATGGGTTAGATACAAAAGTTTTCCTACAAGTTTATGGTATAAGGTAGCATCAAATTCAGGGGAAGTACAAGTGACTGAAAGGGAGAAGGGGCTGGCTTACAGTCTTCCATGTGAAAATTGTGTAGATGATCACATGCATACTTGGACTGGGAAAGGGAAATACCTTTCCTTGGATTGCAAGACTTGAAGACCAAGAAATAATGCAAGTATCCTACGTCTGTCATTTCAAACTTATAAGGTTGGACTTCACATGGTTTATAAGGTTGGGATCATACCAGTAAGGATAATATCATCAACATAAGGAACAAGAAGGATAAGGGACTTGCCCACTTTCTTGGTGTAGACATTATTATCAGAATGACACCTAGAAAATCCAGTTTCTAAAAGAAAGCTATCCATTTTTGCATACCAAGCCCGAGGGGCTCGCTTGAGACCATAAATGGATTTCTTAAGCTGACATACAAGGCTGGAGTCTGTTTGTATAAAGCCAGTAGGTTGTTCCATATAGATTTCTTCATGCAAGTCCCCATGCAAGAGGTAGCAAGGGAAAGAACAAGGTGGATAGAGTTCATTTTGGCAACAGGGGAGAAGGTTTCAGTATAGTCAATGCCTTCAACTTGTGAAAAAACCTTAGCAACAAGATGAGCTTTATGTTTATCAACTTTTCCATCTGGTCCATACTTGATTCTGTAAACCCATTTGCATCTAACAAGTTTTTTGTCCCTTTGGAAGGGGAACAAGATCCCATGTATCATTTTCCAATAATGAACGATATTGTTCATTCATAGCTATGTCCCAATCTGGATGGCCTAAAGCTTCTGCAAAGATGTCAGGATCATAATTAGCTGAAGCTTGAGCCAGTAAAGAAGAGGCTCTATCGAACTAAGAATGTGTATGTCGTTGATCTCTAGGATCACTGGTAAGAGCACTTGCTGCTTCCCGAGTAGCACGAACCCATTTTGGAAGCTGAGGAGCTGAAGGAGGATCCAGAGAAGGTCGGGGATGATTTTCATCCTCACTGTCATCATCTGAAGAAGAAATATTTTCAGAAGTAGAAGGGATAGAGAGAGGTGTCACATTCGTTGAACTAGGCTCATAGGATGATATATTTTTAGAAAAATTTACACCTCTTCTAATGATAACATTTTTGGACTTAAGTGGAATAAGTCTGTATCCTTTGACATCTTCAAAATATGCAGAAAAAAACATTTTTCACTCTTAGGTTCTAAAGCTTTATGTTTCTCATCTGGAATATGGGCCCATGCTTCACTTCCAAAAACACGAAAATGACTTACATATGGTTTAATTAAGCTCTGTGCTTCTTCTGGAGTGATATTCTTTAAAACCTTTGTAGGAGTGTGATTTATTATGTAATTTTCACAGTTAATTGCTTCTGCCCAAAAATTAAGACTAAGTCCTTTAGATTGAAGCATTCAATTAACCATTTCCTTTAAGGTGTGATTCTTTCTTTCAGCTACACCATTTTGTTGTGGAGTATATGGAACAGTATGTTGCATTTGAATTCCATTCTCAGTGAAAAAGTTAATGAATTTGTTGTTAACATATTCTCTGCCATTATCAGATCGTAGCTTAAGAATTTGATGTCTAGATTGTTTTTCAACAAAGGCCTTAAGGGCCAAGAACATGTTAAATACTTCACTCTTGAGTTTTAAGAAGTATACCCAAGTGCGTCTGGAGAAATCATCAATGGAAGTTAAGAAATACTTGTAGCTAGAGAATGAAACAACTGGAAGTGGAACACATAAATCACTATGCACAAGCTGTAAAAGGGCTGAGGCGTGCCAAGAGACACATTTTTCAAAACTATCCCAATGATGTTTTCCGAGTACACATCCGGAACAAACACCATCTCTGCAAGATACGATTGGAAGACTTGTGACCATATTTTATTTACATAGATTTTGAAGGGAGCGATAGTTTAAGTGACCAAATCGCTCATGCCAAAGTTTGCTCACTTCATCATTATGAGCAAAAAATACCGAGGGAATATTTGATGACCCAAATTTGTTAAACTTATGCAACCTTGTAGAATCATCAACAATGCCAATAGCTAAAATCTGTCTAGGACCTCTTAGTTCCTTAATTACAACATTCTGAGGTGAAAATTCAACAATTTTACCTTCACCTGAATGAATTATCTGATATATAGATAGAAGGTTGCAGGATAAGGTTGGAACACATAATACATCATGAAATTGACCATTGTCCATATGAACAATTCTAGTCCCTATAACACTAAGAGATCTATCATCACCAACATATGTATTTTTGGTGTTACAATCATTTAAAGAAGAAAACATGGCTTTGTTTTTGGCCATGTGATAAGAAGCTCCAAAATGAATGAGCCACTCATGAGAATTAGAAGAAGATACATTTAGTGCATATCCAGACTGAGATGTTTGACAACCACATGCAGAAAGTGCTATTCCTGAAGATGAAGTTGAAGTTGAAGAGTGCTCCAAATGGATGTTATGCTTCTTCATTGTTGCTTCCAAGGCTTCCATCTTCTTAAAGCATTTGGATTATAAGTGGCCATCTCGATTACAAAAGTGGCAATGTCTATCAGTCTTCTTCCCTTTATTTCTATTTGCCTTATCATTTTGTTGAAATGATTTTTCATTTTGAGGTTGAAATTGCTTAGGACCCTTGTTTGGTTTACGACCATTCTTTTTAGGATATGACTTCTTAGGATTGTTTGGATTTGGTTGCTGCTGGGCAGCTAAGGCTTTCTTAGAAGAGTTTCCAAGATTAAGAAGAACAAGGTGTAAGAGTTTTTCTTGTTCTCTTATTAAAGAATCACAAAATGAATCAAAGGAAGAGGACTTGTAGTCTTGTCCTTGAGAAATGAAGGCTTCTCTTGTAGAATGGAAGGTGGAAACAAACACAGAGTAGGCTGGTCTCAACTTAGTAAGAATGGAATAGATAAGTTTACCATCTTCTTTCTTAACCTTAACACCTTCCAAGAGAAGTCTAAGGGTCTTGAACTTGGACAAAAAATCTTCAATGGAAGAAAAATTATTGGGGTCCAGTGTAAGCAACTCATTTTCGAGTTGATGGGATCTAAGTTCATTTTTAATTCCAAAAAATTTAGTGATCTGTTTCATTACTTTATTAGGAGTATCAAGTTCTGTGATATGGAATCTAAGTTCTGGAGAAATAGACATCCTTATCAACCCACATGCTTGATCTTTCCTGTTTTCCAATTTGGATACCTTATCTTCATCTTTCGCTTTGGTTTCTTGGCCTGAGGCTATTCTGTAAAGACCTTTACTTCTAAGTAAATCCACAATGTAGGACCACCATTGGAAGTAGTTAGTGCTGTCAAGAATAACTTGGCATGGACATTCCATTTTAATAGAAATTGAAGCTATAGATGCTGAAACTAAGTGTTACAATGGAAAGATCTCGAAAAATTAGGCTCATTAAAAAAAAAAACAGCTTCCGGATGAAGAAGTTATGGCTTTTTGAAGAAAAGTTGTTGAAGATGTCGACGAAGTGCGGGAATGTGTGGAAATCAATGATAATTCTATATTTAAAAAAAATCTGCCCCCTTTCAAAACTTGATCTAATTAGCTCAACAAAGAGAAAGACTTGAACTCAAGACCTCTATTCTCATAAAGTAACTTTGGACCAAGAGAGCTAGTTTAAAAGGTTAGTAATTTTTGGAAAAGAGGAAGGGGGAGGGGGGTTTCTTTTTTTTTTTAAGTCATCGAAGCTTTGGGGTGTGTGCTTACTTGAGAAAGATATTTTTGCTAGCAAAAAAAAAAACCACAAAACCCAAAATGGACATATCAAAAAAAACAAACCTTATGGTTTGAAGTTAGCTTTACCTGGAAACTAACAATTTTCCTCAATGTTTCTGATTTTACAAGATCACACTAAGGCGTGGCGGAAAAGAGCATATGCATGAGAAAAATCCTTCCTTACTGATTCTGATTTTCCCAGATCGCACGAAGATGCGGGAAAAGAGCATACGTAGAAATGAAAGGTATAGATTTGGTAATAAAAAAAACAAAGAACTAAATAAACTGAAATAAACAGAGAGAAAATAACTAAAAACTGCAAATAAACACTGTATACCTCCAGATCTTAAATATGACGTAACTAGGGCTACCGGAAACCTTTTCGCGTCAAATGAAAGGGGTTCCTCCCTGGAACAGATGCTCCTAACATAGTAGAGCAGTCCTTTCGGCCCGAAAGAAGTCAGTAACAATAGATCTAGGAAACGACAGTCAGATGCAGTTCTACCGACTTCAGATTTGGATCACCAATGGATGCGGCCCTCAAATAGCTCTTATACCATGTAGGAATTTGCAAGGTAAGTTCCTCAGAAAGAATACCAAAGGACACCACTCACAAATAGATCACAGATCAATACACCAGTATTGTTGACGTGGTCAAAACCCTCAAAGAGGGAAACAGTCCATGGCCTAAGCCAACGCAACCACTTCAGGCAATTTATTAATAAAAGAATGAAAATTTACATAAGCTTCTCTCATGAACGGTTACCCTACAAATGACCCTCCATGCTCCTTAAATAGAGATCATGGACCAATCGGGTGCTAAGCCATGGATCAAGTGTCAGTAATACCGAGGAGAGAATGAACCATCAGATCACTACATATCATGACCATCGGATTGTAAGTTACAAAAGTACATAGTAAATAAACACACTTTACCTAATTCTACACTAGACCAAGTTATACTTCACTATTTCTTATGTGTCAGAATATCCTAGGAAGGCAAAAAATAACTAAATTCACTAATACTTATGAGAGCGCAAAGTGTTCTCTATTGGACCGACACACATAGTTTATAGGGGGTTTTGAATTTAAATCTGATCATTCCCCCAAATTTCTAATAATAAATGTTGTTTTGGGGGCAGATATTCAAATATTTTTTCTTCAAATGTCACCACCCTACTCCACTTAACCATCTTCTGGCCATCAAGTACAATAACTCCAACAGTCACTTTCCTACACGATTCCTCACCCATGGTGCAACGTCTTGAGTGAAGCTTTATGGGTTGTATTTTCATCATTCTCCCCACAGCCTGCTCACTGCATTGTCCTCCAAACTGAGCAATCTAGTTTATAGTCCCGCGCTCCCTTGCAACTGCCTAGAGCACTAAGACTATCCTGCGGCCATATAGCCATTGTGTAGTATCCCTTGTATACAATTTCAACTTGCTCCCATTCTCTCTTCCCGGGAAGGGTTCCCCATTCAGCTTCGTGAGCTAAACTGCACCTCCATCTGTAATTTCTTTGACAATATATGGCCCTAACCAATGCATCTAGAATTTACCCAAAAATTTAGTGCATTTACTATCATATAATAGGACTAGTTCATTTACCTTAAATGTGAAAAGCTTGATATGGTGATCATTCCATGCTTTTTCACGTTCCTTCTGTACTTTTTGATGGAATCATGCCAAAAATCAATCTTCTTCGAGATCCATCAGCTGCGTAAATCGTTCCTCCAAGGCCTTGCGATCTGCCATATCCGTCAGGGCTTCAATGCGCAAACTAGGTACAATATACTCCATCAACATTACAACTTCGACCCCATATACTAATCTGAATGACGTTTTCCCTGTCATCTTCTTATAAGTAGTCCTATAAGCCCATAGTACTATGGGTATGTGCACTTCCTAGTCATTTCGTTGCACATTGCAGATCTTTGTCAACTCATTCTCAAAATCTTATTGAAGGGTTCAAGAGTCCCATTGGCCTTTGGGTGATACGGTGTACTCTTCTTATGGGATACCTGGAGTTCTTCAGTCAATGTGCTGATCGTTTCATTTAGAAAGTGCGTACCTCTGTCACTCATTAAAACTTTAAGGTAGCCAAATCTAGTTAATACATATTCAAACAAGAATTTTTTTATTGTAGCCCCTATCCAATCCTTAACCAGCTGTGCTTCCACCCATCTAGTGAGATATTCCATTGCGTGATAATAAATCGTGCATCTGTTTTCTTTCTTGGGGGCTGAATTGGCCCAACCAAATCAATTGCCCATTTTTCAAATGGTTGCAAAGATACTTGAGGATGTAATGGCAACTCATCCCTTCACGATGATTTGATGGTTCTTTGACATGCATCACATGCCTTACACTATGCCTTGGAGTCCTTGTGCAAGGTTGGCCACCATAGACCTGCGCGTAAAATATTCTACATAGTTTCCTTGCTTGCGTAATGACCTCTCATAGCTCCCCTGTGAGCTTTAGCGATAATGATATCTTGCTCAAAATATGGCACATATGTTCGCAATATTCATCTGCACCCATCTTATACAGATGTCCTGCAATGAATAAAAAATCTACCGTGCGCACTACTAATTCCTTCTTTTTCTGACTTGTATATCCTTTTGGTGCCATCCCCGTAGTTAAGAAGTGAATAATATCAGCAAAATGATCACCCACTACAAGCACCACAAAGAGATATGCATCTGGCAACCCTTCCTCCAGATTATTAGGATTCTCGCCTGTTTCGATCCACGATAGATGGTCAGGTCCTTCATGTAACCTCCCTGGATCCACAATGACTTCAAACTCATACTCCTGAAATAATAGCAACAATCTGCAGATATTCCCGCCCAACACAAGGTTATTGACCAGGTATTTCAAGGTAGAATTATTTGTGTATATCTTGAGATGCACTCCTAATAGATAATGCTTGAATTTTTGCACCACGTACACCATGGCCAATCCTTCACGCTCAGTCCTTGAATAATTCTTCTTAGCCTTTGATAACTTCCTACTTGTAAAAGATACAGGATAGTCCATTTCTACTTCACCTGCCTACGTTAACATTGCACCCAACACAATGCAAGAGGCATACACATTTACATGAAACTCCTTTTTCCAATCAGGGAATACAAAGATTGGCGGAGTGACTATCTTTTCTTTCAATACATCTAAGCTGCACTAACATTCTTCATCCCAAAAGAATGTTGTGTATTTCTTCAGTAGTTTCTCCATGGGCACACTAATTTGAGCATAATATTTGATAAATTTTCTATAATGTCCCATATGTCACAGCATCGCATGCAGCTCCTTGACGTTCCTCGGGGCCTCCAAATTCACACTTATTATAATCTTTGCAAGGTCCACCATTAATCCTTTCTTGCACACCACGTGACCCAACAAGATCCCAAAATGAACACAGAATATGCATTTCTTCAAGTTCAGTGTGGTCTGGTATCTGCAAAATGTATCCAACATTAGGCACAGACTTCTACATGCCACTTTACTAATTCGAACACTGTCCAGTCATCAAAGTAGACTTCTAGGAACTTATGAATGAACTCCTTGAACATTGTTATGACTACGCAGGAAAATATTGCAGGCGCATTCATGAGTCCAAACAACATCACAGTGTATTGAAAACAACCCCACTCTGTCACGAAGGTCATTTTGCTCCTATCCTTAAGCGTGATCTTAATATGATGATACCCACAAAACCCATCAGTAAAGGAATAAGCCTCCTTCCATCCAACATTGTCTAACACTTAATATGTAAATGATGTTGGAAATGGGTCGTGAACACACGCATCATTAAGCTTTCGCATATCTACACAAATCCTCATTTCACCCTTTTGTTTCTTCTCCTGAATCACCATCGGGCTCACCCAATCAGATTCTTCAACTGGTTCTATGATGCTAGCCTCCAACATCTTCTCCAACTCTTGGAAAACCTTTTCCTTGTACTTAGGATCAAGGTGATACGGCCTCTATTTAATAGGCTTGACATCCGGCTTCAAAGTGATCTTCATAACCCCCAAATAACCAAATATGCCCTTCAAATCGGAAAAATTAGTGGGGAAGAGATCTTGGTATTCGCGGAGTAACTTAACGACTTTATGCACGGTAGCATTGTCCCAACAATTTTCAATTTTTGTGAACTTTGGTTCTCCTTCATTGTTAATGTTTACCTGCTTTGTCTTCAACAACGCGATGATGTCCAGGTTGTCTATTTGTGGGCCTTCGACTTGGTGATGCCCTTATGCCTTTGGAATATTAATGTTTCTTAGATATTCATCTTCCTCTTCAGTGGCCACATTATATCATTCCAGCGCATGGCACAACTGGGTGCTCCAGTCTGGTTGGATCCATTCCATAGGTTCTTGCGGCATTCTAAAGATCTCTTATAGTGCTTCATCGATGCTTGAGAAGGCGTCTTCAAATTTGAAGGTCAATAAGACCCTTCCTTCAATATATCCCACTTCGCGGTGCCATGGTAGAGCTTTGTTTCTAGATACCAGTTCATGTGAATTGTATCTGAAGTATGGAAAAATATGTTTACCCACTCTGGCTGTGGTTTTTTCCCCTATGCTTTAGTCCATATTGCTAGGTGATCACACGGATCATCCCTTCCATTATATTTCTTAGTCATTCTAGTGTTAACACACCCAAACCACAACTTCATCATTCTTTTGTAATCTTTCCATCTAGTAAAGCTATCCTAATGTGTTCCCCACCATCATGCAGGCGTAGCGCGGAGTGCCAACTCTAATGCTTGGAAGCAGTGATCCTCAAGGACTTCATGCTCAAATTCATCTAAAAGTATATTTACATCAGTTAAACTATTGTAATAGGGTAATTTCCTTACCTCCAACGAAACATAGTGCAACAACTTCATCATCATATTGCATCACAATGTAGACACTTCATGCAAGAGATTTTGCCAATGCTCCAACTCTTCGTCTAAATCAGAGGTGCAGGAACTCTCTCAGTCCCATGCAATCCGTCCATCTGCTATTGGATTGATCTAGTCTTGGTCTCACGTTGTTATTTTGTAGATTTGATCTAGTTCATCAACACTTTTTTCATAATTGTGGGTTGTTTTAGTATATCACACCCCTTCCGCAGGGTCCAACAGTACTACAACCCGAACCAATTTTCTTTCAAATGACATTTTCCACTTCTTCAAATTGATGACCCCATTCATAGCAATGGCTTAGTCAATTCCCAGGAGTGCGGGGTATGGATTACTGTCATCGACGACTTCTATAACCTCAAAGTTGGTCATTGTGCTCCCACCTTCTATATCAATTGTTACTCCATATAATTGTCCCATGGGGATGGTTTTCTACTAGCTTTCCATTCTAAGCTGAATAGGAGACCACTTCAGTGTAGGTATCCCCATTCTTTACCATGTGTTTTTTGGAAATACATTCGCATAGGACTCTAGATCCAAAATGACCTGGTCCATCTCATAATCACCTATCTACGCAGCGAGCCTCATCTCGCGCCCTGTTCGTGCCTTATGACCACCCACTATCCATCAGGGACCTTCTTTTTCTAGTGCATTTGTTTATTAATTCATGCAGGCCTTCCATATCTTTGCTATCACACAACATTTTTATGCAAGTCTCCAAAAACGTAGTAAGTACAGAGGGATTAGCCTTTATAGGCGCACTGATTTCTTGCACCTTGTCCTAGCTTCTTGAGGTGGAGGCCTTAGCGAAGGTCTTCTTGGCTTCCATAAATGTCTCCTTAGCATGCTCTAGATCAAAGCCATCTTCTTTCTTTGGTGCTTTGTAGACCCATCCATCCTCTTCAGCGTGTTTACCTTTATCATCACCAATTGTTATTCCACTTCTCAGCACTATATTCACGCTTTGATCCTCCTTGTGGGGCTCAAATCTCATCATTTGTAAATTCTGCATAGGTTGTTGAGGTTGCACATTCTTCTCCTACATCTTAGCTATCAGCACCAGGAATTCTTCTATAGTATGGTCAAACTGGATGCAGTATTAACATGATGGGCATGTATAATTCTGACACTCTCGCACGTAGTGCATTGGATGTCCATGGTTGTAGTAGATGATCTGACCATGACCTCTACTAGGCCCTCCTCCTTGTCAGCCCCATCCTCATCCTTGATAACCTCCACGTGCTCCTCTGATGCCCTAATTTGGAGGTTGAGTTTTTGCTTGCATCAATATGTAGGTGTTCTTTCCATCATCAACTCATAGCTACAACAATGGCGTTCATCATGGCCCATCGATTTGTAGAATTTACAAAACAAATCCTGGGGTGTTTGGATGAAATTTTCAAGTAAATGACAATTATCCATCGCATCTTTTGCAGCAACCTGTCAAATATCACACCATAGCACAACCACCATGCTTGAGCTTGTTGGGGCTTATGGCTTCAGGGGAACTGGTCCCCCTCTTGTAATATAATTTGGGTACATGGGACAATGGTCTTTATTGTGTCCTTGGATCTTACACTTCAGACACCAGAATTCCGCGCACACTTCTGGTTAAGTTTCCTTGTCTTTCTTCGAACTCTGTAATTCTAGGTGTAGGCTCTGTAATTGAGAGTGGATCTATTGTACCCCCAAGGTCGTATCTTGAATAGGTGATGCATGCAACCTCATCACAATTACCAAGGCTTCCACCTAGGTTCCTATCTTCTATTGTGACAGAGAAATTCTCAGGTGGGGCAGAAGCGAAGCTATAAACCATTTGTGATGTTGACTATCTGTGAGCTTCATGTTAGCTTCTCGAATCTGACACTTCAACCTTTGATCTAATTATCGAGGCATCTCATTGACGCTCATCATGATTTCTTTGAATCCAATTACTGACTGTGATTCAAACTTAGGCTTACTAAACTCCTTGTTTAAATTCACCTTAGTCTCTACTAGCAATGCAAGAGGATTATCAGAAGAATACTTAATATACCAAGTTAGTAGGCGATCATGTAAAGCGGTAACCAATTGTGCCTTCTTTGTATTGTCATAAGTAATTTGTTGTGCTGTCCATACAGAATTTGCAACAAACCAAAACGACTCTGTATCTTCACTCCCTATGCCCTTGAAAATCAACAACTTCATCACGTTCGCCATGTTGAATGGTGGTGGTGGAGGTGGAGGTGTGGGCAAAGGTGTATACAATGGAGGTGGGGGTGGAGGTGGAGTGGAAGGATGATTTGATCGAGGAATCCCCTGAGCGATTAGCTGAACAACGCTTTATGGCGGGGTTTGTTCTGCCTCTTTGTCATCACTTAAAGGAGGTCCAATCAATGGACTATACTCCGGTGCTGATCCTTCGCGATTTCTAAAGAATCATCCGCTTCCCGTAGCTCCGAACATCAAGGTAATGGAATCACCCATTTTTCACATAACAACATTTTAATCTAAGTATTCAATGATCTTAAATACTTACCTCATGGTCCTTTCAAAATTTTTCTCTCCACTTCGTTATAGCTGACTGAGGTATAAACTCCAAATTATGTAACAAATCCTCCTAGAATACGATCGAGCCAACTATCGGCAGCCCGTGCGATCTTGTTTTCAGAGGTTTCTAGTTGCTGAACTAGTTTTGGAGTCCACACTATAGGACTATTGATCTTCCACCTTCCTTGATTGTCTGTTAATTTAGCTAACCACTCATACAGTTCAATGGGAAAAGTGCAGAAGAAGATCTCGTGTATCTCTGTATATAGATATTTGTTCAACCACTCTTCCTTTGAAAAGCACAAATTATTGTTTTCTTGCGCTGCAAACTCGTGAATCTTTTGATCCAATCACTTTTCAATTTCTTTCTTGGTCGGATTCGAATGATGCAACATCACACATCTCTTTCAAGCAGAGCCCGGTCCCGACAATAGAACCATTTGTTGGTTTAGGGGGTCCTAACCCAGGTTCAAAGTTAGTTGCTCCAACCAACAAAACTCTACACTACTGGACCTTTCCAAAACCGCCCATGTAGCACAGGCTGCAATCTCACCCGAAGCAGTATGGGTGGATGCAAGAACTAAGTTTCTGCATCCAGAGACTAGTGTGATGTCTTCCAGTGCCTTTGCCTTTGCTTAGATCGATACACTCCTAGGGCACGTTGCTGCAACTCTGTTACAACAGCCTTCAGACCTTCGCAAAGGTATACGATCAATCCTTGCAGACCTTTAACAGTCAATTTGTCTACTTACGTGCATCAAAGCGTAGTCCTAAATTAGGGTGCATGCATATTTACTTAAGTTATTAGTAAACATCAGACAATGCCTCAGAGTCTTCATGAAAATACTTAAACATGCATTGTGTACATCATTAGCATTTATTCAAGATAATCACATAACATTTAATCAATATTCCATAAAGCACATCATTCATCGAAAACATATAGCATTAACAGAAATAAACAAAAATACGCAAGAATTCTTCGGAAATTGTCTTTATTGATCTTCAATTCAAGGTTACAAACTCAAAACTACCCTACACACATAGCTATAGGGGTCCACACACTCAGCTGCGGACTCTACCTAGGCCTCTGCTCACTCAGCTACATAGCCTTTCTTCTATCTTACCCACTTCTCTTAGCTATCACTTCCCATTCATCATTTCCTTAGACTCTCTAAGACACACCTATTTATAGCATTTTTCATATAATGCCATGGTACGCGGACCATGGGTGAATCTCAAAACCGATTCAAACTTTACATAAAGCAAGTGGATAAACCCATTTGACTCCTATTCATCTATGTGCTCCACATCCAAAAATCACAAAGACTTTACATTATCTACAAAAACTATATCAAAACTTGGGTTATCTTAACCCAAAAACTGACCCAGTGGACCCCATCCCAACAAAGCATGAGAAAATACTAAACTTGTTATTAGCAAAAAGGGCTTGTTAAGTAATATGCTTCGAGGAAATCATATATTGGATCATGACATTTGAAACAATTCTGTTGAGAACCCAAAAATCCTTGGAAAGATAAATTTTCAATTAGAAGCATAGGGCTAGGGTGAGCATCTTGTGAGGGAAAATGGACTTAATCATATTAATCTGACACTTTAAGATAGTGAAGACCTAACATAACCATCAGTGTTGCTTGGCTAGTATCTAGATATTGAGATGATAAACCGTAAAGATCAAAGGATGTAAAATAAGTGTCATTGGACGTGTTGATGGAAAAAAATAAGTTAAATTACAGTGATCAGAGACATAATCATGATCATATGGGATGATTAATGCATCAAATTCCCAATTTGTAAGTAGCACGGATAAATCAATTTGAACAATTCTGTAAATGCTCTGAATAATAGAACCAACTTCCTCGCATGCTAAATTTGACAAATCAGCCTCCTGTAATTGGTGACAAACTGTAAAACATATTAATCATTGAATGAAGTGAAAATGAATGTTATTACAACAAACACATGATACCTATCAAGATATAGCGAACAAAGAAGAATTTGATTCACATAATAACTCATGCATTCATTAGAACTCAAGAGGATTTTAGGTGTGATGAGGAACAAGATTCACGATATAACATTCAAAAGAAAAACCGGGAGTTGAATATTTTGAAATGAATTTGATAGACATGATTCCTTTGACCAAAGATTATCTTTGAAAGGATGAACTTCAGAGTTCCATGATTCTATGAGAGACACATATTTCAAACCAAAGTTTGATACAAGAGATTTGCATGAAGATGAATTAACTGAAATAGAATCCTTAACCTGAGTAGACATCGAATCTTGAAAGTCGCAAGAGTTATACCCAAAGTAACAGCATCTTTGAAGAAGGAATTTACATCTAGTGAAACCATGCAAAGGAAAGATTTTTGAGAGAAAACCCAAATTTGATTTAATTTGGGGACCTCATCAGAGTTATGATAACTTGACATAACCATCAGTGGAATTTGAAGTGCCTCAACTTCTTAACAAGTCACGCAACTCTGAAGGATTGTTAAAACACATTTGGAAGATTGAACCAGATCATGCATGGTGTGAGGATATCTAGTAACATTTAATTCAATAAGGTTGCTACTGACCAGATGGAAATCATCTCTATCATTGATTTGATTGGATTTTACAACTTCAATAACTAGATTATTCAAGTAGAAATATTCTTCTGATTGCAAATATGAAGATGTATGAATCAAGGAAATTTCATGAGAAAGTTGATTCAAAGATTTGTCTTCATGAAAAATAAGAGATGATGAAGCATGGAAATAATATTCAATGATTTGATTGTTTTCTTTTTCATCACAGATTACCGCACTACCTTGTGTTAGTTGAGAAGTTAAATCATCAGGTGAAGAACTTGAAGATCAAGGAGTATCTTTGTCCCAAGTTGATGCATTACAGATGGTAAAACACAAGGGATACTGAGATGAATAGGAAGTTTCCAAAATAGCATATTCTGCGACCTAATCTAATTCTAGATCTAAATATTTCAAATCAAAATCTTGTGGAGGAACCAAAAGGTTGGCTAATTCACTTGGGCATTCATCATCACATAGAACAACAAATTCATCATCATTAGAATGATTGTTACCCAAGGCTACAGATCCAAACAAATTTATTTCATTTGATTCACCACCGAGATCAGAAGATTGAACATCATCCAAGAATGGAAGAGCATCATCTTGACATGGGGGAGTTTGAAGGAGGGAAGAAAGGTCAAAGGTCTCCCCACTTTCCTGCTCCGCTACTTGTGTAATGTGATTACCTTGTACTTGATCACAGTTTGAACCAAAAAGTTGAAAATCAAGAGAATGTGAAAATCCAGTTGATGGAGCAGATTGATCAAGCAGATCATGATACACAGAGTCATGGCATGTAGATGATGGAGAATAAAAAATGTCCCTTGAAGAATTAGAAATTTCCATGGAACCAGATTCAAGATTGAGGTTAAGAGTGCTAATGTCATCTTAAGGAATGGAAAAATTAATTTCACCATAGGATTTATAAATCATTCTGAGGTTTTATTCATTGGATCCAAATCATGAAAGGTGGAAGGAGGATGAGGAGATGTATTAGGAATTTGATTTTTAGATTTTTGAACATTATCATTATCACAGGGAGGCACTCGAATTGGTATTGGAAAAGGAACAAAAGGAGTAGTAGGTTCCTCCTATGAAATTAGAGGTGTCTCATGATTTAGAATATTTGGGGAAGTAAAAACATCACGGGTTTTAGATTCATCATGCAAAGAGATATGAACCAAATTCTTAAAAAAAAATTAAATAAATCCCAATCCATGTCTTCTCCCATAAATTCATAAGAAAGGTGAAGGAATCGATCAGAGAAATCCTCAAATGATTCATTATAATTCATTCTTAGTTGATTAATTTTTTTAAGAGCATCCTGGTAATCATACCCATCAAACTCTTTATGAATATCCTTCGTAAGTTTGACAAATGAATGGATAGAAGAAGCAGGTAATGTATAACACCATCTCTCAACATGACCTTCAAATGTGAGGGTGAACAATTTGGCCATGACATCCTTGCAATGTATTCCATTAGAAAGGAGAAAAACGGAAAATTTGAAACATATGTTCATGAAGTATTAATTCACCCTCGCCATCAAAATTAAATTGGGACAGGTTATGAATAACTTCCACTGGGGTGGTAAGATCAAGACCTTTACAAAAACATCTAGAATTATCATCTGGGAAAGAGCCATTTTGGATAAGAGATTCAAAGTAGACTCAACTGGAACAACTTCTAATCTGACCCTCCTTCTAGCACCGTTTGTCAACGGTAATGGAAATTCGTCAACCAAGGGGGTCTCCCCAATGTGAAGTCCCAATTAGACCTCACACCATTTGGAATACGACCCCATCTATTGTATTGGCCCAATTGCCATATATTCTTATATATTTTCCTTGGCTACAAGGTTCAACACAATAGAGTAATGCACAGGTGATTTCGGATCACCGAATGAGTATGCCTTGTGAAATGTTCAACTGTGGAATGTAACGAGGTCCTTCTACTGAAAGGGAAGAGAAAAGTGGGCCCATTAAAGACAAGTAATAGTACTAATCTAGAAAAGTCACATGAGTATATACAGAAGAATAGGGAAAATGTTAATGATGGAAAATTATCTTGAAGCTTAAAAACATTGGCAAATCTCACTAGTCCCTAATATCCAAACTATAAAATGTTTATTGATACGTTTGTAAAATTATTAAAATTAATAATGGTTTTTTATATAGTCTCTATATAACATTGGTGATTTTTAGGGTGAAATAATTTTAGATTATAAAATTTGGGCGAATCATTTTTATAAAAAATGGAAATTAACAAATCTTTTTTGTGGGAAAATCATGGAAAATTATCCCACCTATGAATATTAGCCCCTAAAATTTTCCATGCATAAGAATCAATAGTTTATCAACCAGTGAAATAGTTCACAAGGAAGTAGCGATTGTTAAAGAAAATACACCTTCAACAAGATAAGTACTAAAGTCACTGAAATAGTTCACTTTCCTTAGTATAAATGAAACAAAATACATCACAAACATTCAAAGAATAGTCTTATAATATTCACGACATATGCATGAAAGCGTGCTGGCTCAACAAGATTCTGAATTAAGTAAAGTTTCCAAGATACATCAAGAGAATGAACACCACTAGCCCCAATAGTGGATCGTTAGAGCAGTCACTTACTCCTCCAAAATAAATATCTTCCTCTAATGTTGAGTAGGTGGATCCAAGGTGAAAATTCCTTTTTCTTGTAAAATGATGGTGTATATATAACAAATGGGGTGATCCTTCACCTCCCTTATAAATCTTGGACCACCCTCATGATTGTTTATGTTCTCTATGGCCTCTCGACTACCTACATGAATTTTCACGTTACATGGATGACTCTTGGACTTCCAATTTACATTACATTCCTCCAATATTAAATTTACATAATCCACAAAATTATGTGGCACATGATAACTCATGACATGACGTGACACTAATGACACAGGCTTCACGATGACACGTAAATTTCAAGTCACTCTTTTTTACTTCTTTCTTTTTGTCTTCTTGAGGGATGGAAGATGCTCTTCCTTTTCCTCCTCCTCATGGATTGAAGATAAGGAGTCTTCATTGTGATCTTGATCTTTGGTATTATGTTGTATTCTAGTGTACCTTCATCTTATTTCTTGATGATAATATTATCTCTTCAGATCCATAGGTGTCTTCTAGCATGGTATCCTTCTCCTTTTCCTCCATCATCATCATGTCATGATTAGATAGAGTAACTATAACTAAAATCCACTCATGGAAAGATGACATCAGTATGAAAACTCTTAATCTAACATGTTTCATGAAATGACTTGTTAGAGATGGAACCTATTGACTAATTGGGTGATTGAATAATGGATTGTGTAGTTCCAAAGGCCAAGGTTTTGGACTAAGGATTGAGACTTTTCAATGAGTAGTTCAGGATGTCTGAGTTCAAAGGATTGCACAATTGAGGGCCTCAAGAGCTCAAGGCTAGGGCTTGAGGTTTCCTAATGTGCAGTTCTAGAAGGAAATACTTAAGGAATTACGTAGCTGAGGGACTCAGGAGGTCAAGCTTGAGGCTTAAGCCTTGGATTTTCCCAATGCAAAGTTATGAGAGGCTAGGCTAGGTGTCTACATAGTTGAAGGGATCAAGAGCTCAAGGTTGAGGCTTGTAGTTGCCCAATGCACAGTTCTAGTAGGAGAACAAGTTGGGATATTTTGCAGTTGAGGGGTTCAAGGGGTCAAGTTTCATGCTTTAGGCATGAAGTTTCCCAATGTGTGTTTATGGAGGGAGAATAGTCTCATGGATTTCACAGTTATGTAGCTTAATGTGTTAAGCTGGAAGCTTGAGGCTTGACATTGCACAATACACAATAAACGCTTACTAGGAGGAAGAAATTGTGTAGTTCTGGAGCTCAAGGGTCAAGGTTGGTAACTATGACTATGCAGTGTGCAGTTCAAAAAGGTGAGGTCAGGATTGAGAGTTGAGACTGTGCAGTGTGTAGTTTAGGAGGGCTAAATGATGCCAGGTTGCTTAGTCGGGAAGTTCTTAGGACTTGGCTAAGTGCAGGATCAGTGATGACACAAAATTGATCACTTTACACACATTAACAACATACTTCCCTCAATGCGGTGACATTGCGACAACTTCCCCCAAGTGCGACACTAAGGACACATTTTGTGACAACAATGATGACACTTTTACAACAGTTCATGAAACTTTTGGAATGAGTGTAAAACATGTCTACATCATTAGTAAGACCCATCAACATCGAATTTACCCATTTAAAAAAGCCAAAACTTCACTTATTGCGATAAGTGACACTTCCCACGCCAAAAGATGACACTTACAATATGAAAAGAAAAGTGCCAACGACACCTACAATATGTGAACAATGGTGAAGGTGACACATGTAGGGGTCAAGCTAACATGAAAATGAAACTAATGAAGGTGAAAGCTAATGAAAGCGATAGTCGAAAACAGGTAAGAGACACTCGCGAAAGTGAAGGTACGTAAAAGTAATAGTTTGGAAAACTCACCGAAATAGATGGAAAATCATAGCTAAAACTAAGAGATTATCAATGAAAGCATGGACTGACTGTCGACCTAGGTTTATCATGGCACATGCACTATCTTGATGGACTATGATTTTCTTGTTCAAAATTTTTTAAAAGAATGTGCTCGTGAACTTGTTACACACTGAACATGTGTGAGCATGTGGATTTGACACTTATAATCCAAGTTGTGAGATAAAATACTTAACAAAGCATCGACCAACCAAGAAGTGGCTACGAAATGACTGATCACAAGATCCAGAATAGGCTCCAAAATTGAAGTGTAAGCAAATTTTTGGAGGGTGTTTGTCACAACGAAAAGAGGATGAAATGGTGAAACATAACATGAAAATTGATAAACAAATATTTCATATTACTAACCTTCAAGGTTGTTGCAGTAGGAATACCAGTAGCATGGAAATGGTGACTTTGACAAGTTAACCCAACATCATTGCAAACTGCAACAATTTTTCTAATTTTTCCTCCATATTATGTGTTTTCCAATTCAATATTCTTCCATTCTCAGGATTATATGTTGTTCCTTCAACATTAAATTCTATAAGTGAACCAAAATTGTCTCCCGTGGCTAAAAATTCACTGGTAGACATTTGATTGGTTGTAAGAGTTCTTTTCTTACCAGAGAAAATCACTATGGTGCAACCTATGTCTCCATGCTAGATAACTTACGCACAATAGAATCCTTTTGGGATATCTTAAGCGTTCCAAGAGCTAAACACGTAGCAATGATAGAAGGAAATCCATCTAGTATAACAACAACTACTAAAGCAACAACAATCTTAAAGTAGTACATACACTTCTCCAATTAGAATCTGTAATTTTTGGCCACCCATCTGTGACATCCAATGAGAGAAAATATTTTTAGTTCATGATCCAAAAAAGAATACAAACAACACCAATAAATGTTGACATTATTTCGCCAAATTCATCTAATTTTATTTTCAAACGGGTATCATGATCCAGATCATTGGAGGAATGAGACTTAAATATTGACACAAGAATAAAAACTCGAATCTTCCCATCAAGTTACCCATCCCAGTACGACTCTAGCCTAGGCATGCTCAGTTGTAGAGTTCTCATGAGATCTAACGTATTAATTTCATTGTGATCCAAGTTTTTCAATAAAGGACACTTCATGAATGGAAAAGGAATATGTTATAATGCTTAAGAGAAATATTGCATAATAATAATATAATAAGAATTCAGAATATGGATGATGTGTAAATGAGATATTGTATAAAAGCATTATAATAAGAACTCAATGGACAAGATAAGTATTGCAGAAAAATAACACAAGAGTAACTCCAATATTTATTGAAATGGGTAATATACCATGAGACTACATTATGAGAAAAAGGATGATTTACTCGACAATGAAGTTATATATTTATACTTTTTACGGGTATCTTTCATTGAGAGTCATGTCTCCTGTTACATTTAAAATACCATGGGTGAATACCATAGGAAAATATAATAAATTATGACACCATGGGTAAATATAATAAATCATGATACCATGGGTAAATAACATGGTTTAAAAAATCCATGAGTGAATACCATGTGTGAATATAATAATTATGATGGTAAAATTAAAATCATCGTGCGATTAGATTCTCACTTTAATGTTATGATTTTTTTTTATTAGCATGCATTATCCATGGTTTCAACAATCATTGATAGAAAAATAATTATTAATTGCGATAATTATTTTCCATATGGATCAATCCTCCCCCCTTAAGAAGAAATGGTCCCCATTGTGTAAATTTCCCTTCGGGGAAGCCTTTGTTGAATAAAAGAATAATTATGGGTTTGTGGGTGACCCAAAACCAAGTCTTGTTGAAGACAAGGGTTTTACGTGGTTGACCCATAAGCGTGGGTTTGTGGATGACCCAAAACCAAGTCTTGTTGAAGACAAGGGTTTTACGTGGTTGACCCATAAGCGTGGGTTTGTGGATGACCCTTAACCATGATGAACAAAGATTTGAGGATAGAGATATCATGTAATGATTGTGGGTTAACTATGATGATGACAATGTGTGGCCTAGAAAATGGAATTCAATGCAGGGGTTTTGTGTGGTTGACCCATAACCGTGATGAACGAAGATCCAAGGATAGAGATATCGTGTAATTCTTGTGGGCCAACTATGATGCTAATTGTGTGCGGCCTAGAAAATTGACTTCAGTGGCAAGGGTTTTGTATTTTTGATCCATAACCATGCTGAGATAGTTCGCTTGTTGATCTTCCTGGTAGATTTATGGTCGCTTATATTTGTAAATTCTGACCATCTAATGAGGTGTTGTAAAGGATTCCATCATCTCACTCCTTTGTCATCTAAGTTCTTCCTTGAGCATCAATTTGATGGGATCTCATGCTCTTTCATTTTTCTTTCATCTTCTACATGAGGCTTTCGAGGTCAGTGAGGATAGCATTATAAATGTTGCAATAGTTTGAGTCCGATCTCCTTTTACCCTAACCTTGTTGGGGACATGCAAAAAATAGACAAGGGCAACCCTGCTCTGATACTAATGATCTAAATCGTTGGAGTAATGAGACTTAAATATTGGCACAATATTAAAAAATTAAATATTCGCAACAAATCACCCATCCTAGTAATACTCTGGCCTAGGCATGCTCAACTATAGAGTTCTCATGAGATCTATTGCATTAATTTCATTGTGATCCAAGTTGTTTAATAAAGGAAACTTCACAAATAACAAAGGGATATGTTACAATGCTTAAGAGAAATATTGCAAAACAATAGTATAATAAGAACTCAGAATATGGCATGATGCATAAAAGAGATATTATATAAACACATTATAATAAGAACTCAATGTGTAAGAGAAATATTGCAGAAAAATAACACAAGAGGAACTAAAATATTTATTGAAATAGGTAATATACCATGAGACTACATTATGAGACAAAGGATGATTTACTCCATAGTGAAGTTCCATATTTATACTTTATATGGGTATCATTCACTGAGAGTCATGAATCCTATTATATTTCAAATACCATGGTTTAAAAAATACATGGGTGAATACATAGGAAAATATAATAAATTATGACACCATGGGTAAACATAATAAATTATAATACCATGGGTAACACCATGGTTTACAAAATCTATGGGTGGATCCCATGGGTGAGTATCATAATTACGATGGTAAAATTGAAATCATCATGGAAGTATATTATCACTTTAATATTATGATTTATTTTTTATTATTATCATGCATTGTCCATGGTTGTAACAACCATTGATAGAAAAATAATTATTAACTGCGGTAATTATTTTCCACTTGGATCATATCAAGAGCTTCCATTGAAGCCTCCTAATTTTGTGCTTAAATTTTACCTTTTCTTGCAGACATGCCAGTGATCACAACAACGTAAGTACAATAGCCATTGGTAATTATGGTTCCTGCAAACACCATGCATTCTTTTGAATGCAACTCACAGTCACAAATAGTGACTATATATGTTCTTTTGACCACAAGCATCCTCTATCTAGTCAAGGAGCTCTACTCCATCCTAAAGGTGGATGTCTTGAGGGACACAATTCTCATGTCTACAGGAACGTTTCCTCCCACCTTCAGTTCCACTATATATCCTGGAAAAATTTCTCTAGAGGGATGATCTAGAACATAAAGTCCATCTCTCAAGACCTTTGCATGATCAAACTACATTTCTTTGAGAGCTTCCAAAGTCTTTTTAGAATTATTCTCTTGTCATACTCCAACAATGGCATTAAGGATTAGAATCAATAGAATGACTTGGGGTTCTACATAGGTTTTTATACCCTCCTCAAAAGACACATTACCATGCATGTAGGAAAGAATCAAAGAAATTCCAGCTCTGCCACCAAAAGTATTTTAACAACCATGTCATCAAATTCCTCCACTACCAAATTCAAAAATGTGTACCATTTTTCTTCTAAATTTAATTCCATCCATCTATATGATTTAATTTCTCCAGTTCATGAGAATTTAAACCTTTCCCTATATAGAAATTAATGTGTAGATTCTAAACTGCTCAAGAAATTTTCTAAATAACAAGACTAAAAGCTACTTTGCGGAACTACAAAAGTAAATTCACAATTGAGAACAAAAATCATTAACATGCATCAAGATTCAACACACATACAGAAAAATTAAAGAAAATTCTCAAAAACCCTTACTATTTGTATTGCATTAATATAATAATATGGATTAATACAATATGCTCTTCTCAAGCTTGAGCTCAACCTACACCTATATCTTCTATCCTCTGCCTGACTGACTGACCTTGGCCAATACTTAGAAAATTTTCCTGTCCTACAAGATCCTATTTCGTTGTGCTATTCCTCAAGGAATTATCCCCTATTGTGTAGGATATTAATCAATCTAGATTGCGCAATTCCTCTAGGTCCTTCTCTGGATGCATGCATGAACTGCACAATTTGGAATAGTTTAAAACTGATAGTACACTTACCTTAACTCCAATCTCAACTGGGTAAATCAAATTCTCTGCATGCATTAGTTATTTTGGACTGAAAAAATTTACACACCCTTAACTTGACCTCCACTAGTTATACTAGTAGTGAAAACTAGTTACACTAATAATAACTCAAATTAACTAAATTAGATTCCTATAAATTAGAAATGAATAATGTAGCACTGAACTCAAGTGTCTCCAACTCGAATTTACTAAGTTAACTGAGTGAAAAAATCCATGTCACCTCATTTAACTACCTCCAAGTATTTTGTTGAAATTGGAAATCAAATTTTAATCTAGTTTGACGAAGGCAAAGTCAAAACTATATTTTCTTGCTGCATTTTCAACACTCCCTCTCAACAAGAAAGGGATTATTGATACCCCAATCTTTGTTCTATGGAAATTGAATTTTCCTCTTGACAAGGCCTTTGTCAAAATATTTGCATCTTGTTCCTCTATTGGAATGTACTCCGACAACATAATCTGCCTCTGCACACAATATCGTAGATGGTGATATCAAATGTAGATATGCTTGGATAGATCATGAAATACTGGATTCTTAGAGAGTTTGATACAACTCTGATTGTCACAGTAAATAATTTTTGGATCCATCTTCTGACTAAATAACCCAACAATAATATTTCTCAACCAGATAGCCTCACATGTTGCTTAACTTGCAGCCATGTACTCTGATTTTGTTGATATGAGTGCCACAAATCTATGATTCCTGTTGTACTAAGAAACTATTGCTGACAAAATACTCAAAATTCCTCTTAATGTTATCTCATGTCTAATGGACTCCCCACCCGATATACATCTATGAAGCCTTGCATATTCTCTCCCTCTGTCCATCTGTACCAAAGGAAAAACTAAGTAGTGCCTCTGAGATATCTCAACACATCCTTTTCTGCCTTCCAATATAGTTTGACTATCTTAACCATGGCTTGAATAAGATGGCTAACTACATAACACATGTCCAATCATGTGTTCACCAAATACATGAGTGAGACCTTAATATTCCTGTAAATGGTAGCCTCCACTTCCTTGCCTGAAGTGGCATCCTCTTTCATCCACTTACCTTCTATAGGAGTGCCCATGGTTTGCTACTCACAATGTAGAACATCTTTAGTATCTCATTGGAATACTTGCTTTGAGAGACAAAAAGTTCCCCATCTCCTCGCCATACTTCCAAACCAAGGAAATAATGCATGTGTTCTGTTTCCTTCATCCTGAACTCTCTTGTGAGGTCCTCCTTGCAATATCTGATCAGATTCTCATCACCAATAAGGATCAAGTCATCGAAATATAACACAATAATCAATAATTTACCTTCTACCAAAATGTGATAAAGGTTTACATCTAGTTCACTTTTGGTGAAGCCCAAACAGGTGATATAGTTGTTGATCTTGGTATACCAAGCACGGGGCACTTGCTTGAGTCCATACAATTCTCGCTTGAGTTTGCACACATGTGACTCTCTGTCAAAGGTCTCAAACCCCTCTTACTACTCAATATACACCTCTTCCTTAATAAATCTATTGAGGAATGTTGTCTTCACATCCATATGGTGGATCCTCCACCCCATCTGCACTGAAAGTGCTAGAATTGACCAAATGGATGAGTTCCTTACTACTATAGAAAATGTCTTCTCATAGTAGTTTCCCTCAACCTAAGAGAACCCCTTGGCCAAAAATCTGGCCTTGTCTTTCTCTATGCTCCCATCTTTTGCATGCTTTACCTTGTAAAGCCATCTTGAACCAACCACTAATTTTTCAGTTGGTCTTGGGACTACTTACCCAACATTGTTTCTAACAATGGAATCATATTCCTCTACGATAACATCAACACATACTGGTTTCTCTAAAAATTCCTCAAGTGAGAATGGCTCTATCTCTACCAGCTCAGTCATCAAAGTCATGTAGCCATTGTACCGATCTAGTGACCCCCTCTACCTGCGTTATGATGTGGGTGCTCCCACATTATGTCTAGCGTCTTGCAATAATCTATCATCTCCCCTAGTTCGCTTCCTTCCTTCTCTGGATGTCTCTTCTTGAGCGAATGTATCCACACTTTGCTCCTCTTCTAATGGTTTCTCCACAACTTCCTAAGGCTCCTCCTTTGGAGAAAAAATATCTTGATCAGGCTGCAACTGAAGCTCCCTCTCAAGAGAACACCTCGTTTCCTTCTCCTCATCAAATTTCACATCTCTTCTGACCACTGCCATCTTGAGAGATGGAAAGTACACACGATAGTTGTGAGTTGTATGAGTGTACCCCACAAATATGCCCAAATCGGCTACCGACTCTAGCTATTTCCGTGATTCCTTGGAAACATGACAATAAACTGATGATCCAAATATCGTAAAGTGTGACACATTTGGTTTCTTCCCTGAAAAATCTTCCTTTTTTGTGCTGATGCCAAGAATCCCGTGAGGAGTCTTGTTCTGCAAATAGAATGCTATGTTGCATTATTCATCCCACAAGTGTAGAGGTAGGCTTCGTTCATTCAACATTACCTATGTTTCTCCCATAATACTTCTTTTCTTCCTCTCATCCACCCCATTCTATTGTGGGTTATGACGTGTTGTCAACTCTAGTAGAATGCCTTCCTTTTCACAAAAAAATTAAACTCATTAGACACGTACTCACCACTATTATCGCTCCTGAGAGCCTTCACTTTACTGGTAGTCTCTTTCTCAACAAGTCCTTTAAACTCAACAAATTTGGAGAATGTATGGTATTTCTTCTAGATGAAGTAGATCCAAAACTTCTGTGGGAAATCATATACAAATATAACATAATGCCTATTCTTAGCAGTGGAGGATGTCGAGAAATATCCACATATGTCATAGTGGATCCTTTCAAGGATTTCATGCATCCTACTATCTCGATCATTGCAGGTGGATTTTGTGTACTTACCTAGTGTACATCCTTTGCATGTATCCTACTGCTCTAGTACTCCATTGGGGAGTCCTGTAGCGATATGCTACATGATCTTGAAAATTCCATGATGCAAATGGCCAAGTATTCTATGCCATAAATCACCGCCATCTTGGCTCTACACCTTCTCTGCTTTTGTGCTTAATGCTACACAATATTCCACATCTAATTTGTAGAGGTTCTTCACTCGAACCCCGATATTCTTCACTTGTCCCATGGCAATGTTTCTCAAGAAAGCCTTCATTTTGATAAATATCACATCATAGCCACAGTATTCTAACACCGCAACAAAAACTAGATTCTTCTTTAGACCTAATACATACATCACATCCTTACGCATGAGAGGGGATCTAGACTCCCTATGACAAGTAATTGTACCAATACTGGTCACACTATACTTCCTATCATCTCCCATATTGATGTGCATCTGGAGATCCTTCTCCTCCAAATTACTGAAAAATTATTTGTTTCCCATCATGTGGAATGAGGAACCATTGTCAAGATACCACACACTACCTATCACTATGCTTTCCATGCATGCAATGAGGGTAAAATCAAGTTTTAACTATGAAGCCAACGCTTCACGCATTTCTTCTCTTGCGGTCTTATTTCTTGCTTTCTTGTGTGGACATTTCGTGGCATAGTGTCCCAGTTCATGACAATGAATCACTAGACAAGTCTTTCTTCTTGCCCCATTGACCAGATTCTACTTTGGATTGGGATTTCTTCCCTTTCCTTTTGTTTTCCTTTCCAACCAAGGCACAATTCTCTTCATCCTCATGCTCGGATGAAGTCTCGTCTTTTTTTCTCCACCTTATTTCTTCTTGCGCTATATCAAACCATAATCGCTCCTTGCTTGGTAGTTTCTCTCTACCATTTATGGAATATTGATAACTATGCCAACTCTTTGGAAAGCCTAAAAGGGCTAGAGCTACTAGATCTTCTTCAGGGATAGTAATACTGATCCTGCCAAGTTCATTACGAAACTATGAAAACCTACTTAGGTACTACAAAAATATTTCATTCTTTTGCATCTTAATACTTCGAAGCTTGTCCTTGAGTGCCACCTCCTTGTGGTAGCTATGTTCTCAAACAACTTTGTCATTGTTTTCCACATGACGAACGAGGTCTATTTCCCATGGATATTTGAGATAATATGGTTTTGAACTACCTCCAATATGATCCTCCTCGCTTTAGCCACATCCTTCTTCAACTGAGCAAGATCCTAGTTATCATATGTTGGGGGTTTTTCTACATCTATCTTGATGTATTCTAGCATCCCATTATCATCCAATACTAACTCCATGTGGATCTTCCATGCTACAAAATTTGTGGCTTATTTTCAAAGCATACTCGATCCTGATTCCATTGAAAGCTATCTTCTCAGTCCTGGAGAAATGTAGTAACACTGATCTTCAAATTTGGACCTCCTGTAATCACAACTTCGAAATCTCTTCTCTACTGTGAATTTAGCTTTCATACCATGTAGAAATTAATGTGTAGAAATCCCAACACTAGAAGTTACTCTACTAATATGCGGAAGTAAATTCAGAATCAAGAAAACAAATCATTAACCTGCATCAATCTTCAACACACATACACATATATTTATCTAGGGGAAAGAAACTTCTCAGAACCTCTTACTATATGTATTGCATTAATCAAAGAATCTGGATGAATACAATATGCTCTGCTCAATCTTCAGCTTAACCTACACCTATATCTTCTATCCTCTTCCCGAATGACTAACCTTGGCCAATACTTATCCAATTTTCATGTCCTCCAAGCTACTATTTCCTTGCATCGTTCCTCAAGGAATTAACTCCTATTATTTAGGAAAATCCTCTTAGTCCTTCTCTGATTGTATGCATGACCTGTACAAGTAGAAATAATTTACAATTGATAGTACACTTCCCTTGAACTCCAATCTCAACTCGGTAACTCGAATTCTCTGCATGCATAAATTATTTTGGGTTGATAGATCAGTTAACTGGATGATCACTTAGTGTAAAAAATTTACACGCCCTTAACTTGACCTCCACTAGTTCTACTAGCAATGAGAACTAGTTACACTGACAATAACTCAAATTAACTAAAACAGATTGCTACAAATTAGAAATCAATCATGTCAAAATGAACTCAAGTGTCTCCAACTCAAATTTACTATGTTAATTGAGTGACAAAATCCATGTCATCTCAGTTAACTACCTCCAAGTATTTTGTTGAAATTGGAGTTCTAATTTTAATCTAGTTTGACTAAGGAAAAGTCAAAACTATATTTTCTTGTTGCATTTTCAACACTCTAAGCTAACATCATATTCTGCTAAGCTTTTTTTTAAAGTTTTATACCAAGTAGGAATAACTTCTCCTCCATGGTTTGTGGATTAGATGATGAGATTCTAAATTCAGACATATTTTTCCAGCATTAATATATATATATATATATATATATATATATATATATATATATGTGTTTGAAAAACTCCAAAATCAATACTTTCAAAAACCTTGGTAACCTTGGAAATGAGATTTAAAAATGTTTCTACATGCCCAAAAAAATTTTTGATTTAGAAATTTTGATCAAGTACTAGAAAATTCCTAATTCAAATGCTCTTTTGTAATGAATAAAATCCAATTTCATATACACAACTTGAAAAAAATTGTTTATACGCCATGCCAATGGATTTCATTTCAAACATTAAGAAACTAAAAACTCAATATAGTTTTCTTGATGGATATCCTTGTAAATGTACCTCATTATGCACCCGAACATCTTGAATTGTTTTGGAGCTACTCTTCCTATAAGGAAGGATTCATCCAATGAAACATGTTAAACATGAACAGACTTGATGCAAACAAAGACAAGTACTTGGTGAAAGGCTAGAATATTTTTCAAAAAATGGCTAAAGATGGTAGTAACTCATATTACTAGTTCTATATAAATAAACTCAATTCCAAAAACCCACATTATCCCTAAACCAAACCCTAGAGTAAGAATTATTTCCATTGAAACATTGTTTTGGAGGTTAAATTCATACTTATTTGAAGTTCCATAATGTTAAATGTACATAATAGCAATGAAGATCAAGGATAGTACCAGAGGGACCCAACCCCCTTCTGGAACTTTTATTAGTGATGAAAAAAAGATGTACAACAATTCAATTGACCCAAAAATGTTTATAATGCTTCTGAATGCATAAATGCTCTTCTCCCATAGAATGATCACCACTAGAGCTTTTAAGCAGGTTGTTACAAACATGACCATTGTCACAAGAAGAACTGTAAATCAAGAAAAGTAATCAAATTGACCAAAACACATATCCATAAAAATAGTGAAAATAAAAGAGGACCACAAGAAATACCATAGGCATGGCCAATAATATTTATTGTCTCTAAAGTGATGGTGAGTTCCATGAAAAGACACATAAGAATCCAATTTATTTATGGAATGTATATTTGGCCATATATATTCTTTGAGTTGTGCACAACTTTCACTTGTAGAAAATAATTCAAAGTTGATCATTGATTGATTATTGAAAAGGTAGTTGAGATGATTTCCTGACTTATCACTATTTATACCAAGGTATCCACTATGAATATTAGCCATAATACAACTTCTACATCAAATTCATCCTCATATTAACACTCATACAAGTGTCCTAGTTCCAAAGGCTTCAAAATTATTTTTGGAAAAGAATATTTGGAAGTATTTAGGACCCCACTATAACCAAATTAT
Source organism: Pinus tabuliformis (assembly GCA_031772625.1). Lineage (NCBI taxonomy): Eukaryota > Viridiplantae > Streptophyta > Pinopsida > Pinales > Pinaceae > Pinus > Pinus tabuliformis. Next base: position 212,029,766 of record CM062807.1, on the reverse strand, counting down.
TTTCATAAATCTACAAATATCTATAGTTTAGCAAAGAAAAATATTATGTGCTCTTTTTTTATTATATAAAATACAACTTCCTAGATTTCCTATATCTTCAAGGCATAATGGACTTATATGCTATCTCGACAAAAATGTGCTCACTTGGTATCGACATATATAAGTTGTTATTTATGTCATATTTCTATTGGGAAAGAAATGCGACCTTCCCATGTAGGTGAGAATCAAGCAAGGATAGATAAATCCTCTAAAATCTATTTTCCATTATATACCAAAGTTTAAATTAATTGTTTCTTATTGTATTTTAAGTGTGTGTTTCAGTCATGGAACCTATTGATGGTGATGGAAGTTTGGCAACAAGGTGGGTCTCCCTGATGTGATGTCCAAATTATACCTCACACTATTTAGAGTAGGAGCCCCAATTGGAAATAAGGTTGGTTTCCATAATCTTAGGAATTTTCCTTGGATGCAGTTATCAACATAAGAAATTATATAAACAATCTTTGAAACAAGCAAGTAATTTTACACTATGATGCATACAATCACAATGTATATAAGGTGATTTCACGATAAGGGAGAGTGAGCCTCTAGAATAAAAGAAATAATAATATCCTAAAAGAGAGACACAAGAGCATGAGAGGAGCACTAGGTAACCTGCAAAGCAGTTCACAAGATAACAACAATCACAAAAGCATGTAAAAAATCATATTCAACAAGATGCATACCGAATCCAAGAAAATAGTTTATTTTCATTAGTATGTGTTAACATAAACATAAACCACAAACAATGAAATAATAGTCTCACAATAATTCACGACATATGCATGAAAGTGCGGTGGCTCCAAGAGCTTCACATATTAAGTGAATGTCCCAAAATACACAACTACAATGCTACCACACTACCCCCAATAGTGGAACATTAAGTCGCTACTTGCTCCTCCTAAGAAATATCGTCTCTCCTATACCAAGATAGAGAAGCCAAGATGAAAAGTCTAAAGTCCTTTTTATTAAGATACGAGGGTTTATTTATAAATGAGGTGACTCTCCACCTCCCATATGACTCTTGACCTTCCCTAATGACCATTGAGCTCCTACTATGAATTTTCAAATTCCTATGTCACATTTGAAATTATGCATGACTTTAGAGATTTCTAGTGACTTTTCACTTTCACGTGGGACCCTTGGGCTTCCACACATTTTACATTTTATTTTTCTTTTTTGAAATTACATAATTACATTCCACATGTGATGTGGTAAAGTACATTGACACATATTACTTTGTAATGACACTTTTATAATCCATGATTTGGTGATGGTGACATAATACTTCATTTCATCAATGCCAATATCTTCTCCTTGCTACTATGACTTTGACTTCTTCATGATGGGTATTTTCTTTTTATTCATCTTCACCCTCCAAAGGATCTAGATGAGTGTTGAAACCTTCCAAGTCATCATGAGTTTCCATGTCTTTGTCTTTGTCCAATATTCCTTCATGTCCTTCATGATGGTTCTTTCATATGCTCCTTCTTCACAAGTGACCTCTTGTAGCCTAGTTTCCTTGATGACCTCCCTTGAGGATCACCTATCCATGTTGAAATGATAACACCTACACATGAATTCCACTCATGATAAGCCAACATCAGTCTAGAGAGCACTTATTCTACCTTTTCTTTCTCATGGAATATGTTGACTATGATGAGGTAATTGGCAAGCGTTTTGAGAGAAAGAAGCTAAGAATTGCACAATTGAGGACTATAGGGAGCCAAAGATTACCACATTGTCCTTTAAAATTGTGAAATGTGCAATTAAGGAAGGGTTATAAAGGTTCTATGTAGTAGGGAAGTCCAGAAGATAAGGTGACAAGCTTGCTAACTGAGGATGCACAGTGCGCAGTGATCAAGGAAGATGGGACAAAGATTGAACAGTTGAGCATCACAAGGGTTGAGGGTTGACCTCACTATCCACTGGAACTACAGAATGCACATTAGGAGGAAAAATAGGACACGATACTATGAAGTGATGGGTTTCAGTAAAAAAGAGGGACATGGCTAGCCACTGTAACTATGAAATGCAGAGTGAATGTGGTCAAACTCCAAGGATTTCATAGCTAATAGTTGCAATGAACTAGAGGTGACCTGTTTCCCAATAGAACTATTCAATGCATAGTAGGAGGTTGTAACAACCCAACCTAAAAGTGGCTTGATTTTTACCATGTAATTACATCATGTAATTTAATTTTAAAAACCAAATGGGCATAGTCGAGGGACACAAATTCCAGAGTTGATGAGGTTTATTGCTCGGGATATTCAAGGTTTCCTTGTTGCAAGAAATATGAACTAGTTATGGAAAGCATTAAAGGATGTTTGGTGTGTTTTAATGGACTAGTTTTCTAAATTTAATTGGGCTACAAGAGAAGTACATAGTCCCATGCTGACTTGGAAAACATTACAAGCTAGGAAGGACAAGTAATTTATGAAGCTTAGAGGTTGTGCAGATAGCTGAGAGAAAAAAGGAAGAAAAGTTGAATTTTGAAGAAGAAATAAGTAGGGATTTGATCATCATTAAAAAAACGGCAAGAGAGTAGGAGGAACAACAATGGAGAATTGTAGGAAGACAATAAAGAGAATGATATTAGTTTGGTTGGAAAGATTGGCAGGAAGAATATCTATTTTAGGTGTGGAACAATGGCCTCTCTGTTCCCTATATATCCAGAGGGTGGAGATGGTATTTCTCTAAATTCCCTTGATGCCTAGGATGAAGGGTTGTTCCTTGGGTTTCTGAAAGGAGGATCTTTGGAGCCTTTCTTGTTTTTTTCTTTTATACTAGATTTTGCATTCCGTAAGTTGGGTGGAATCATTGTCTTTTATTTGAAGGGTGGAGACTAGTTTGTTTGGACTCCCTTGAAATTCTTTAGTGGAGAAAAAAATACTATGGATTCTTTGCGTGTATTGTTTGGCTACCATTGAACAATTGTATGGTGGATGCTTCTAGCATTTAAATTCCCTATGCATTTTGGTAACTGCTGCATAGATGGTGGGTGGAGGAAGAAGGACATCTGGAGTCCATGTTTTCGCTACCAATTGATTTTTTGTTCCCTTGAGAAAGACCCCTCAGTCTCTAGAATCTGGCTTAGGAGTGACAACTGCAAGTGAGGATTGTATTTAACTTACTATGGTTGGGTGGAGAGTCCTTGTCCTAGACTTAGTTTCCCTAAAAAAATACAAGAGAAGTGCTCTTGTGTAATTATTTACATGATAGATTTCAAGCTACTGTGGAAGTTTTTTGTAGCATGATCTTGTGTAATTATTTACATGATAATGAATGAATGCTTCATTTTTGGTTTGAAATGGTGTTGTTGAACATAATACATGAATATTTTTCTAATATGGCATAATGAGTAACATAATGTGCAATCTTTAAAGGCATTCCTATGTTTTATAAGAATCAGAAATAAATCATTTCAAGACTCAATATAAGAACTTATATATTATAGTATAGTGATTACATAGAGGACAACCATAATTGATAAGGTATGTTTGTAATATGTTGAAGGTGTTGGTTACAAGCCATTGTTGTTGCTGCAATCCATTGTAATGATGCTCAAGAATTTCATCCTTAACTTAATTATCTGTGATATTACTTAAGGGGATTCTTTATCTTGTTGTGATAAATGCCTTGGTATTTGGCCACTTTGTTCACATGACTAGGATTTGGTCCAAGGGATCTATGTGAATTCTTAAGCACAGTACAACCTCTTAAGAGGGACTCGCTAGATTTGCATTCCTATCTACATTCACTAGAGGATGAGTCTTGCTTTGTTTTCATCAATGCTAAACCTTCCTAGTTTGGAAGCAATCTTTGGTGTAACATCTTGACACTAAGAAGTTGTGGTAGTTTCTTCTTTGAATGGTTAGTAGCATCCATGTTTTCAGGGTTATTGTATATCATTTAGGAGGGACGGTTTGTGTTTCCCTGCTAATAGCCAAATTCCCTTGTAACCTTTACTAAGTGCCATAGTGTTACTTGCAGGGTTGATGTAAAAATTAGTGAGCACCCTAGCATGTGGTAGGAGAGTGGTAGGCCCTTCAAGAGTCTACGAGTTCTTAGTCGGGGGTGGCAAAAAGGTCACTAGTGCAGTCATGCGTGGAATTCCTTGTCTCTAGAAGGGGAATAGTTAAAGGTAAAGAACTTATTCATGGTGCACTTTCCCATTATACACACATATGTATTTAGACCCAAAAGAAGAATTTCATGTTCCTCTGATAATGGTGGATCTCATCATGGCCTTCATGGCACCTCATGAATCCCCTGGAATTGGGAAGAGTGGCTCTAGTGTAAGCTCAAGAGGGATAGCACCAATGAGTGCTTTAGTAAACTATAAGGTGCATAAATGAATGTTGGTGTAGATCTAGATGTTCCCAAAATAATTGTAGCTAAACCATAGTCGAAGTGGCTTGGAAGTGGAGTTGTGCATAGGAAGAGAGAAAAATATGATGAAAACCATGGGGTCTAAGATTGTGTTCATTTCTAATGATCTGGCAAGTCCTTCCTAATTGGGCCATGATGAATATGTATTGTGAGACATTAAACAAATACCTTCATGTGCCTTCAGTGTTTGATTTTCATTTTTGAGGTATATGTTTAATGTCTCCAGCTCAAATATTTCTTTCTTCAAAATATTAGATGCTGAAGGTTCTTGTGGCTCATTAAATTGGTTATTTCCTTCTCTTGGGCATTAGATTGATCCTTTGTGATGAGCCCCAGAAATGGGTAACTTTATGGGCTCATTTTGCCTATTATTTTCATTTAATCCACCATTCTCAATAGTTTTGTGCATGTTTTGAATATATTTATGTCAATAGAGTGAATGGGGATGGTCACTTTGCCATGTAGTCTAATGAGTGTTTATTGTAGATTTTGTGGACAATTTTGGACAAGGACCAGGAATTTAGGAGCAAAACGACAGCCAAACTCAAGGAAACAAGGATGAGGACTTATAGGAGGGGTGTCCCCTTCATTAAATGACCCCTTCCTCGAATTCTTCATCAACAGCTCGGATTACAAAGGCCCACATTGATGATTCGAAGGGGTAGCTGAGCAAGTCAAGTAGGGTTGTCGTTATCTTTACTTCTAGGCAACCGAGTTCCTTAAGTTTAGGAGGACTATTGTGAGTCCCCACTTGTATAAATACGAAGGCTTCAATCCTCAGTAGGTTAGCCATTTCTTAGTCTATTTTCTCACTTTGGTGTAGCATTGTACTCAACTCATTTTCAAGCTCTTTTTGAAGACAGTTTTGTGATGTAATTGCTATTTTTTGATATTAGTTTGGATTCACATGCTTAGATCATTTCATGTTCATTTATCATGGTTTGGATTCACATGCTTAGATCATTTCATGTTCATTTATCATGGTTTGGATTCACATTATTAGATCATTTAATTTTCATTTATCATGGTTTTCTCGCATAATATTTTGTTCATATAGTTTTGTTCAACATTTTTCTGGTTTTAGGTTAGAATTAGGTTAAGATAGACAAAATTCTATTTTTCGGTTCTTTCTTTGGTCAGTTTTGAGAAGTAAGTGTGTAGCCCTCTTGCAGAACATTCCAGCTTATCATTCCTCCATAACATAGCCTATACTAGTTCATCTCTCAAATATTTCCCCACTATTTTGCCATATTTCACCAATCTGCCCTAATTTCTGCATTTTGCCATAAAGTTTCTTTCTTGCCTTTTGAACAAATCCAACCATCTCCTTCGGCGTTAATATTCATTGACAAAGTTCTATACCCCTAAACACCTTCATCAAACTTTCATCTCCCCTTTCCCATCATTGTTCCACCTTCAAACCTCCAAAAACCACTTTTAGCCTCCTCCTATAGATCCTCTTGTAGAATCTCCTGTAGATCCCCTGCAGCCTCTTGTAGAATTTCCTGTGAGTGATTTTTCAAAGTCTGATCACAGTGGAAGTCTCCAGAAGGGTACTAGGGACTTCTTAGGACCCCTCCACACTTTCCTCACCATCTGCAAAAGCCAACTCCATCTTCCTTTGCCACCAAACCTCTGCAAAGTCACAACCAGTTAAACCATAAGCTTAATAATTCCACATAAAAATACTAAAAAGTAAAAAAAGATGATTTATTCTCATTTCTCTTCAGAAGTAGCGTGAATAAATGCAATTTACTTTTTTAGTAGTCAATGGCACCCATTTTCAGTAGTTTCCATCTCTTTTCTTGCAAAAGTAGGGTTAGTGGGTAAACTAGGGTTTGGTAGGGTTTGTTAGGGTTTGGGTTTCATTTCAGTTTTCCTTCTCTTTCTGCAAGTAGAATAGCCCATATAGAGTTAGCTTTCTTCCATCACAGTAAAAGCTTCTTCTGGGAACTCATAGAAGTTGGCTTAAGCTCCTAGTGAACTTGCGCAAACTGATCAAGTGACAACCTGCAGTAAGAACTAGTACTTGTGCATACAGCACCGTTGCTTCCAAGTTTGTTACGAACTACCATGTTGATAAAAGTAAAGAAGGAAGCCCCAGGAGTTGCAACATTATTGCTGCAATAGTGGAGCTCACTACTCTTTCTGGCGCCATTGCCGGGGAAGCATCAAAGTATTTTGTGATTACTACTTTTCTTCTATTATCTACTGCAACATTCTGCTAAGTAGTTTATTTCAACAAAAGTAGAGTAGTCGTTTCATTTCCAATCTGCAATTTCAATTTTGCAAAAGTAGATTAGACATTTCTTGCTTTCATTTCAATTCTGCAATTTCATTTCAGCAAGCATAGATTAGGCATTTACTGCTTTCATTTCAATCCTGCAATTTCATTTCAGCAAAGTAGATTAGTCATCTCTTGCTTTCATTTCAATTCTGTAATTTTCATATCAACAAGTTTTATTTTAGTTAGTTGCAATTTTTTGTTCAATCCATTTCATTTTTGCACGTACAAGCAGAAAAAAAACAAAAATCACCCAAAAAAGAGATTTCCTTTCATGCCTCGTAGGAACAAAAATAATTCAGGAAAATTCCTACCCAGCACCCCCACCACATCACTAAGTCACCCTTCTCTCTTCTTTGGTGGCAGTGATCCAGAAGAACCTATAGGTGAACCTCCAGAGATATACGAGGATCCTATAATAGAAGAATAGCAAGAAACCATTCCTCTTGAGACCATCGTTGAAAACAAAAACGTTAGAGGAAATGGGGAAAGAATAGAAGGTGCCTTTCCTATCCAAGAGACCAATGGGGACACAAAAATGAAAAACATAAGCCCTTCAGCCTTACCTCACTTCCTTAAGGATGCAACCTTTCCTCAAGGATGCAGCCTTGCGCTGGTTCATGGGGTTACCTGGAAATAGTATCACAACTTGGGCTCATATGCAGCAAGCCTTTAACAACAAATACCGGGACTAGTGTAGGTCAAAGGATACCAAGGAAGAAATCTTCCGAATGACCATGGGAAGTGATGAATCTCTAGAAGACTGTGAAGAAAGGTTTCAACTCAGTTATAAAAGGGTTAGGTGCATACTTGACCCCGAATCTCTGAAGTTGGTCCTGCTCAGAGGAGTCCCTGAAGACCTTCTAGATACCCTCCATTTGTTGGTTGGGGGAGACATCTACCAACTACCTTATGATGACATAAAGACTGTGTTTAGAAACCATTCTAGGTTAGCTAGAAAGAGAGGTAGGGGAAGTCAACCTTTAGCCAGTACATCCTCATCTAGTTCATCCCTTAGAAACGAACTTGAGAATCGGCTGGAAGATTTCAAGAGCGAGGTGAGGCAGACTCTTGCCATGCAAATGGATACCTTGCATATCAAAAGGAAACAAGAGGAAGTCGAGAGGGCTTTGGCCATCTTTTGTCCCAGGTGCACTAGAAAGCATCCTAGGAACGAGTGTTCATTGCACTCTATAGAGGTGTGTTTAGTTTGTGAAGAAGACCATCCTACAAATCAGTGCCCTTCCTTGCCTGGAATCAAAGTTGCATATCAAGGGGCTGAAGGAGCCACTGAACCACTCTATTTTATAAACCAAAGGAGGCCACATGAACCCAAACCTTACTAGCAAGGAATGCAAGGGACATCCTAGAACTATTACAACCCTAATCAAGCCACTTCCATGCCTTCTTGGGGTCTCCCTTCTCATCCTTCCTGGTCCACACCCCCTCCTTGGTCATATCCTCCTTAATAACAGGCTCCGCTAGTTGCTCATTCCTTTCACTCTTATGCTCATCCACAGCCTCAATGGAATGAACCTCATTAGGGGTGGAGGCCCTAGTATAACTCTCCTCCCGCTCTTTTGCCTCCACCACTTGCTCAACCACAACCATTACCTCCCGCTCCACCAAGACAACCCCAAATACCTACTCAACCGAACCCAAACCCTAACAACAGACAAGCCTAGTAGGTATATAGTGGAGAAACATCATGCCCGACCTATGCTATGGAGATTCAAGAGATTGACTTATGATCTAGGAAGGTTCTCTCATATAGCCAACCTCCTCCTAAGGAGGATGAGGAAGAAAGACAAAAAGGTGAACCAAAAGTAACTCTACCCTTTCCTGAGAGACTAACTGGAACCACACAACCGACCCCAAAAGAAACTGAACTTCTGGGAGAATTGAAACAATGATGTGTAAGGATACCACTTCTCCAAGCCATAAACGATGTGCCCATATACAGAAAGATGATCAAGGAGAAGTTCTTCAGGCACCCATGCAAGCGCAAGACAGATGCCCCAACTATCAATGTTATAGGACAATTGTCCGACCTAATGTTGGGGCAGGTAATTTGTCCGAAATATCTAGACCCTGGGAGTCCTATAGTCGATGTCCACATCAATGGCACCATAATCCCCCATACCTTGATTGATCTAGGGGTTGCCATTAATGTGATGACTAGGGACACTATGCTCAAACTCAACCTTCAGGGTTCCCTGAGAAAGACCTCCATAATACTACAATTAGCAGACCGCTCCATCGTGATCCCTGAGGGGATTGTGGAAGATGTAATGGTCACTATTGATTCCTGGGAGTACCCTCCTAATTTCCTGGTTCTCAAACTGAAGGAAAAGCTCACTGGGTATCCTCTCATCCTGGGAAGACCTTGGTTAGATACTACAGATGCCTACATCAGTTATCGAGCTGGGAACATGACAATCAAGAACGGGCATATGTCCAGACAGCTAGTCCTATATCCTCCTGCCCAACCTCTATTAGAACATGATCTACTCCTCTGGTTGGAGGAGGAAGATGAGGATGAAGTCTATTCCGCACCGTCGTGTACAATAGAGGCTACCATGGGGGGTCTGCAAACCGAGGATGATCTTATTGAGAATTTGATTCAGAATCCACCCCCCAGTGTGTTGCCATTAGAAGAGCTCGTGGAAGAAACCCAAGCCAATCCTTTAGTTGATCTCTTTGTGGCTGATCCGACCTATCTCTGAGTTAAGAGTGTGGAATTTGGCCCAGAAAAAACCTTGAAGATCAACTCATCACTATTTGTTACACTAAAAAATGTCACCATGACTATTTACAGTTAGTATGGCTCTATCAACAGTCATGCTATCCTCTTAGGCAAGTCTTATGCCTCTGCTCTCCATGTCAAACTCCAAAAAGAGAGAAAGTCTTTATAAATGTATTTATCTCTGGGTACGCAGGTTCTCTCAACCTTACCTGCAGGTACGCACCCAATGTTCACAAAAGCTGCGTCTTTGGACGCTCTGTATGTAAAGGGGCAGGTGCGTCCCCCTGTAAAGGTCAAAATGCACAAGTTTCATCTTTAAAAAGTTACTTGTGGTCATTTCTAGAGCATTCTAGAAGGTTGTTCGACGTGTATTGAGCGCCTCCAGATGGTTCATGTACCCCTACCAAAGAGGAACTTATCCCATCAATAAGGGAGCTATCCCATCCAAAGAGGGGATTATCCCATTGATGGTGGACCTGAATAACTTCCTCTTGAGCACTATAAATATAGGCATTGGGCCAGAAGGAGGAGAGTTTGGAAGCTATACATTTCTAAGGGTAGATGCTGCTGGAATTAGGACTCCCATTTAGAAGCTTGTGAGGAGAGATTGCCATCTTTTCTTGTTCTATTTGGAAGTGGGTGAGCTTTGTCAAAGTAAAGGATAACTCTTGATGGACCCTGGGAGGGACTTGCACAACACCAAGGCTCAGGTTGTATTTGTTCCTTTTGTTACCTATTAATGAAAATGAGTCCATTCTTCTCAATAACTTGTTATTTATGAGTTGTTTCATGTACTCCTTGGTCTATGTGTTAAATATGTTTTATTCTATGAGATTATCAAGTGCTATTTAATCGTTTGATTGTTAGTGTATGCAGGTTTCAAAGTGAAGGAGGAGCTTATCCGGATCAGCGGAGCTGGACTGCTACAACAGCGTTGGATTACAGGTAGGATCTAAACACTTGATTTCTTATATAGTAAATGCATGTTTAGAGAAGGATTGTTCTTGTTTGTCTTGTTTGTCACTAGAGAGTCTTAGGCTCCTAGGGAGGTTGGTTGTGTCCGCACTATCGACTCTTTCCGCTGACAAATTGGCGACTCCGCTGGGGAATCCATTGCTGTGAAAGTCTTTTCCTTTGTATGAACTTTGCTCTGAGAAAATTGGTTTATTTTTTCTGGTTTTTGGCTCTGTGACTTTGCTTTTGGGTGGGTTAGCTTAGGGTTAGATTCATTTTAGTTTTTCTTGAATTTTCCAGTAGGACGCACCCTCTGAGTATTGCACAGTGCGTCCCTGGACGCACTGTCGCTGTATGTACAGAGCGGGCCCGCACCTGTTTTAACGGGTTGCCTGCGTCCCCTGCTAAAATTTGAGAAAATTCCATTTTTTGAATTTTTTCTCTTAGATTTTGCTTTTTCTCTATTTTTACTGCCCAGATTCATTAGTCTCTTGTCAAAGATCTTCACCTGAACTTGTTTCGATAGCATTGAGTGTTTTAGTGGATTTCATAGAAGTTTAAGCCCTAGGGTTTGATTTTTGAGTAGGTCTTGTAGTGACTTTGGCGGTAGAAGTTGTCAAGCCTTAGATCTCTCTGGTTTTGTCAGCATTCTTAGAAGTCAGACCTGTCATAAAGTCTACCTGTGCGAGCAACTTACCTTTGAGTTGTTTCTTTGGCAAATTTAGAAGTGCTTGTTGATTGAGTATTGAATTCCATTTTACAAAAAGAACAAAAAGATTTGAGTTTTGTTTTGACTGGTCTTTTGATTCTGCATTAGATGGTCCTTGACTTGATTGTGGTCAAGTAAAACAACCTAGAATCATCTTTGTAGGCTTTTGCCTCGTTAGGTTTGCTTAGAGTAATTTCCTTTTTGATTTGCTTGTGAGTGAAGTTTTCATAGATTTTATAGCTTTTGAGATTGATTTTTGTTAAAATAGATTTATATGCTTTATTAAATAAAGAAAATACAAAAACATCTCCTTTGAAAAGTTTTGTTTCAAGTATCTTTGAAGAGTTTTGAAAGAAAAAGAGTTTTTCGTGTACGTAAGGAGTGGTCATGTTTGTATGCTTGGAAAGATAAAGAGAATTGTTTCTTTGATTGTCTTTACTAAGAAAGTTGTTTTCTATAAAATTTGCATTTCTCAACTCTCTTAGTTAAGAATTTCATTGAAAAGGAAAAAGTAGCGTAAATCATCTTAGGTGCATCTTTGTAGTGGTTTGAGTCGAGTCTACACACCATTGGTTTCACTTCCGCTACCTTTTGTCTTTAAGAAAAACCATAAAATTAATGCTTAAAGTAAAATCAACATAGTAACTTTTATTTACTAGGGCTCTGAAACACCAATTTAGATCAGGCTAGTGTCTTGGAGTAGGTGAGTAATTAACTCTCCAAGACAACAAAACCAAACAAGTAGCTTATCTTGTGATAGAATAAATCCAATTGTCTCATTTGTACTCTGGGAAAACTCCTCTTAAAGGAGAAGCACGAGCTCGTGTCCGAACCAGTGAGGGGATCAATCCTCCCTTGTTGGGAACGACGCCAGACACGCACGTATTACAAACGGTAAACCTCGGATTAACCATTGTCGAGGAGCCAGGGGTCACTTGTCGGTAAACCTTGGATTATTGTCAAGGAATCGGCAAGGGGATTGAGCTTGATACTCTGCCCTTGCGTGCTGTCGGAGTGTAGACTGTTCCCCCAGGTGCATTTGTTGCGGTTGGTAACCTTAGAGACCATTATCTTTAGGATTCTACCGAGGTGACGGTGGAGGGAAGATCCCACTGTACCTGGAGCAGACGTCGGCTAGACTCACTTGGATTTTCCGGGGGGTTCACTTCACTCGAGACGGTTAAAGTGGAGGAACTTGTGCCGGTCTATTCATTAAGCAGGTTGCCGGGGTAACTGTTCCACCCGCCACTGCTGTACTGAATCCGACGATGTTGGGTTTCATCTCCAACTAGCGTTTTCGGTCTGGAAGGCTACTGTTTGTGCTTGGTTTGACGCCCTAGATTCTTTAGGCGTGTGATTCAAATTTGTTTGGTTCTTTAGAGACTTTAGGTGGTTTGATTTGAGATTTTACTTTGTTTTCGTGTGTAGTAGTTAAAAGTTTTTAGCTGTGGCGGAATTACCGAGACAGTCCCGTAGACTTCGGGGCCAGTCTCCTGAAGTTGTTTCTGTGGCCGAATTGTTGAGAAGATCCCGTAGACTTAGGGGATCACCTCCTCGAGACGACCCCGGTAATCTAGAAGGTTTAAAGGTCCTTGTAACTCCTCCTAGTGGTAGTAGAGTAGGTTCACCTGAAGAAGGAGAATCTTCCTTGGTAGTCCATTCAGATTACCAAGGCTTAGAGACAGGTTATAATCCCGAAGCTGTTACAGTTTCTGAGCTTGTTGGTAGTTTTTCGTCTGCTAGTGATACAGGCAAAGAACCTGAAATATCTGAACCTGTTACTCCGACTTCTAGTGTTCCAGATTCACCAAGAATAGAACGAGTTATCACCGAAAATCTTCCTACTGGTTTGATTGCTATCGAAGAACTTGCTCCAGAGGAAGAAATAGGCGTCTCTAACCTTGAAGATCAACTTACTATTGATCTAAGGGAGCGTGAATCTATTTTTTACAGTCCTCCTAGAAGTACTACTTGGTACCTTTCGTTAACCAATTATTTAGACAACTCAGGGGTAGGTTTTTCTACACCTCGTACTCCTTTTCCACCTGGAGGTATTTATACTCCTGTAAATATGTCTGGTCAGTCGTCCGTGTTTACTCAAAGTCCTGAATCTTTCTTACACGGCGGTCCTTCTGTTCCCACCGGGTATCAATCACTTTCTGGTACCTTTGCGGGGGCATCTCCTCAACCCGTTGATCATGGGTTATTAGCTGGAAACAATGGTAATATACCATTGGGTGTAGGAGACATTTACATGATGTCAGGGTCAGTTCCCGTTTCCCAACCTCAAGGTGGCCAATTACCGCCTGGGGGGCAACCTCAGTTAACGCCTGGGGGGCAACCTCAAGGTACACAAATCGTGTCTGGGGGGCAACCTCAAGGTCAGTATGCACCTATGGTGCAATACATGCCTCAAGGTCAACCCCAGCCTCAATATGTACCCCAGGGTCAACCTCAGTATCAATATCAACCTCAAGGATGGCAACCTCAAGGATGGCAACCGCAAGGGTATCAACCCCAAGGGTATCAACCTCAAGGGTATCAACCTCAAGGTCAAGGTCAACCCCAGTATCCGTATTTACCTCAAGGTTATCAACCTTAAGGTCAATACTCAGGTCAAGGTTATCAACCACCTCAAGGTCAGTCATATGTTCCAGGTATGGGAACTGCACCTTACAATTATCAATCCTATCCTCAATCCGGTTATGGATCTCAGTATCCTCTACCTGTTATGGGTCAATACCCCGGAATGTTAGTGTGGGATCCATCACAGGGTCAACAGGTGTTGCAGCCAAGTTTACAGTTGGTACCTCAAGCTGGACAACCCGTAGTTTCTGGTCCACCCCAGCAACCGCAGCCTGTCCAATCAAATGTTCAAACTTCTGTAACTTCGATAGTTACTCAGCCGCCAATCGCACCTAGTACTCCATCTCAAACGACTGCTGCAACTACCGCTACATCTGCCACACTTACTTCTGGAGTATCGACAGCTCCGGTTTTTACTGTCTCTGCTACCACGCCTCAGACATCTTTACCGTTGTCTGGATCTACGATTCAAACCACGGTCCAGATGCCTACAGGTCAGCCTGGTATAAGTACGGTTGTCACTACTCAACCTCAATTTGTTCAACAACCGTACCAGGGACAGTACCAACCTGGGCAAGCTGTCCAACAACCGGTTTACCAGTATCAACCGTATCCTGGGTACACTTATCAACAACCTCAACAACCCCAGTACGGTCCGGTTAATCCTGGTTTTCCAGGAGGATATAATATCCCAAATGCGACTCCTGTTCCTAGTTATCCTGGATATCCTCCTCCTGGGACTGGTCTTGTGACCCAGAGTTTTAGAGATCCTAACCGGCAGTTACCGTTTATCGCAACTTTGGATTTACCAGACTTGACGCGCCTAACGAACGATCCAATTCAATATCTTCAGTTCTGGCCGCCAATGCCAAATAAGTTGCCCAGTGATATACCCAAGTTCGAAGGTAAGTTTGGAGAGGATCCGTCCAATCATGTGATGACTTACCACCTCTGGTGTGCTTCAAATTCTATCTCGGATGATTCGATCCGCTTACGTCTTTTCCAGCGTACACTCATTGGTCTCGCGGCCAAGTGGTACATTGAGTTACCACGGGCCTCTTTTTACAATTTTAGCCAGTTAGCTACCTCGTTCCTAACTCACTTTCAGTTGCCGGTCAGATACGATAACGGCACGGAGTTATTAACTTCACTAAAACAATCGACGTCCACGTATATTTCTGATCACATTCATGAGTGGAGGCGTCGAAGAAGGTTAGTGAAAGTTTTTATCCTGGACCAAATCTTAGCTGAATGGTTTGTTAAATCATTATTACCGAAGATTACTGAAGATGTAGCTAAGGCCGGAGTAGTTACTGAGGAGCAAGTCATTGCTCAGGCGCAATACCTTGACTTAGTTTATACTCAGTCGGGTACGTTACACGAGAAGATTCCGGATCTTCCAAAATCGAATCAAATCGCTGCTGCTCCTTCGGGATCTCATGCCGCTGATGGTATGATTGGTATCGTGAATACAAAGAGCAAGAAGAAGTCTTCCAAGGCTTCAACTACTCCTATAATCACTTTGCCCGATTCCCCGACAGGAGAGTCTTCTCCTGAACTTACCGCCGATATTCACGCTGTAGAGTCATCTACGGCCAAATCAAAAAACGGTGGAAAGAAGAAAGGAAAGAAGAAGGCTAAAGTAGACAAGGCTCCGAAGGAGAAAACAGAAAAGTCGGAAACCAATGACAAAAAGCGCAAACCTCGATATCCTTGTCTTATTTGTGAAGAGGATCATTTTACAAGAGATTGCCCTCATCGGGCCGAGGTTGTGAAAATAGTCAAAGGTTCTCCCACTCCTGCTGTGTTAAAAAATCCATTTCTAGAGCAGGAGAATAAGATGATAGGTTCTTCCTCGAATGCCAGTGAAGAACCCATTTTGATGATGTCTCATGTGAGGATTGCGACTCGATCGCAAGATTATGGTAGTAAGAATCCTGTTGATGGTAAAGAAGCAGAATCTTCTCACTTTAACCCATCAACCTCAGCTCCTGGTTCCGATCCACTACAGATCGAGAAACCTAACCCGGACTTAGTAATTAAACCGCCCGCCAAGGGTGTACTTCGAAGGTCTGCTTTCAATCCACATGCGAGAGCGGCCCAGAATTACAACATTGTTGAGGACTTAGCTGTTTCACCCTCAGCAATGTCGGCTTTAGAAGTGCTGCAATCATGCCCAGCACAACGAAAATTACTTTTGTCGGCTATCGGAGTTGTTGATGTTCAGGACCCGAATCTAATAATCTTCGATCTAGAAAATAGTACACCGCGTCTCCCCCATCAAATGGCTTTCCAAATTCCAGTGATAGTAAAAAACAGGCCTATTCATTGGACTGTGATTGACGAGGGAGCTTCTACATGTATTATGTCGATTCAATGTTGGAGATCGCTTGGTTCTCCTTCATTGAACCAATCCCCGACCATCCTTAAGGCCTTTGATGGCCGTGGGTTCCGTCCGTTTGGTATTCTACAGGAATTGCCTATAGGGGTAGAAGGTAAAACCGTTAGTCTGGATGTGGAAGTGGTTGATGCCCCTCTAGACTACAACCTTCTTTTGGGTCGAAGTTGGTCATATGCTATGACAGCGGTCGTTTCATCGGTCTTCAGAGTAATTAAGTTTCCATATAACGGTAAGATCGTGACTATTGATCAGCTGACATACTTTTCATCCGACCCAGCCTCTTCAGAGAGTATCCAGCATGTCGGTAAGACGACAATCCCTTATAGGGACGTTGGCGTAGGTTTAGTTAAAGATTCCGGTTTACTGGGAACTTTTCCTTTCCCTCCAATCAACGCAGACCCTTCATTTGCATCAATTCATATGATTACATCAGACAACATTATTTATGATGATCCTTGGATTGTCCCATCTGAATCTGAGATAGACTCATTCGGTGATGCTATGCCTTTGAGTCCATATGAAATTGCTTATGAAGCTGTCATGTCTTTTACCGACTCGCGTTCAACCCAGCTCGACCAAATGAATGTGGTCAGTGAAGAATCACTTTTCACCTCAACCTTAGAACGGATAGCGTTTCCCGAAGTCGTGTCATCTGACGAACAACTTCGCGAAATCCTGAGTGTAGACGATCTACCATGGGAAGATCTCCATCACAGATCTTCGTTTTTACCTAAGGATGATGCTTTTGAAAATGATTTTTCATCTATCTTTACCGCTGAATATGTCAAAGACGCTCAGAATCCAACGAAACATTCTGATTCAGAGTTGAATTTAGGGAATATTTCTCGCACTATTCCCATTGATATTTCAGTGAAGCCCGGAGTTGAGGAAAACATTCATATAGGTGCCTCATGTACAGAAGATGAAATCCAAACTTACAAGGCCCTATTCCAAGAATTCCGCGATGTGTTTGCCTGGTCTTATGAGGAAATGCCGGGAATCGATCCTGCCATTGTTGTTCATGAAATAAAGACCTACCCGGATGCTAAACCCGTCCGGCAACGGTTGCGTCAGATTCACCCTCGGAAAGCGGCTGCGATTAAAGCAGAAGTCGAAAAGCTGTTGAAAGCAGGTTTCATTTATCCGATCCCGTTAACGGATTGGGTATCGAATATTGTTCCGGTCAACAAGAAACAAGGAACAATAAGAATCTGTATCGATTATAGGGATATAAATCGAGCTTGTCCAAAAGACAACTATCCTACGCCTTATATCGATCAAATTATTGATGATTGTGCCGGAAGTGAAATGTTTTCCTTTATGGATGGTTTTTCGGGCTATAATCAAATCAATATTCTACCTGCCGACCAGCCAAAAACGGCATTCATTTGTCCATGGGGGACATTTGCTTATTGCAAATTACCTTTTGGGCTTAAGAATGCCGGGGCCACTTTTCAACGGGCGATGTCTTACGCATTTCATGACATCAAGCACATTGTGCAACCGTACCTCGATGATTTGCCTGCTCATTCTTTACATCGAGCTAATCACCTTGTCCACTTACGAGCAATCTTTATGAGGTGTAGGCATTATCGAATTCGGTTGAATCCCCACAAGTGTGTTTTCTGTATAGAGACGGGTCGATTGCTGGGATTTGTTGTTTCAAAAGCCGGCATTCGCGTCGATCCCTCGAAGGTCGAAGCTATCATCAAATTGCCTCCTCCTTCGAGTTTGCGCCAACTCCAAAGTTTGCAAGGGAAAGCGAACTTTTTACGCCGATTCATTCCAAACTACGCCGAGGTCACTAAAGGTTTTACACGGTTGTTGAAACAGAACGCACAATTCTTTTGGGACGAGATTGCCCAACAATCTTTTGATGCACTAAAACACGCGTTGACCCATGCACCGTTGTTGCATCCTCCCAACTACAACCAGGACTACTTCTTATACCTCGCAGCTTCGCATTCCACTATTGGAATGGTGTTAATTCAAGAAGATGAATTCGGAGCGGAACATGTGATATATTATCTTAGTAGGACCTTAAATCCCACTGAGTTAAAATATTCGCATGTGGAGAAATTGGCCCTGGCAGTCGTTCAAGCTGTCCAGCATTTTCGTCACTACATTCTTCTCCGTAAAACTACAGTTATTTCGGATTGCAACCCTATGATTTATATTTTGACAAAACAACTGCTAGGGGGCAAGTACTCTAAATGGATCGTTATCCTGCAAGAGTTCGACTTGGAGTTTGAGAAGTCCAAGTCTAAGAAATCCTTAGTTTTTGCGTAATTGATGTGTGATTTCCCGCGTGCTGACACAGAAACTGTGGCAGAGGATTCCATTGCGGACGAATATTTGTTTCTTATCAGTACTTTAGATCCGTGGTACGGGGATATAATCATCTATCTCCAAACCCAAACCTTTCGGCCTGAAGCTTCAAAGTCGGAACGTCGAAAAAATCGGTTTCAATCCCAGCAATACAAAATTATTGGAGATACACTTTATCGCCGGGGGGCAGACTTAGTTTTTCGACGTTGTTTAACTCACGAAGAGGCTGAGAGGGTTTTGAATGATTGTCACTCTGGAGCATGTGGCGGTCATATGTCTGGGTATGCCACAGCTCAGAAGGTGTTGCGCGCTGGCTACTTCTGGCCCTCCATGTTCAAAGATTGTATCATTGCAGTCCGGAAGTGCCACAACTGTCAAGTGTTTGATCGCAAGATGCGCGCACCACCTGCTCCTCTCCACCCTATAATTGCCGTTGGTCCATTCGCCAAATGGGGTATCGATTTTATTACTTGTAACCCTCACTCGGCCGGGGGGCATGCGTATATCATCCTCGCGGTTGATTATTTTACCTAATGGGCCGAGGCGATGCCTACATTCGATGCAAGCGGCAAAACAGCTGCAGTTTTCGTATTCAATCATATTATAACTAGGTTTGGTGTCCCACAAGCAATCATTACTGACCATGGGAGCCATTTTCGAAACATCATGATGACTGAGCTTACAAGCCAGCTTCGTTTGCGCCACAATAGCTCTACTCCTTATTATCCGCAAGCCAACGGTTTGGTTGAGTCTATCAACAAAGTTCTAGTTATCATGATCCGACGAACCATTGGTATTCATCGGTTGAATTGGCACAACATGTTATTTTCAGCGCTATGGGCATACCGAACCTCAGTGAAAACTTCAACAGGGTTCACTCCTTTCGAGCTAGTTTATGGCTTGGAAGCTGTGTTACCCATTGAATGCGACATCCCATCACTTCAAATGGCTGTCGATTTACTTCCAGCTACTTCCGAAGAGGAGAAACGTTTATTATACTTAGCTAAATTAGATGAGACTCGACGTGACGCTGCATTGGCAATCGAGACTCACGCGAAGCGAATGAAAGCTCAGTATGATAGAAATGTGACCCCTCGAAGTTTTTCGGAGGGAGACCTAGTGCTATTATATGATCAAGCTAACGATAAGCTAGGTGTTGGAAAATTCGTTCCTATGTGGCATGGACCCTACATTGTAAAGCGAAAGTTAGCAAAAGGGGCTTATGAGCTGGTAGATTTTGATGGGGACTCTTTGGGTAAACCCAGAAATGGACTTTACCTAAAGAGGTATTATGCTTAAATGGTGGGTATGGAGAATTTTTAGTTAGGTTAGGTTTTCTTTCTAGCTAGTGTGTTTGTTAGTTTAGTCAGTGTGCTTAGTTTAGAGAGTGTGTTTTTCGTCGTTATTCTGGCTTATCTTGGTTTTACTCTTGATATTGCAGATGTCGACGCCTCTCCAAACATACATTGGATTTGCTGATGGTGCTTGTCGCAGTACACGGAATATCTCTTCCGCAGCTTGGGTTATCTACTCGCCCTCTGACGAGTTAGTTTCTATGCATGGGGTAAGCCTCGGTCAAACAACGAACAACATTGCAGAATACAGTGCAGTGGTTGAATTATTATCCGAATCTATTTCATTTGGAATTCGACGTTTGATAGTGAGGTTAGATTCTGAACTTGTTGTATTACAGCTTAATAGAGTATATGCCATTAGAAATCCTGTGTTATTAAGATTGTTTTTGAGAGTGCGTCTCTTGGAACGTGAATTTGATTACATTGAATATCAGCATATTCCAAGGTCTTTAAATACATTAGCAGATGCAATTGCTTCTCGAATGTTGGACAGACATTTACGATAATCATGCAAGTAAATTTAAAAACTTTTCATCACATATGTTAAACAAGATAAGCTGGTAATAGTGATATATATATATAGATAGGAGTGTGTCAAAAAATATACATCGTCTTCGATCATAGGTTGAAAAACACCTTATGATCGGCAAAAATGATAAGTACAAAAAGCCAAAAATGTCATATGTGTCTACAAAAGTGACTAGCCAATCACTGGTGGTGTTCCCTATACGACACCACTGCACGGGCTACCTTACACAAAAATCTCTTAAACGGTCTAGGGACTGCGACTACATAGCGCTGAAGTCTGATAGGAATATCATCTATGGTAGTCTCGGGTATATCCACCGTTAGATGCTCTAGATCCTGCTCCAACTCAACTAGTGACTCTGCAGCCGCGTCCTGTGGGGCCGGTACCGGTGCAACTGGATGTCTCCTCTCAAAAGGTCGGAGGTTGGCTGGGCGCTGTGGACCAACATCTGCATTTTGAAAATTTTTTTACTGTCAGTTTTGAGACGATATATATAAAAAACAAAAAAAAATATAATTTGAAAACTTGTGAAAAATGAAGTACCTCTGTCGTCCCATTGTTCTCCCTGTGGAAGAACCATGTCCGGATCACCTCGAAAATCTACTCCGGCATACGGAAAGTCCTGGATCGAAAAAACCTGGTCCTCTAACCAGTGAAAATAACTATCAGGGAATCGAACAATCACCGCGCCCTCGTCAGGATGCCGGGCCATCACCGTAACCCATCGTATCAGCTTTGGCTCCCGAGGACCCAAGATTTCAACAGTGAGTTGCTGAGGGATCAGCATCGGAACTCTCTCTAAGGCAAAGCTCACAACTAGAGGCCCATATCCAAAGGTCTTCAGTTGTCCGCTCTTTGCCCTAGTCAGTTGGCTCTTCATATTAGCCGACACAGCATCACACCAGTTGAAAATGGTGCCTTGGAAACAGTCAATCGCCATCCGCATTTGGGACCCGGTGGCAATATGTAAAGCGGCTGCACCGCAAATTCTGGTAACCGTGAAAGCTATAACCTTGAGTTCACGCAGAGAGATGTGTTTGATTTCTACGCCTTTCGCATGGTGTGAATTGGGTGTGCACCAATCTGCCCGGAGACTAGCAAGGGATTGGCCACCCGGCCTAGTCCCGGCTAGATTGAGTTGCTCGCCCCTATTTGGTAAGCCAGTGAGAAAGTATATGTCAGAGGGCTCTATCTCGAGCTGGTGCCCTCCGATGTAAAAGCATTGCTCATGAATGTTCCATCTCTCAACCAGCCACTCCAAGAATCTCACCTGAGCCCTCATGCCAGGTATGGCCCAGTATTTATATAGTCCGCATGCTTTTAGGGCATCAATGGAAGGTTGATGATTAATTGCGGCTAAATCAACATCCTCGTGCTCTCTTTCTCTCCAATCCAACATGGTGAGTGCCCTACACACCAAGAAACAAATATTAGAATTGATTTGGGAAAATTCAAATGGTTGTTTGTGGAGTTTGGGGTTTCAAATTCCGCCTTTCGCGGGGGACGCACCCCGCGTTTAGGACACAGAGCGTCGGGACGCAGCTGGCCTGAAGGTGGGCTACGTCCCCCGACCTTTTTCCTGTGTGGGAAAAAGTCTGGGGACGCAGGTCACCCTTAGGGCACCTGCGTACCCCGCAGAGCGATTTTTGAAACCTAAAACCCCCCAAAAATCAAAACTAAAACCTAAAACAAAATTTTAATCGGATGAAATTGAAGAGGAGGATGTTGTGAAATACCTGGAAGAGACGGCGTTCGATTCTGACGGTCGGATTCTCCGCAGCGACCACGAGAAGTTTCTTGCCAAAAGCCCTTTTTTCAACCTCAACAGTAAAATGGTAAAAATGACATGGTAAAAAGTCTTTTTATAGGTTTTTTGGATGAATGAATGCTAGGTTTGTTCATTTTTCACCATGGAAGGATATTTTTCAATGTATTTTTGCCTATCTTAAACAGGTATGAGTAATGTGTCGTTTTTGTGCAGGACAAAGGGATTTAGAGGGAAAATTGTCATTTTCATGAACCAAAATATCAGAGTCATCTTTTAAGCCCTTTTCTGACTCCTAAAATATGAAAAGATTGCCGAGCGTTTCTTTTACACTCGTTAAAATGGAATTAAAAGACGGTCCCCTTATAGCTCTTTTCTGACCGTAAAATCAGGAAAAGATTGCCGGGTTTTTGTCGTTTCAAACTCGATACGGAAATAAAACGACGTGTCCTTGATCGCTTTTTACTTTTCAGGTCAGTGGCACTAAATTATGAAAGTACTCCTTGGTCGCAAGATCAAGCGGTTCCCCTAGGTATTATTTTATACTTTTTCGGGCTTGAGCGACACAAATCTACGAAAAAGTTCAACTTGGAGTCTTCTTAAGTTTTTCAGACTCTCTAAAATTGAAAAACGCCGAGTTTCTCCTATACTGGGCTCGTTAAACATTTCACAGTAAAGGACCTGTTCAATTACAAACAGGAACGAACCACTCCTTCCTAGGGTTCGAATCAAAACTAGGTTGGACTCATCCGAAGGATGAGCTTATAATCAAGCATATGTTATCCTCCTCAAGCTTGTTAAAAATAAAGAGGTACTTGCCAGAAATGGTGGGGGAAAAGAGAGAAGAATGAGCCTATTTGTTATCTTTTGTCTCAGAAGAAACTTTATTACCACTCTTGGACACGACACTTTTCATTCACCTGGGTTGGGAAATATTTTACCTCACAGTTGATCAAACTACATTGAAAGTCTTCAGCCGGGTTCCGGGGATTAACTTTGAGTTATTCATCACCAAGCCATCTGTCTTGTCATTATGTGTTCAAGAGGTCTGCAAGCAAAACTTTCATCTTCAAAATACTTGTCATCCATTTGACCATCCCTGAGTCAGTCCTTACAGCAACATTTCTTCAACTTGAACAATGATTTCGTGTTGTGGGCTTGCCTGCAACGGGTCGCTTTCTATCGACATCAGCACATTATCTAGAGAGATGACTTAGAAATCGTCAGTACCTTGAAGTCTGCATGCATCAATGGCAGGTTTCTCGCCTTTGACGTCAGTTTACATCATTGACTTTCGATCGAAGGATTCCGTGAAATGTTCGACATCAACTCATTCATTCACATCTCATGGATTGTACTGGGTACTTTGAGAACCATTGACATTACTGGTGGTCTCTCTCACACTTGTTAACAGTTTACATCATCGACTGGTAATCAAGTGGTTTCTACCATGTTCGACATCAGCTCATTTATTCGCATGGCTAGAATCGTACCAATTCGGGAAGTAGAAATGAAGACCCTGGATCTAGTTTCCACCATCCAGGCTGCGAGGAGTTTTGTATTCATTATCTAAGTAGACTAATCATAAACAGATGGCTGCGCCCATACTGTGTCTACAAAAGTCTATGATTATGATGTACTGCAAGATCATTCCTGTATCAGAGTAGTTAGTCTGTTAGTTAAAGTTTTGATCTGAGTATGGGAATGCCTACCTCAGTGATGATATAATCTTATACATGTATTTTGTGTTGAAAATTGCAGGTTCTAACCAGGCTCTCCACGAGATAATCCTTGAAATGATAAAGCGCTTCACCCTTCCTAGATAATACAAAACCCTAATCTATTATAGGTTTCGCACTTTAGGGGGCAATCTGTTACACTAAAAAATGTCACCATGACTATTTACAGTTAGTATGGCTCTATCAACAGTCATGCTATCCTCTTAGGCAAGTCTTATGCCTCTGCTCTCCATGTCAAACTCCAAAAAGAGAGAAAGTCTTTATAAATGTATTTATCTCTGGGTACGTAGGTTCTCTCAACCTTACCTGCGGGTACGCACCCAATGTTCACAAAAGCTGCGTCTTTGGACGCTCTGTATGTAAAGGGGCAGGTGCGTCCCCCTGTAAAGGTCAAAATGCGCAAGTTTCATCTTTAAAAAGTTACTTGTGGTCATTTCTAGAGCATTCTAGAAGGTTGTTCGACGTGTATTGAGCGCCTCCAGATGGTTCATGTACCCCTACCAAAGAGGAACTTATCCCATCAATAAGGGAGCTATCCCATCCAAAGAGGGGATTATCCCATTGATGGTGGACCTGAATAACTTCCTCTTGAGCACTATAAATACAGGCATTGGGCCAGAAGGAGGAGAGGTTGGAAGCTATACATTTCTAAGGGTAGATGCTGCTGGAATTAGGACTCCCATTTAGAAGCTTGTGAGGAGAGATTGCCATCTTTGCTTGTTCTATTTGGAAGTGGGTGAGCTTTGTCAAAGTAAAGGAGAACTCTTGATGGACCCTGGGAGGGACTTGCACAACACCAAGGCTCAGGTTGTATTTGTTCCTTTTGTTACCTATTAATGCAAATGAGTCCATTCTTCTCAATAACTAGTTATTTATGAGTTGTTTCATGTACTCCTTGGTCTATGTGTTAAATATGTTTTATTCTATGAGATTATCAAGTGCTATTTAATCGTTTGATTGTTAGTGTATGCAGGTTTCAAAGTGAAGGAGGAGCTCATTCGGATCAGCGGAGCTGGACTGCTACAACAGCGTTGGATTACAGGTAGGATCTAAACACTTGATTTCTTATATAGTAAATGCATGTTTAGAGAAGGATTGTTCTTGTTTGTCACTAGAGAGTCTCAGGCTCCTAGGGAGGTTGGTTGTGTCCGCACTATCGACTCTTTCCGCCTGACACTATCCACCTCTCAGGAGAAAGAACTGTTTTTCTTATTGAACAATCACTTAGATGCTTTTGCTTAGAGCTATAAGGAGATGAAGGGAGTCCACCCTTCAGTCTGCACTCATCAAATTTACAATAAAGAAGATTGTAAACCAGTCAGGCAGCCTCAAAGGAGGATGAATCCAGCCCTTAAAAACATTGTCAAAGAAGAATTGCAAAAGTTGCTGTATGCAGGATTCATCCATCCCATATTTGACAGTGAATGGGTTTCTCCTTTGGTGCTAGTGCCAAAGAAAAACGGGAAGTGGAGAATCTGTGTAGATTATCGGGAACTAAACAAGGCCACCAAGAAGGACCATTTCCCTTTGCCTTTCATAGATCAAGTGTTAGATGGCCTGGCAGGGAAGAAGTTCTTCTCCTTCCTGGATCGGTTTAGCAAGTACAACCAGATCCAAATTAGCCTAGAAGACCAAGATAAGACCACTTTCACTTGTCCTTGGTGTACTTTTGCCTACCAAATCCTTCCTTTTGGGTTGTGCAATGCTCCTGCCACTTTCCAGAGAGTAGTACTGAGCATATTTGCTAAACTGGTGCATGATTCAGTGGAAATCTATATGGATGACTTTATCCCTTATGGTTCTAACTTTAGGAAGCTCTGACTAACTTGGGAAAAGTTTTAGCCAAGTGTATTGAAATGAACCTGTCCCTCAGTCCTGAAAAATGTGAATTCCTGATGACTGAAGGGACCGTGCTAGGTCATACAATTTCTCAGCAAGGATTTCAGGTGGATCCCAACATTATTGCTATCATCCAAAGGGTCCCACCTCCTCAAAAGGTAAGAGATGTTCAAAGTTTCCTAGGCCTACCAGGGTATTATAGAAGATTCATTAAGGCTTTTAGTAAGCTAGCCTCTCCATTGTTTGGTCTTTTCGGAAAAGATGTTGAGTTCATATGGACTAACAACTATCAAGAGGCTCTAGATGCCTTGAAAGGTAAACTGCTAACTACCCTAATTTTGAGAGGTCCAAACTGGGCCCTACCATTCCACATTCACATAGATGCTTCGAACAAAGCGATAGGAGCAGCCTTAGGGCAAGTTGAGGAGAAGCTACCTCATGCCATATATTTTGTCAGTAAAAACCCGTCCAAGGCCGAACTAAACTACACTGTAATCGAAAAGGAGCACCTAGCTGTAGTCCATTCCCTAAATAAGTTCAGACATTACATCACTGGCTATCAAACATTCATGCATATTGATCATGTTGCAATTAGGTATTTGATGAATAAACCAGATGTAAATGCTCGTATCATTAGATGGTTATTTTTATTATAGCAATTTGATTTGACCATTGTTGATAAGCCGGGTAAGGAAAATGTTGTTGCTAATTTTATGTGTAGACTAGATCTGCCTACAGGTGAAGAAGGAATGGTGGGTGATCAAATGCTAGATGAACACCTATTTGCTATTTTAGTACTCTCTCCATGGTTTGCTGATATAGCAAATTATTTGGTTTCAACACAGTTTCCACCACACCTATCCTCAAAAGAGAAGAGCAAGATCATGAGGAAAAGTGCCCCATTCACTAGGATTGGGGGCAATCCTTTTAAACTTGGCCTAGATCAAATTTTTAGGGAGGAGGAAATTTTTGACATCCTCCTGACCTGTCATGATGGGCCCTATGGGGGCCACTTTGCAGCAAAAAGGACTGCCTTCAAAACTTTGCAAGCAGGTTACTATTGGCCCACTCTTCATCAAGATGTCAAGAGATATGTCAGCCAATGTGACCGATGTCAAAGGATTGGGAAACCTACTCCAAGGGATGAGATGCCCCTGCAACCTCAAGTGACTTTCGAGCCATTTAAGAAGTGGGGCATGGACTTTGTGGGTCCTATCAACCCTCCTTCAAAATAGAAATCTTACATCATTGTGTGTACTAATTACCTGACAAAATGGGCAGAAACAAAGGCGATCAAGGCAGCAAAAGAGGAAAAAGTAGCTGAGTTTTTGAGGGAAAATATATTCTACAAGTTTGGATATATAAGAGAGTTAGTCACAGATCAAGGGAGTCAGTTTACCTCCAATCTGGTTGAAGACCTGCTCACACATCACAATATTAAGCAAAAAACTTCCACCCCTTATCATCCGCAATAAATGGACAGGTGGAAGTCACTAACAGAGATTTGGAAGGGATTTTGACTAAGGTAGTGAGCAGAAGTAGAAAAGATTGGGCAGATCGACTGGTTGAGGCCACCTGGGCCTATAACACCACCTAGAAAACCACCATAGAGTTCACACCCTATGAGATAGTCTATCGGAAGAAGGTTCTGCTGTCAATAGATTTTGAATATAGCACATTAAGGATGGCAACTCAGCTGGACCTAGATCTCAACCATGCACAAAAGGAAAGATTGCTTCAACTAAATGGATTGGATGAACAGAGATTGCAGGCCCTGCTCCGCTCAGAGGTAGTCCATCAAACAAAAATATGGCATGACAGACACCTCAAAGAAAAACAATTACAACAAGGAGATTGGGTGCTGCTATATGATTCAAGATATAAAGATTTCAAGGGAAAACTGAGGACAAGATGGCCGAGACCATACATAGTAGAAAAATGCAATGAAAATGGTTCAGTCCTGATTCAGACCATTAATGAAGAATCCATCCCCATGCTCGTCAATGGGCATAGGTTGAAGATCTACAGGAAGCCCCTTTCCAAGCAAGAATTCATTGAGAATCAGTGTAGAAATTTTGAATAATTTAACACATATTCAACAGAGATTATCCTGATCATGTACTATTGCAAAATACATACACAATACATAAGCTAATCTACGTTGATCATCAATATAGCAACATCAATAACAATAAAACATCAAGAGCATTCACACATTAACACAGTATGTAACCCGGTGAAAGCATCTCGCTAAAAACACCAACTATCTGTATATTAATGATTGAGACCATGTAACATCACAAAGTACAATTCTTATCACAAGCAATCCAGTAACAGCTCCACCTGTTACACACAATACAGCTAAGATCTGATCTCCAAATCTATTCCACTGCTTGCCTGCCTCCACTGCTCAATACCTGCTCAAGAATTGATGAGAATGATTTACCAAACTCGTATTTCACCTCCAAAGAATCACTCACACTATGTAAGATGTGAGAAGAGGCTATAATACTGGGAAAATACATGAGCAAACTCATTGGCATAATCAATCCCTTGATTGTGCAAGATCTGATGCACAACTATAGTCACAACTGATAGCAATCTGATTCTTTAACACTTGTCCCTGCTGAACTGAACATGCATTGACATGCAACTGAGTTAACAGATGTATTCTATTGTTGTATTATGAGTTAATAATTAGTTTAACAACTCATCATTAGTCTATTTGCAGTTAGACTAATTACAACTAGTTTAACCAAGTCAAACTAAACACAACTCCATCAACTCCACAATCAACTCCACCAAACTCAACTGATTGAGTTCTAACTGGAGTCATGCATGCAAAAGCTCAACTGACTCATAAGAAAAGCGTACTTCCTTCTGACAGCTGAATGGGCCACATCTGTAGCTCAAGCTGAAGTGCTCAAAGAGAATAAGATCAAGTTTATAGTCCAAATATTATTATGAGACAATAATATTTGACTTTTCTATTTTGGACAGCCAGTCTAAAAATAGACTTTGATCACTCCTGCTATGATCACTCCTCCTGTGTTCACTCCTACTGTGATCACTCCTGTTGTGGTCACTCCTGCTGTGATCTCCCTACTATGGTCACCCCTATTGTGATCATCCCTGCTGGGATCCAAAAATAGAACTTGCGTCATAATTTGCATGCGGGCCCACTTAGTGAAGGTGACTCTTTTCACTAAGCTCCGTCATCTTGTTGCAATCTCAACACTCCCTCTCGATAAGATACGGGTTATCAGCAACCCCTATCTTGCCTCGGTGGTATTCAAATTTGATCCTGGTGAGAGCCTTCGTCAGAATATCAGCGTCCTTATCCTCCGTTGGAATGTATGAAAGAAACATGATCCTCCACTGCACACAATCTCTGATATGATGGTACCTGATGTCAATATGCTTAGATCTATCATGAAATACAGGATTAGCCAAGAGTTTAATGCAACTCTGGTTATCATAGTAAATCACAGTAGGATCCAAATGAGAACCGAACAAACCAACCAGGATCTTCCTCATCCATATAGTCTCGCATGCAGCCAAACTTGTTGCCATATACTCGGCCTCCGCTGAACTGAGTGCCACGGATCTCTGCTTCCTGCTGTACCAAGAAAATATTGTCGATCCAATACTGAAGACCCCTCCTGATGTGCTCTTTCTGTCTGTTGGGCTCCCTGCCCAATCTGCATCCTCCTGTCTGTACCAAGATCCATATCCCTATGTGCCTCTCAAGTAGCGTAATACATGCTTTCCCCCCTTCCAGAAGAGCTTGGTAGGCTTAACCATAGCTTGTGAAAGCTGGTTAACTGCATAGTATATATCGGGTCGTGTATTGACCAAATACATCAATGACCCCACCAACTGTCGATAAACAGTGGCATCCACTTCTTCTCCCGAAGTGGCATCCTCTTTCCTCCAACCTCCAGGAAGAGGAGTATCAACAGGCTTGCAGCCATGCATGTTGAACTTCTCCAGTATCTCCCGAGCATACTTGCCCTGAGAAACAAATAGTCCACCACTGCGCTGCCATATTTCCAATCCTAGGAAATAGTGAAGGAGGCCCAAGTCCTTCATCTCAAACTCTGTAGCAAGATCCTTCTTGCATGACAGTATCAACAGCTCATCACTCGTTAGAATCAAATCATCAACATACAGTACAATGATAAGAAACTTACCCTCCACCACAATCTGGTATAGGTTAGGATCCACCTCGCTCTTGGAGAATCTAAGTCCTGTGAAATAGCTGTCTATCCGTGTGTACCAAGCATGTGGTGCTTGCTTCAAGCCATACAATGCTCTCTTGAGCCTGCACACATGCGACTCGCTACTGAAGACCTCAAAGCCTTCGGGCTGCTCAATGTACACCTCCTCCTCAATGACTTCGTTCAGGAACGCAGTCTTCACATCCATCTGATTAATGTGCCATCCCATCTGCGCTGAGAGAGCAAGAATCATCCGTATGGAAGAATACCTTGCGACAGGTGCAAAGGTATCCTCATAATCGATCCCCTCTATCTGTGAAAAGCCTCGGGCAACAAATCTTGCCTTGTACTTCTCTACACTCCCGCCAGCTGCCTGCTTAACTTTGTAAATCCATCTCGAACCCACCACTGATTTCCCTTCTGGTCTAGGAATAATTTCCCATGCACTTTTTCTGACAATAGAATCATACTCTTCCACCATGGCATCTACCCATGCGGGATCCTCCATAGCTTCCTCGAAAGAGGATGGCTCATAAGAGCCATGTATCCAGTGTACCGATAAGGTGACTGTCTCTATCTGCGTTGGGTTGTAGGTGGTCCTACAACTTTCTCTGCATCTTGAGCCAGTCGCTCAGCTTCTGTCAAGCGCTTTTGCCCGCTGATGGTTGGCGCTACATGAGTGGTCTCTTCCACTCCATGAACCTCATCCTGTGGCTGATCCACATCCTGAAGCTCATCCTTAGGAACTAATAGCTCCTCATCTTCATGCAAGTGTAGCTCCCTCTCAAGCGAACACTTCATGGCTTTCTCCTCCTGAAATTTTATATCCCGTCGCACAACAATTTTACCATTGTCTGGAAAATACACACGATAGTTGTCGGGCGTATCAGTGTACCCCACAAATATCCCAACCTCTGTGGTCGGCTCCAACTTCTTCCTAGCATCCTTCATCACATACATATAAATGTTAGCACCAAAAATCCTCAAATGAGAAAGATCAAGCTTCTTACCAGAAAAAGCCTCCTCGGGTGTACTCATGCCAAGTATCCTATGAGGACAACGGTTCTGCACATAAGCTGTTGTATTGCATTCTTTCACCCACAAGTGAAGGGGTAGGCCCTGATCATGCAACATTGCCCGTGCAGCACCCACATCATTCTGTTCTTCCGCTCAGCTACCCCGTTCTGCTGTGGGTTATGGGGAGCTATGAGCTCTCTACGAATCCCTTCTGCCTTGCAGAAATCCTTGAACTTGTCCGAGATGTATTCACCACCATTATCACTCCTAAGAGCCCTCACCTTCTTCCCCGACTCCTTCTCGACCAGTGCTTTGAATTCACAAAACTTTGAATATGTCTCGCTCTTCTTCTGCATGAAGAAGATCCAACACTTATGAGAGAAATCATCAACGAAAATCACATAATACCTGTGTTTTGCTGTCGAAGCAACCGAGAAAGGTCCACACACGTCTATCTGAATTCTCTCAAGGATCGTCGTGGCGCGACTATCCTTCTCGTGAAAGGTGGCTTTCACAAACTTCCCCAAAGTACACCCCTTGCACTGATCTGACTGCGCAAGTGTGCCTTTAGGAAGCCCTGTAGTGATTTGCTGCAGTATCTTCAAGGCTCCATGGTGAAGGTGACCCAATCTCCTGTGCCACAACTCGCCATCATCCCGGCTCACCAATCCTTCTGCCCTTGCCTGCCATTGCTGCGCATCCATCTACATGCAACTGATAAAGGTTCCTCACTCGAACCCCTATCTTCCGGGTCTCACTAGTTGTCTTGCTGTGCAGGAAATCCTTTCCCTCGTTGAAAACAACATCATACCCCTTGTCTTCTAACATCGCCACTGAGATAAGATTCTTCTTCAATCCTGGAACATGCATGACTTCCTTCAATACGAAGGGTTTACCAGACTCCCTCTCAAAGGAAATGGTACTGATACCGGTCGCACTGTATCTACCATCATCGCCCATCTCGATGTGCACTCCAAGATCTTTGTCCTCCAGATCAGAGAACAAATCTCTATCTCCCGTCATGTGAAAAGACGCATCACTGTCCAAGAACCACACCGATCCCATCACACTTGAAACCAAGCATGCGATCAATGAAAAATCAAGCTCAAACTGCGAGGCTAGATCCTCTCCTGCTGAAGATCCAGCAACTTCTTCTTCTGCGGACAATTAGTGGCATAGTGTCCATGCTGGTGACAGTGAAAACACTTCACCTTGGACATATCCTGCTTCTTGCCTTTCGCACTAGACTGAGAAGCTTTCTTGCTCTTCCATTTCTTTGCTTTTGCAGCCAAAGTGTAACTTTCTTCATTAGCTCCCTTTAACGAAGATCCGTCCCTGGTACTCCGCCTGATCTCCTCTTGCACAAGATCTGACCATAGTCTTTCCCATCCTAGCAATTTCTCCCGACTATTGACAGAGTCCTCATAGGAATGCCAACTCTTCGGAAGATCAAGGAGAGCCAAGCTCACCAAGTCCTCATCATCGACAGTAAACCCCACACTTCCCAGCTCATCTCGACACTGAGTGAACTTCGTGAAATACTTGGGCCTACTATCACCCTTCTCGCATTTGATGTTTCTGAGTTTATCTTTGAGCGCCAGCTTCCTCTGATTGCTCTTCCTTTGGAATAATTCTGTTAATGATTTCCACACCAAATATGGAGTAGCCTTTCCATGGAGGCTCAACACAATGTGATCCTTCACGCCCTCCAACAGAATCCTTCGACATTTTGCGGTCTTCTTTTGCCAAGCATCAGTAGGCATTGGGAAATCCGTCTCTATGAAATCCTTCAGCTTGTTATCATCTAATACTGCTTCCATCCTATCCTTCCATGCAATATAATTTGAGCTGCCCTCAAGAGCATACTCCAATCGCAATCCGTTGAAAGATATTGATGTGTTGCCACCAAGAAAACACTGCTGCAAATTCGAATTCCACCTGCAACCAACTCAACCACCTCGGATCTAAGATTCGTGAGAACACAATATTTCTCGTAAAGAGATTGATTGTATGGGCATTCACTGGATATCTCACCTTCCAAAGGAAGGATGAATCCAGAGGCTACCTGGCCCGATTACAGACTCTGCCTGAAGAAATAGAATGTAAACACTTCCTGAATAGTAGATCTGATGATCAACAGCTCTGGTACCATTTAGAATTTTTTCTACAATTATCTAGCTCTGATACCATGTAGAAATTTTGAATAATTTAACACATATTCAACAGAGATTATCCTGATCATGTACTATTGTGGAATACATACACAATACATAAGCTCCTATACGTTGATCATCCATATAGCAGCATCAATAACAATAAAACATCAAGAGCATTCACACATTAACACAGTATGTAACCCGAGGAAAGCATCTCGCTAAAAATCCCAACTATCTATATATTAATGATTGAGACCATGTAACATTACAAAGTACAATGCTTATCACAAGCAATCCAGTACCAGCTCCACCTGTTACACACAATACAACTAAGATCTGATCTCCAAATCTATTCCACTGCCTGCCTACCTCCACTGCTCAATACCTGCTCAAGAATTGATGAGAATGGTTTACCAAACTCATATTTCACCTCCAAAGAATCACTCACACTATGTAAGACGTGAGCATAGGCTATAATACTGGGCAAATACATGAAAAAACTCATTGACATACTCAATCCCTTGATTGTGCAAGATCTGATGCACAATTATAGTCACAACTGATAGCAATCTGATTCTCTAACACCTGTCCCTGCTGAACTGAACATGCACTGACATGCAACTGAGTTAACTGATGTATTCTATAGTTGTATTATGAGTTAATAATTAGTTTAACAACTCATCATTAGTCTATTTGCAGTTAGACTAATTACAACTAGTTTAACCAAGTCAAACTGAACACAACTCCATCAACTCCACAATCAACTCCACCAAACTCAACTGATTGAGTTCTAACTGGAGTCATCCATACAACAACTCAACTGACTCATAAGAAAAGCGTACTTCCTTCTGACAGCTACATGGGCCACATTTGTAGCTCAAACTGAAGTGCTCCAAGAGAATAAGATCAAGTTTATAGTCCAAATATTATTATGAGACAATAATATTTGACTTTTCTATTTTGGACAACCAGTCTAAAAATAGACTTTGATCACTCCTACTGTGATCACTCTTGCTATGGTCACTCCTACTGTGATCACTCCTGCTGTGGTCACTCCTGCTGTGATCATCCCTGCTGTGGTCACTCCTGTTGTGATCATCCCTGTTGGGATCCGAAATTAGAACTTGCGCCATAATTTGCCTGCGGGCCCACTTAGTGAAGGCGACTCTTTTCACTAATCTCCATCATCTTGTTGTAATCTCAACAATCTGGGTAAAACAATGTTGGTAATGGAGCAAGTCCCTGTCTCTACTCCACCCACACCTTGAACCAAAAAAAAAAAAAGAAAAAAAGAAGAAGGAAAAACAGAGAAAAACAGAAAAAGGAATAAGAGATCCCTGGGTGAAAACCTCTTGTAGGCACCTAGGGAAGGCAGTGAGGGTGAAAATCTCCTGGAGGCGCCCCAGGTGTCTCATAAAAAAAAAGAGAGAAAAAAAAAGAAAAAAGAAAAAACAGAAAAAAAAAAAAAACCTAACTTTTTTTACATTGCAGGTTGCAGGAGGGTTACACAAGAGAAAACACATGGCCAGGCTGCATACAACCTTGATAACTCATTTCTCCATCACCATTATCTTTTCCCAGGCCTTGGTCTTGTTTGTTCTGAAAATTTTGCATCCTACAAGAAACTCTATGCATTCTACAGGAGGCTCCTGTAGAAACTACAGAAAGTCCAAAATCAAGTTCAGAAAAGAATCTAAGGGCTAGAAATTTGTCTAGAAGGCTTGTGGACCTCCCTGACACCATCCATCCACATAACTCTCCATTCCATCCCTGCACACCCACACCTCCACTTGCTTTTCCTTCCCTGCACAGACAAATACATAAATTTGGTTCCTTTCATTCTTTAACCAAAAAAAATGATGATAAATGAGCAGCAACGTTCTCCACTTGTTCTTACCTGATGCCTTCCAGCTGTTATTCCTTTCATTCAGAACCTTCTTTAGTTGTCTTTTTAGCCCCTGCTCAAGCATCAGCCTGAAATTTTAGAGGGAGAAGCAGCTACATGAAATCCTGCAGGATTCCTGTAGTAGCTGATCCCTTTAAAAAACAAACTCCAGAGATAGGGTCAGCGCAGCCAAGATGTATGCAACATGCCAGGAGCAGAGCCTGATCTAAACTTCACTAGCATAAGCCAAATTCCAAGCATGCATAGCACTAGAAATGAGAAAATGAAGTGCCAAAGTCCAGCATGTAGAGCACAACAACGACTAACAGGTAAGTGGCTAAACCTATTCCTTGATTGCATGAATATTATTTAGGAACTACATGAACTATTGGAATGGTCACGATTAAACAAAATCGGTGGCTAGATAACTGGAAACCCTTGTTTAGTTCAAAACACCCTCGTGGAGTTCAAATGAGCCTCGTATAATTCAAACCACAGTTTAGATACGCAATCAGCACATGTGGCCCGTCAACTCAGGAAGAAAAAAACTCAGAACTAGTAGTGGTGGCGGCGTATAATGGGAATAAGGGAGGTGATGGCAGTAAGGTGACATGAAAAACCATAATGACATTGGCGTAGGACCAACGGTCCGGATGGGGATAACGTACCCATCCGGCCACCTCACATCATCACCGCATATTACACCATCAGCTTAAGTACAGTGCGGTCTAATCCTCCACCACCTTTTGGTTTCAGTTGCTTTGATGAGTTCTCAACTGAAAAACTCACCTACTACCTTCAGAACAACGAACTAGTTGTTTTTTGCCAGTTTTTCCAAACCCTCCCACCTACCGGGTTCTACAGGAGCACTATTGCATTCTATAGGAGCACTATTGCATTCTAAAGGAGCAGGAACACCATCTACAGGAAGGCCAGAGAGCAGCTCTGCAGAGGAAAAAATTTGAAATTTTTGTCAAATTCGAGCTTGAAAAGAGGTAGGCTTGGAAACTCACTCTACATGTGATATATCCATACAAGGTGGTGGATTAGAAGTAAAGTATTGGATTGAAAAAGGAAAGGAAAGAGAGCTTAAAAGTCTACCTGTGTTTTCCTAAATTCCATACAGTCTCTCCATTTTCTTCTCTGTGCTCAAAAATATATTTTTTCTTTCCTTTCCCGTATTCTTCTAAAAAAAGGGAATGCAACCATAGAAACCATGACTGTGAAAAAAAAATTTGCAAGTCTGTCTTCTCTGTGAAAAAAACACCGTGTTATATATTCTCTGTTCTATCAAAGTATTGATTTCTTTCAAAATTCGAGAATAAAATTCAGGCTAAAAATAGTTTGAAGGGAGGAAAAATTACAAATTGATGTTGTGAAAAAAAAGAACCCGAGAAATTCCCTCTAGTTTCAGAAAAAAAACAAAACTCAGCTATCCCTCTGTTTCCGGTTTTGAAAGTTGTTGCCTTCTCCTCAACTGAGCATTTTCAGAAGTCACTAAACACCATTTCAGGAGGTTATATGAGAAAGAAGCCTTTGAACTCCAAAAAATTGCATAAGCACCCCCGAAGTGGTGGCCCTCTTCACCAGGGCACACTCGATGTCTTTCTTTGAGAGAATTCATGGTTATGACGAAGAGGTGACCGAGGAATTTTTACTGTCCTTAAGAACCCATTCCAAAACACATGCTATAGTCAGTTTCAGGGGTTTGACCCTAGAGCTTACACCAAATTTTATCAGTAGAATCACAGGTCTTCCACTTGGGCTCCCCTGGAGCAAATAAGAAAAACCATTAAGATAGGTTGCTAAAAAGACATTTTTTTTAGCCTGATGAGCATCTTGTAGAGGATAAGAATGGGGTCAGAAGGACAAGCTTACCTCCTCCATGGAGTGAGGTCAGCTACCAGATCATGAAATATATCTCTTGTGAATGGAGATTTAGTATAGTTTATGGTTATCACTTCAGGTTATTGCATGAATTGAGATATGGGATGGACCTCCCTATAGCTAGGAAACTCAGTCTCTGATATTTCCTCCTCCAATATTTGATAGAATGTGGCACCAAGTTGAATGCAAGGGTTCCAGACCAACTGGCCCACCATGGGCTCATCAAATTGTTGGTAGAAGATGCCCTATAGACATAAACCATCCCTATAGCTTGGGAATTTTTCTGGAACATGTCTAGAGGAGATGACATCAAAACTCTTACTGATAAACTTAGTCCATTTGACAGTGAATAGGAGGAGAAGAAATAGGAACTTGAGAAGCAAATTCATGAGGAGCCACAAAATATTCAAATAAAAGAAGAAAAAGAGGAAAAAAAGGAAGAAGAGGAGAAGCCAAACAAAACCACAGTTGAACCTAAGGCAGGAAAGAAACCACCATCAAAAGCTGAGAAGAGGAAGAGAACAGAAGCTGAGAAAAAGAAGCCCAAGAAGGCTCAGAAAAAAACTGCCACAGGAGAGACAGAGTCTCAGCAAGAAAAAGAGAAGACACCACCAGAGATAGCAGAGACAAAAGCAAAAACAACAAACTCAGGAAAAACTGCAGAGGGTGAAGAAGAAAAACACCGGGAGGAAATATCCCCTGAAACATTGGCAAGGGAAGTAACAACTATGCTTGCTATATTAATCACTCCAGCTAAGCAAAAGGGAAAAAGAAAAAGACAAACATCAATGTATTTCAAAGCCAGGAGGAGCACCAGGATTAAGGTGGGCAAGCCCCAGCCACCATTAAAAGAACCCATTACCATTGAGGATGCACCTACTATAGCAAGGGAGGAATCTCCCTCCAAAATATCTATCACCTATGAGAGAGGGAGTCCGAAGACCTCCACCTGGAACGAAAGGATCAAGTTGATGGACTCCAAAGTAGTCCTACAGGAGGCACAAACCTCTCAACAAGAGACACTGGCCAAGCTTAAATAAATTAAAAAATTGGAAAATAAGGCAAAAGAATAGTCACAAGAGGAAGGTAAAGAAAAATAAATACCTGAGCCAATCCCTCAACCTAATTTAGGCTCCAATTACAATCTTCTAGAAGGTGGGAAGATCATCCCACAAAAATTTGCAGTACCTCTTTTTTTCGATTAGAAAAAAAACAGGTCATGACCCACACCTGGATGCAGATTGCTAAATCCAAAGGGGTCAAAAATATAGGGCACATGGAAAACAAGTTGAGAGAGTTGAGCAGGGAGTTGGGCATGGTAAGGCACACGTAGAGCATTAGAAGTGCCCAACTACAGGAAGAAAATGAATTGTTGAAAAAGCAGTTACAGGAACGGGAACCTCAAGGGAGAGACAAGCTGCAAATCTTGGAAGGGAAACAACAACAAGAAGGACCCCTAGCAGAGAGTGAAGTAGCAGAGAAACAAGAAGAAGAAGAAGAACCACAGATAGATGTTGAAACGCGGATGAAACAGCAACAAGAAAGAGAATCTCAGGCAGCAACTGAAGTATTGAATTTGAAAAAGCAGTTGCAGGAAAAGGAAGCCCAGATGGCCTACATGGCCAGCTGGGCAATGGAGGTCTTGCAGTGCAGACAGCCAGCTAGATCCTATGCACTGTATCTCAAAGACCAGTGGCTCCAATTCTATATTAAAACATTGGCCCGGAGGGGCACAATCCCATTTCATGACTATGTTCAGTTTATGGATTTAAGTGATCATAATTCTGCTGAAGATAAAGCCAAGCTAGCAGAATTTTACCTACACAATATGGCACTTCTTGACATGAACTTATGGGATCCAAACGTTGCATTGGGAGACCTACAGCTCATGGTTATGGCTTCCTGGATGAGCCATGAGGAAAAGAGAGCAGTGGAAATTCAAAAGATAATGGAAAAAGAGCTAAGTGAGCCCCTGATGATAAGGGAAGAACCAACATAACCATTGGCTCTCATCTATGCCCATGAACACCTTGCAGCCAATCCCCAAGTTCTCCCTGATTATGTTGACAGTAAAGCACAAGCTATTGCTCATTTTGAAGATATGGAGAGATTGTTTGGCGATGTCTACCTTCATGCATGCATGAGGAGGTGGAATACATTGCCACATAGCTTAAGGATCATGGAGTATCACTCCCCAAGCAGAATGAGAGAGGCCATGAGGAGAGTAACCCTATACAAACACTTAATGCAAAACCTGAAAGCCAATTGGATTGGTCTTAAGTTCAATCCTCCACTATTGTTAGGACTATTGGAAGGAGTTAAGGAGGAGGAAGAACAGAAACAATGGAAGTGGACAGGAAAGTAGGTTTCCATGACAGAGAGGAAGACATCACATCAGAGGCTTGGGCTGTCAAGGAAGCTGTTAAAGCTATTAAAGATGAATAACTAGATTAGTTGTTCAGAGGATGAGCAACCCATTCAATAGGGGGTGATGATGAGCCCCAGAAATGGGTAACTATATGGGCTCATTCTGCCTATTATTTTCATTTAATCCACCATTCTCAATAGTTTTGTGCATGTTTTTTAATATATTTATGTCAATAGAGTGAATGGGGATGGTCACTTTTCCATGTAGTCTAATGAGTGTTTATTGCAGATTTTTTGGACAATTTTGGACAAGGACCAGGAATTTAGGAGAAAAATGACAACCAAACTCGAGGAAACAGGTATGAGGACTTATAGTAGGGGTTTCACCTTCATTAAATGACTCCTTCCTCAAATTCTTCATCAATAACTTGGAGTACAAAGGCCCACATTGATGATTCCAAGGGGCAGCCGAGCAAGTCAAGTAGGGCTGTTGTTATCTTCAGTTCTAGGTAGCTGAGTTCCTTAAGTTTAGGAGGAATTTTTGGAGTCACCACTTGTATAAATAAGAAGGATTCAAGCCTCAGTAGGTTAGCCATTTCTTAGTCTATTTTCTCACTTTGGTGCAGCATTGTACTCAGCTCATTTTCGATCTCTTTTTGAAGACAATTTTGTGATGTAACTGTTATTTTTTGATAATGAAGATGAATGAAGTTTTGAGCCATCACTGATTTTTCTTCCAGAGGGCTAAAGCTCTTGGGTTAGGGCCCAACCCAATTTTCCCAGCACCTCCTTTGTGTATTTATATGCTTTTTCTTACATTCATAAGATAATTTCTGTTGTTTAGGTTAATATTGCTTTGTTAAATTAGGTTGCCTTTGATGGTTAGAATAGTTTTTTTGCTTCAAGTTGCTTAAGTAGTTTGCTATAGTAATAGGAAAAGATCCAAAATGGCCACCAATAGGTCTTGATCTCCTTTCTCCCTCCTTGGGACCATGATTTGAGGTCAAGGCACTACTGCTGCCACCAAAAACACAGTTTTTGCTCTTCCAATGCAATTGCTAGTGTGATATTTCGAGTTGGAGAAGTTGATATTAGTTTGGATTCACATGCTTAGATAATTTCATGTTCATTTATCATGGTTTTCTTACATAATCTTCTGTTCATAAAGTTTTTTTCAACATTTTTCTAGTTTTAG
This sequence comes from Pinus tabuliformis, assembly GCA_031772625.1. Taxonomy (NCBI): domain Eukaryota; kingdom Viridiplantae; phylum Streptophyta; class Pinopsida; order Pinales; family Pinaceae; genus Pinus; species Pinus tabuliformis. The sequence continues at coordinate 211,989,373 of CM062807.1, read as the reverse complement.
GTCAGAATTAGGTTAAGATAGACAAAACTTTGTTTTTCGGTTCTTGCTTTGGTCAGTTTTGAGAAGTAAGTGTGCAACCCTCTTTTAGAAGATTCAAGATTATCATTCCTCCATAACATAGCCTATACTAGTTCATCTCTCAAATATTTCCCCACTCTTTCGCCATATTTCACCAATCTGCCCTAATTTCTACATTTTTCCATAAAGTTGCTTTCTTGCCTTTTGAACAAATCCAACCATCTCCTTCGGCCCTGATCTTCATTGGAAAAGTTCTAGACCCCTCAACACCTTCATCAAACCTTCATCTCCCTGTCAAGCGGAAAGAGTCGATTTTGCGGAAAAAACCGACCTCCCTAGAAGCAAAGGCTTTCTAGTGACAAACAAGACAAATAAACACTACCTTTCTCTAAACATGCATTTAGAATACAAGTAACCAGGTGATAATAACATACCTTTAGTCCAACGCTTTGTAGTAGTCCAGCCTCGCTGATCCAGATGAGCTCCTCCTTCTCTTCGAAACCTGCATTCACTAACAAGCCAAAAGATTAAATAGCACCTGATAAACTTATAAAATAACACATATCCATCATACAGACCAAGGAGTATATGAAACAAATCATGAATAACAATCTGTTGAGAAAAATGAGTTCATTTGTATTAAGTGGAAACAAAAGAAACCATTACAACCTGAGCCTTGGTGTTGTGCAGGTCCCTCCTAGGGTCCAGCAAGAGTTTTCCTTTACTTTGATCAGCTCACCCACTTCCAAATAAGGCTAGGAAAGGATGGGAATCTCTCCTCTCAAGCTCTATAAGGGAGTCCTAATTCCAGCAGCATCTACCCTTAGGAATGTTCAGCTTTCAACCTCCCCTCCTTCTGGCCCAATGCCTGTATTTATAGTGCTCTAGAGGAAGTTAATAAGGTCCACCATCAATGGGGAAAGCCCCTCTTTGGATGGGATAGATCCCCTCTTGATGGGATAAGTTCCTCTTTCATAGGGATACATGAACTATCTGGAGGCGCTCCATACACGTCAAACAAGCTTCTAGAATGCTCTAGAAATGACCACAAGTAACTTTTTTGGAGTGAAACTTGCACCTTTTGACCTTTACAGGAGTACACACCCTCCCCTTTACAGACAGAGCGTACAAGTACGCAGGTATTGTGAACTTGGGGTGCGTACATGATGAGCCCCAATTTTTGGTACAATTTGGGCTCATTTGGCCTACTTGCTCTGCTCAAACCATTCATTTTTTATTGCTTATGCATTCATTTCTTGGTTTATTCGTGTTGTTTGTAGGAAGAAGGGTAGGCATTCTATCTACGTGACTAATGCATGATGCTTTCAGGTTTTTGGCATTAAAAGGGAGAAAAGACCACGAAAAAGGAGACAAGGAGACAATGAGGTGGCACTGCTGGTTTTTAGGAGAGGATGTCCACGGTCTTGGGGACCTTCCTCGTAATTCCCACCATAGCTCTGAGCTCCAATCCATCTCCCCACCGAGCTTAGAGGCAGCCAACTGTTCTACAGGAATCGCAGTTATAACTGCTCTACAGGAACAGCAGTTATAACTGTCCTACAGGATCAGCAATTTAACCTTCAGTTGGACAACCGAGCTCCACAAATCAAGGACACCTGTTGGATTATCATTTTGCATAAATACTGAGGCCGTAGCCTTGGATAGAAGCTTTTTGAACTTTTGTATTGCTCTTGTAATTTGGAAGTACGAGCTACAGCTCGGTGTTTGTTCCTTTTGTAAGCCAGTTTTGGCATGTCATCAGACTTTCGTTTATGAATAAAGGCAGGCAGATTTTGATCTCATTATGAGTTTCTAAGGGAGCTATAGCTCTCAGGTTAGGGCCCAACCTGAGAGCAATAGATCTCCTCGGTGTTGTAATGTTGTTTGCATTTCGTTCCAGCACTTTGAGTTTTTCCTTCAACATGCAATTCGAATTTACAGTCTGTTAATTTAGTCCTTTTCATGAGCTTAGATAGGATTAGTTTATGGTGAATTTGTTTCAGTTGCTTAGATTAGATAGGAGGATAGTTATAATTTATTGGAGCTCCAGCAAAAGGTTGTTCAAGCTCACTGCCATCTCTCTTAGGGATTGGGGTGCAGTCCATAACCAACCACCAAAAAGAAACACAGTTCTTCTCACTTCCATGCAAGCTGCAACATAGACATTTTCGTTGAAGATCCATCCATGCACGTTTGATACTTAACCATACTTCTACATTTCACTTCCATGCACGAGTTTCATTTCTTGGTTTTCCATTGCTGTTCATAGGTTTCATGGCACAGGTTTCATTTACGCTGCTCCATATCATTCCACTTTCTTCTTCTTCTTCTTGATCTCTCCTCAATCCACCTACTCAGCCCCTGTCCAACTCATTTACCCTCCAACTCATCCATTAATCACTTAGCTCCATTTACTTACACTTTCGTTGATCCCATCCTTCCAACCATCAAACCACTGCATGCACTCTTCCTACATCTGATTTTTTTTCTCCTGAGCCATCACCAGCTCCATCTCCATCTCACCTATCCTCCCACACCACTCCAACACTTCACCATCTCCCAAAACTTCCACGGCTAAACATCCTGTAGAATTGCACACACTTCCTATAGAAATCCCTGAGTTTCCTATAGGATCCCTTGCAGACTTCCTGTAGAAGCCTGCAAACTCGGTTACTGGGCATCCGAACGTGGTAGACTTCTGTGGATCGATGCTAGAGACCCTCTGGTACCTCCCCTAGCCATCCTGACCTTGCCCATGCTTTCCTTCCATTCCAACCACTCCTGCACAACCAAACCCTAATCAAAAGCATCATCACAATAAACCCAACCACTTAATGAAAAAATACAAAAACATGTCTTTCCAGATGCAAGTAGCCTAGATGTATGTATTTCAGTTCACAGCAAGTAATGGCATTATTGGTAGTGGTTTCATTCACAGTTTTTCATAGTTAGGGTCTAGCTAGTCAAATTAGGGTTTACTAGGGTTTACATGCTTTGTTGGCTTTCAGTTCCTTTCTGCAACTAGATTAGTCTTCTTTAAGTTAGCTTTCGTCCATCATTCATAAAGCTTCTTCTGTGAGCCTATAGAAGTTGGCTTGAGCCCTAGCGGACTTGTGCCAGCTGACCAAGTGACAGCTGTGACAAGAGCTAGTACTTGTGCATACAGCACCGTCGCTTCCAAGTTTGTAAGAACTACCGGGTTGATAAAATTAGAGATAGGAAGCTCCAAGAGTTGTAGCATTATTGCTACAATACTGGAGCCCACCATCTTTTTGGCGCTGTTGCCGGGGAAGCGTCAGAGTATTAGTAATTGTTGCTTTTCTTCTATTTTCTTACTCTTGCCTTCTGCTAAGTAGTTTACTTCATTTCCATTCTGCAAAAGTAGCATAGATATTTCCTGCTTTCATAGATTAGCATTTCCTGCTTTCATAGATTAGCATTTCCTTTCTGCAAGCGTAGACTAGCATTTCCATTCTTGCAATTTCATTTAAGCAAAGTAGATTAGTTCTTTCCTGCTTTCAGTTTAATTTTTCATCTTTCATAGTTAGTTGTAGATCAATCTGTCTCAGTTTTGCAGGTACCAAAAGAAAAGCAAAGCAAAAAAATCAATCAAAAGAAAAAGAAAGTCTTTTCCATTTCATGCCTCGTAGGAACCGAGATAGATCAGGCAAATTCCTACCAAACACCCCCACCACATCACTGAGTCACCCTTCTCTCTTCTTTGGTGACAGTGACCCAGAAGAACCTATAGGTGAACATCCTGAGATATCCAAAGACCCTATAGTAGAAGAAGAGTTAGAGACCACTCCATCTGAAGCTATGGCTGACAATAGAAGAGAAGATGAGAGAATAGAAGGTGCCTTCCCCATCCGAGAGACCAATGGAGAGATGAAAATGAAGAACATTAGCCCCTCCGCCTTACCTCACTTCCATGGGTTGACCACTGAAGATCCGGATACCTTCCTGTTTGAGTTTTCTGTCCTTTGTAGGACCTATGACTATACTGAAGATGAGCAAAAGTTGAAACTTTTCCCTTCCACTCTTAAGGATGCAGCACTACGCTGGTTCATGGGCTTGCCTGGGAATAGCATCACCACTTGGGCTCAGATGCAGCAAGCTTTCAACACCAAGTACCGGGATTACTGTAGGTCCAAGGAATCAAAGGGGGAAATCTTTCGGATGTCCATGGGAAATGATGAGTCCTTAGAGGATTATGAGGAGAGGTTCCAACTAAGCTATAAGCGGGCCAGGTGCACACTTGACCCTGAATCTCTCAAGTTGGTCCTGCTCCGAGGAGTCCCTGAAGACCTCTTAGATACCCTTCACATGTTAGCTGGGGGGACATTTACCAACTGCCTTATGAGGACATCAAAACTGTGTTTAGAAATCACTCTAGGGCAGCTCGGAAACGAGGTAGAGGAAACCACCTCTCAACTAGTGTCCCTTTCTCCAAACATGAGCTTGCAAATCAATTAGAAGATCTTAAGAGTGAGGTGAGACAAACCATTGCCATGCAGCTTGACACATTCAGGTTTCAGCAAAAGAAAGAAGAGGCTGAGAGAGCCTTGGCTGTCTTCTGCCCTAGGTGCACAAGGAGACACCCTAAGAACGAATGTCCATTGCATTCGGTTGAAGTGTGTTTCGTTTGTGAGGAGGACCATCCCACAAATCAGTGTCCAACCTTACCTGGGTTTAAAGCCATGTACCAAGGGACAGAAGCTCCCACTGAACCTCTCTATTACCTCAACCAAAGGAGGCCACAGGGATCTAGACCTTATCAGTAGGGGATGCAAGGGGCATCTCAAGCCTATTACAACCCCAACCAATCGACTCCTATGCCTTCCTGGGGTCCCCCTGCTCATCCTTCATGGTCCATGCCTCCTCCATGGTCTTATCCACCTCAGTACCCCACTCAACCTACTTCTCATTCATATCACTCACATGCCCAGCCGCAGCCTCAATGGAATGCACCTCAGTCGGGGTGGAGGCCCCAATACAACACTCCTCCTGCCATCTTGCCTCCACCACCAGTTCAACCTCAGCCATTACCTCCTGCTCCTCCAAGGCAACCTCAAATGCCTGCTCAACCGAACCCGAACCCCAACAATAGACAGGCACAACAGGTATACACTGGGGAACCCTCATGCCCTACCTATGCTGTGGAGATCCAGGAGATCAATCTTCGATCTGGAAAGACTCTACCAGATCGCCAACCTCCTCCCCCAGAGGATGAGGAAGATAAACAGGAAAGTGAACCAAAGGCTATTCCACCCTTTCCTAAGAGACTAACAGCCACACAACCCAACCCAGAGGAGGATGAGCTTCTGGGTGAGCTCAAGCAGTTGTGTGTAAAAATACCACTTCTCCAAGCCATCAAGGATGTGCCAATATACAAAAAACTGATTAAGGAGAAGTGTTTCAAACACCCAGGCAGACGGAAGAAAGATGCCTCAACTATCAATGTCATAGGACAACTGCCTGACCTTATGTTAGGACAAGTCATCTGCCCAAAGTACCTAGATCCTGGAAGTCCTGTAGTAGATGTTCACATCAATGGCACCATTATACCTCACACCTTGATTGATCTGGGGGCTGCCATTAATGTGATGACCAGGGATACCATGCTTAAACTTAATCTTCAGGGTTCCTTGAGGAAGACCTCGACAGTACTGCAATTAGCAGATCGCTCCACCGTGACTCCCGAAGGGATTGTGGAGGATGTCTTGGTCTCTATTGACTCTTGGGAATACCCTGCAGACTTCCTGGTTCTGCAACCAAAGGCCAAACTTACTGGATATCCTCTCATTTTGGGAAGGCCTTGGTTAGCTACTGCAGATGCTTACATAAGTTGTTGTGCAGGAAACATGACCATCAAAAATGGTCCCATGTCCAAGCAGCTAGTCTTATACCCTCCTGCCCAACCCTCCTTAGAGCATGACTTACCACTCTGGTTGGAAGAAGGAGAGGAAGACGAGGTGTACTCAGCACCTCTGTGCACCTTAGATACCACTAGAAGAGACCCCCCAACCGAGGATGACTTGATCGAGACCTTGATCCAGAATCCACCTTCCAGTGCACTACCCTTAGAGAAGTTGGTGGAGGATGCCCAAGCCAGCACCTTAGTGGATCTTTGTACAACCAACCCTGTTACTCCCAGAGTCAAGAATGTGGAGTTTGGCCCTGAGAAAGCATTGAAGATCAGCTCCTCCCTATCTCCTTCCCAGGAAAAGGAGCTGTGTAGTCTGTTGGCCAATCACTTAGATGCTTTTTCTTGGAGATATAAGGAAATGAAAGGAGTCCATCCTTCGGTCTGTACCCATCATATATACATCAAAGAGGATTGTAAACCGGTTAGGCAACCTCAGAGGAGAATGAATCCAGCCCTTAAGGACATTGTCAAGGAAGAATTGCAAAAATTGTTGGATGCCGGATTCATCTACCCCATTTCAGATAGTGAATGGGTGTCCCCTCTAGTGCTGGTTCCCAAGAAAAATGGGAAATGGAGAATATGTGTGGACTACCGAGAACTGAACAAAGCTACCAAGAAGGACCATTTCCCTCTACCTTTCATAGATCAGGTGTTGGATGGACTGGCAGGAAAGAAGTTCTTCTCTTTCCTGGATGGGTTTAGCGGGTACAACCAAATCCAAATCAGCCCGGAAGACCAAGATAAGACCACCTTCACTTGTCCTTGGGGTACCTTTGCCTATAGAGTCCTTCCCTTTGGGCTATGTAATGCTCCTGCTACCTTTCAGAGAGCTGTCTTGAGCATCTTCTCGGAGCTGGTCCATGATGCAGTGGAAATCTATATGGATGACTTTACTCCTTATGGGGCCAACTTCCAGAAAGCATTGTCCAATCTGGGAAAAGTCCTAACCAAATGCACCGAGATGAACTTGTCCCTTAGTCCTGAAAAATGTGAATTCCTAATGACTGAAGGGACCGTGCTAGGCCATACCATTTCTTGCCAAGGGTTGCAGGTGGATCCTAACAAAATTGCTCTCATCAAGAGGGTTCCACCTCCTCAAAAGGTAAGGGATGTCCGGAGTTTCTTGGGATTAGCAGGATACTACCAGAGATTCATTAAAGATTTCAGCAAGCTAGCCTCGCCATTGTTTGGCCTGTTGGCAAAAGATGTGGAGTTTAATTGGACTGACGATTGTCAGAGGGCTTTAAACGAATTAAAGGACAAGTTGGTGTCAGCCCCAATCCTGAGAGGTCCAAACTGGGCCCTACCTTTCCACATCCACACTAATGCCTCGAACAAAGCCATAGGTGTAGCTTTAGGACAAGTTGAGCAAAAACTTCCATATTCCATTTACTTTGTTAGCAAAAACTTGTCCAAAGCTGAGCTGAATTACACTGTAACCGAGAAAGAATTCTTGGCTGTGGTCCATGCACTGAACAAGTTCCGACATTATATTACTGGTTACCAGACCTTTTTACATACTGACCATGCTGCTATTAGATATTTAATGAATAAACCAGATGTGAATGCTCGTATTATTAGATGGTTACTTTTATTGCAGCAGTTTGATTTGACCATTGTTGACAAACCAGGTAGAGAAAATGTTGTTGCTGACTTTTTATCTAGATTGGATTTGTCTGCAGATGAGGATGGAACAGTGGACGACCAGATGCCCGATGAACATCTGTTTGCTATTTCAGTACTCTCTCCATGGTTTGCTGATATAGCAAACTATCTTGTTTCAGCACAGTTCCCCCCACACCTATCTTCTAGAGAGAAGAGCAGAATCATCAGAAAAAGTGCCTCATTTACTTGGATCGGGGGCAATCTGTTCAAGCTTAGCCCCGATCAGATCTTAAGGCGTTGTGTAAGGGAGGAGGAAGTCTTTGATATCCTCCTCACTTGTCATGATGGGCCTTGTGGAGGACATTTTGCAGCAAAGAGAACTGCCTTCAAGATCCTGCAGGCAGGCTACTATTGGCCCACACTTCATCAAGATGTCAGAAGATATGTCAGTCAGTGTGACCATTGCCAAAGAATGGGGAAACCAACCCAAAGGGATGAGATGCCTCTCCAACCTCAAGTGACTCTTGAGCCATTTGAGAAGTGGGGCATGGACTTTGTGGGCCCAATCAACCCCTCTTCGAGGCAAAGGACTTACATCATTGTGTGTACTGACTATTTGACAAAGTGGGCCGAGACCAAAGCAATCAAAGCAGCAACAGAAGAGAAGGTGGCCGAGTTCCTAAGAGAAAACATCTTCTATAAGTTTGGCTATCCAAGAGAGCTGGTCACCGATCAAGGGAGCCAGTTCACCTCCAACCTGGTTGAAGATCTCCTAGCTCATCACAAGATCAAGCATAGGACTTCCACCCCTTATCACCCTCAAGCAAACGGGCAGGTGGAAGTCACCAATAGAGCATTAGAAGGGATCTTGACTAAGGTGGTGAGCAGCAGCAGAAAGGACTGGGCAGATCGCCTGGTTGAAGCCACATGGGCTTACAACACCACTTGGAAGACCACCACCGGCTTCACACCATATGAGCTGGTCTATGGGAAGAAAGCTCTGTTGTCCATTGAGTTTGAATATAACACTTTGAGGATGGCAGCTCAGCTGGACCTAGATCTCAGCCATACACAACAAGAAAGGCTACTGCAGTTGAATGGCCTGGATGAACACCGAATGCAGGCCCTCCTTCACTCAGAAGTGGTTCAACTTCAGAGAAAGGTGTGGCATGACCAGCATCTCCATGACAAGAAATTTCAGCCGGGAGATTGGGCTTTGTTGTATGACTCCAGATACAAAGATTTCAAGGGGAAGTTGAGAACCAGATGGCTAGGACCATATGCAGTGGAGAAATGCCATGACAATGGATCTGTCCTCATTCGAACCATTGATGAGGAAGCCATTCCCATGCTTGTCAATGGGCATCGATTGAAGATCTACAGGAGACCTCTCTCAAGACAAGAGTTCATCAAAACTATGGAGAAATCTGTATTGGTCATAGAGAAGGGTTCTGCCTCTTCTTTTGGCATACCCTAAGGGATAAAAAAAAAAAAAAAAAAAAAAAAAGAAAAGAAAAAAAGAAAAGAAAAGAGGAAAAATGAAAAAAAAAAAAAAATAATAAAGATCCTTGGGTGAAAACCTCTCTGAGGCGCCCAAGGCAGGTAGTAGGGGTGAAAACCTCATTGAGGCGCCCCTATTGTCTTTCAAAAAAAAAAGAAAGAGAAAAGGTGAAAAAGATCCTTGAGTGAAAACCTCTTTGAGGCGCCCCTGTTATCTTTCAAAAAAAAAGAGAAAAAAAGAAAGCAAAAAAAAGAAAAAAAACAATAAGCAAAATATGGTAAAATTGCATGCAGGTTGCAGATGTTCTATGGAGGAGAGGAAGCCTTCAACTCAAAGCCAAGGGTCCTTATCATGCTGTCAAGGAACCTCACCAGCACCTCCTCCAAGGGTACCCATGTTTTTTTCAAGGTATGTGCAATTTTATCATGGTTTGAATCTTCTACAGGAAGATGCTGTCTTTCTACAGGAAGATGCAGTCTTTCTACAGGAAGGCGCGGATTTTCTACAGGAAAGTACAGACTTTCTACAGGAAGGCCGAACTTTCTATAGGAAGCTCTATGTTCTACAGGAAACTTCCTGTAGGAGTTTTGGACGGCCCAGAATTCATCTTAAAAGGAGATTTAGCGACTATGGATTGGTTTGGATGCATGCAAGTCTTTGTTGGCACCCTTGCACATTGCTGTCACCTTGCTCCACCATCCTTGTCGACATGCGACCAAGTTCCCTGCACCAACAAAGGAGATCGATGAGTTCTCGCGGGAAAAGCCATTTTCAAAGTTAAACAAATGCTGGGATCTCATACCGCAGGCATCAAGAGCTCCGGGAACGTGATTGAAAGGCCAGAACCTCCGTCGTGCAGCATGCACCCAAGGAGAAAGGACTGTTACGAGACACCTCGCGGGAATCCTGTAACAGTTCAACCTGCTCGAGTGGATACCATTCACAGCACCGCCATCTGAAATGAAACGCGGGCGCATGTAAGCAAAACTTCCACTCCATCGTTGGCAGCCTGTAACCACGAGCCTTCGGGTCTGTGTAAGTCGCATGCAGCAGGTAGATCCACTCACCATCACCCAAGAACTGGAAAAATCGTGTGCAGCCACGTAGGTAAGTGTCTCAACCCTTCCTTCCATCAAATCGCATGAATTTTACTTTGAAATTGTCTGCATAGCGTAAAATTGAATGGTTGAGCGGCCGTATGGCCAGTCGACTGGCCACGTCGGCTAGTTAAATTGTAATTGGATGTTTGGGTGGCGGCCACGACAAAGAGAATGAACGGCACACACGTGAGAACACTCTCGTCAGAAGCATGAGTTTAACAGGAAAAGGCGGCGGCAAATCTGTGGGAATGGATGCGGCAGCAAGTGAATACGCAGGCGAATGATGGATGACGTCGCCCAACGGTCCGGCGAGGACAGCTCATCCCCCGCGCCACGGATTGCGCCGATTCAAAATCTAATCGGCTAGATCATGCGCATGCATTTATCATCCAACACTTCAAACTCGGGTGGCTATTCTAATCTCCTCTGCACTTTGATACGCCGAGCGGTTGGCTACCAGAACGCCGGTGAAGCACACCTTGAACGCAGGCCAACTACAGTCCTCCCCAAGAATTGCGCACTGCTTCTACAGGAACGCAGTTCTACAGGAGCGCAGTCTACAGGAACGCAGTTCTACAGGAACGCAGTTCTACAGGAACACAGTCTACAGGAACGCAGTCTTCTACAGGGAAGCGGGTGCCTCACGAAAAAGGTGGCCAATTAAAGAGGTAACCCTGAACTATTCCTGCAACTGGTTAGCAAGAGTGGCAAGACCATCGTCCACAGTCTGGTCATAAAGATATTGGTGGAATTATTGTTTGTTGTGCCTATGATGTCGTTCTACAGGATGTTAGTATAAGTAGACTGTGTTGAATTTTGTGGATTATGTGCATGCTCTGTCTTAATAGACCAAATCTCTTTTGCATTTGCCAACTTTAATTAAAACGACCGTGTTCATCATGTCGGGTGGGTTTATAAGACGGGAACCCACTCATTCAACCAAATTAAGGGAAAACCCGGCAGTGGTAGAACTCTTCACCAGAGCACAATGGATGTCTTTTTGTGATAAGCTGCAGGGTTACGATGATGAAGTGGCCGAAGAATTCTTGCAGGCTCTGAAGCCTAAATCCCAGACACTGGCCACAGTGAACTTCGGAGGTCTAAGCCTCAAGCTCACCCCAGAACATATCAGTCGGATCACAGAACTTCCTATGGGTTTGCCGTGGGATAAGGAAGAAAGAAAGCTGAGCCAGTAGGCAAAGAAAGAATTCTTTCCACCTGAGGAAGAATTATCGGAGGACAAAAACGGGGTGCGAAGAACGAGCCTGTTGCCACCTTGGAATGAAGTCAAATTGCAAATCATGAAATATATTACTTGTGAAGGTCGTTTCAGCATTGTGTATGCATATCACTTTCGGCTGCTCATTGAGTTGAGGCACCGAATTGACCTTCCTGTAGAACAAAAACTGAGCATCCCTTATTACCTCCTGCAGTCTCTAATGGAGTGTGCTACAAAGCTGAAAGAGGGAATACCAGATCAGATAGCCCACCATGGGTTGATCAAGCTTCTTGTGGAGGATGCATTGCATTCATATAAGGTTCCCCTCTCATGGGAATCCTTCCGGAATTTGACAAAAGATGGGGACATTAAAATGTTGATCGAAGAAACGGGTTCCTCCAGCAGTGAGGAACACGAAGCAGTGGCCGAGGAACAGAGGGAAGAAGGCCAAGAGACCCCGACAACAGTACAGAAGAGAGAACAAAGGAAGAAGCATGAGGAAAAGGAGGACAAAGAAAAAGGTGGCACACCATTCTTGTCAGCAAGAGAAAAGAGGATGAAGAGCAGAATGGACAAATCTGAGGTGGTCCACGTCAGCCCAAGTACCTCAACAGCACCTGCAACCAAAGCAAAAAGCAAAACTCAGGCAGGCAAGCAAGCGGAGGTGGAGACACCTGTGTCTACAGGAAAGCAAAAACAGGCTTCTACAGGAAGCCCAAAAACAAAAACAAAGGCTTCTACAGGAAGCCCGAAGATCATTGAGAAGCAGGCTTCTACAGGAAGCCCAAAAGCAAAGACCAAGGCTTCTACAGGAAGCCCAAAAACGGAGACAAAGGCTTCTACAGGAAGCCCAAAATTGCAAAAACAGGCTTCTACAGGAAGCCTGAAGACAGAGACAAGGGCTTCTACAAGAAGCTTGGAATTGGAAAAAGGGGCTTCTACAGGAAGCCCGAAAGTCATCGAGAAACAGCCTCCTACAGGAAGCCTTATGACAGAGAGAGGGCCTTCTATAGGAAGCCCGGGAGTGGCTAAAGCTGGGTCTTCTACAGGAAGCCCAAAAGCGGGAAAGAAAGAATCTTCTACAAGAGGCCCGGAAGTGGGCAAAGCAGGGTCTTCTACAGGAAGCCCGCAATCTGAAAAGAAGGGGACCTCTACAAGGAGCTCTGAGAGAGCAAAACGCAAGAAAGAGAAGGCTGGTATTCTAGAAAAGGAGGCAGCAGCGGCGCTGGCCGCCCTCAGTACACCCCCAAAGCCGAAGGAGAAGAGAGAGAGGGAGACCCCTCTACCATCTGAGGCCAGGAGAAGCAAGAGGATGACCACGGGCAAGCCACAGCCTCCACCCAGCAGCCAAACCATTTTAGGGGATGTCCCTACTTCACCCAGTGCAAGAACCCCCTCTAAAACATCAGCCACCCCCGAGAAGGGGAGCCCAAAAATAACTTCTTGGACACAAAAAATAGGCCAATCGCCTTCCGAAGCCCGGCTCAAGGAAATAGGAAAGGGGGAAGAAGCATCACCTTCGTCACCACCAGGGGCAGCAAAGGCAGGGCCGCCAAAAACGGGAAAGGAAGAAGCGCCACCCTCGGTAGAAAAGGTAAGGCCACCAAAAATAGGAAAGGAAAAGCATGCTCCGGGCTCTAGTTCTCGGCCAAAGACGAGGAGCCAGGACTAAGTTGCTCAAGGATGAGCAAATAGTTTAGCTGGGGGGTGATGATGAGCCCCAATTTTTGGTACAATTTGGGCTCATTTGGCCTACTTGCTCTGCTCAAACCATTCATTTTTTATTGCTTATGCATTCATTTCTTGGTTTATTCGTGTTGTTTGTAGGAAGAAGGGTAGGCATTCTATCTACGTGACTAATGCATGATGCTTTCAGGTTTTTGGCATTAAAAGGGAGAAAAGACCACGAAAAAGGAGACAAGGAGACAATGAGGTGGCACTGCTGGTTTTTAGGAGAGGATGTCCACGGTCTTGGGGACCTTCCTCGTAATTCCCACCATAGCTCTGAGCTCCAATCCATCTCCCCACCGAGCTTAGAGGCAGCCAACTGTTCTACAGGAACCGCAGTTATAACTGCTCTACAGGAACAACAGTTATAACTGTCCTACAGGATCAGCATTTTAACCTTCAGTTGGACAGCCGAGCTCCACAAATCAAGGACACCTGTTGGATGATCATTTTGCATAAATACTGAGGCCGTAGCCTTGGATAGAAGCTTTTTGAACTTTTGTATTGCTCTTGTAATTTGGAAGTACGAGCTACAGCTCGGTGTTTGTTCCTTTTGTAAGCCAGTTTTGGCATGTCATCAGACTTTCGTTTATGAATAAAGGCAGGCAGATTTTGATCTCATTCTGAGTTTCTAAGGGAGCTATAGCTCTCAGGTTAGGGCCCAACCTGAGAGCAATAGATCTCCTCGGTGTTGTAATGTTGTTTGCATTTCGTTCCAGCACTTTGAGTTTTTCCTTCAACATGCAATTCGAATTTACAGTCTGTTAATTTAGTCCTTTTCATGAGCTTAGATAGGATTAGTTTATGGTGAATTTGTTTCAGTTGCTTAGATTAGATAGGAGGATAGTTATAATTTATTGGAGCTCCAGCAAAAGGTTGTTCAAGCTCACTGCCATCTCTCTTAGGGATTGGGGTGCAGTCCATAACCAACCACAAAAAAGAAACACAGTTCTTCTCACTTCCATGCAAGCTGCAACATAGACATTTTCGTTGAAGATCCATCCATGCACGTTTGATACTTAACCATACTTCTACATTTCACTTCCATGCACGAGTTTCATTTCTTGGTTTTCCATTGCTGTTCATAGGTTTCATGGCACAGGTTTCATTTACGCTGCTCCATATCATTCCACTTTCTTCTTCTTCTTCTTGATCTCTCCTCAATCCACCTACTCAGCCCCTGTCCAACTCATTTACCCTCCAACTCATCCATTAATCACTTAGCTCCATTTACTTACACTTTCGTTGATCCCATCCTTCCAACCATCAAACCACTGCATGCACTCTTCCTACATCTGATTTTTTTTCTCCTGAGCCATCACCAGCTCCATCTCCATCTCACCTATCCTCCCACACCACTCCAACACTTCACCATCTCCCAAAACTTCCACGGCTAAACATCCTGTAGAATTGCACACACTTCCTATAGAAATCCCTGAGTTTCCTATAGGATCCCTTGCAGACTTCCTGTAGAAGCCTGCAAACTCGGTTACTGGGCATCCGAACGTGGTAGACTTCTGTGGATCGATGCTAGAGACCCTCTGGTACCTCCCCTAGCCATCCTGACCTTGCCCATGCTTTCCTTCCATTCCTCGATCGAAAGTCAATGATGTAAACCGTCGTCAAAGGCGAGAAACCTACCATTGATGCATGCAGATTTCAAGGTACTGACGATTTCTAGGTCATCTTTCTAGATAATGTGCTGATGTCGATAGAAAGCGACCCGTTGCAGGCAAGCCCACAACACGAAATCATAGATCAATTTGAAGAAATGTAGCTGTAAGGACTGACTCAGGGATGGTCGAGATGGATGACGGGTATTTTGCAGATGAATGGTTTATTTGCAGAGACCTCTTGAACACATAACGACACAACAGATGGCTTGGTGACATTTGACCCAAAGTTAATACCCGGCTGAAGACTTTCAATGTGGTTTGATCAACTGTGAGGCAAAGGATTTCCCAACCCAGGTGAATGAAAAGTGTCGTGTTCAAGAGTGGTGATAAGGCTTCTTCTGAGACAAAGGATAACAAATAGGCTCATTTTTCTCTCTTTTCCCCCACCATTTCTGGCAAGTACCTCTTTATTTTTTACAAGCTTGAGGAGGATAACATATGCTTGATTATAAGCTCATCCTTCGGATGAGTCCAACTTAGTTTTGATTCGAACCCTAAGAAGGAGTGGTCCGCTCCCGTTTGTAATCGAACAGGTCCTTTACTGTGAAATTTTAACGAGTCCAGTATAGGAGAAACTCGGCGTTTTTCAATTTTAGAGAGTCTGAAAAAACTTAAGAAGACTCCAGGTTGAACTTTTTCATAAATTTGTGTCTCCCAAGCCCGAAAAAGTATAAAATAATACTTGAGAGAACCGCTTGATCTTGTGACCAAGGAGTACTTTCATGATTAGTGTCTTTGATCTGAAAAGTAAAAAGCGATCAAGGACACGTCGTTTTATTTCCAGTATCGAATTCGAAACGACAAAAATCCGGCAATCTTTTCTTGTTTTTACGGTTAGAAAAGGGCTATAAGGGGACCGTCTTTTAATTCCATTTTAACGAGTGTAAAAGAAACGCTCGGCAATCTTTTCATGTTTTAGGAGTCAGAAAAGGGCTTAAAAGATGACTCTGATATTTTTGTTTGTGAAAAAATGACATTTTCCCTGAAAATCCTTTTATCCTACGCAAAAACCAACACATTACTCATACCTGTTTAAAGATAGATAAAAATACTTGAAAAATACCTTTTCATGGTGGAAAATAAACAAATTTGACATTTATTTACTCAAAAAACCTATAAAAAGGGCTTTTACCATTTCATTTTTACCATTTTACTGTTGAGGAGAGAAAAAGGGCTTTTGGCAAGAAAATTTCTGTGGACATTGCGGAGAATCCGACCATCGAAACCAAACACCGTCTCATCAGGTATTCTACAACATCCTCCCTTGCATTTTCATCCGTTTAGAATTTGTTTTTAAGCTTTAGTTTTATTTTTTGGAGGCCTTGGGGGTTTCAAGGTCCGCTTTTCGGGGTACGCAGGTGCCCCATGGGTGACCTGCGTACCCCAACATTTTCTCAGTTGGGAAAATGCCGGGTGTACGCAGCTTTCCTTAAGAGAACCTGTGTACATACGCCCTGTCTCTAAAGGCGGGCTGCGTACACCGCGGAGTGGATTTTTAAACTCCAATTTCTCCAAAATGAACCAAAAACTTTTAAATTTATGGACTCTAACAAATGTTTTATGGTGTGTAGATTTCCCACCATGCTTAATTGGCATGAGAGAGAACACGAAGATGTTGATTTGGCCGCGATTAATCACCAACCTTCCATTGATGCTTTGAAGGCATGTGGTGTTTACAAGTACTGGGCCATACCTGGCATGAGGGCCCAGGTGCACTTTCTAGAGTGGCTGGTCGAAAGGTGGAACGTTTAGGATCAGTGTTTTTACATTGGAGGGCACCAGCTCAAGATAGAGCCCTCTGATATTTACTTTCTCACTGGTTTGCCCAAGAGGGGCAAACAATTGACTCTGTCCGGGACTAGGCCGGGTGGCCAGTCCATTGCTAGTCTCTGATTAGAGTGGTGTAATAACCAAAACCAGGATAAGGGGATAGAAATCAAAAAGATATCCCGACCTGAACTTATGGTAATTGCCTTTACAGTTACCAGACTTTGCGGGGCTGCCGCCTTGCACATTGCCACTGGATCCCAGATGCGGATGGCGATTGATTGCTATCGGGGCACCATTTTCAACTGGTGCGATGCTGTGTTGGCCAACTTAAAGGGCCAACTGACTAGGACCAAAAACGGACAGCTGAAGACTTTTGGTTATGGGCCTTTAGTTGTGAGTTTTGCCCTAGAGAGGGTTCCGATGCTGATCCCACAGCAGCTTACTGTTGAGGTTAGGCCTCCCCGAGAGCCTAAGTTGATGCGATGGGTTGCGGTGATGGCCCATCATCCTGACGAGGGCACGGAGGTTGTCCGATTTAGACCGGAGTATTTTCACTGGTTAGAGAACCAGGTCTTCTCGATACAGGATTTTCCATATGCTGCAGTTGATTTTCGCGGAGATCCAGACATGATTCTTCCACCGGGAGAACAGTGGGACGACACAGGTACTTCATTTTCACAAGTTTTTAAATTATTATTTTTTTTTGTTTTTATATCGTCTCAAAACTGACAGTGACAATTTTCAAAATGCAGATGTAGGCCCACAGCGTCCGGCCAATCTCCATCCTTTCGAGATGAGAGTACCAGTTGCACCAGCACCGGCCCCACAGGATGTGGCCGCAGAGACCTTAGCTGAGTTGGAACAAGACCTAGAGTGTCTTATGGCAGACATACCAGAGACGACTATAGATGATATTCCTATCAGACTTCAGCGCTATGTGGTCACAGTCCCGGGACCTTTTAGGAGGTTCTTGTGTAGGGTAGCGCATGCAGTGGTGTCGTATAGAGAGCACCACCAGTGATTGGACGGCCACTTTTGTAGACACATGTGACATTTTGGTTTTTTGTACTTATCATTTTTGCCGATCATAAGGTGTTTTTCAACCTATGATCGAAGACGATGTATTTTTTGACACACTCCTATCTATATATATCATTATTACCGGCTTATCTTGTTAAACATGTGTGATGAAATGTTTTTAAATTTACATGTATGATTATCGCAAATGTCTGTCTAACATTCGAGAAGCAATTGCATCTGCTAATGTATTTAAAGACCTTGGAATATGCTGATATTCAATGTAATCAAATTCACGTTCCAAGAGGCGCACTCTCAAAAATAACCTTAATAACACTGGATTTCTAATGGCATATACTCTATTAAGCTGTAATACAACGAGTTCAGAATGTAACCTCACTATCAAACTCCGAATCCCAAACGAAATAGATTCAGACAATAACTCAATCACTGCACTGTATTCTGCAATGTTGTTTGTTGCTTGACCGAGGCTCACCCCATGCATAGAAACTAACTCGTCAGAGGGCGAATAGATAACCCAAGCTGCGGAAGAGATATTCCGTGTACTACGACAAGCACCATCAGCGAATCCAATGTATGTTTGGAGAGGCGTCGACATCTGCAATATCAAGAGTAAAACCAAGATAAGCCAGAATAACGACGAAAAACACACTCTCTAAGCTAAGCACACTGTCTATACTAACAAACACACCAGCTAGAAAGAAAAATCTAACCTAACTAAATCTCCATACCCATCATTTAAGCATAATACCTCTTTAGGTAAAGTCCATTTCTGGGTTTACCCAAAGAGTCCCCATCAAAATCTACCAGCTCATAGGCCCCTTTTGCTAGCTTTCGCTTGACAATGTAGGGCCCATGCCACATAGGAACGAATTTTCCAGCACCTAATTTATCGTTAGCTTGATCATATAATAGCACTAGGTCTCCTTCTGAAAAATTTCGAGGGGTCACGTTGCGATTATACTGAGCTTTCATCCGTTTTGCGTGAGTCTCGATTGCCAATGCAGCGTCACGTCGAGTCTCATCTAATTGAGCTAAGTATAATAGATGCTTCTCCTCTTCGGAAGTAGCTGGAAGTAATTCGACAACCATTTGAAGTGATAGGATTTCGCATTCAATGGGCAGCACTGCTTCCAAACCATAAACTAGTTGGAAAGGAGTGAACGCTGTTGATGTTTTCACTGAGTTTCGGTACGCCCAAAGCGCGGAAAATAACATGTTGTGCCAATTCGACCGATGAATACCAATGATTCGTCAGATCATGATAACTAAAACTTTGTTGATGGACTCAACCAGGCCATTGGCTTGTGGATAATAAGGAGTTGAGCTATCGTGATGCAAACCAAGCTGGCCTGTAAGTTTTTTCATCATAACGTTTCGAAAATGGCGCCCATGGTCAGTGATTATCGCTTGTGGGACACCAAACCTAGCAATAATGTGATTGAATACGAAAATTGCAGCTGTCTTGCTGTCTGCCTCGAATGTAGGCATCGCCTCGGCCCACTTAGTAAAATAATCAACCACAAGGATGATATATGCATGCCCCCCGGCCGAGTGAGGGTTACATGTAATAAAATCGATACCCCATTTAGCAAAAGGACCAACGACAATTATAGGGTGGAGAGGAGCAGGTGGTGCACGCATCTTGCGATCAAACACTTGACAGTTGTGGCATTTCCGGACCGCAATAATACAGTCTTTAAACAAGGACGGCCAGAAATAGCCAGCGCGCAATATCTTTTGGGCTGTGGCATACCCAGACATATGACCGCCACATGCTCCAGAGTGACAGTCATTCAAAACCCTTTCAGCTTCCTCATGAGTTAAGCAACGGCGAAAAACCAAGTCCGCCCCACGGCGATAAAGAGTATCTCCAATAATTTTGTACTATTGGGACTGGAATCAAATTTTCCGACGTTCTGACTTTGAAACTTCGGGCCGAAAGGATTGGGTCTGGAGATAGACAATTATATCTCCATACCACGGATCTAAAGTGCTGATGAGAAACAAAGATTCGTTCACAATGGGTTCCTCTGCCACAGTTTCTGTGTCAGCACGCGGGAAATCACACATCAACTCTGCAAAAACTAAAGATTTCTTAGACTTAGACTTTTCAAATTCCAAGTCGAACTCTTGCAGGATAACAATCCATTTAGAGTACTTGCCCCCTAGCAATTGTTTAGTCAAAATGTAGATCATAGGGTTGCAATCCGAAATGACTGTAGTTTTACGGAGAAGAATGTAGTGACGAAAACGTTGGACAGCTTGAACGGCTGCCAAGGCCAATTTCTCCACATGTGAATATTTGAGCTCAGTGGGATTTAACGTCCGACTAAGGTAATAGATCACATGTTCCATTATGAATTCGTCTTCCTGTACTAAGACCATTCCAATGGTGGAATGAGCGGCGGCGAGGTACAAAAAGTAATCCTGGTTGTAGTTGGGAGGATGCAGCAACGGTGCATGGGTCAATGCGTGCTTGAGTGCATCAAAAGATTTCTGAGCTATCTCATCCCAAGAGAATTGAGCGTTTTGTTTCAACAACCTGGTAAAACCCTTGGTAATCTCGGCGTATTTAGGAATGAATCGGTGTAAAAAGTTTGCTTTCCCCTGCAAACTTTGGAGTTGGCGAAGACTCGAAGGAGGAGGCAATTTGATGATAGCTTCTACCTTCGAGGGATCGACGCGGATGCCGGCTTTTGAAACTACAAATCCCAGCAATCGTCCCACTTCTATGCAGAAGACACATTTATGTGGGTTCAACCGTATACGATAATGCCGACACCTCATAAAAATTGCTCGTAAGTGGACAAGGTGATCAGCTCGATGTAAGGAGTGAGCGGGCAAATCATCGAGATACGACTGCACAATGTGTTTGATGTCATGAAATGCATAAGACATCGTCCTTTGAAATGTGGCTCCGGCATTCTTAAGCCCAAAAGGTAATTTGCAATAAGCAAATGTCCCCCATGGTCAAATGAAAGCCGTTTTTGGTTGATCGGCAGGTAGAATATTGATTTGGTTGTAACCGGAAAAACCGTCCATAAAGGAAAATATTTCACTGCCGGCACAATCATCAATTATTTGATCGATATAGGGTGTCGGATAGTTGTCCTTGGGACAAGCACGATTGATATCCCTATAGTCGATACATATTCTTATTGTTCCCTGTTTTTTATTAACCGGAACAATATTCGATACCCAATCCATTAACGAGATCGGATAAATGAAACCTGCTTTCAAGAGCTTCTCAACTTCTGCTTTAATTGCAACCGCTTTTCGTGGGTGAATTTGACGCAAACGTTGCCGGACGGGTTTAGCGTCCGGGTAAGTCTTGATCTCATGGACAACAATTGCGGGATCAATTCCTGGCATTTCCTCGTAAGACCAGGCAAACACGTCGCAAAATTCTTGAAATAGGGCCTTGTATGTCTGAATTTCGTCATCTGAACACGAGGCACCTATATGAATGTGTTCAACAATTCCGGGCTTGACTGAAATGTCAATGGGAATAGTGTGAGAAATGTTTCCCAAATTCAGCTCTGAATCAGGATGTTTCATTGGACTCTGAGCTTCTTTGACATATTCAGCTGTAAAGATTGATGAGAAATTGTTTTCAAAACGATCATCCTCAGGTAAAAACGAAGATCTATGATGGAGATCTTCCCATGGTAAATCGTCTACGCACAAGACTTCTCGAAGTTGTTCGTCAGATGACACAACTTCGGGAAACGTTATTAACTCCGAGGTCGACGCGAAAAGGGATTCCTCACAGACCACATTCATTTGGTCGCTTTTGGTTGAACTTGGGTCGGTAAAAGACTGCACGGCTTCATAGGCAATTTCATATGGACTCAAAGGCATTGCATCACCAAATGAGTCTATCTCAGATTCAGAAGCAACGATCCAAGGATCGTCATAAACAATGGTGTCTGAAGTAATCATATGAATAGATGCAAATGAAGACACGGCGTTGATTGGAGGAAAAGGAAAAGTTCCCAGTAAACCGACATCTTTAACTAATCCTACGCCAACATCCTTGTAAGGGATAGTCATTTTACCGACATGTTGGATACTCTCTGAAGAGGCTGGGTCGGATGAAAAGTAAGCCAGCTGGTCTATGGTTACGATCTTGCCATTATGTGGAAACTTTATTCCTCTGAAGACCGATGAAACGACCGCTGTCATAGCGTAAGAACAACTTCGACCCAAGAGAAGGTTGTAGTCTAGAGGGGCATCAACCACCTCCACATCTAGACTAACGGTTTTTCCTTCAACCCCTATAGGCAAATCATGTAGAATGCCAAACGGATGGAACCCACAACCATCAAAGGCCTTAAGAATTGTCAGGGATTGATTTAGTGAAGGAGAACCAAGCGATCTCCAACATTGTATCGACATAATACACGTGGAATCTCCCTCATCAATTACAGTCCGATGAATAGGCCTGTTTTTGACTATCACTGGGATCTGGAAAGCCATTTGATGAGGCAAACGCGGTGTACTATTTTCTAGATCAAAGATTATGAGGTTTGGGTCCTGAACATCAACAGCTCCTATAGCCGACAAAAGTAATTTTCGTTGTGCTAGGCATGATTGCAGCACTTCTAAAGCCGACATTGCTGAGGGTGAAACAGCTAAATCCTCAACAATGTTGTAATTCTGGGCCGCTCTCGCATGTGGATTGAAAGCAGACCTTCGAAGTACACCCTTGGCGGGCGGTTTGATTACTAAGTCAGGGTTAGGTTTCTCGATCTGTAGCGGATCGGAACCGGGAGCTGAGGTTGATGGATTTGAATGAGAAGATTCCGCTTCTTTCGATCCATCAACAGGACTTTTACTACCATAATCTTGTGATCGAGTCACAATCCTTACATGAGACATCATCAATATGGGTTCTTCACTGGCACTCGAGGAAGAACCTATCAAATTACTCTCCTGCTTTGGAAATGGATCTTTCAACACAGCAGGAGTTGGGGAACCCTTGACAATTTTCACAACCTCAGCCCGATGAGGGCAATCTCTTGTAAAATGATCCTCTTCACAAATAAGACAAGGATATCGAGGTTTGCGCTTTTCGTCATTGGTTTCCGACTTTTCTGTTTTCTCCTTTGGAGTCTTTTCTGCTTTACTCTTCTTCTTACCTTTCTTCTTCCCACCGTTTTTGGATTTAGCCATAGATGACTCTACAGCGTGAATATCAGCGGAAATTTCAGGAGAAGATTCTCCTGTCGGGGAATCTGGTAAGGTTATAATGGGCGAAGAATTCTTTGAAGACTTCTTCTTGCTTTTAGTATTTACCGTACCAATCATGCCATCAACAGCATGAGATCTCGAAGGAGCAGCAACGATTTGATTTGACTTTGGAAGATTCGAGATTTTTTCGTGTAATGTACCTGACTGAGTGTAAACTAAGTCAAGGTACTGCGCTTGAGCAATCACTTGCTCCTCAGTAACTACTCCGGCCTTAGCTACGTCTTCAGTAATCTTCAGTAATAATGATTTAACAAACCATTCAGCTAAGATTTGGTCTGGGATAAAAACTTTCACTAATCGCCTTCGACGTCTCCATTCATGTATATGATCGGAAATATAAGTGGACGTCGACTGTTTTAGTGAAGTTAGTAGCTCCGTGCCATTATCATATCTGACCGGCAACTGAAAATGAGTTAGGAACGAGGTAGCTAACTGACTAAAATTGTAAAAAGAGGCCCGTGGTAACTCAATGTACCACTTGGCCGCGAGACCAATGAGCGTACGCTGGAAAAGACGTAAGTGGATCGAATCATCTGAGATGGAATTTAAAGCACACCAGAGGTGGTAAGTCATCACATGATTTGACGGGTCCTCTCCAGACTTACCTTCGAACTTGGGTATATCACTGGGCAACTTATTTGGCATTGGCGGCCAGAACGGAAGATAATTTATTGGATCGTTCGTTAGGCGCGACAAGTCTGGTAAATCCAAAGTTGCGATAAATGGTAATTGCCGATTAGGATCCCTAAAATTCTGGGTCACAAGACCAGTCCCAGGAGGAGGATATCCAGGATAACTTGGAATAGGAATCGCATTCAGGATATTATATCCTCCTGGAAAACCAGGATTAACCAGACCGTGCTGGGGTTGCTGAGGTTGTTGATAAGTGTACCCAGGATACAGTTGATACTGGTAAACCGGCTGTTGGACAGCAGGCCCGTATTGGTACTGTCCTTGGTACGGTTGATAGGTGAATTGTGGTTGACTAGTGACAACCGTACTTAAACCAGCTTGTCCTACAGGCATCTGAACCGTAGTTTGAATCGTAGATCCAGACAATGGTAAAGATGTCTAAGGAGTAGTTGCAGAGATAGTAGAAACCGGAGCCGTCGATACTCCAGAAGTAAGTGTGGTGGAAGTAACAGATGTTGCAGTAGTTGCAGCAGTCGTTTGAGATGGAGTACTAGGTGCAATGGGCGACTGAGTAACTACCGAAGGTACAGAAGTTTGAACATTAGACTGGACTGGTTGCTGGGGTGAACCAGCAACTAAGGGTTGTTCAGCTTGAGATGACAACTGTACGCTTGGCTACAATACCTGTTGAACTTGCGATGGATCCCACACTATGTTCATTCGGGGTATTGACCCATGACAGGTTGAGGATATTGAGATCCATAACCGGATTGAGGGTAGGATTGATAATTGAAAGGTACATTTCCCGTACCTTGAACATAAGATTGACCTTGGGGTGGTTGATAACCTTGACTCGAGTACTGACCTTGAGGTAGATACCCTTGAGGTAAATACTGATATTGGGGTTGACCTTGAGCTATAAATTGATACTGAGGTTGACCTTGGGGTACATATTGAGGCTGGGGTTAACCTTGAGGAATGTATTGTACTATGGGTACATACTGTCCTTGAGGTTTGTTATAGACAATTTTGTGCCTTACAGCAACAAGCATGAATTGTCAATAATCCAAGGGATCCAAAGTTCCCTAAACATGATGTTCCTACCCCTAGAGGAACAAGGTCAGCAAACCAACAGCTCTCAGATCAGTTCTCCACCTGAAAACACTCAAAAACAAGCAATCCTGAAATCAAAGCAGGTGCTCCACTAGGTTTCTGCGCTGAAACTCAGTTGCTCCATGGTGTACCTGCGTTGCAAAGCAAGTGGGACAAAGGCCACCTGCGCTGAGCGAGAAGGGACAAGTGGCACAATGAGTCATTGCTTTGGAATCTTCCAAAAATGACACTTGGATCAGGTATTTCGCCTTGTGATGAGTCAGAGGCTCTGTTTCTCCAAGTGGAAGCAAAGTTCTCCAAGTGGACTCAAGAACTGAAGATCAACTAAAGATTAACTGAAGAGAGAGAGGACACAAGGCAGCTACACATCAGTTGCAAGCTGACTCATCCTTTCTCAATTCATCTATATATTGAGCTCTCTCCTATGAGCTCAAGAGGCTGGAATTTTGTGCAAAGTAATGCTATGTTGTTGGTTTCACTATAGAGCTATTGGGTGATTGCTTGAAGGAGGTGAAGAGGAGAAATTCTTTCTGCTGGGAGGTGTTGCTGGATTGGGGCCTTCAATGGTTGTAACCTTCTCAGAACTTTACTTCTTCATTAATAAAAGCTATTGAGGTTCTTCTATATGCATTTGTTTCAATGATGTGTTGTGATAATTGTATATTTGATTTATGCTAATCCTTGAATCAGTTATGATTGCATGCTTCTTGTAGTTTCCTTCTTTGTTATTTTGCAGGATCTCATTATAGCTGGCCCAGCAAAAGAGCAAGGAGTTGGGAGCAAGCAGCGAAGAGAAGAGTTTGGATTCGACATTAAGCGCAAGGCAACGGTTAGTGCATTTCCTCATTCTCTCTTGCTTTCGTAAAGAAGTAAACCTTAAGTAGTTTTCTTTACAGTTGTTGCTAAGGTACTATCACCCTTAGAGTGGGATAGGGTCATCCGAATCGGATACTTTTCCCTACAACAAACTGGCGACTCCACTGGGGATCGTATCTGTTTGATTGTTTGTAGTATTTTGCTATTCATTTCCTGAACAAAAGAGTACCAAATCGAAAAGCTTTTGACTATATCAAAAGCGAAGTAGAGGGCAGCTACTCTAGCTCATTTCTGAGCATGTTCATGATTTGAAGAGCTGATCTACAAGGATCCTTGTAAGCTCTTAGTGATATCTTTTCATCTTCCTTGTCATCCCTTAGTGTGTGCTTGACTGATAGCTTCTGATTTGAGCAAAAACCGTGAATTTTTGAGAAAATTGTGACCCGGAAACTGAGAAAACGTAAGTCTCGTTTTCCAAAGCAGGCTGTACACAGGCTACCTGCTTTACAACGCA
The DNA here is from genome assembly GCA_031772625.1 of Pinus tabuliformis. NCBI lineage: Eukaryota > Viridiplantae > Streptophyta > Pinopsida > Pinales > Pinaceae > Pinus > Pinus tabuliformis. The sequence continues at coordinate 211,963,457 of CM062807.1, read as the reverse complement.
GGTAGCCCCTTCGGGACCTGCGCTGAATGTCAAACAGGCAGTGTACTACCTGCTTTGATCCAGTTTTGCCTAGTGCAGTTGGGGTTTCCTCCCTTTTTCTTGCCTGTTTTCACTACAGTTTTTGCAGCAAGTTGTCTTTCTTGTACCTATTCTGAAACCAACCTTACTTGCCATCATTCCGCCTCTGTTATATAATGAAATTGTACTTGTTCTTTTGTATTTCTTACACCATTTACAATTTCCCATAACGAAAGTGAACTAGTCTTGCTTTGGCCTCTTAGATCTGAACCTGTATTAGGCATTTTGCTGGTCTAAAGAGTTAGCTTGTTTGCTGTCCATAGCTGATTAGTCTTTTTACTTTCGTCATTATGGTTTGATTTCATGTATTTCCAGTGATTAAACAAGTAAATCTTAAGGTGTCTTTTGATTTTGGACAAGCTTGTTTGTTTTCGCTTTAAATCGAAATCAAAGTTAAATAACAACTTTCTTTTTGTAATACATCAACATTAAGAAAGGGAAAAGAAAATACATGCATTGTGCATTTTGCATTTGAAAAAGTTTGCATGATGATTTAGGAGAAAGTGCATTAGTTTGTGCTGTATGAACTGTGTGAAAAGATTTGCCTTTCTTCTCCCTCAGTAGTTAAGATTTTCATCAGTCAAAAAGATTTGAAAAAGCTTGCTTCTCATCTTAGGCTGCATCTAGGAATTTTTCATATACATCTTGTGGTGAACCTTGAAAGGCAAACTTTAAAAAGATCAACTTAAAATATACTGAATGAACCTAACAACGCATTTGAAACATAACGCAAACACATAGAGGTCTAGGTAGAGACGTGTTCCGGCGTCGTTAAACATAGTGACTGTCGATCTCTACGAAGGTGGGTGATTCCTCCTGAGAGTCGGTGGCACTAATACGGACTTGTGCTCCCACGTACCGTCGCGTATATATTGGGAGACCCCTATAGGCATTTAGCCTTTATCCATAGGAAGCCGTGTCGGCCGCCCTACTGATCGCGACGCAGTGAACACAGCATTCACGAAGATCAACCACCCGTACCGTAAAACGTATTCTGTGGTTTCGCGAAAAGTTTGGCACACCCTCTACCTAGAACTCCAGAGAAGTTTCTTTTGGCCTTTTTCAAACTCTATAACTGAAAAAGTCCATCCGAGCATTTGTCACTTCGGGCTCGTTAAACATCGAAGGAGACTAGAGTCATCTTTAGCTTTTTCTCGACTCTTAAAACATGAAAAAGAAAAGTTGTGTCTAAAGCGTCGTTAATAAAATTCATTTTAAACGGAACATAATCACCTCCTATTCCTGCGTTGATCTTCGAAGTTAGTATTTTGGCATCGTAAGTTCTTGTAGAATCGCTAAAATCTTTTGGATAGACTCAAAATGTCTGAACAACCGTCAACATCTAGGACTGTGTCGTCCGACACAGCAACAGCAGAGCCTCCTGCTGCTACTCCAACGATGTTCGCTGGTATACCATCTGTCCCGGCAAATTTTCAACAACAAGCCGGAGTCCCATCAGGGACGACAATATGGTTAGTTCCTATTTCTTCATCCGGATTATCATCTGGTACTTCTTATGTTGAAACTCAACAAATTGATCCAGTGTGTCTTCAAAGGCCATTTTACCCTTTAAGTACTGGATTTCCACCATGTGGAGGGCAGTATGCTCTTTCATTGTTCCCTCCTAGAGAACAACCATATAAGAGTTTACAACAAGGATCAGGTCAAACTGGAATTACATCCAACGGTCGGGTACCAATGCTGCCTCAACAATCAGGAGTTGCATATTCAATGCAACCAGTACACCCTGTGTCGAATATTCCCACCACACCTGCTATGGCGAATGCGTCGCAAGTACAAACACTACCTGTTGTAATACAACAACCTCTTGTCTCAGTGGCTCAATCACAATATCAGGGTAGTGCCTCCTTATCTGGAGCGACTCAGGCTCAAACAAGTACTGTGACTCCTCATCTTGGTCAACCATCCAGTATTGGTCAACAACAAATGGTCCAACAACCAGAGCTGGTTCAATCTCAACAACCGCCATTCCAGCAATCATATCAAGGACCTGAGCAACAAGTCTTTGTGAGTAATGGGCAACCATGCTATAATGGTTATGCCCATCAACTTTGTCAAAGTTGTCAGCATTATGCTGGTCTGCAAAGACCCATTGCTCAGGCGATACCATCTTATCCTGGATATGCTTCGCCTAACTTGAACCAACAGTTGCCCTTTATAGCAACTCTAGAATTACCAGATCTAAACCGGCTGACTAATGATCCAATTGCTTATGCCTCTTGGTGGCCAGCGATTCCGCATAAACTTCCATCGGACATTCCTAAATTCAATGGAAATCCAGGTGAAGATCCGTCGAATCATGTGATGACATTCCACCTATGGTGTTCATCAAACACCCTGAATGATGATTCGATAAGACTTCGCCTCTTCCAGAGGACATTGACAGGTCCAGCGGCTAAATGGTACATTGAATTGCCAAGAGCCTCTTTCGACAATTTCAGCTCCTTAGCCATGACTTTCTTAACCCATTTTCAATTACCGATAAGGTATGAAACAGGAACAGAACTCCTTACCAACTTCAAATAGACAACGGCCACTCACATATCTGATCATATACATGAGTGGCGACGTCGTCGTAGGATGGTGAAAACTTACGTTCCCGATCAGCTGTTAGCTGAATGGTTTATAAAGTCGTTACTTCCGGCTATAACGGAAGATGTGGCAAAGGGAGGAGTCATAACAGAGGAGCAAGTCATTACTCGTGCTCAATACTTAGACTTAGTATATACTCAGTCGGGCACGCTCTACGACAAAATACCTGACGCCCCTAGACCTGAATTTTCAATTCCTCCCCCTCCTGAATCGAATACTAACTCTCACGCCAGTAATGGCGTGACTGGCAAATGCAAAATTTCTAGTCAAAATGCAAATGAGGGACTTCTTGCCTCAGAAGTAAATGCCATGTCGACCGACAAGGGCAAACAACTGAAGCAACCAGGGGGCAAGAAGATAAAGAAAAGGAAAGGGAGACCCCCGACAGGGTGTCATATATGCGATGAGGATCATTGGACGAAAGATTGTCCACATATACCTGAAGTTAAGAAACTCTTCAAGAGTTCAAAAACCCCAGCAGTATTGACTGATCCGTTCCCTAATCCAAGCCAAAATCTGGTTGCCAATCAAAATGCTTCCCGATCCCAAGTGCTTATGTTGTCCACCTCAAAGCAGCAGAATAATGCTTTGACAAGGAATAAAGGTTACCGGAATCCACAGCGGTCGAATAACAAGGCTGATAAAAAACCTAGCAGTTCGACAGCAACTTTGAACAAAGTTGTGCCACCCATCGTTTCTAAACCAATGATAAAGTCGCCAAAGGGAGTAGTACACAAGTCTACATTTAATCCTCGTGAAAAAATAACACAGGATTATAATATAATAGAGGACCTGACCCAATCGTCGTCCGCTATGTCGACACTTGAGGTAGCACAAAATTGCACCTCCCAAGAGCAAGCTTTATTATCAGCTATAGGTGGGATTGGCCCAATGGATTCCAATCTTGTGGCCTTTGATCATAAAGGATATGACCCTAAGTTACCAGCTCAACAATCTTTCCTTATTAAAGTGAAAGCCCTCAACAAAACTGTTCATCGAACAATTATTGATGAGGGGGCATCTACATGTCTTATGTCGATGAGTTGCTGGAAAAATTTAGGCTCACCGCCCTTGTCGAAATCGTCAACGACGTTAAAAGCATTTGATGGACGATCATACACTCCATACGGGATTTTAAGTAATTTGCAAGTTGAACTGGGGGGCAAAACAGTAGAAGTTGATGTGGAAGTAATCGACGGAAACCTCGATTACAACATCCTACTGGGAAGGCCTTGGATATATGCCATGGCTGCAGTTGTGTCGACCTACTACAGGAGAATTGTATTTCCTTTTCAAGGAAAAATTACAATCGTCGACCAACAAACATTTCTCCCCAACAGTTCTCAAGTTACGGGAAGCAGCACAATGATCCATGAGAGTAATCAATCACTCCAAAATATCGGAGTAGGTCTCCTAAAAGACCCTGCCTTAATGGGTACTTTTGCCCTACCGCCGGCAAGTAATCTGGCGGAAGTAGCCACAGTGGAAACCTACAATATGAAATCTTCTATATCCAATGGATTCAGAAGATTCCTAAATATTTTGTCAGCATGGATCGTCGCCCTAATGGAAATACTGTAAATACAGTGGGCCCCGAGGACGGTTCTTATCTCGTGTCAACCTCGTTAAAAAATGAAACAAGGAGTCATGAGGATAGTTCTTTTACTATGTCAACCTCATTAAAAAATGAAACAAATCCCCTTTTCAAAATTCAAAGGTAAACCTTCATTCCAACCACCAAGTTGAATGCAATGAAGCTTGGGGGGCACCCTCCTTTGACATGCGTCATTATGATGCTGGGGGCATGCATAAGAATCGAGCAGTTTTAGCAATGTTCATGCTCGTTAAAAAATAAACGCAAGAATCGAGCAGTTTTGTACAGAGTTCATGCTCGTTAAAAAATAAACACAAGTTGTGAGCAATCTTTCCCTACAGTTCAAGCTCATCCAGAAAAAATGAACCGGTAAACAACCTCGAGAAATGTAACCTTTGAAAGCCATATTAAAAGCCCTTGGTCGTGTTTATATGCCATCACCTCCATCCGTTCATTTGGCCAATCGTTCACCTCCATATGTTTGTTTACCCATTTTGAGGAACAGCTGCGAAGAGTGATTTCACTTAGCCATCCTTGTGACACTGCCGTGATTGGAGAATTCCAACCTGTACCTGGAATCTGCTGCTATCCCTGTTCATCACTCGTTCCTCAAAAGACGAGTCTTCTTTGAGCTCTTTTCACTGACTCGTAAAATATGAAAAGTTTGCCGAGTTTTGGCCTTCCAGCTCGTTAAAGGACAAGAAGAGCTATCCCTCCTCTAGATTTTAATCTTTTTGGACCTGAGGGATTATTACACAAAAAGATCGAGCGCTTGTTTTGTTCGGCTCGTTAAAGAAATCGAAAATTCATCCCTTCTGTATTGTTTTATACTTTTTCGGACTTAAGGGATTAGAAGACGAAAAAGGAATTTTGGAGTTAACTTTTCGTACCTTTTCAGACTCTCTAAAAATGAAAAGGACCGAGTTTTCTTTGTCGTTAGACTCGTTAAAATGATTAAATAGCGACAAACTTGTCTTTAGACGAGAACGAGTTTCCCTATCGCTAGGCTCGTTAAAACATAGCGATGGGCTTGCCCGAAGGGCAGGTTATAGAACAAGCATATGTTATCCTCCTCAAGCTTGACAAAAATAAAGAGGTACTGGTCAGCAATGACTGGGGAAAAATTGGGAGAACCTCACAGCATTAATGGTAGCAAGTCGCTCTTGAACATGACACTTTGTCCACCGTATCACATCAGGTTGGGTTGTTTCATTCACCGGTCTCATAACCATGGTCTTCACCACACCATCCACAATTGGGGTAATGCTACCAATCCATCACATCAGTGTCGTTATATGTTCAAGAGATGTGGTTCTGTAAAGAGTCAACCGTGTTCCACCCACTGCCATACATTATCCTTCATCCACTTCATGACCGCCACCCTGAATCATACATCACAGTTTGTTTTCACCTCATCACAATCACTAGCTCCGTTCCGTGTCACTGATGTGGGATTCATTAAGGCCCTCCTTTGACGGATCGCTCCTTGTCGACATCAGCTCATTATCCAAGGAGTTGATCTAGGAACACCCCCCTCAGTACTTTGAAGCTTGCATGCCTCAATGGCAAGTTTCTCACTTCCGGCGACAGGTATACATCAATGACCTTCGACCAGAAGATTTTGCATGGTGGTCGACGCCAAGTCCTTTATTCCCACATGGTGGTCGACGCCAAGTCCTTTATTCCCACCATGTGGATTGTACTGTCGTACCTTGAGGGTCATCATCCTTATCGGTGACTCCTCTCGCGCTTGTTAACGGTTTACATCATTGACCGGTAATCAAGCGATGTCTTTCCATGTTCGACTTCAAGAAATTCTCACATGGATCGACTTGTACATCGAGTGAAGATCGGAAGAGATTGAAGACCCCGGATCTAGTTTCATCCATCCGGGCTGCGATATATATTCAGGACATAAAGACATTTGATATGTACACCATTACAGCAGATGATCATCCTTCTCAAAGGATGATAATTTCAGCAGAGAATTATCAGTCTACAATCAGACGATCGTCTGTTCTATGTACCAAAATGTATTTATAAAGCTGAGCATGGGAATGCCCGCCTCAGCTAGATCATGAAAAATGTATGAAAAATAATGTATTGTATTGTATCTTATTACAGGACACTTCTCAGCAGATTGAATGAACTTCGGATCCTCTCAATAAAGAATTTCACCCGATAAACGACCTCATACTTTAGGGGGCATCTGTTATAGACAATTTTGTGCCTTACAGCAACAAGCATGAATTGTCAATAATCCAAGGGATCCAAAGTTCCCTAAACATGATGTTCCTACCCCTAGAGGAACAAGGTCAGCAAACCAACAGCTCTCAGATCAGTTCTCCACCTGAAAACACTCAAAAACAAGCAATCCTGAAATCAAAGTAGGTGCTCCACTAGGTTTCTGCACTGAAACTCAGTTGCTCCATGGTGTACCTGCGTTGCAAAGCAAGTGGGACAAAGGCCACCTGCGCTGAGCGAGAAGGGACAAGTGGCACAGTGAGTCATTGCTTTGGAATCTTCCAAAAATGACACTTGGATCAGGTATTTCACCTTGTGATGAGTCAGAGGCTCTGTTTCTCCAAGTGGAAGCAAAGTTCTCCAAGTGGACTCAAGAACTGAAGATCAACTAAAGATTAACTGAAGAGAGAGAGGACACAAGGCAGCTACACATCAGTTGCAAGCTGACTCATCCTTTCTCAATTCATCTATATATTGAGCTCTCTCCTATGAGCTCAAGAGGCTGGAATTTTGTGCAAAGTAATGCTATGCTGTTGGTTTCACTATAGAGCTATTGGGTGATTGCTTGAAGGAGGTGAAGAGGAGAAATTCTTTCTGCTGGGAGGTGTTGCTGGATTGGGGCCTTCAATGGTTGTAACCTTCTCAGAACTTTACTTCTTCATTAATAAAAGCTATTGAGGTTCTTCTATATGCATTTGTTTCAATGATGTGTTGTGATAATTGTATATTTGATTTATGCTAATCCTTGAATCAGTTATGATTGCATGCTTCTTGTAGTTTCCTTCTTTGTTATTTTGCAGGATCTCATTGTAGCTGGGCCAGCAAAAGAGCAAGGAGTTGGGAGAAAGCAGCGAAGAGAAGAGTTTGGATTCGACATTAAGCGCAAGGCAACGGTTAGTGAATTTCCTCATTCTCTCTTGCTTTCGTAAAGAAGTAAACCTTAAGTAGTTTTCTTTACAGTTGTTGCTGAGGTACTATCACCCTTAGAGTGGGATAGGGTCATCCGAATCAGATACTTTTCCCTACAACAAGGTTGCCCCCCAGACACAATTTGTGTACCTTGAGGTTGCCCCCCAGGTGTTAATTGAGGCTGCCCCCCAGGCGGTAACTGGCCACCTTGAGGTTGAGAACCGGGAACTGAACCTGACATCATGTAAATGTCTCCTACACCAAACGGTTTATTACCATTATTTCCAGCTAATAACCCATGTTCAATGGGTTGAGGAGATGCTCTTGCAAAAGTACCAGAAAGTGACTGATACCTAGAGGGAACAAAAGGACCGCCGTACAAGAAAGATTCAGGAGATTGAGTGAACATGGACGACTGACCAGACATATTTACAGGAGTATAAATACCTCCAGGTGGATAAGGAGTACGAGGTGGAGAAAAACTTAACCCTGAGTTGTCCAAATAATTGGTTAACGAAAGATACCAAGTAGTACTTCTAGGAGGACTGTAAAAGATGAATTCACGCTCCCTTAGATCAATAGTAGGTTGATCTTCAAGGATAGAAACGCCAAATTCTTCCTCTGGAGCAAGTTCTTCAATGGCTATCAAACCAGCAGGAAGATTTTCGGTGATGACTCTTTCTACCCTAGGTGAATCAGGAGCACTAGAAGTTGGAGTAACAGTTTCAAATATTTCAGGTTCTTCGCCTATATCACTAGTAGATGAAAAACTACCAGCAAGCTCGGAAACTGCAACAACTTCGGGATTATAACCTGTTTCTAGACCTTGGTAATCTGGATGGACTACCAACGATAACTCTCCTTCTTTAGGTGAACCTACTTTACTGCCACTAGGAGTTACAAGGACTTTCAAACCTTCGTAATGACCCGGGACGTCTTCAGGAGGTTCGCCCCAAAGTCTACGAGACTTCCTCAACAAATCGGCCACGGTAATAATCTCAAGAGACTTGCCCCGAAGTCTATGGGACTGTCTCGGTAATTCAGCCACAGTTAAAAACTTTTAACTACTGCACACGCAAACAAAGTAAAATCTCAAAGCAAACCACCTAAAGTCTCTAAAGAACCAAACAAATTCGAATCACACACCTAAAGAATCTAGGGCGTCAAACCATACACAAATAGTAGCCTTCCGGACCAAAAACACTAGTTGGAGATGAAACCCAACATCGCCGAATTCAGTACATAAGTGGTGGGTGGAACAGTTACCCCGGAAACCTGCTTAATGAATAGACCGACACAAGTTCCTCCACTTTAACCGTCTCGAGTGAAGTGAACCCCCCGGAAAATCCAAGTGAGTCTAGCCGACGTCTGCTCCAGGTACAGTGGGATCTTCCCTCCACCATCACCTCGGTAGAATCCTAAAGATAATGGTCACTAAGGTTACCAACAGCAACAAATATACCTGGGGGAACAGTCTACGACCTGATAGCACGCAAGGGCAGAGTAACAAGCTCAATCCCCTTGCCGGCTCCTTGACAATAATCCAAGGTTTACCGACAAGTGACCCCAGGCTCGTCGATAATAATCCGAGGTTTACCGTTTGTAGTACATGCGTATTTGGCGTCTTTCCCAATGAAGAAGGATTGATCCCCTCACTGGTTCGGACGCGGTCTCGTGCTTCTCCTTTAAGAGGAGCTTTCCCAGAGTACAAATGAAACAGTTGGATTTATCCTACCACAAGATGAGCTACTTGTTTGGTTTTACTGTCTTGGAGAGTTAATTACTCTCCTACTCCAAGACACTAGCCTGATCTATATTGGTGTTTCAGAGCCCTAGTAAATAAAAAGTTACTAAGTTGATTTTACTTTAAGCGTTAATTTTATGGCTTTTCTTTAAGACAAAAGGTAGTGGAGATGAAACTGATGGTGTGTAGACTCGACTCAAATCCACTAAAAAGATGCACTTAGGATGATTTATACTAATTTTCCTTTTTCAATGAATTCCCTAGCTAAGAGAGTTGGAGAATGCAAAATGGATATAAAAAAAAACTTTCTTGGCAATGAAAATCAAAGAAACAAACTCTTTATCTTTTCCAAAACATACAACACATGACCACTAATTACTTCACGAAAATTCCTTTCCTTTTCAAAGACTCAAATGCTACCAAAGCAAACTTTTCTTCAAAAGAGTTCTTTTTTTGTATTTTTCCTTATATTAACAAAACATGTAAAACTTTAACAGAAATCAAAGTTAAAAAATCTATAGCAATCAAATCAACTCAATTTCACTCAAAAGCAAATCTAAGAGAGATGCACCTAAAAGTAAATCTAATGAGGAAAAAGCCTACCAAACATGATTCCAGGATGTTTTACTCAGTCAAAATTTAACTAAGGACTAGTTAATGCAGAATCAAAAACCAGTGAAAAACAAAAATCAAAATCTTTTGTTCTTTTTCTCAAGAATAAAATTCAAAGTTCAATCAACAAACTTTTTCGAGATTCGGCAAAGAGAGAACACAAAGGTAGGTTCCTCACAAGGGTGGATTCTATGAAAGGCCCGACTCCTAAGAAGACTGAAAAAAACCAGGGAGATCCAAGGTTTTATAACTTCTAAAGCCAAAGTCACTACAGGACCAGTGCAAAAATCAAACCCTAGGGCAAAATCTCTATGAATTTCACTAAAACTCTTGACACTGACGAAACAAGCTTAGGTGAAGATTTATGACAGGTAACCAGTGGATCTGGGCAGAAAAAACAAATTAAAAATAAAATCTAAAAGGCAAAAAAGGAGAAAATTGAAATTGTCTCAATTTTGACAGGGTACACAGGCAACCTGTTTGCACAGGTGCGTGTACGCTCTGTGCACAAAGCTGCAGTGCGTACAGGTACGCACTGTGCTCAACGCAGAGGCTGCGTACTTCTAGCAAAACTAAGAAAAAGTAAAATATAATTTAACCCTAAGCTAGCCCACCCAAATACACAGTCAGACAGCCAAAAACCAGAAAACAAATGACTTTTCTCAGACCAAAGTTTCACACAAAGGAAAAATCATTCACATCAAAGGGTTCCCCAGCGGAGTCGCCATTTTGTCAAGCGGAAAGAGTCGATTTTGCGGACAAAACCGACCTCCCTAGAAGCAAAGGCTTTCTAGTGACAAACAAGACAAATAAACACTACCTTTCTCTAAACATGCATTTAGAATACAAGTAACCAGGTGATAATAACATACCTTTAGTCCAACGCTTTGTAGTAGTCCAGCCTCGCTGATCCGGATGAGCTCCTCCTTCTCTTCGAAACCTGCATTCACTAACAAGCCAAAAGATTAAATAGCACCTGATAAACTTATAAAATAACACATATCCATCATACAGACCAAGGAGTATATGAAACAAATCATGAATAACAATCTGTTGAGACAAATGAGTTCATTTGTATTAAGTGGAAACAAAAGAAACCATTACAACCTGAGCCTTGGTGTTGTGCAGGTCCCTCCTAGGGTCCAGCAAGAGTTTTCCTTTACTTTGATCAGCTCACCCACTTCCAAATAAGGCTAGGAAAGGATGGGAATCTCTCCTCTCAAGCTCTATAAGGGAGTCCTAATTCCAGCAGCATCTACCCTTAGGAATGTTCAGCTTTCAACCTCCCCTCCTTCTGGCCCAATGCCTGTATTTATAGTGCTCTAGAGGAAGTTAATCAGGTCCACCATCAATGGGATAAGCCCCTCTTTGGATGGGATAGCTCCCCTCTTGATGGGATAAGTTCCTCTTTCATAGGGATACATGAACCATCTGGAGGCGCTCCATACACGTCAAACAAGCTTCTAGAATGCTCTAGAAATGACCACAAGTAACTTTTTTGGAGTGAAACTTGCGCCTTTTGACCTTTACAGGAGTACACACCCTCCCCTTTACAGACAGAGCGTACAAGTACGCAGGTATTGTGAACTTGGGGTGCGTACACGCAGGTAAGGCTAAGAGAAACTGCGTACCCAGAGATATATAGATTTTTAAAGACTTTCTCTCTTTCTTGGAGTTTGACATGGAGAGCAGAGGTATGAGACTTGCCAAGGAGGATAGTATGACAGTTGATGGAGCCATACTAACTGCAAATAGTCATGGTGACAAATTTTAGTGTAACACTCCCCTTTCCCATCATTTTTCCACCTTCAAACCTCCAAAAAACACTTTCGGCCTCCTCCTGTAGATCCTCTTGTAGAATCTCCTGTAGATCCCCTGTAGCCTCCTGTAGAATTTCCTGCAAGTGATTTTTTGAAGTCTGATAGCAATGGAAGTTTCCAGAAGGATACTAGGGACTTCTTAGGATCCCTCCACACTTTCCTCACCATCTGCAAATTCCAACTCCATCTTCCTTTGCCATCAAACCTCTGCACAGTCATAACCAGTCAAACCATAAACATAATAATTCCACATAAAAATACCCAAAATTACAAAAAGATGATTTCTTCTCATTTCTATTTAAAATTAGCATGAATAAATTAAATTTACCTTTTCAGTAGTCAATGGCACCCATTTTTAGTAGTTTCCATCTCTTTTCTTGCAAAAGTAGGGTTAGTGGGTAAAATAGGGTTTTCTAGGGTTAGCTAGGGTTTGTATTTCATTTCAGTTTTCCTTCTCTTTCTGCAATTATAATATCCCCTATAGAGTTGGCTTTCTTCCATCACAATAAAAGCTTATTCTGAGAACTCATAGAAGTTGGCTTAAGCTCCTAGTGAACCTGCGCCAGCTAATCAAGTGACAACCTGCAGTAAGAACTAGTACTTGTGCATACAGCATCGTCGCTTCCAATTTTGTTATGAACTACTGGGTTGATAAAAGTAAAGAAGGAAGCCCCAGGAGTTTCAGCATTATTGCTGCAATACTGGAGCTCACCACTTTGTTTGTTGCTTCCTTCCCCTCTAATGATTCTATGTAATCATAAATTTCTTGTTGAACAAGATCAATGCTTGGGCTTTGTATTGGACTTCTTGGAGGTGAACTAAAGGGAGATGGTGACACCCTTGGTGACAGTCTTAGTGATTCTCCTGGATAGTCTTCAAGGTCTTCAGTTTGTTCTTTCACCTTAAGATCAATATATTCTACAACTCCTGAGACTGCTTGTTGTATCGTGTGCAATCTAGTAATTCTTCTTAAACCTATGGTTGGCAATCCCTGATTTTTTTCCTTTTTAGCTTTTGGATTCTCTTTCTGAGGAAGGATCTTGGTTTGGGATAAATCCTCTATTTTCTTGCCGACTTTCTTTCTTCTAAAATTCCCTTTTTTCATTTTGTGAAAAATATGTACAATGGGTAGTTCATCCTCTGATAATTCCTGTTGGGACTAGGGTTCCCATTCTTTTACTATTTCCATTTTTCTCTTTCTTCCCCTAAGATATCTACTACCACTAGGTTGTTCAGGGGTTTTCTCTTCAAAATGATTTCTTACTAGAAAATTTTCCCAATTAGCACCTACACTCTAAAGGTGAAACTCAATCAAGATTTTTATCAATCCATAATCTACATTATATTGTCTATGAATTGAATTTTCTTTTGAACATTCATTGACATTTTCTTAAGGATATGCAAGAGTGAGTATGGAAGATTCATTTGGTGTTCCTCAAGAAAATTCATCATTATCCTAATGTGGTAGAAAAACATGCATCCAAACCGACCTTCACAAGTAATAAATTTCTGAAGTACAAGGAGAAAATTCCTCCATTTACTGTTAAGGGCTCTACTAGGAATACTTTTTTTGAACATGGTAGTGTCCATGTTTGGATTCTTCAAGAAGATTTTCCAATATTCCCCTTCGATTCCTCTGTTTTTTAACCATTTTCTCCACTTCTAGGCAATTCTGTGGCTTCTGCAATCAAGGAATCTATTATGGCTAACTTGATATCACCTATTTCAACCTCTGTTCCATCAAATGAACATGAAAAATTATTTGTTACCTCCTTGTGGAAACCATCAATTTTTTTTATAAATCTTAACCACTGTACTTTTTTGCAACAGTGCCTTGATCTAAGGGTATCCTTCTAAGAACTTCTTTCATGCTGGTTCTGTTTGGACAATAACGCCCATGGTGAGAGATGATTTTTCTTCAAGAGATGTTTACATGACAGAGAAAAAATGTGTTGGTAGGGTTTTTTTCTGTGATGGAGAGATGGAGAGACTATATGAATTCAGAGAAATGAGAGAACAAGTGAATTATAATGAAGTCTTGCAGAAATAAGTTAACCATTGGAGTGCATTCAATTTAATGATTCGGCAATTACTTTGATAGATTCGGAATGGGGACAAGGGAAGAGTTAAAATGGTGGATTATGATGATTTTGATAAGTGACCATCACCCATGATTTGCATTGATTTCGTTTTATTTCGGTAGTGCGATGTCCTCATAGTTCATATATGCAATATATTAACCCTTATTGTAAGATTAAAGTATCACATACCTTTGACTCATTTGCTAACCTTATTTGTCCTTTGATATCCTCTGCAGGTACATTTCACTATCAATGATTCTTCAATTTGAGCCACTAAGTGTTCCTATCAAATTGGCTACAAAAATCTTATTAGAGTTGCAGAAACTTGTCCGAGTTGTAGAAAGTTACTAATTTTGTAGCTGAGAAAAAAAAGAAAAAGAAGATAATTTAGGAAAATGGAATTTCTTTTTGGGAGAAATGGTAAAGAGAGAAAATTTAAGGTGCCAACAAGAGTTGGTTTTCACTTCAAGCTTTTTGTATAAACATGCCAACAACATGTTGGTTTTCATGTTTATACATTATATATATACATATATCATTTATTTATATTTTATATATATTTTTTATGTATAGAGAAAAATAAAATTTATAAGGTGGCAAAGAAGAAGAATTCTTTTCAACCATCTTCAATTTTGAATTGTCTTGGAAAATTTTGACAAATTCTTGTTTTTTCAATGGCTTCTGATAAATTCGAAGTCAATGTCCATTCATTAAAAGAGGAACTTTCTCTTCATCAATAGTCCTGATTCTAACTGCACCATTGTCAAAGACATTTTCAACTTCGTAAGGTCCAAGCCAGTGAATTTGGAATTTTCCTTGGAAATTTTTGAACTTTGAGTCAAAGAATAATGCCCAATGACCTGGATGAAATTTCCTTTCTTTAATGTACTTATCATGCCATTTGGATCTCTGTTGCCGAGCTACGCTAGTCTTCAGGAGGGATTCTTGTCTTATTTCATCAAGCTCATTGAGTTGTCTCATCCTTTGCTTTTGTGCTTCTGATAAGTCAAGATCCAACTAGATTGTTGTTTTATAGGTTTGCATCTAGAACTCTATTGGATGTAAGACCTGCTTCCCATAAACAAGTTCATAAGGAGTATGTCCTGTAATACTTCTCCATGTAGTTCTATAAGCCCACAAATCTTCTGGAAGCTTTTTTGCCTAGTCCTTACTATGCAAGTGTACAGTCTTGGTAAGAATTGCTTCAATCACCTTGTTTGTAGACTCAACTTGTCCATTGGCTTGTGGATGGTATGGAGTGGACTTTTGATGCTTGATTTTGTACTACTCGACAAGCTTTTGCACTAATCCGGATGTAAACTATGTTCCTTGATCTGTTACAATTTCTCTTCGAACACCAAAACGAGTGAAAATATCCTCAAAAAGGATTGAAACTACAACATTTTCAGTAGAAAAATGAAGTGCTTTAGATTCTACCCATTTCGTGACATAATAAGTACATACAAGGATATACCTTTTTGGCTTTGAGGGTGGATTGATTGGATCAACAAAATCTAGTGCCCATTTTTCAAATGGTTCAATGAATATCTGTGGTTGTAATGACATTTCATTTGAAGGAGTAGGTTTTCCCATTCTCTGACATTTTTCACATCTTTTAACATATTCCTTGGTATCCTTGAAAATGGAAGGCCAACAGTATCCTAAAAGTAGGACTTTATAAGCAATTCTTTTTTCAGAAAAATATCCTCCACATGGTTCATCATGGCATGCTTTAAGTATTTCTAGTATTTCATCTTCTTGAGAACATCTTCTGATGATGAGATCTGGTCTTGTTTTTTATAATTCTTCGTTTATCTATGAATAAGATGTGTTATTGTGAACTATCTTCCTCTTTTCTCTAGGAGACAAACGAAATGGCATTTTCCTTGTAGCTAAATAGTTAGAAATATCTGCATACCAAGGTGATTCAGTAGATAATGAAAAAATATATTCATTAGGAAATTTATCCTCCATAGGTTTATCATTATTATAATTCTGAATTCTAGATAAAAAGTCAGCAATTGTATTCTGTTTTCTGGGTCTATCAATGGTGATGTTTAATTCTTGTAACAATAAGATCCATCTGGTTATTCTTCCATTAGTGATTGGTTTATTCATTAGGTATCTAATGGAAGAATGGTCTATGTGAATGAAAGTTTCATAGCCAGTTATATAATGTCTGAATTTGTTAGTGGCATGAACTACGACTAAAAACTCCTTCTCAATTATATTATAATTTAACTCTGTAGGAGTTAAATTTTTACTGGTATAATAGATTGCATAAGGAGTAAGGTATTTTTTTCCCTAACATAGCTCCTAAGGTTGTATATGAAACATCATTTGATATATGGAAAGGCAATTTCCAATTAGGTCCTTTTAAGATAGGTGCTTCAAAAATTCTCTTTTTCAAAGTTTCAAAGGCAGTTTGACAATCAGAATTCCAATTGAATTCATAGTCCTTGGTAAGTAGTTTAAAGAGTGGAGATGCAAATTTTGTGAATTTTTCTATAAATATTCTATAATATCCAGTAAAACCAAGAAAAATCCTAACATCTCATTGACAGTTTGGCACTGATAATTTAGAAATTACCTCAACTTTAGATGAGTCTACCTTAATTCCATCTCTTGAAATATGGTGACCTAAAATAATTCCTTCGTTAAACATCATAAAAAAATTCCCATGACTTAACGAAACATTTGTTTCTCTACATCTTATTAAATTTTTTTCTAAATTTTCAAGTGCTTCATTAAAAGAATCTCCATAAACTATGAAATCATCCATATACACTTCCACACAATCATGAACAAGATCAGAGAAAATTCTGAGGACTGCTCTTTGGAATGTTGCCGGAGCATTACATAATCCAAAGGGAATTACTTGGTAAGCATAAGTTCCACATGGATAGGTAAATGTGGTTTTATCTTGATCTTCAGGTGCTACCTGAATATGGTTATATCCACTAAAACTGTTCAAAAATGAAAAATACTTTTTCCCCGCTAATGTGTCCAAGACTTGATCTATGAAAGGGAGTGGAAAGTGGTATTTTAATGTTGCTTTATTCAAATCCTGTAATCGATACATACTCTCCATTTTCCATTTTTCTTTGGAAGATTACTAGGGGTGAAACCCACCGATTGTCTAATATTGGATAGATGAAATTTACATTTAACAGCTTTTGCAATTCCTCAACAATTTCTTTTAGATTTGGGTTCATTCTTCGTTGTGGTTGTCTAACCAGTCTTGCACTTTGTGCAATGCAGATATGATGTATGCAAGTATTAGGATCAATTCCTCTCATATCAATGTATTCCCATGCATAAGCAGAAGAAATTTTTCATAAAAACCATACTAGTTGATTCTTTTGTAATTCTTCCAAGATTTTATTAACATTCAAAGTTTTACCTAGAAAATTTCTATTGAATAATTTACAAATTTCTCCATAGAGAGTAATGATACTTGTCTATAAGGGTATTCATTTCGACTACAATCATAATGTGAGGAAGATTCATTATTTTCCAATAGCTTTAAAATTTGGTCCTCCTCTCTTACTTGTTCAGTAGTAAAAACAGGTTGTATATCATCATCATCATCTATCCATTCCTCATTCTTTATTTCTATTGTTGTTTTTGTAGGTGGGTATAGTGTAAATTGCTTTGTAGAGTTTCCATCTACGATAAGCATGTCACCTAATCTACAACTAATGAAAGCATAAGATGTAGATAATCAATGTCTTCCTAGGATGAATGGATGTCCTCCTAGATTATTCTCGGGTGTTAATACGATGAAATCAATAGGATATTCCAAAGAATGTAAGGATACACAAACATCTTCCAACACACCATCAAGTTTAATTATAGACCTATCTGCTAATTGTAATATTGTCAGTGTGTATTGAAGGTTAGGAAGCCTAAGTGAATCCATAACTTGTTTACTCATTATGTTTATGGATGCTCCTAGTTCAATCAGTGTGTTTGGTATTTCAATTCCATTGATGTGAATTTTCACAATGGGGCTCCCTGGATCTAGATATTTTTGGATTGCCGCTTTCCCCATTATGATGTCTACAATTTTCTTGACTAATTGAATTATTTTTCTGTCTTTTCCTTTTCTTCCTGATCTTTGAGTACTTAATTCCTTAATTGTTTTTGCAAAGATTCATATTTCTTTTATGGCTTGTAATAAAGGAATTTTTATACAGAAATTTCTTAATTCATATATTATAATCAGGCAATGTGATTTTCTTTTCTACTCCTTCATCAATTTTCAACTGTGTTGAGGCAAATTAATTACCTATCATGTAATTGTCAACTTGGGGGTTTCATAAAACTTGCGAAGAGTGTGTGCATTGTATATGCTAGAAATTAACTTCCAATTTAGATCAATCTAACTACGAAACCAAATAACGACAAATCAAATTCACCTATTCTAATTAAACACTCAATTCAAAAGAAATTATAGTACTATTATAGTACATCGCGCGGAATTGAAACCTTAATCGATCACACTTGTAGGAATTGAAATTGCATGAAATGAAACCTCCTCTAAGGGATCAATCAATTTTAACCTCTCACACATGAAAATATATTAAAGAAATAAATATTAATTTATGAAAACAATAAATATAAAAACAATAAATCTCACACATTGTAGGTGGCCAATACAAAAGTATGAGAGATGGAAAGTTGAGAGGCTCCCAGTGCAAGCATTACCAATCAAGGTGAAAATCACTCATGAGCATGGTGCTAAATCTAAATTCCATTCAAAACATGAATAATATTAACTTTCCACTTGAGTATCTCCAACTTTACACATGCCTTTGAAAGGAGAAGGCTCTCCTATTTATAGAATAACATAAGAAGCTACCTCATTAACGGAGGTCCGTTATTCTCTCCCTATATCTCTAGAAATTTCATAGAGTTACAACTCAAATAGGTAATGATGAGATAAATATCCTCTTTGACCTTTATCCAAATATTCTTCCATATCTTGAAGGGAATTCGAATTTGAGCATTCGAGGCCACATAAGGGTGCCTTGAATATTTCAAATGACCTAATCATGTCATGAAACTCAAGCCACTTTTAGGTATTAGCAAGTATATGTCATTTTTCTACGTTTTAACCATTTAATTAATTTATAATGCTATAAATCATTAACTTTTGGAAAACACAAATGGAACCCATATAATTATGAAAATGGAGGCTAATGAAAGATTATATGGCTATGGGATTGTGACATGTGAGTGAAATGGTGGCAATAAAGTTGAAAATGGATGATATTTTGAAGACATTTTGGAGACTCTACATAACCCCAAACCAACGTTATTGCATGTCCTCATGCAATCTTGCATTGTTTAATCATAATTTTCTTTTGAATGAGCTTGGCTTATATCATATGTCCTTAAACTTTGCATTTGATAGTATTTGAAAATTTTGTTTCTTTTTGCAAAGTATTCCTTATCATACATTGAATTGCAACATGTTTGGTTGGTTCTTGTGTATCAATACCTTGTTTCTTTTTGTTGCAACAAGATTCATGGAACATATTTAAGTACACATCTTTAAATCAGAAATACAATATGTTCATCATTTAGGCACTTATTTGCAAATCACATAACTTTTGAACCATAATGCAATCATAATTGATTAGGACAAGTATGTTAGGATGAAATGAAGTGAAATGGGATGAAGTGATATGGATGTGATAATAAATGGATGTCCCTTCCCCCCTGCCAACTAAAGGTGTTTACGGTTTTTTTTTTCTTTTTTTTAATTGAGAAAGTAAATATGGTGAAGTATTTTCCAAAAAATATAATGTCAGTATTCAAGGAATTCTATGATTAAAATCTAGAAAAGATCATACCTTTACTTACCTAGGAAGTGGACAAACTGTGCGTATGTAGAGAAGTTGTAGCTGCTTTCTGGATCATGGAACAGAATGTAGAATTTCATATGCTTCTTGGTTACATAAATGGTGGATGAGGTAGTGAAAGTGGATTCTTTATTTTTTCTACTAAATCTGTTGTATTTGCTACAAAATGCTGAAATGATATAGTCTTCACCTACTACAAAACCTTATGGTACAATTCTATTCATGCGAATAAATGTGTTGTTGTCGAGAATGAAGAAAACTAATTGGATTACCAACCATCGATGAATGTCGTTAACCAATGCGAGGCAAAATCACCATCAATGTCAATGAGTGCCAAGGTACCTAAGTACATATTGAAAAGTGTGAATAGATCAACTGGTGTCAAGCCACTTGCAAGATCCAACGATCAAGGGACATTGATGTATTCCCATGATTGTTGGCGAGAGAACTTGTCATTAATGCATACAAGCCTCAAGGTACTAATAAGGACTCTAGCCTTGAACCTAGATAATGTGCCGAAGTCAATAGGCCAAGACTTATTAGAAGGGAGGCATTATGAATCCCCCATCATCTAACACAAGTATGGAATAATGATTTTGGAAGGACTATGGATGGAAAATTTGCACCAAGCAGGATTTATTTAACAGAAAGGAAAATGAAAAGAGGTTAAACAAGTGTACGGAAAGAAAAAGGACAAATCAACATGTAAGCGAGCTGAATGTCTCTATGAATAGAAATTATGGAAAATGTGAATGGAAAATGTAAGTGGAAATGTGGGGCACGGGATCCCTCAAGGGAAGTTTTGGGGCTTAAAGCCCAAATTTTGGTCAAATATTGTAATTTTGATGTAAAGAATACACATTTTATGGGCGCGGAGCACGTAGCTTGTAAAAGAGTCATAGGGTTTTTCGCCCTTAATTTTGTTATTGTAATGTCGGTTGTAGAAATCGACCCATGGTCCGCGGACCATGGGATTGTATAAATAGAGTGAGGCTCTAAGTAGTTAAGACATTTAACCTAAGGAATGGAAGAATCAATGATGTATGCGATATAGATCAGGGGAGAATAATATAGTTTGGGTTGTAGAGTAGGAGAAGGCTCTGCAGCTGAGTGCGCAGAGGCCTTGTAGTCCACAATTGAGTGTGCGAACCCCTGTAGCTGAGTGCGCAAGGTGAGTTGAGTCTGTAATAGTTGGAAGTATTAATAAAGAGAAGTTTCCTATCATTTATGCATATTTATTACTTGTTTTATGCATTTGTTACATTGGATATAAATTGCACTTTTAATGCTTATATAATGCACGAATGTGTATAACTGTGTTGATTAAGTGAACGCAAGATAGAATAATTATTTATGCGAATATAAGTAAGGTCTGTTAAGAAGATAAGTAAGATACACGGTGTGGTTTAGGGAAATAGCATAGGTTGTTGCCATAGTAGTGCGAAAGCATCTTAGCCCCTGGTTAGGGTTGTGCGAAAGACGATTATAACAGGTCGCGAAGGTATTAAATGTTAGAATAGTGTGCGAAACAACCTACGCGAAGGGAGACATAGTTGGACTAAATTGACATCAAAGACATCTCAAGGGTGCAGAAACATGGTTCTAGCATCTCCCATATTGCTTCGGGTGAGACTTCAGTCCACGCTCCACAGGCTGATGCTGAAAGGGCCAGTAGTGTAGGGATTTGTTTGGCTAAATAACTCTGAACCTGGGTTAGGCCCCCATAAGACAACAAATGGTTCCGTTTCTGGGACCAGAATATGCATAGAGATGTTTGATGTCATATCACTGGAATCAAACTAAGAAATAAATTGAATGCTGGTTGCACAGAAGAATTCACGAGTTCACGGTGCAAGAGAATAGGAACCCGTGACTGTCAAAAGAATAGTGGTTAGACTACTACTTGTGTACGGAGATCCATGAAATCTTCTTCGCATCCTTCCCTACTGAGCTATACGAGTGGATCACAAAGCTAGTGGATAGCCAAGGAAGGTGGAAGCTTGATGGTCCTATTGTGTGGACCTGAGAGTTAGTAAAAGGTTGGAAGCATCAGAGGATAAGATCACACGTGCTATTGATCATTGGCTCGATCGTATTATAGAAGGATTTGTTACTGAGTTCACAGTTGATACCTCAGTCAGCTACAGCGAGGCAAAGCAACGATTTCTCAAAAGACTGTGAGGTAAGTATGTAAAGTGTTTGAATACTTGGATTAAAATGATATTGTGCAAAAAGAAAGTTATGCAGTTACCTTGATGTTCGGGGCTACGCGAAGTGGAAAAGCTTATAGGAACGAAGGAAATAAGGGACCAAAAACTAGCCCCTTGATTTCACCTCTGTGAGGGGACAAGGAAGGGCTCGCGAAAGTCTCACCGCAAAGTGTGATCCATCTGATAAGGAAAATAATTATGTTAATACCACCTCCACCCACACTTCCACCAGCTTCACCACCATCACCTCCATCTTCACTCGTACCACCTCCACCACCACTGCGATTCAATATGGCAAGCATAGTGAAGTTGACTGTGTTCAAAGGTTTGGGAAACAAGGATCCAGAGAAATTCTGGTTTGTTGTAGCGGCTATATGGGAAGCGCAAGAAGTTACAGATGAAAATATGAATAAAGAAACACTGGTTAGCACCCTACAAGATCATGCACTGACCTGGTATATTAAGCACTCCAATGATAATCCAAAGGCGGGAATCGCGGATATCCAAGCAGCACTAAATAAAGAATTTAGCAGGCCGAAGTCTGAAGGACATTCGATCATTGGATTCAAAGAGATCATGATGTTACCAGGTGAGACTCCTTGGGAGCTATATCAGAGGTTGAAATGTATGATTTGCAAAGCCAATATGAATCTGACGGATGGACAACATCACGAGTGGTTTGTAGCTTCGCTACTACCACATTTAAGGAGTGCATTATCGTAGCAAAAGATAATGACTCAGGCAGAGGCCTTAGAGATTTCTATGAGGCTACATGAGACACCGATGCATGATCATAACCTAGGAGTTCAGCAGATCCATGCGCAGCTAAAGAATCTGTGCCTTGAGAGCAGAATGTGAAATAGGATAGGACGGTTCAAATAGAAGTGCATGAGGAAGTATGGTGTGTGAAATGCAAGAGTCAGGGCCATTGCCCTGTTTTTACAAATTAACTCACAAGAGGAGGACTAATGCCCTTAAGGCTATAAGCACAAGAAAGACCTAGCGTGATGCCTACTTTGTGGTGCGCGATTTGTCAAATAGCTGGAAAACATGCCATGGACAATCATCACTTGTTACAAAAGTATACGCAAAATTCGCAACAGTTGTTTTGCAAATTTTGTAGGTTAGTGGGACATGATGATCACACTTGTAGAAGCTATGAGTTGATGATGGATAGAACTCCCACCTACAGAGTTTAGGCCGAAATGAGGCCCCTTGACCAAAATACATGAATGGTGCGAATAAGATTTTAGGGGCACGGACGAGGCCAAGGCTGAGGAGGACCTGGAAGTGGTCGTGGACAGTTGATATGCTACAATTGCAGAGGGCCAAGACATTATGCCCATGATTGCATGAATCCAACATGCTCATCATGTTTGTATTGCACCTTTTCTGATCATGAGACAGAAGATTGTCCTACGCTGATAGCTAGGATATGCGACAAAGGAGCAATACCACCTCCCCCGACTCAAAACCTACGGATAATGAGGTCTAAGCCGTGCGAGGAAGATCCGAATGTGAACATTGTGCTCCGAAGTGGAATCAAAATGGGAGATGACAATGGAAAAAATCCAGAAGATAGTACTTGGGTTTGCAAAGCTTCAGTGAAAGAAGCGGAGTTTGATTTGGAGTGCACTCGAGAAACCTTCATGGAAGCTAAGAAGAGCTTCGCTGATGCCTCCACTTCAGGAAGCAAAGATAAACCGGAGCTGGAAATGGACCCATCTATGCTCACAATGTTCCTGGAAACCTGTATGAAGTTACTGTGCGATAGTAAGGCTATGAAAGGGTTACAGGAACTCATCAACAGATGTGCTGGGATCACACCAGGAAAACTGCATGTAGTCTGGAAGATTCGAAAGCATAAGACAAGAACAGGAAGATAAATGAGGCTAACTGCACATATCGAAGAATATGAGATGGATCAAGTCATCCTAGATTTGGGATCGGATGTGAATGTTCTGCTAAAATAAACATGGGATCAAATGGGAAGACCTGCACTGTAGTGGTCTCCAATTCAGCTAAGGATGGCGAAACAAAAGAAAATAATACCCATGGGTTGATTATAGGGAATAACTGTGGATATTGAGGGAGTGAGCGCGCTAGCTGATTTTGAAGTGATAGAGATTGTTGATGCCAGCAATCCCTACCCCACGCTCCTATTAATTGACTGGGTCACTGACATTAATGGGGTAATTAATCTGAAAAAGTGAAAAATGATCTTTGAAAAGAAGTCACTACACGTAATTATACCCTTGGACCCTGTTGAAGGATTGTACTATACGGAGCCGGTGCACAGCTATGAAAGTGATGATGATTTAGCTGCATCTATAAGATAACAGCGCGAGACCAACACAAAGTGAATCCCACCATGGATTGGTGGATTGCATGGGAGTGCGAAAGCTCCTGTACTTTGGATTCAGATGAGGAAATAGAACGACGGCAAAATTGGTTACATGAGGTAACTAAACTGAATTGTAATATGATGACAAGGTCGCTGCGCTGCGTATTGATAGAAGTAAGAGATATTCCTACTTATGATTGTCTAAATGAGGTAGATACCTTCATGGATGCATTTGAAATGGAGGTTCCGAAAAAGCAACGCTTCCAGGCCTTGGACTGGGTACTGCGTGCTACCCCTACGAGATGGTGGGGTACGCACAAAGGGAGCTTCGACGACTGGCGCGAATGTAGGATCATGATGCACGTATGATTTGGGAAGCCTAGGGTGCAACTAGCAGACAAGTACAATGGGTGCGCTAATCCACATGCGTACCTGGCCAAGTGGGCACAAACATACGGAAAATAGCCTACACAGATGCACATGTACTCTGAGCTGAAATTCATGGTCAATAAGCATGTGTTGGGGGGGGGAGCTCACAGTTGGCTCCTAACGTTGGAAAGACATTATGTAGGAAGAGCAATCATGCAGAAGGTTCTACGTGTAGAAGCATTCAACAAGGTGTGAATTGCACTGACCAAGGTATGCAATGCATAGTGAAGTGATTGAGACTTGCGCATACCTGCAGTATTATGGGCTTATAGGACGTCATGCAAGAAATTGACGGGACATACACCTTTTAGGCTTGTCTATGGAGTGGAAGCTATAATTCCTATGGAATACATCGTGCCTAGTTTGCGCATAGCAACGCTCACAGGTATGACGGACCATGGAGCCATAGAGGAGAGGCTCGCACAGTTGGAGGAACTTGAGGAAGAATGATTTTTGGCTGGATTTCGCCAGTAGGTCCAAAAGTAGTGCGAAAAGGCTTAACATGATTGACATATTAAGTTGCACACCTTCAAGGTGAATGATTTGGTATTGTTGTATGATAGTAAGTTTGATAAATTCCCAGGGAAGCTTAGAATGCATTGGCTGGGGCCATATGTTATTAAGGAGATCACAGATGGTGGCGCAGTGCAGTTGGTAAAGTTAAATGGAGAAATCTTCCCAGGAAAAGTCAATGGCAGTCATTTGAAGCCATACACAGGGGGCTCGGCCATCTGACTAGCTGACAAAAGCACAGTCTTTGTCAAGCAACTTAACAAAAGCACAGTCTTTGTCAACCTAGACTTGTTCGATCTTCTGAAGGCCCTCCAACAGTTTGAGGAGCAACACCAGATGGTGTTGGGGACTACCCAGATGTAGATACAAGAGTTGCAGGTGCGCACTCAACAGGCTGGCACTATGTCAACCAGCCTCGTAGTAGGCACATCTACGGCTGAAGAAATTCTACACGCCCGGATGACTAACACAATAGTGCTTCTAGATGACACACTTGTTATAGAAAATGAGGTTGATAGGCCTATGGTCAGTGGGTTGAAGGGAATCAGATTAAATGTGGTTGCACTCCCTTGGGAGACACTCTATATTTTGCAAGACGAAGTCATTGCAAACTACAAGCCAGGGAGGGTCGTGCACTCCAGATAATGAGCGAGAAGCAAATCAACATTGAACAATTGAGCCTGCAACGCGATGAGCTAGTGGAGCAAAATAGACAAATAGTGCAGGTGGTGGAGGAAGCCTGCCAGATGGTCCTGGAGTTAGCCATCCAAGTAGAAGAATTGATGGAGGTGCACATCCGGAAGTTAACAACAGGGGTGTGTGATTTTAGAGAGGAAATGGCCAGGGTTCAACTGGAACTGAACCTTTAGATAGCAGAATTGCAGTTGAATGCACATCCTTTAGCTCCACCAGAGGTTAAGGAACAACATGCCACCACGATCACGACAACAATAGCGGCGATCAACAGTGCACTGACAAACTACACAAAGTTGTTCGAGCAGTCGTTTGAGGTCCTCACCATCCTACAGGAGGACCCGAACATACAATGCCTAGAGATAGAAGCACACGAGCTATAGTAGAGATACAAAAAAGTAAAAGGGACCATGCAGACGGTTTCCCTCACATAGAGGCTCGGCAGGATGCAACATGCTAAAGCACTCAAGGAGTAGATGGATGCTGCTTGCCATAAGGAAGCAGTTTTGAAGGCACACCTATAACTGTGGATTGATGAGGTGTATAGGTTTGGTGCCATATAAATGGCTGAGAGGTGTTGAGAAAGCAGGCTTGCTAAACCTGCTCCGGGTGCCACATTTTCATTGCGCCCTAGTGACCATTTTTGTCATCAGGCAACTGCTCTGCTTCTTACATGATGGGTGCTTGTGGTTGGAGGAGCCCATCCCCATCATAGACGATTTGATTCACAGAACTACTTGGCTCCCTTGCAAAGGGGAGGACCCAGCAAACATCTTGGAGGGAAAGAGTGATGATTTGGCCATCACAGAGGCCATGAAGAAGAATTTTAAGCTAGAGAAGAAGAAGAGAGGGTATGCCATTTCCAGCATCAACAACCCTGCTATCAAGGTCACGACGCAGATATTGGCAGGGAAGGTTATGCAGAAGTGTCCCGTGGATGAGGTACCCGCACTGATGGTTGCACTAGCAGCGTAATGTGCAGAAGGGTTCTAGTTCAACTGGGCAAACTATTTGTGCCGAGAGTTCCTTGCGAACTATCACGAGACATATGAGCAGGGAAAAACCTTTCACTATGCATGGATTTTGTTGTCAATAGTATTGGTGGCCTGGGAATTACATGAAGATAGCCAGTTGCCGACGATCGTGCAGGAGCTTCTGGAGGTAGCAAAGTACGCTTCGCTGTGGGAAACTAGGGATGCACAAAGGATAAGGGACAACAAAATATTATGGGTGTTCATGGAGATGAACATCAGATTGCGAATTAATCACAACGTTACATACCTAGGGGGGATAATATGGGGTACAAAGGGAGGTACCCAAGTAATAATGTAATAATGGGATGGGCCATAGTAATAAATAAGGGACCACAAGTAGTTAGTAATAATGTAATGGGCCCATGGTATTAGTTCGATGGTATGTGGGAACCATGGTAATGACCCATGGTATTGTATGTATGAGGCCTATATAGAGGCTAGAGACTCCACATTGAAAGATGTCAAGGATTATTGTATGAACAAGCATATGGCTTGTGGAGTGTTCTCCTTCCTTAAGGAGTGAATGTATGGTGTTGCCCTACTTTAAGGGTTTTGATCAATAAAGAATCATTTCATATTATTTCTGGGTTTATTTCCATTGTCTTATATTTTCATATCAGATCTATAACAAGTGGTATCAGAGCTATAACATGCAAGCCACGGTTATCACCCATGGTCTACAACAGTTTGCAGAGCTTCACAAAGTTCAAGGCAGATTTCCACCATGTCTACATCAAGGCATGGAAGGACCTGCGAAGACGTGGAGTGAGATACCCTATTTGGTGACTGATGATGTCATCTTCGCGGTCCTTGAGTCTTGACCATCGATGTGGCACACTCCTGCTAGATCCATGATGGAAGCAGAGAAGTCCATTGTGCAGTGGAAAAAGGAGGAGGTGAAGCTATGAATGGCGCAGTTGGTAGAAAAATGCAGGAAGGAAGAAGTAGCGACTAAGGCCCAGGTGGCACGCGACGCTGCGAAGTTGGCAGAAGAACAACATAAGACAATAGAAGAAGAGTGTGAAGGATAGAAGTCGCCTTCACCTGAGCCAAAGACCGACAAAGGACAAGGTGGCACTGACTCGTAGACAACGTCCACCCAGATCATACGTCCACCCCCAAGAGAGCAGGTAGTGCCGCGCAAGAAATCGAAACCTTCAAAGACTTTGTTCGACCCGATCACCCTCACTGAGGGGGATCTCTATGATATTGGCGAGACAATGAGGGATGTCACCTCAGAGGCCCTCCAGCAGTTTTAGGAGCAACACCAGATGGTGTTGGGGACTACCTAGATGTAGATACAGGAGTTACAGGTGAGCACTCAACAGGCTGGCACTATGTCAACCAGCCTCGCAGTAGGCACGTCTACAGCTGAAGAAATGCTACGCGCCCAGATGACTAACACAATAGTGCTTCTAGATGACACACTTGTTATAGAAAATGAGGTTGATAGGCCTATGGTCAGCGGGTTGAAGGGAATCGGATTAAATGTGGTTGCACTCCCTTGGGAGACACTCTATATTTTGCAGGATGGAGTCACTGCAAACGAGCTAGGGAGGGTCATGCACTCCAGATAATGAGCGAGAAACACATCAACATTGAACAATTGAACTTGCAGTGCGATGAGCTAGTGGAGAAGAACGAAAAAATAGTCTAGGTGGTGGAGGAAGCTTGCCAGATGTTCCCAAAGTTTTCCATCCAAGTAGAAGAATTGGTGGAGGTGCACATTCGGAAGTTAGCAACAGGGGTGTGCGATGCCAGCGAGGAAATGGCCAGGGTTCAATTGGAGCTGAACCTTTAGATAGCAGAACTGCAGTTGAATGCACATCCTTCAACTCCACCAGAGGTTAAGGAACAACATGTCACCACGATCATGAAAACAATAGCGGCGATCAACAGTGCACTGATAGACTACACAAAGTTGTTCGAGAAGTCGTTCGAGGTCCTCACCACCCTGCAGGAGGACTCGAACATACAATGCCTAGAGACAGAGGCACGCGAGCTATAACAGAGATATGACAAAGTAAAAGTGACCATGCAGATGGTTTCCCTCACACAGAGGCTCGCCAGGATGCAACATGCTAAAGCACTCAAGGAGTAGATGGATGTTGCTCGCCATAAGGAAGCAGTTTTGAAGGCGTGCCTATAATTGTGGATTGATGAGTTGTATACCATTACAGGCTCCATTGAAGCTAAGATAATGCAGCTACAAGCAATGTTGGAAATGATCCAGGGTAGCAGTTCAAACATAACGGTCACTGAACAATGCATCGAGGAAGTACAACAGGTAGCCACTCAGTGCGATGCCGAACTTGCAGCGATCCAATTAGGGTTGGGAGGTTTTCGCGCAAGGATCTCTGCATCGACAGAGTGACTTGAGGGCGAGTCATGATATTTGTGTTGGGGGGCCTATTGGGTGTGGGATCCCCCAAGGGAATTTTTGGGGCTTAAAGCCTAGGTTTTGGTAAAAGATTGTAATTCGGATGTAAAGACTTTGCATTTTGTGGGCGCGGAGCGCGTAGTTTGTAAAAGAGTCATAGGGTTGTCCGCCCTTAATTTTGTTAATGTAATGTTGGCTATAGAAATCTACCCATGGTCCATGAACCATGGGATTATATAAATAGAGCGAGGTTCTAAGTAGTTAAGACATCTAACCTAAGGAATGGAAGAATCAATGATGTATGCGAGATAAATCAGGGGAGAAAAATCTAGTTTGTGTCGTAGAGTAGGAGAAGGCTCTACAACTGAGTGCGCAAAGGCCTAGTAGTATGTAGTTGAGTGCGCGGACCCCTGCAACTGAGTGTATAGGGTGATTTGAGTCTGTAACAGTTGGAAGTATTAATAAAGAGAAGTTTCCTATCATTTTCGTGTATTTATTACATGCTGTATGCATCTGTTACATTGGATATAAATTGCACTTTTAATGCTTATATAATGCGCGAATGTGTATAACTGTGTTTATTAAGTGAATGCAAGATAGAATAAATATTTATGCGAAGATAAGTAAGGTATGTTAAGAAGATAAGTAAGATACACAGTGTAGTTTGGGGAAATATCACAGGTCACTGCCATAGCAGCTCGAAAGCATCTCAGCCCCTGGTTAGGGCTATGTGAAAGACGATTATAACAGATTGCAAAGGTATTAAAGGTTATAACAGTGCATGAAACGACTTGCGCGAAGGCAGACATAGTTGGACTAAACCGATATCACAGACATCATAAGGGTGTGGAAACTTGGTTCCAGCATCCCCCCATACTACTTCGGGTGAGACTTCAGTCTGCGCTCCTCGAGATGATGCTGAAAGGGCTAGTAGTGTAGGGATTTGTTTGGCTAAATAACTCCAGACCTGGATCAGGCCCCCATAAGCCAACAGGAAAACATGCGACTCTTTGAAAGGAAAATGGTGATGACGATGCTTAGCGAAAATGCTTGAATAGCTTGTGAGTTTGGAGAGGAAAAATGATGGAATTTGTGGATGATAGAAATGGATTCAATTGGTTCATGTCTCTTGAAATTGGTCGTAGAAAACCAATCATGCATAATTGGCTTCCTTGAATTGTCCGATTTCCTAGGAACCTGAAAACAAACATGGAACTAATATATCAATAAAATATAGCAATAAAATGTAAGTGCGTTCAAAGAGAAGTGATCAATTTATTTAGGTACATATGAAAAATTTGTGTAATTAACAGGTTTATGACGTGTCTTCGTTTCAAATGGTTAGTCCAATTTCACAAGAAGAATAATAAATCCAATTTCTAAAAGAAAACAATTTCCTCAATTTATGTTTGAATCATAGCATTTCATAAAGATAAAAATATATTATTTGTGAATGCTTGATGATTCTTGCAAAACAATCTTCGATCAAAAATTCATCAATCGATCCTGTAGATAAAGTGCCTTCATAGTTCTTCTTATTTATTGCATCATGCTTGAAAACATAATCATTAGATGAATCTAATGATAAATTTTTATCATGATTTTGTCAATGTAAAAACTCAACCTTAACAAAAGTCGATTCGCAATTAATGTTTAGTTAAGGTGAGCTTATTGTGCTTTTATTCAATTGTTTTTGTCTCATGTTTTATGATTTTTTTAATTTATTTTTTCTTACTTCAACGGGTGTGTAAGTGAACCATCAAAACAACTTTTTCAATTTGCTTCAATCACACAATGAATTTCACATCAAAATTTTTATGACAATTTTTCATGGCAATTTTCTTCAAAAAAAATTAAAAAATTATACAATCTAAAAATTAATGAAATATTTACAAAACTAAAAATTAAAATAGATGTACATAAAATAAAAAAATAACAAGAAAACTATATGTACAAACTTAAAATATATATACAAACATTATATTCCATTAATACAAAATATAACAAAACATAACAAAAATCAAACATTATATGTACAAATGTTGTTAAAAAAAAACAATGTAATAAAACATTAAAACACATAACAAATCATAACATATAACAAAACACTCCAAACATATAATCATTTTATTAAAAAAAAACACTACGTAACAAACATAAAACATAAAAAAAAAACAACGTAATAAAAAAATGAAATTTTCCATATATATATAAAACGTTTCCATATGTGAAAAATAATAACATGGCGTTTCTCGCCTCAAATCACGGTGGTAAACCCCCCGGATGTGAAAAAAATCAATGACACTCATCAGTTGCTGAAAATATTTCTTCACAGCATCCTCCTTTAATCTCCCATTGGCGAGCTTGTTGAAGAGCTCTCTGCCTCTGACATATTCCATCACAAAATAAATCTTCGTCTTGCTTGCCATGACCTTGTAAAGTTCAACAATGTTCAGATGTCGAACCAGCATGAGAAGAACTGAATTGTGATCCCCACAAACATGACAATCAATAATCTATTCACAATGTCATCTATTGGTATCAATTGCCATTCCTCTTTGGTGTGATGGCAACGACATTGGCAGATGTATCCCTGAGGATTGATTTTAGATAGAGAGTGATGTCTTAATAGAAATTTTTAAGCTCTTGCCCACCAAGATCGAAGGGGTGGTGAAGCGACTCACATTTTCCAAGCTTTGCAATGCCATTTTTAGTGAGTCTGCAACAAACAAAATGAAATATGATGCAAAGATCTTGTCCCCACAGAAGTGAGAAATGAGATCTACCTCCCACGACCACAAATAACACACACAATGCAAGGAAATTGTTATTTCATGCCACTGAGTTTGAATACACTTAGATCCCACTGTGTAGCTCATGTCCTCCTTTGTCGCTCCTTTTTACATGTTTATCTTCTGTGACAACAAATCCCTAGATTTTGGTGACAACAAATCACAATCCTGATTTCTTAAACCACCATAGCATCCCAAAATAATATTTGATCCTTTTTGCATGGCTGCAACTGTTGTCTATGCATTTAATTGAAAATCCATTTTTCTCACACAATCTCGCAAATAATGCTCTAGAGAACCCTAAAAATATCTCAAATGGTTATGAATTTGATAAAATCGCTCCTGGGTAATATAATTAACCCCGTTCTAAAAAAATCTCACATTTTATGTTTTTGAAATTCTTTTTCATTTGGTCACAAATCGTGTTTTAAAATGACGTGTCGAAAACTGCTACGCATTTCCTCTGCTTTAGGTCACTGCTTTTAATGCTGGTGGAAATCGAAAGCTAGCTAGTGTTTTGATCAGAATTTCCTCTATGGCCTTATTGGGGGTACTTGGAGAAGGAGATTCAACATTACACTCTTCAATGTTTACTTAATTTTGGGTTTCAGGATACAGTCTGTTGGGTTGCTCGATTTTTCCATGGGCTTCTGATGAGAAAACAATTGGATTTTCTACTACATCACCCATATGCACAGTCTCAGATTTAAACTCGCTAATAAAAGTTAGCTACCACTTCCATTGTGTGGTCGAGGAAACAACAAATGTACAGTAAATAAAATCTATATTTCACTACTCACCCAAGCAGAAAGACACAAGATAAATAAGCATATCTATTTCTGTTATTGAAATAAGAATTTCATTTCCCAGTATCAATTCATACAGATGGTCAATTTGTATTTGTCTCTATATACTAAGCATGCCGCCACTTTGAATCTTCCATTGGTTATAGAGAGGGATCAAACTAGTGCAGGGGAAAGGACACATTGGTTGTTAAGTGTGAAGGGCTTACTAGTTCTCCTTCTGTGTTGTTCGCCAACTCATCTTTCGTCAATCAACAGTTTCTTGCTCTAGTATACCATCAGATCATGTCAATATATTACTATGGATAATCTTTCAAAGGTCTCCTTTGGCTAATATTCATGATGTGAGTGCAGGAAGAGATGGCAGTTTAGGCCAAGTAAGACAAAGAAAATGAAAAGTTTTCCTACCAAGCGATCCTACAGCTAAGTAAAAGTGTAGAATAGGGAAACCTTGTGGATGGATCCAGTGTTGAAGTGGATTTTTCTCTCAGTACATATTGGCTATATATTACCAATATTATCGGATTGTGATGGCTCTCACGTGGGTGATATGGATCAAATCAAGCTTGGCTGTAGAAACTAGCCATTTCTATAGTTGTGTGCCAAATATGTAGCCTATTTAAACAAGTTTTTTTTAATTTTTATATCTTTTATTATGATGGATTTTTGAATTTGGATTCCAAGCTAACGCAAAAAAAAACTTTACAGATCACATGAGAGCCTAAATTGTCAATTTCTCAATTCTCTTAAAAAAAGAATCGATAATTTTTATTTAAAAATTTAAGTTTCCCTTATTCAAAAACATGAAGTTTTTTTTTATTGAAAAAAAATGATTTTTTATTTTTTATTTTTAATGAAAATCGAACATGATTTTTTTTTATTAATTAAAATAAAAACATGATTTTTTATTGAAAATATTTTTTTTGAGGTTAATAAAAAAATGAAAGAAAATAAATAAAAATATAAAGATTTTAAAGTCTAAAAACTAAAAAAAATAATGCAATCAAGAACTTAAAAGAAAATGCAATCAAGCTTGATTTTAGATTTCCTAATTTATCTACTTAAAAGATTTTTATTTTATTTTTTGTATTTTTTAAGTATATGAATGTTTCCAATGGAGCCATTTACAGATTAGACTTTCTATAACGTTCATTTCCAAATTTGCAAAATGTACCTGATTGTGCATAAGGACATGAAAAATCGTTTTAGCCTTTAGATTTGCCGCAAATATCTCTTGAAGAACAGATGAATCTCGTGGCACAATCGCATTTCAATAGCATTCCTCAATGTAGTCCTTGTGCTTTAAAGAACGTTCAATCTGCATTCTAGATATTTTATCTATAAATGGTTAGTATCGATTTTTTTTTATATATATTTTTATAAAAATGATATGCACCTAAATGATTTATGCATCTACATGCTTTAATCATGCATCTAGGAAAAAACTGAAAAAAAAATATGAACTCTAGACTAAAAGGTAGTTCCTATGCACACTTCCCTAGTAATGACGCCAAAATGTTGAGGCAAATTAAATACCTATCATTTAATTGTCAACCTGGGGGTTTCACAAAACTTGCGAAGCGTGCGTGCACTGTATATGCTAGAAATTAACTTCCGATCAAACTATGAAACCAAATAACGACAAACCAAATTCACCTATTCTAATTCAACACTCAATTCAAAAGAAATTACAGTACAATTATAATACATCGCGCAGAATTGAAACCTTAATCGATCACACTTGCAGGAATTAAACTTGCATGAAATGAAATATACTCTAAGGGATCATGTGTGCATTATCAAATCAGGATCCTATGAAA
This sequence comes from Pinus tabuliformis, assembly GCA_031772625.1. Lineage (NCBI taxonomy): Eukaryota > Viridiplantae > Streptophyta > Pinopsida > Pinales > Pinaceae > Pinus > Pinus tabuliformis. The sequence continues at coordinate 211,928,874 of CM062807.1, read as the reverse complement.
TGAATAATCAAAACCAAATGACATGAAATGAAAGCAAAAACAATCATTCTTAACCTCTCACATAGGAATAGATATGAAAGCAAATAAAAACAATTGCTCTTAACTTCTAGATAGGAAAGCAAATAAAAACAATCACTCTTAACCTCTAGGTAGGAAAGCAAATAGAAACAATCACTCATAACCTCTCACAAAGGAGAAGATATGAAAGAAATAAATATTAATTTAGCAAAGAAATAAATCTAAAAAAAATAAATCTCACACATTGTAGGTGGTCAATACAAAAGTATGAGAGATGGCAAGTTGAGAGGCTCCAAGTGCAAGCATTACCAATCAAGGTGAACATCACTCATGACCATGGTGCTAAATCTAAATTCCATTCAAAACATGAATAATCTTAACTTTCCACCTGAGTATGTCCAACTTTACAGACGCCTTTGAAAGGATAAGGCTCTCCTATTTATACAAAAACATAAGAAGCTACCTCATTAATGGAGGTCCATTATTCTCTCCCCAGATCTCTAGAAAATCTCATAGAGTTACAAATCAAATAGGTAATGATGAGACACATATCCTCTTTGACCTTTATCCAAATCTTCTTCCACATCTTGAAGGGAATTCGAATTTGAGCATTGGAGGCCACATAATGGTGCCTTGGAAGCTCCCAAATGACCTACACATGTCATGAAACTCAAGCCACTTTTAAGTATTATTAAGTATATGTCATTTTTCAACGTTTTAACCATTTAATTCACTTATAATACTAGAAATCATTAACTTTCAGAAAACACAAATGGAACCCATATAATTATGAAAATGGAGGCTAATGAAATATTATATGGCTATGGAGTTGTGACATGTGAGTGAAATGGTGCCGATAAAGGTGAAAGTGGATGATATTTTAAAGGCATTTTGGAGACTCTACAAACTGTTCAGGAATAGGTGGTCTAATGGACACTGATAGTTGTTCTATAACTAGAGTATTTATTTGAACATTTTCTGTTTGATTATTCTCTTTCTGAGGGAGAGAGGTCTCTCCTTCTTCATATTGATTTTTATGTTTTTGAAGATTTTTCCTTTCTTCCTGAATAACAACAAGGGGTTTTCTTTGCAATACTCTTCCATACCTTAATTTAACATTATTTAGATCTAGTAGAGTTATTACATAGGTTTGAGGATTTTTCCTTTCCATATTGTAAACAGGTCATTGTGACATTTTATTATTAGGATTCGGAAGTGGTTGAGTGGGTAGTTGATTTGGTTTTTCTGAAAACGGTAGGGAGATTTGTGGATTTTGACTCTAAACTTGGACTTGAGGTAATTTATTGGCTTGAGGAATTTGATTATATTGGGGTAGGAGTTTTGGTGGAAGATTAGGATAGGATGGTGATTATTGTTGATATTAAACATAAGCCCCCATAAGGATTTTTCCATCCTTGATTCCAAGATTGTGATTGTGGTTGAGCCCAAGGTTGCTAAGATGGATTCCAATTATTTTGTGAAGACTAAGAAAATTATTATGGTCTGAAGCCTAGTGGTTGATTTGGTTGAGAGTTCTGCCATGGTCCCTTGGCTATAAAGTAAAGAGGTTCTACTTGTTCTGGTATTCCTTCATCATTAAATACATCCTTGAGACTTGGTAAATTTGGACACTCCTTAGTATCATGGTTATCTGCAAATATGGCAAAAATTCCTATAGTTTTTGAGTCTAAAGGACATTCTCTTATAGCATGCTTCTTCCGACATCTAAGACATAAAATAGATAATGCAAAATTTTCAGATTTTTTGCTTATTCTGTATTTTAAGGGTGTCTATCTGTTCACTTAGAATCCCTAAAATATATGTCTTGAAATTATCAAGAAAGCTACCTAATTCTTCCATACTGACTATTGTGGCTACAAATTTATTAATTATTGATGAGAGAGGGTCTCTAAGACTCTTTCCAACTCGTGTTTTACACCTTGAGATATGTATACATAAATCACAGATATCTGCAAGTGGTTATTGGGGAATATCTCATTTTCCTATTAAGTTGAGGAGATCGATCCATTCATGTTTGATAGCTTTGAGTAGGAGTGCTTTCAAAGTTTCCTCATCCAAATTATCCATTTTTTCTCTTTTAATATTATAGACAAATCTCTCTATTAAGTATTCAATATTTTCATCTTCCTTTTGTGTCATTTCGAATACTTCATCTTTAATGTTATGAGGCATACAATAATATCTATATTTCTCTATGAAATCTTCTTTCATTTGTACCCATGTTCTTATAGAATTCATCCCTAAACTCATGAACCATTTTAATGTGAATCATTTAAGGTAGCAGGGAACAATTTTAGTTTTTGAGCATCATGCAGATAATCATATGATTTGCATAATACTTCAAATTCGAAGAGAAATCTCTCTGTGTCTTCACTTCTTTTTCCGTGGAAATTAGGAAGAATAGAGGGTGAAACATTTTTCATTGTGAGGGTTGTATCTTCATCAAAAATAGGAAATCCAAAAGGATCTTGATTTCCTCTACCTCTACCCCCTCCTCTATTTCTATCTCCACCTCCTCCTCTACCTCTTCCTCCTCCAATTCTATTTTCCTCACCGTTGACATTGTGTACCTCACCTCCCCCTTCTTTGGCCATGACATATTCTTCTAAACTAATGCAAGGTTCTTCTAATTCTTCTGGTTCCTCTATCAATGGTTAGCCAAAATAAGTTTCTTGTTCCTCTTCTTCACTTGGAATTTCTAATGCTTCTCCTAAAATTTGTTCACCAGTGGAAGATAGAAAAACTACTCCTGTAGTTGGGGGTGTAGGATTTTCTTCAATTACAACTTCAGTAGATGAAGTAGGTGAAGTTTTGGATATTATTTTGATCTTGAGACTTCAGGAAGTCTTTGTCGACCTACAAATGGAACTCAGGTTTGAGTAAGTGGTGTTGAATTTCGAAGTCGTGGTGAAGTGGGTGGATTTGTGGGGATTAAGCTTCTTCCTCATCTTACAAATCTACCTCTAGAGTCTCTATCCCTACGCATATCATGTTTTGAATTGATGTTTTTTCTCTCTTTTTTTTTAAATTCTATTTGTACTTCCTCGACAACGGTGCCAAAATGTTTAATCAATTTAATTTTCTTAAATTGTAAGCATAAATTATTAACCAGGGCAAGTAAACTGATGAAGCACAAGTTCAGTGTATGTGCTAGAAGCTATTTATATCATTAAGGTGCTTATGTTATAGTTAAAGTCTAAATCTAGAATTAGTATGGGAATGGTGTTATTGTCTATATTAGAGTATTGTCCCTAATATCTGTTGGCTAGTTATTCTAAAATTAATCTTAATTGAATCAAGTTTTGTTGTATGGTTGAAGAGCGATCCTAAACTCTACTCTGTTAGACTTTTTTTAATTATATTTTGAATTTTATGTTGCAGCCAAATTAGACTAACTATGAAGGCATGGATGGTGAAAATGAGATCTACTTTATCGAATTGGAAAATGGATGATGCTTGAATTCAAATGCTAAGAAAAAGACTGTCACTCTTTAACTATTGCAGCTTTACTCAATGCAAAAGTAAAACAATAAATAAATTGATTAGCTATGAAACAACCAAACTGTGAAATGAGATGACTGAATTATACTAGGTAGAAAGCAAATGAAATGATCAAGTTATGCTAGGTAGAAAGCAAATTAAATTATCAAGTTATTCTAGGTATAAAGAAAATGAAATTGCTGATGCAGATGTCAATTTAATCACAAAATCCATTGGAATGCATCCTAAAACACAAAACATAGCATCCATAATTTAACTCTAAGAAACCAAGGAAAATCTATCTACAATGAGTCAAAGATCTAATTTGCACGCAGGGCCCTCCACGAGATAGTCAACAACTTTAATCAATGCAACATGAAATGTATGAACCAAAGTCTATTAATCGGAAATAGTTTTAACAGGATGTTCTCAAAATTACATCCAACGACGCACACCAAAACACAGAGTAGCCATTGTTCTTATAAAATTTTCTCAATTAACAACATGAGAAATTTAAGCCTAAGTATCTTCATTACAATCCCTATAAAATCAAATTCTATCGCTTAATAATCGATTTTCTATTTGGAAAAGCAAATCGATAATATTTCATGAAATTCAGACTCTGCTCCAACACATTATCTTGCATTTGACTTTGAGGTTGACCACATTACAGTGCGATTATATTGAAGGATTAGATCGAGAAAATAGGAAGGAATCCATGAGGGGATAATTCTTCATCTATCCATATATTCTTTTGCTGAGCTGGTGCACTCAAACCCTGTCAACAATGGAGGTAGTTGCGGATCTATGGATTAGCTACAGAATCAAGTCAATTCCATAGGTGAATGAAAGATTTAATAAAACAATAAAGTATATGGACAAAATATGAAAAATAGGACATATAAGTGCTTACCTTAACAAAACCTTATATTTATTTCATTTATTTAGGTGATAGGAAATATGAAGGAGGAAATATGGGCAAAAAGGTGTTAGATGATCCAAAAATAATTTATTATCATAGGTTATAAAATTGAAATAAAATAATTATTAATTTAAGAAATTAAATTAATAATTATTATTCTAGAATGATTAATTAATGGAGACAATTAGAAATTAGTATATTGTTGTAACAAGATATGACTCTCCAAATGTGTCGTATCTTAGGCTCTATTATAGGAGATTAGTTAGCTAGTTGGTTTGAATAGCATTTATTGTAAATGGACACTTGTTATTTAATAAGTGATCCATAATTAGAGGTAGTTAGGACATGGAGCTTATAAATAGCTCATTGCAAGAGTGTTTGGTTGTTCGGGTGTAAGCTCTTGCAAATCAATTATGTAATTATTTTTTCTGATTAATAAAATTATGTGTCTGAGGACACTTCTGCCATTATTGTGGTATCAGAGCTCCAGTAATGCTGCAGTTGATTTGAGAAAGAGATTCCAGCAGTTTATTTGAGGAGGAAGTAAAAAGGTGCGGAAGGGAATGGAACTCATGACCAAAGTCTCATCCCTATCTCCCACGCAGAATTTCTCCTTTGGAAGCAACGGAAGGATGCACTAGCAGCTACCAAAGCAGCAGAAGCTGCTAGGAAACGCGCAGAGGATATAGAAGCAGGCCGAGTACAGCTGAACGGTCGTGAGCTTTTTGAACGTGAGCCATGGGTATTTGACGATAGCCGTTTTGATTCTTGAGTAAGGTCTTTATTGTTTGCATTGGCGTTCTTCCCAATTAACGGACTCGTAACATTTTTTACTGCTTTCAATATTGATCCAAACGGTAATATTATGGTAGCTTTATTTTGATAATGGGTCGAACACTCCTAACACATGCCAAATTCGAATGTGAAGAGGTGATATGATTATTGTTCTCATCCTGGATAGACTTGGCGTTTATTTGTTTGTGATCTATCTCTAAACAGATTTTTTTTTCACCTTCGGCATTCTATGCAATTCGAACTTCAGATCAACGCACCTTTTGACAAATTCGGGGCAGATAGAGACGCAGACGCAGAATATATTGCCATATTTACATATCATCGCCTGTTGCTCGATGGTCTGCAATCTCTTTTCAAGCCACGGAATTACCATTGCCTGATCCATCACGTATTTCTTCATGCAATTTCTCAATTTTAAAAAGCAGAAAATGTTTTTAATATACATCGTTTCAAAATTTTGAAGTTACATTTCAGAATTGTTGTTTAAATCATTTCATTAAGTCATGGACATCGTTTCAGAATTTGGTTACTCCAAGGGTTATTGGAATTAAAACTCCAGGTATTTTTTAATGATCCCTTCTTCAAAAGAACTACAGGCTGGAGCATTCGTTGCAGAAATATTCAGATCCCCTGATTTGTTTCTTCTATAAACGCTGCTCTAGAAACTGTTTTATTTTCTCTCTAGTGAGAGTGGTAAAATTTTAGGCTCGGACTGAGATATTTCATCTGCGCTTCTTGAGGTTGAAACAATATTTACAACTGTTGCACCGTTGTTTGGAATAAGATCACATGAACTGCAATTTAAATTGAATATAGAGGATTGTCTATCCCATTGGCTATCTGCAGCGATCTATTTTGCAGTTTTTTTTTTTTTCAGTGAAATCTACCAGCGTGAGCCAGCCTGCCAGCATGAGCCAGCCTGTCAGCAACAAGTCAGCAGTTTGTTTTTTTTTTCAGTGAAACCTACCAGTGTGAGCCAACCTGCGAGCGACAAGCCAGAGTGCCAGCAATAAGAATTTTTTTATTTTGTAATGTTAATGAAGTGATAAGTTTTTTTAATGGAGTGATAAGGTGTAATTATATTTTGAAATTTTGTATTTTAGTGGAGAAATAAGGTGCAATAGCAATTTGTAATTTTTGGAGCAATAAGGAGTTTTATTTGTAATTTGTAAATTGGAGAGATAAGGTGTGTTGGGTAATTTGTGTAATTGGGATCATCACATTGTAACTCAAAGTAATTTTACTTTGAGGGGGGGTAAATGTTTTTACCAGGTTGTGCAAAAGCACCATTGTAAAAAGTCAAGTTTTGGAAGTTGCCCTGTAAAAATTTGAGAAATTGACTAGAGTCAAGTGCAAAGCTCAGTCAATATTCTCCAGTTTTGACGACTATTCGAGGGTCAAGGCCAAGCCCCGATAGATCGTGTTTTTTGCGTGGTGTGTTGTGTTGACTATCTTGTCCTTTCTGTTCTGCTTCTTGGTGCGTCTCTTCATCGCTAAAATGTCTAAGTTGATTAACTTATTTTCTGATTCCGACAAACTAGAAGGCACCAAATCTTATAAAACGTGGCATCGTCTTATTGAAAGCACACTCATTTACAATGAATTATGGCAAGGAATATGTGATGGAGATGTTAAGCCGAATAAACCCACAGATGCAGATCCACTGGCAAAATAGGGAAATCAAGAATGCTAAAGCCTTAGCTCTTATTAAATCATCTGTGAATGATGAAATGTATGTACATATAGAGAATGCCACAGATGCATGGATTGCCTTGAAAACTTTTAAAGACCTCTTTGATACTCATCCAGAATCAAAGAAGGTTGATCTAGAGTTAAAATTGTTGCAACAAAAATTAACTGAAGATGGTGATATTCTTGAATATCTCTCCAGACTTAAGAATATTAAGCAGGAAATTATTAATGCTGGTTTTCCCGCAATTGATGATAGCTTTATGGTCACAATTGTAATTGCTGGGCTTCCTTCTTCCTATACGCATTTTTTAGAGACTTTACAAGTAACTGGAAAATTAGAAAAACTAAAGTTTGATGAACTTTGTGAAATGTTAAGTCAACATGATAAAACTTTTGGGAAGAAGAAGAAAGTTGGTGAAGATGTTTTTCTCACAGAAGCCAGCACAAGCAAGTCATCAGCAGATAGTTCTCGAGGAAGAGGCAGATGGAATCAGAATCAAGTAGCACATAATCGAGGTCGAAGCCAAAGCAGAGGCAACAATTTTAACAGAGGAGGAAGAAATAATTTTCAAGGTAGAGGAAACAACCAAGGAAGAGGCAATTTTCAAGGACAAGGATATAATAGTCAAGGTAGAGGACAATCTCCAAATAGAGGTCAAAGCAGAGGCAAAGGACAATCTTTAGGATGAGGAAGAGACTTAAGTCAAATTATGTGTCGAAGATGTAACAAAGTTGGCCATTATGCTGAAGATTGTCGAACTTCACTTAATAAAATTCCCAAGTTTCAGCAGAATTCAACACAATTTGCAAATGATCAAGATGAAGACAGCTCAGAATATGTTTTTACTTCCTCACCAGCATCACAAATTTCATCTCATCTTAGAAGCGACTATGAAGATGCCTGGATCTTGGATTCCGGGGCAACTCAGCACATGACATGTCGACGTGATTTTTTCTGGAATTTTCAAGAATGCCAACTTAATTTAATTTTTCTTGCTGATGATACAAAACATACTCCTTATGGAAAAGGAGTCGTAAAAGTTTTTCTCCCTGACATTGGAGAAAAATTGATTTCCAATGTATGGTATGTATCTAGTTTCAAGAAAAATTTGCTCTCTTTAGTCACGATTCGACAAGCAGGACATCAGGTGATTATGGAAGATGGTTTAGTGAAGATTAATTCCGTGAAACAAAACTTGAAAATAGTTATGACAGGTTATGAAGATGGAAAACTGTTATGGATGAAAGGGACAGTTATTCCAAGGCATTCTGATTTTGCAGGGGCAGTGACTACAGGTATTTCACCTATCAGACTATGGCATGTAAGATATGGACATTTGAATTTTGAGAGTCTTTCTCATTTGCAGAAACAAGGAATGGTTAAAGGACTTCCCACATTCAAAAGGGAAAATGCAAAATGCGAAGCTTGCATTTATGGCAAACAAAATCGAGAAAGTTTTCCAACAAGTTCATGGCATGCAAACCGGCGGCTACAACTAGTTCACAGTGATGTTTGTGGTCCACTACAAACTTCATTTGGTGGTTGCAAATATTTCTTACTATTCATTGATGATTTCAGCAGAATGACTTGGGTTTACTTATTGAAGAACAAGTCAGAAGAATTTGATAAGTTTAAACTTTTTCGCCAACTTGTTGAAAATGAAGTCAAAGAAAAGATAGGTACTCTCAGGACGGATAATGGGGGAGAATTCACTTCAAATGAATTCAAAACTTATTGCAGTGAAAATGGCATAAGATGACATCTCACTAATGTTTACACTCCACAGCAAAATGGAGTAGTCGAAAGAATGAATCGCACTTTGTTAGGAATGGCGAGATCCATGTTAACCTTCAAGAGGTTAAGTCCAACATATTGGGCGGAAGCAATTCATACAGCTGTCTACTTAAGAAACAGATCTCCAACTGCTTCTTTAGATGGAATCACACCTTATGAAGCTTGGTTTGGTTTCAAACCTCGAGTTAAACATCTTAGACTTTTTGGGACAGTGTGTTATGCCTTAGTTCTGAAAGAAAAACGAACTAAGCTTGACTCAAGAAGTTTAAAATGCACAATGATTGGCTATTCTAATGAGAAGAAAGGGTATCGTCTTTTGACCAATGGAAAATTCATTGTGAGCAGGGATGTCATTTTTGATGAAACCGAGAGTAAGAGTGCTGAAGAAATTGAAAATCTTCTTCACAAATTAGAAACTAAGGGAAGTAAAAGAAATGGAAAAATGCAAAGTCAACCAACTTCACCAAATTGGTATGAACTTGATTTTCCTTCCTCTGAAGATGAGTCATCTAGTCCATCTACATCAACAACATCATATGGGTCTTCTAGCAGTTCATCCGCATCTCCAAGCAGCAACAGTTCTTCAGACAGTGAGTCTCCACATTCTTCACCTGAACGACGAACATTAGTTTATATTAATCCTCTTTACAATGATGGGGACTTTACAGAAGCGCAAACAAGTGAGCACCAACTTCCGAAATGGGCAGTTCAACTTTTGAAAGATGTAAAGCCTGATGAACAGAATAAAACTGGCACCAGAAGGGCACATAGAAGTGAAGGCAATTTTGCCTTGATCGCAAATGAATTTACTGAACCTTCCACATACAAAGAGGCAGTAAAACATAAAGAATGGCAACAGGCTATGGTTGAAGAATATCAAGCAGTAATTGATAACAACACATGGAAACTTGTTGATTGTCCAGCAAATGTTAAACCCATAGGATGCAAATGGGTTTACAGAATTAAGTATAATCAGAAGGGTGAACTTGATAAGTATAAAGCACGACTTGTCGCAAAGGGTTTTGTGCAGCAGGAAGGCATTGATTATGAAGAAACCTTTGCTCCAACAGCTAAATGGAACACCATTCGATTAACACTTGCATTGGCCGCCCAAAAAGGATGGAAAGTTCATCAAATGGATGTGAAAAGTGCTTTTCTTAATGGGGATTTACAGGAGGAAGTGTATATGACCCAACCACCGGGTTTTGAAGTTGAAGGACAAGAACATAAATTCTGCAAATTGATCAAGGCTTTATATGGATTAAAACAAGCTCCCCGAGCCTGTTATGCAAAGATGGATGATTACCTTAAGAAAGTTGGTTTTCATCGAAGTGAATCTGATGATACTTTGTATGTGCGCCAACAGGGCAAATATCTGGTAATTCTTGTTATGTATGTCGATGATTTGATCATCACTGGCAATCATGATGATCATATTGCACAGGTCAAAAAGGAGTTACATGCAGGTTTTAAGATGACAGATTTGGCATTACTTCACTACTATCTTGGAGTTGAAGTCTTCCAACGTCCACATCATATTTTCATTTCTTAGAGTAAGTATGCAGCAAAGGTTCTTCGGCATTTTGGCATGCAGGATTGCAAGCCCGTTCTCACCCCCATGGAGCAAAACTTGAAACTTTCAAAATTTGAAGGGGGGGAAAAGGTGGACAGTACAACTTACAGACAGTTGATTGGCAGCTTGATTTATTTGACAAATACTCGTCCTGATCTATCTTATGCAGTTAGTATTCTTTCACATTTTATGCAGGAACCACGAGACAGCCACTGGAATGCAGCCAAAAGAGTTCTTCGATATATCCAAGGAACAAAAGATTTTGGTTTTCTTTACACAAAGACTAAAAAATTTGTACTTGGTGGATATTCTGATGTCGACTTTGCTGGGAGTATTGATGATCGAGCATCAACATCAGGTTATTTAATGAACATGGGATCAGCAGCAGTATCATGGAGTTGTAAAAAACAAGCTACAGTGGCCACTTCTTCAGCAGAAGCAGAGTACATTTCAGCATGGGAAGCAGCATGTGAAATTGTTTGGTTGCGCCGAATTTTGCAGGACTTAGGAATTTCTCAGGCAGAAGCTACATCATTATTCATTGACAGCCAGTCAGCCATCAAACTTGCCAAGAACCTAGTTTTTCATTCAAAGACAAAGCATGTGGACACCAAGTATCATCATATCAGATCTCTCATTGCCAAAGATGTCCTCAAGCCAGTTTATTGTCCTTCCAAAGATCAGATCTCCGACATTTTCACGAAACCGCTTGGCAGAATAAAATTTACTAAGTTCAGGGATGAACTTGGTATCTGTTGTAATGTATCTTTGGATCATAGGGGGGAAAAGGGTGTCAAGGTAGAGCAGTTATTGGACTCTAGATGAGGTTGAGACTCAAACACATAAGTTTAAGCAGATAAACCTTATTCATTGGCTTGATGAATTCCTCATAATAGGAGCCTTGGATTGGATGCCCATATTTTTCCTTATTGCAATTGGGCAAATGGAGGGGTAACATGGCGCAGGGGCCACATCCCGAAGGCTTGTTTTAGCAACACAAAGAAATAGCAGGGCTGATAGGGCATGAAGCCAACTAGGCTTTTGATGTAGAGGCAGAGTGTTATCCTTGGATAGAATGTAGAAAATACCCCTTGATCTAGTAAGTCCTCCTTGATCGAGCCATGGTGAAGATATATTATGAGCAACATTACGATGCAATGAGGTTTGGACTCAAAATCATAGCTTTATGTGGATAAACCTTATCCATCAGCCTATTGAAACCCTCAATGTAGGATCCATAGATTGGACACCCATATTTTTCCATATCACAATTTGACGAATAGAGGGGTGATGTGGCCCAAAGGCCACATCCTAGAGGGTTTTTTAGCGACTCAAAGGAATGACAGGGATGGTGGGGCACCAAGCCAACTAGGATTTTGATCCAGATGTAGAGAATGTTCTCGTTTTCCAGATTGGAGCCCACATTATAGCTCATATTGATGGTAATTTCCTGTAAATATCATAGAGATGTTCGATTTGAGGAAGTGGGGATGATGTGGGGCCAAGATAGGGTGGCCTCTACGTAACCTTGATTGCAATGGGATTAGCAGAGGGAAGACCATGAGACAACTCAGCCTATAGGGAACGTCCCATAAGTTGATTTTGAATCACAATGAGGAGGGTCCAAGATGATTCGGTACAAGATGTTGTGGCATTGAAATCTTGTGGAACAACCAAAATCACGGTTGTGCAAAGGTATGGCCCACCAATCCATGTAAACCCAGGGGTCGCATCTTGGAAGTATAAAGAGGAGCAGAAAAGGAGAATAATCGAGGTGATAAAACTAGAATGACATGTCCGTAAGGTCCAATCCTATAGGTGCAAAGATGAGTATCTGAGGAGGGCATCAGGGTGATGGGACTGTAGAAATTACGGTGTAGAATAATGAATGTTCAAGAAATTTAAATCTAAATCAAGGGACATAATTCTACTCAACTATTTTATGGAATTCAATTCACAATTTAGAACAATATTAGATATGTAATAAGAAATAAAACACATGCACAATATTTTTTTAGGCGAAATAAAATGCTAAAAAACCTTAAGCCTACTTGCATTAATCATATGAATAAATATTGTATTATAATTGTTAGCTCAATATGAGCTCAACCTGTAAGTGAATAACCTATCTCTCTACTGAATGAGAAGCTCTAACCTAGATTTAGTCAATTTTTACCTCTACTTGAGCCCATATTTCCTTTCACAATTCGTGAGGAGTTGAGCCCCTATTATTCAGGAATTTTCCTTCTAATTGACTGTGCAATTCCCAAGGTTTCTCATTTGGTTTCATGCAACACCTGTACACTCAAGGCTAGTCTACAACTAATGTTACACTGCCTTGGAATCTCCACTGCAACTAGGAAACTCAAATTCTCTGCATGCACTAGATATTTTGGGTTGATTGATCAGTTAAATAGATGATCACTAAGTTATATTGTTATCCCACTGAACAACTAACCTTCCACTAGTTCGTTGAACAGCTAGAACTAGTTTAACTATAAACAGCTTGAAATAACTGACCTTGATGCTACAAATTAGCAATCACACATGATTAGCTAAATCCAAGCCCTCTAACTTGAATTTACTGAGCTAACTGAGTGATAAGAGCCATGTCCCATAAGTTAACTGCCTCTAAGTTGTCTGTTGATGTGGAAATTAAATTTTTCTCAACTTGACCAAAGTAAAATCAAATTGAGACTTTCTTGTTGCATTTTCAACACTCCCTCTTAGCGAGAAATGGATTATAAATCACCCCTACCTTTCACCTATGGAACGTGAACTTCCATGTTGACAAAGTGTTTGTCAAAATGTCAGCATCTTGCTCCACTGTCGGAAGGTAGTATAGAAACATTATCCACCTCTACACACATTACTGTAAATGATGATAATGGATATCTATATTCTTGGATTGATAATGAAATATTGGACTCTCAGAGAGCTTATTGCAACTCTGGTTATCACAATATATCACAGTTGGATCCATCATCTGATGAAACAATCCCACAAGTATTGTTCTCATCCAGATCGACTCACATGTGCTTGGCTTGCAACCATGTATTCTACTTATGTCGAGATGAGCATGACAAATATTTTCTTCCTATTGTATACGGAAATAGTTGTGGACCCAACACTATGAATTCTACTTGATGTACTCTTTTGTTCAGATGGACTCCCTTCCCAATCTGCATCTGTGAAGCCACAAAATTTCACTCTCTTTGTTTGTCTTTATCATAATCCATAATGGGTAGTGTCTCCGAGGTACGATAAAACATGCTTAGATACCTTCCAATATAATTTGGTTGGCCTAAGCATAGCTTGTATTAGTTGGTTGAATGTGTTCACAAGATACATTAGAGAACCCACTAGCTGTCGATAAATGGTAGCATCCACTTCTTCACCTGAAGTGGCATCCTCCTTCCTCTAGTTGGTTGTTTGAGGTGTCTCCATGGGTTTATAACTCTACATGCAAAATCTTTGTAGTATCTCATTTGCATACTTGTCTTGAGACAAGAATAGTTCCCCCTTTCCTTGCCATACTTCAAACTTGAGGAAGTAGTGCATGAGACCTATGTAATTCATTTCAAATTCCCTTGCAAGGTCCTCCTTTCAAGATCTCATCAAATGCTCATAACTTGTTAATATTAAATCACCAACATATAAGAAAGTAATAAGTAATTCACCTTCCACCAAGATATGATGGAGGTTTTCATCCACTTCAATTTTGGTGAATCCCAAACCAATGAGATAGTTGTCGATCTTGGTATACCAAGCGTGGAGTACACCTTTGGTTCAAATGTATCAAAACCTTTGAGTTTCTCGATGTACAACTCCTCCTCAATAGCACCATTGAGGAATGTTTTTTTTACATCCATCTGGTGGATCTTCCACCCCATCTACGAAGCCAGTGAAAGAATTGATCTAATGGATGAATACCTTACTACAGAAGCAAAGGTTTCCTCATAGTCAATTCCCTCAACTTGAGAGAATCCTTTGGCCAAACATTTCGTCTTGTAATTCTCTATGCTCCCATCTGTTGCATGCTTATCCTTGAATATCCATCTCAAACCCACAACTGATTTATCTACTGGTCTTGGTACTGTTTCCCACCACCTATGGGTAGTATGCATGGGAGAAACATTTTTTCCTAGATTTTCCTTAGCTGGAAACCAATAGTCCCTTGTAGCCACTAGATAGATCAAAGTTCCATTATCTCCACCCCCTGAGCCAGCCATGTGGTCCCTCGATCATATGTTATGATCATATGTTTGAAGGTGGGCCTCCCGACCTTAAAGGTATGGATTTTCATTGGAATAGTTGAGTAACTTTCCTTACTTATCATTGACACTTTTGGGCATCGATTGGTGGGGGGGTTCAGTAGAAAGAGTGGGCTAGGCTTGTACTCTTGTATCCTCCACTCGTTTTGGAAGCCACCCTTGTATCCTAGTCCTGTGGGATATCCTTTATTGGACATTAGCTTTAAGGTTGGCACTGCATGGGAAATCATAATTTAGTTGCATGGTCCGACTTTCAAATACCATATAAATTGATCCCTTCCACTCATTCTAGCCCCATTTATCATTTTTCCCATTCGGGTCCACATGTGTCCACTGGGTCCACATAGGTTTATCCTCCCCCTTCCCTTGTCCACACCTTGGTTCAGGCCTTGAACAATGCCCCGAAGGTGTATGTAGATTAAAAACAAAATAAAAAGCATAATTTGGCCACTCTCATTAGGAAATGTACCATAAAATGCAGAAGATGGCTGTGACATACAAATTTAGCATGTGGGAAAAAGTAAAACATGAGATCAACCCGTTATTTATGGCCATCACCTTGGTTCCTATGGGCCCTAGATGAGCCCCCTCCACATTAAGGAACCCATGCTTGTCCCAAAACCTAGCAATGAAATGCCCCACCTTAAAAGGGGGTACCTACTACGATATGATACACATCATGCTATCATCCTCTGGAGCTGCGAGTAGTAATGAAGAAAAATCAATCAAAGGAAAAATCCATATGAAGAAGAGTGGAAAAACAAAGGTCGAAGTAACTCACGTACCATGATTTCTCCTTCCTACACTCATATATCTAGGCATGGTCTTCCCTCATAATATCTACCCTTATACCATGACATGTGGCCTAGAGAATTCCCCTAATCCCCACTCTGTTCCATGAATATATCACTTTCCACCTACCAGCTGATGGATGTACCATGGGCATGTCACCCCCTTTAAAGGTTAAAACCACCTAATAGGGTGGATACACTTGTACATTTCAAAGCCCATTATGGAAGGACATCCCACCATGAAGTGCCCCACTGATTTCGTGATTTGTAAGGTTTTTTACTTTATTATTCTAGTGATTTGTTGTATTGGAGGGAAAGGGGACACATTAGATCTTATGAAAGATTATAGGAAGGCCTTCATTTGGGGTTTGGTCTCCCTATATGGGTTCCAATCCCTCTAGAGAGCCACATTATCACTTGTAGGGTGAGCGTTGAGAGCCATGGGCCTCCACCATAGCAGAGATTACTTCATGAATCCATAACACTATTCAATGATTGTTCATGTTCCACATTTTAGGATGAGGATGAGGCACTTGGAACACCATTCCCATCCAGATACACACTTGTACCACACACTTGGCAGAGGTTCCAAAGTCCAAATGAGGATGTGTCTCACTATAGGATACAAAGGGAGGGATTATGTAATCATCTTAGCCCTTAGAGATGGTTTACAAGAATTATCAATTCACTTGGAGACCCATGAGAATGTCCCAGTGCCCCCACACCCACTTGGGAGAAACATAGTGACTTACTTGGAAAAAACGGGGCCAACACCTTATCCACTATGTTTGCAGACCATTCTCTCACCATCAGGCCTTCTCAATGGCCCAATGACTCAGCATATTCATTATTTTTCCCTCTTGAGAGGCTACTCTCTATATTATTAAGAATTCTTAATGGGCTTGTTACCAAGACATGTCATTATTATGTATTATTTTATTATTTGGGGCTAAATTAGGCTAATTAGGAAAATCAAATCCATTTTTGAGTTGTATAAATAGATGCGAGGGTGATTCATTTCTCTCATCATCACTTGGATTGGATTAGTATCTCTTACGAGATTTTCACACTTTTTTCTCGGATGAATTTTTGGAGATTTTATTGATGCACTATGATGTTTTGATTTTCACTATTGTCTTAGGAGCTTCTCTAATGAAAAGTTGACAAATGGATATATTCTCTCTCTCATGTAAGTCGAAATTTTGATTCTATTCTTGTTATATTACTAGTTAACTGCATGTATGTTGTTATCTTTATTCTTGTATGGCTTAAATGTAATGCAAAATTATTTTTGACCTTGAATAAGTGATTAAATGTATGCATTTACATTTGAGCTGTTTTGAGAATGTTCCTAGACACACCTCTTAGGTTAAAAACCTCAAAATTTGTCTCCTCCGCAAATTTGAAGTATAAATCTCTATTGATCTAATTATTTGCCTTGGAGAGGCTAGTAAAGATAAATTAGGGCTCCTTAGTTCATTAAAATTCATGATAAATGTGATCTTAACTCCATTAAGCCCATGTAATAAGTAACTTATCCTAGTATCCCTTTGGTGGTCAAATTTACCTCTCGTATCTTCACCTTTCCAATTTCTAGGCCTAACCCTAGAATCTCACCTAGGGAATCAAGAAAACCTTTTTGTAGCCATCCAAACACCTTTAAAATTGGTCCACTACTGGATTGTAGTTTTCTCAAGGGGTCCTCCAAATTTCAAGCAATTCTGATGGTGGAATCCTGAGATATAGCAAGCCCTATCCACAAGACCATATCTTTCCCTAGGCCTATTTGGGCTAGTGTCCTCACTTGGGTCATTGTATTTGTATTTAAAAATAAAATTAGTCCTTTGATCCTATCCTCCCCCCTTATTAGGTAAATCCACTATTTTATTGATCAACTCCATACCCTTTACCTACTTGGGGGTCCACTTGGTCTTTTGTTGTCCCGCAACTTTACAACTCTAATTTCACAAAGATCACATAAATTCCAATTCTCCATAAGGATTCTTCAGTCTAGGAATCATCTTGAAAAAATATATTCTTGAACCCTAACATAAACAATCCCTTTATCCCTTCCTAGAGAGACCACCACCTTGATTTTGAAGAAAGAAATTCATATAATTGAGTCTCTCTCGTGAGTAGGGTCATAGGAATCACCTCTTACCCTTTCATAGATTCATCCTTCACTGTGATTCCTCTTATACTGGGTCTCCTCCCATCAGTGAAAGTTGTTAAAGAGTAGGGAACCTTGGCTGAGGTGACAGTGAGCTATCACTATATTGTTTCCCTTGACCTAGTAGTGGCTCTATAGGATCCCCTCCTAGGACCCTTACTGGTTTGAGCAGTAATATTTGGGCATCATTTTTAGGGACATGAGACATGTGTCTTGTTCCAAATATGACATAATTGATATATTTTTATTGGCGACTTCATTGGAAGAACGAAGCCCTTTAATTTTAAAGACAATGCTTGTAGGGTGAGGCAAACATTTCTCTAGGCACATTTAAATTCACCCTGGTGAATCCTACATAATTTACATGTATATCTCAATAGGATGTCTTTCTTTGACGATTTTACTACTCTGGACATCAATAACATCTTTGGGCACCCTAATCATGTCACAGGAAGGATGGTACATGGGGTTCCCATGTTTGATGGTGATCCACTCTCTGTAATTGATCATGTAGAAATATTTATTTCACATACTTCAAAGGAGAGTGTGGTTCATCAGGATGTCCATATGCTATTGTTCAAGAGCTCTCTCCATGGTCATAACACATGGTTACATAATCACAAACCTAGGATCATATCAACTACTGAAGATTCTTTGAAGGCTTCCTTAGACATTTTTAATTGTGACCTACATTAAATATTCAAGATGAAGCTTTCATTAAGCATCATCATCACCTTGGGAATATAGATGATGAGCAAGAAAGAGGGTCCTCCCTGGGTCAACATGATGATAATTTCGAAAGAACATGTGATAGGGATGGTGCGTTTGTATATAGTGGAGATAAGGTTAGCCCTACCTTTTCTAAGGATACTATATTTAATGATATACCCATTGAAGGCCTTGGAGAAGGAGATCCCATAACAACTTCAAACATTTATATAAAAAATTACTTATTAGAAAAAGAATGTGGGAGGTCCGTTTTGACAAGGACCCTATTTATGACACCGATCATGAAGATATCCATAGGAAATGTAACAACCCTGGTAAAAATTCCATGTAATAAAAGTTAAAAAATAATAACCACGGTTGATGGGACACTTATTCTAAGTTGAATGTTGGGAAAGACATCTTAGTGTGGGTGTTGATTGGTTATTATGGCTAAGGAAATTGGAAAATGCAATGGATAAGGCTTTGGAAAGGAAAAATGGCATTTTTGGCACATTTATTTATGAAAATAATGTAAATTAGGAGAAAAGGAAGGTGAAAGGTCACATGTTGCAAGTGAGGAGGAAAATGAAGGAAAATAATGGAAAATGAAGAAAATAGATGCCTAATTGATAAAAAGGCTTCTAAGGATTAGTTTGCAACCTTTTGTCAGTTTAGTTTTGGAGCTTGGTGGGCCCCAGTATTATAGCAATAATGCTACAACTCCTGGAACTCCCTTCTTTAATTTTATCAACCCGGTAGTTCGTAACAAACTTGGAAGTGACGGTGCTATATGCACAAGTACTAGCTCTTGCCGCAGCTGTCACTTGGTCAGCTGGCACAAGTCCGCTAGGGGCTCAAGCCAACTTCTATGAGCTCTTAGAAGAAGCTTTTTAACTGATGGATGAAAGCTAACTCAAAGGAAGCTAATCTACTTGCGGAAAGAAACTGAAAGCCAAAAAGAAATACAAACCCTAGCAAACCCTAATTCTACCAATTAGTCCTACTGATGCAAAAATGAGAACGCAAACTACGAGAAGAGATGCCATTACTTCTAGGAAGGTAAAATGCATGTTCTAAGTTATCACTATCTGAAGAAAACATATTTTTGTATTTTTGTTTAAGTTATTAGAATTATCATGCATGTGCTTTTAACTGGCTTTTCACTGTGCAGGGGTGGATCAAGGAGGAGAAATGCTTGGAAAAGGTTGGGAAGACTCGGAGAGGGTCTAAGGGATCCCTATCATCCTTTCAGAGAGTTTCACAAAGTCAGGATGCCATGCAACCGTGTTTATGAACTTCTACAGGAAGTCTGCAGGGGTTTCTACAGGAAGTTCTATAATTCTTCTACAGGATGTTTCGTGATTGGGTTTTTGACTGATAGGTGAGTGGGAGAGAATGCATGAATGGGAAGGGAGGTAGGATAGGGGCCTAGAATGACCCAATGACTGAGGGATGAGGTGATGAGAGGGTGTGTAAGTCTAGCTTGCATCAAAGAAGGTTTAGGCAATGGAAAGGCAAGAAGGTAGGGTTACGTGGCAAAAGAGCAGATGGGAGATGAGGAAATAGACTTGGTGATGGAGGAGCTGATCTGGACGAGGCTCAGATGAACGAGGAGGTGATGAAGGTGCCCTGCATAGTGTTTACCTGATCAAACCAACTACGTCTTGCATCCAATCAAAATATTAGATGATCTATCTAACAGTTTAATGAGATTAGTGAACAACAACCTTATTCATGACAAGAATCACGTACAACATGTGAACAAAACATTATCAAAGAGATATAAACGCATGACTAACTCCTACCAATCCATCCTAAACATAAAAAGCTACTTCAACCATCAAAAGCAACCTAATTAACAAAGCACGAATTAAATCTAAAGAGCAGATTTTATTTTAAGAATGCAGCGAACACACATAAAGATAAACAAGGGAGGTATTGGGCGCTTGAGATGGGCCCAACCCCAAGAGCTACAGTCTCCCAAGATAGATTTAGAGCTGGTGCAAAGCTGGATTCATCTTTATTAATCAAGAATGAAGAGTTACATCAAAACTGTCCACAAGGAGAGCTTGAGAATGAGCTGAGAGCAAAGCTAGTCTATTGCCTACAAATCGAACTACAAACTAGCTAACTAATGGCTGAAAAATGACTAACCACTAGCTACTATCTACTGGCTAACTAGCTAACATCCACTGGCTAACAGAATGACTAACTGGCTAACCAAAATGAGGCCCTAAGCCTTCTTATTTATACAATTTGAGGACCCAACAGTCCTCCTAAAATTTAGGGACTCGGCTGCCCAAGACTTGGAGTTAACAGCAGTCCTACTTGACTTGCTTGGCTGCCCTTGTGCTGATTGATTCGGTGGCCCTTGAACTCCGAGCTGATGTTGGAGAATTCGAGGTAAGGGCCCATAAATGAAGGGGACACCTTCCTACAAATCCTCTAGCTTGTTCTCCCACGAATTTGGCTGCCAAGTGCTCATTAAGACCTTCAATTTTGTCTTCAAGTTGACCAAAAAGGCTACACAAAGCACCCATTAGACTTGTTGGCATAATGACTAACCAAATTCACTCTATTAACATAAATATAATAAAAAACATGCAATAAACTAATGAGAATGGTGGATTAAGTCAAATTAGGAGGTTGAATGAGCCCAAATAATTGTCCATTTTTGGGGCTCATCATCACCCCCCTACTGAAAGTGTTGCTCATCCTCTGAGCAACCAATCTCTCTCCTCATCTTTGATGGCCCTGGTGGCCTCCTTGGCTAAAATCTCGGCCGATTTCTCCTTTGGCTTCCCTCTTTTCAAGCTTCCTGTAGAAACAGTTCGCTGGCTTCCTGTAGAAACAGTCCTCTGTCTTCCTGTAGTTGTTTTGTTAGTGCCTCAACCTCAGCCTGCAGCTTGTCCTCTCTCTGCTGTTCATCAGATGTTTCCTTGTCTGCTGGAGGCCCTTCTTGCTGCTGTTGTTCTCCCAAAATGGAGGGCCTATCTTCGTTATGACTTCCCTATAGCTGTAACTACGGTTTCAGCAGCTCATTCTCCTCCTGTACTTTGTCTCTTTCAGCTTAGCCAGAGTTTCCTGTAGAACCATCTCAGCTTCCTGTAGAGCTGTCTTTGAGTCCATCCTTTCAATCCTTTCTCTCCAGGTGGATGTTTTTCAGGCTCCGTCGTTCATAGGTGATGGATAACTTTGGGGGAGACTCCTCCTTTTGTTTAGTTGTGGCGTCCTCAATGATAATTGGCTCTTTTGACTGTGGTTGGGGTCTGCCCACTTTTATCCGTGTGCTCCTTCTTGCTTTAAAGTACATGGATGTTCCCCTTTTCCGCCTCCCTTTTTTCTTTGGAGATGTGCTTAGGGCGGCAAGCACAGTTGCTGCCTCCCTAGCCAATATCTCGGGTGATTTCTCCTCTTGCTGCTCTTTTTCCCCGCTTCCTGTAGAAATCCCTGTGCCTGTTTCTGCCTGTTTTGCTGACTGTGTTTTCTCCTTTTATTTTTGTGTGGTTTCTTTGGCTGTGACACTCTTCAGTTGGAATTTCTCGGCCTTCTTTGTTGTGCGCTGCATCCTCTTTTCCATTGGTGTTTTTGTTGTTGTTTCTTCCCCTGTTTTAGGCTTAGCAATCTAGCCCATTTCTCCTTTTCCTCTTTGTTCTTGCTGTGCCTGGATGTCTTGCGGTTTTTCACCATCGATTTTCTCACCTTTTTCAATGTGTTCTTCTTCCTCACTACTAGATGGGGTGATATCTTTGGCCAAAACTCTGATATGGTCATCCCTAGACATGTTTTGGAAGATTTCCCATGATATGGGGACAATGTAGGTGTGCAGGGCATCTTCTACTAATAATTTGATGAGCCCATGATGGGCCATCTGGTCTGGAATCCCTTCATTCATTTTTGTCCCACATTCAACCAGTGACTGAAGAAGAAAATAGGGAATGCTAGTTTCAAGACTGCTGTGACTCAGCTCTTAGCGATCTGGTTATGAAAGGAATAGTTTTTCTTCTACAGACAGAGGACAGAGACCAAGTTTTCTTCTCAGGGCACATTCAGATATGCAAATTTTAAAATTTTCATCCACAGGCTGGCTCTCACAGCTGCATATGCCTTCCTTATAAGGGAATTTTAGAAACAGGAAATGTGGAGAAGAATCTTGATGCAGACATAAATAAGAAACTCAGTGCAACACACAGGCAAACTCTCTATTTCCAATACACAGGCATATTTTCACTGATTGTCCAATCCGATGCCATGTTTAATTCACCACCTTGCACAAACAAACCATGCATAGAGGATTTTTTTGCAAGCCTACCTCGTCTGGAGCTCCAAATTCAATGAAAATTCTGGGTTTTCCTTCCGCAGAGCTGTTCTCTGCCTTTCCTGTAGACGCCTTCCTGTAGGCAGCTCTCGTTTCTTGTAGAACGAAACAGTGATCCCTGTAGAATGCTGATAAGCAGGAGGGTTCTGAAAAATGGCCGAGAAAGATTGGTTTGCTACTATGGAGGTGGTATGGAGCTTGTTGCAGCTGCAAGGACGATGATAAACTGGAAACAATGGAGGTGAGAGTTTGATTGGCTGTTTATGGAGACTTCCGTTGATGGAGGGTGAGCTGGCCAAGTGCACGTTGGCCCCATGCAGACCATTTAAACAACCACCACTAATCACGTCCATCACGTTCACCAGACTGTTTGTTCTCTGCCTCTAATCACGTCCATCAATCACGCTAGAGTTTTACTACTTGTTTCTAGTTTTCTTCATGAGATGGCTGAGCACACGTGTCGTATTCACCCACCGAGCGTTGTTTGAACTGGATGAGGGTGGACAGTTAGCTGGCCACCAATTTTTTTAATCACAACCATCTCATTGTTCACGCAGTTCTCAAATTACATTCATGCAACAAAGGAATTAGTTTCAGTCACGTACCTGGAAGTCGAACGGCTTCTTGTGAAGCTTTTTGGTGCTGCATGCTCATGTTCTGCTGCTGCATGCTTGGATCCTTTGGTTGCATGAGGGCTTGGCTGATGATTTTTGATTTCTTTTCCTTGTGCAGGTGTCCTCTGACCAGATCTAAGCTGCAGGCATTTGTTTCCACGTTCAGATCTGCACGTTCAAGCTGCTGCTGCTGCAATGTCACAGAACCAGAACTTGTTTTCGCCATTTCTCCCAAACAGTAAAGCGGATCGATCTGAAACTTGCTGAGAATGTTTCTATCATCATGATGCATCTCCCATAGAAAAATCGTGATCAATGGATGCACGGATTTCGAGAAAAATGGAAAATGGCTGAATATTTCAGAGCTCGATTTCTCGGAAACCGTGCATCAGAATCGGCTGAAACTGCTTGGGTAGGTTACCATCACTCATATTCATATCCCCATGAAACAAGTTTTGAAACGGATGCACGGTTATGGAGAAAATGCAAAAATGGATGATGGTGATGGAGGCTGATTTCTTGGAAACCATGCACCGGAATTCGCTGAAACTGCTCAAGCATGTTTCCATCACCCTTGTACAATTCCCCATAAAACGGTTTGTCAAATGGATGCATGGTTTTCAAGTTATGGCAAAAACAAATTTTGTTCTATGGATTTTTGCCTCAAGGCTTTTTGCAAATGTTTGCATGGAAGGAAACACTAAGCTTGGGCTGTGATGCAGGTATGGAGATGATGGAGGAGGAGTTGGAAGATTGCATGAGGGCTTCTGAACCCTTGAGGAAGCTACCATGTTCGCCAAACCAATTTTTGAAATCCATGTCTAGTTTCCCACAATTTCTACAGGAAGTTCCTGTAGAAGCACAATGAGAAGCACAATGAGGTGGAAGAAATGATGGAGAAAGGCAAGGGATGGACACACAAGTTCTTGTAGGCCTAACCAACAGATTCCCACCATCCGATTCCATTTTAAACTTGAATTTGGTTCGTCCAAAGGTTCTACAGGATGTTTCCTGTAGAAATACAGAGCTTCCTGTAGAAGGCGCAAGAACTCCTTTGTATTTTTTCTGAGTGATCCTCCTGACCTGCAATGTCATTGCTGCAACATGAAATTATTCAATGGAGATTAGCTTTATTTTTCTTTTTCTTTTTCTCTTTTTTTTTTTTGAAAAACAACTAGGGCGCCTCATGGAGGTTTTCACCCTAATTGCCTGCCTTGGGCGCCTCCAAGGGAGGTTTTCACCCAAGGATCTTATTGCCTTTTTATTTTCTCTTTTTTTCCAACCCATTGACCGCCTCATGGAGGTTTTCAATCAATGAGCCAATCTAAGGCGCCTCCGAGGAGGTTTTCACCTTAGATTTCTATTTTCCTCTTTTTTCATTTTTTCTCTTTTTCTTTTTTTTTTCTCTTTTTTCTTTTTTTTCTTTTTTCTACCCTACCCTACTTGAAAAACAAAATCATTCTCAAGTATAAGAATACTTCCAATGGAGCCATGTGCACATCGAGATTAGAGACAAAATGATGTGAAGGCTCGAAATGCATGCTTTGATAGGTATCCAGATCTCAGAGACCAAATGATCTGACCTTGAAGGGATCAAACATAGATGAGGAAGAGAGTACTGCTGCAACTTAGTGACTGTCTGGAACCATGTCTCAATATAGCTTTGATATCCCTGGTCCTTTTGCTGATCTGGCTCATTCTTCATGTCACCTTCTATCATGACTTTCTCATCTTCCTCCTTTTGCTGATCTGGATCATTCTTCACGTCACTTTCTATCATGACTTTCTCATCTTCCTCTTTTTGCTGATCTTTCTCTTGAATACATGGAAGATTTGATGGTAACCATGAGGAGGCTTTCTCGATCTCTGATTCTGATCTCTTCTCTTCATCAAGTGCAGCCCATGGTTCTTTGATCTCCTCTTTTGAATCTTCTTTTGCTGGATGTGATCCTTCAATTCTTTCAAGATGATCTCTTTTTTGCAATGCTTTTCCTGAGCTATGGTGAAGATCATTGAGCTCAAGAGGAGTCATTTGGATATGTTGTGCCTCAGCATTGCAATTTTGTTGAGCTACTCCAATGGATAGGTTTGGAAATGGTGGTATGGGTAGCTGAGTGGGGGAATAGATTTGAGATGGATGTGGATGGGGTTGTGGTTGGGTAGGCATTTGGGGTTGCCTTGGTGGAGCAGGAGGTGATGGTTGTGGATGAACAGGTGGTGGAGGAAAAGAAGCAGGAGGAGTGTTGTATTGGGGCCTCCACCCCTGATGAGGTGCATTCCACTGAGGTTGTGGCTGAGCATAAGAGTGAAATGAATGAGCAGCTGGTTGGGCGTAATATGGATCTGTGAAGGAACAAGGAGGAGGTGTGAACCATGAAGGGTGAGCAGGGGGACCCCAAGAGGGTATGGAAGTGGTTTGATAGGGGTCATAATAGGTCTGGGATGTACCTTGCATTCCCTGCTCGTAAGATCTAGGTCCATGCGGCCTCCTTTGGTTCATATAATGGAGTGGTTCAGTGGCTCCTTTGGCTCTCTAATATGCAACTTTAAGTCCAGGCAAAGAAGGGCACTGATTTGTAGGATGGTATTCTTCACAGATGAAACACACTTCTAGAGAGTGCATTGGACATTCGTTCCTAGGATGCTTTCTAGTGCACCTAGGACAAAAGATGACCAAAGCCCTCTTGGCTTCTTCTTGCTTCTTTTGGATCCGCAAGGTATCCAGTTGCATGGCAAGAAACTGCCTCATATCACTCTTGAAATCTTCGATCTGATTTTCAAATTCGTCTTTGGACAAGGTGCTACTCCCAACATTTCTGCTTGTAGCCATTTGCTCTAGAGGAATGCTTTATTCTTCTTCTTCCCTAGAGGTTCTTCAAATATGTCTTGTTGTCCACCTAAGGATTCTTTAATCACAGCCATCGAATAAGAGAGAATGTTGGCTGTGTGAAGCAGTGGGGGTGTTGTGCAATCATTTTTCCAACTTATATCTACTCCTACAAGGCATGAAATGAAATCTTTTTGGTTGATTTTTGCTTTTTTTTTTCTACTTCTACCTGCAAAACTGAAATAGATTGAACTGCAACTAACTATCTTGCGAAAATGAAAATGCGGAATTGAAATGAAAGCAGGAAAGGACTAATCTATTTTGCTCAAATGAAATTGCAGGAATGAAATGCTAGTCTACGCTTGCGGAATTGAAATGCTAATCTACGCTTGCAGAAATGAAATTGCGGAATTGAAATGCTAATCTATGAAAGCGGGAAATGCTAATCTACTTTTGCATAAACGAAATTGCATAATGGAAATGAAATAAACTACTTAGCATAAGATTGTAGTGGAAAATAGAAGAAAAGCGACAATCACCAATACTCTGACGCTTCCCCAGCAACGGCGTCAAAAAGGTGGTGGGCCCCAGTATTGTAGCAATAATGCTACAACTCCTGGAACTCCCTTCTTTAATTTTATCAACCCGGTAGTTCGTAACAAACTTGGAAGCGACGGTGATGTATGCACAAGTACTAGCTCTTGCCGCAGCTGTCACTTGGTCAGCTGGCACAAGTCCGCTAGGGGCTCAAGCCAACTTCTATGAGCTCTTAGAAGAATCTTTTTAACTGATGGACAAAAGCTAACTCAAAGGAAGCTAATCTACTTGCGGAAAGAAACTGAAAGCCAAAAAGAAATACAAACCCTAGCAAACCCTAGCAAACCCTAATTCTACCAATTAGTCCTACTGATGCAAAAATGAGAATGGAAACTACGAGAAGAGATGCCATTACTTCTAGGAAGGTAAAATGCATGTGTCTAAGTTATCACTATCTGAAGAAAACATCTTTTTGTATTTTTGTTTAAGTTATTAGAATTATCATGCATGTGCTTTTAACTGGCTTTTCACTGTGCAGGGGTGGATCAAGGAGGAGAAATGCTTGGAAAAGGTTGGGAAGACTCGGAGAGGGTCTAAGGGATCCCTATCATCCTTTCAGAGAGTTTCACAAAGTCAGGATGCCATGCAACCGTGTTTATGAACTTCTACAGGAAGTCTGCAGGGGTTTCTACAGGAAGTTCTGTAATTCTTCAACAGGATGTTTCGTGATTGGGTTTTTGACTGATAGGTGAGTGGGAGAGAATGCATGAATGGGTAGGGAGGTAGGGTAGGGGCTTGGAATGACCCAATGACTGAGGGATGAGGTGATGAGAGGGTGTGGAAGTCTAGCTTGCATCAAAGAAGGTTTAGGCAATGGAAAGGCAAGAAGGTAGGGTTACGTGGCAAAAGAGCAGATGGGAGATGAGGAAACAGACTTGGTGATGGAGGAGCTGATCTGGACGAGGCTCAGATGAACGAGGAGGTGATGAAGGTGCCCTGCATAGTGTTTACCTGATCAAACCAACTACGTCTTGCATCCAATCAAAATATTAGATGATCTATCTAACAGTTTAATGAGATTAGTGATCAACAACCTTATTCATGACAAGAATCACGTACAGCATGTGAAAAAAACATTATCAAAGAGATATAAACGCATGACTAACTCCTACCAATCCATCCTAAACATAAAAAGCTACTTCAACCATCAAAAGAAACCTAAGTAACAAAGCACGAATTAAATCTAAAGAGCAGATTTTATTTTAAGAATGCAGCGAACACACATAAAGATAAACAAGGGAGGTACTGGGCGCTTGAGATGGGCCCAACCCTAAGAGCTACAGTCTCCCAAGAGAGATTTAGAGCTGTTGCAAAGCTGGATTCATCTTTATTAATCAAGAATGAAGAGTTACATCAAAACTGTCCACAAGGAGAGCTTGAGAATGAGCTGAGAGAAAAGCTAGTCTATTGCCTACAAATCGAACTACAAACTAGCTAACTAATGGCTACAAAATGACTAACCACTAGCTACTATCTACTGGATAACTAGCTAACATCCATTGGCTAACAGAATGACTAACTGGCTAACCAAAATGAGGCCCTAAGCCTTCTTATTTATACAATTTGAGGACCCAACAGTCCTCCTAAAATTTAGGGACTCGGCTGCCCAAGACTTGGAGTTAACAGCAGTCCTACTTGACTTGCTTGGCTGCACTTGTGCTGATTGATTCGGTGGCCCTTGAACTCCGAGCTGATGGTGGAGAATTCGAGGTAAGGGCCCATAAATGAAGGGGACACCTTCCTACAAATCCTCTAGCTTGTTCTCCCACGAATTTGGCTGCCAAGTGCTCATTAAGACCTTCAATTTTGTCTCCAAGTTGACCAAAAAGGCTACACAAAGCACCCATTAGACTTGTTGGCATAATGACTAACCAAATTCACTCTATTAACATAAATATAATAAAAAACATGCAATAAACTAATGAGAATGGTGGATTAAGTCAAATTAGGAGGTTGAATGAGCCCAAATAATTGTCCATTTTTGGGGCTCATCAGAGCTCTCTCATTATTTTCTCTCTCACTCTTGGACACTTAGAGTTTTATTGGAGCACTTTAACATTGGATCAAGAAAGGCAAAGAAGGAAAGAGGAAACATAGATCAAGCAAGGAAGAGGATGATCAAGTAGCTACAACAATATTATTTGTTGGTATCATTTTACATGTGTATTTTCCTTGATAGATTTGGCATGCATGGTATTGTATGTGGTTATTTTTCTATTATGGCATGGGTTTTGCGAGGTGTGATAGTGCTTTCAGCCTAGCCTTGCCATTTTTGGATAGTCATGGTGTTATGGGGTTCTCATGTTTTGGTGGAGCTGGATTGCTAGATGGATTCGAAGTTGAGTGATGTGGATCTCCGAATGATAGAGCACATGGACTAGTGGTCCTTGAACCAAACTATGGATCACAATAAAATCATTGACCTACTAACCCTTGAGCCAGACTATGGGTTGCAATAAAGCCAATATTATGTTGCCTTGGTGGGCCTAGGAATCCTTGTCGGTGAATGGTGGGATGTATAGTAAAGAATACAGGTGGTTTCCCTTTATCAGGCCTAGGAATCCTTGCTAGTGAATGGTAGGATATATGGTAAATCCTAGAGGATGGTGTCTCAGTTTATGGCCTAGTGATCCCCAGATCAGACTGTGGATTGCGGTAAAGCCTAAGAGACTAGGACACAAGAAATTTCCTCATGGTGTAGGTGGAGAAATCCAGTGGAATCCATGTTTATTTGGCCTAGTGATCTGGTGGATATCATGGTAAATCTTGTTATTACAAGTTCATTGTGTTGGCTTAGTGATCCGAGATGGATGACGATAAAGACTAGTTTCTATTGATGAGGGTGAGGTGGTTTAGCCTCGGGATGCCTTGGTTGGTTCTTTTGGCTATGAGTCCCACATTCATGCTTGGAATATGGCACGGGGGTGAGTGGCTAAAGAGATATTTGGCTCAGGCATTCTATGGTCTGGTAGAATGTGGTAGTCCCATCCCGAGTTTGGATTTTGCATCATCAATATGAGGTTATTTCTCCTTGTTTTTCTATGAGTATTATACTAGTTTATATGTGGATCATATGGTTGTGATTTCATTGGTATTTCTATTGCTATTATGTTGGTTATGTATGTGTTTTATGACAGTGGCTAGTGTTACACTAAAAAATGTCACCTTGACTACTTACAGTTAGTATGGCTCAAATCAACAGTCATGCTACCCTCTTAGGCAAGTCTCATGCCTCTGTTATCCATCTCAAACTCAAAGAAGAGAGAAAGTCTTGTAAAAACTATGTTTATCTCTGGGGTCGCAGGTTCTCTCTAGCCTTACCTGCGGGGACGCTGACCATGTTCACAAAATCTGCGTCCATGGACGCTCTGTATGTTAAGGGACAGGTGCGTCCCTCTGTAAAAGGCAAAATGCGCGAGTTTTATCTTGAAAAAGTTACTTGTGGTTACTTCTAGAACATTCTAGAGGTCGGTTTGATGAAATGGATGCGCCTCCAGTTGGTTCATGTATCTCTATTAAGGGGAACTTATCCCATCAATAAGGGAGCTATCCCACCCAAAGAGGGGGATGATCCCATTGATAGTGGACCTGAATAACCTCTTTACACCACTATAAATAAAGGCATTGAGCCAGAAGGAGAAGAGGTTGGAGCTATACATTTTCTTTGGGTAAATGCTGCAGGATTTAGGTCTTCCATTAGAGCCTTTGTGAGGAGAGATTGTCTTCACTTGATTCTACTTGGGAGAGGGTGAGCTTTGTCAGAGTAGAGGAAAACCCTTGATGGACCCTGGGAGGAACTTGCACAACACCAAGGCCAGGTTGTAAGAGTTTCTTTGTTTCGTTATTAATACAAACTGGTTTATTTTTCTCAATAGCTTGTGTTAATGAGTTATTTCATGTGTTCCTTGGTCTGCATGTTGAATATATGTTTTATTATATGAAATGCAAGTGCTTGGTAATTGTTTGATTGTTTGTGGTTGCAGGAATTGACTTGAAGGAGGAGCTCATCCGGATCGTCAAGAACGGACTTCAACAACAGCGTTTTGGAATAAGGTAAGCCTAAACACTTGTAGTTTTCATGTTGTAAAAGGTGTATTTAGAGAAAGATCACTCCATTTTGTCTTGTTTGTCATTAGAACGTCTTAGACTTCTAGGAAGGTCAGTCGTGTCCGCACCCTTGACAAATTCCGTGTGACAAATTGGCGACTCCGCTGGGGAATCCATTAATGAGAGAGTCTTTTCCTTTATATGAACTTTGCTTTGAGAAAATCATTTTTATTTTCTGGTTTTTGACTGTGAGAATTAGTATTTGGGTGGCTTAGCTTTAGATTTAGTTAGATTTGGTTTTTCTTCATTTTTCCAGAAGGACGCACCCTCTGAGTACTGCACAGTGCGTCTTTGGACGCGCTGTTGCCGTCTGCACAGAGCGGGGCCGCACCTGTGACAACGGGTTGCCTGCGTCTTCCTGTAAACTTTAAGAAAATTCCACTTTTGCTTTAAATTGCTTTTAGATTTTGTTTTTCCTTAGTGTTTTCTGCCCAGATCCTTTAGTACCCTGTCAAGAATTTTCACCTGAACTAGTTTTGTGAGCTTTGAGTGTTTTAGTGGTTTTCAACGAAGTTTAGACCTAGGGTTTGATTTTTGGAAAGGCTTTGTAGTGACTTTGATAGTAGAAAGTTGTCCAGCCTTAGATCTCTCTGGTTAGTCAACCTTCTTAGAAGTCGGGCCTGTCGTAAAGTCTCCTTGTGTGAGCAACTTGCCATTTGAGTTGTTTTGGGTCAAATTTCGATTTGCTTGTTTATAAAGTATTGATTTCCATTTTACAAAAAGAACAAAAAGATTAGAATTTTGTTTTGACTAGTTTTTGGTTCTGCAATAAGCTAGTCCTTGATTTGATTGTGATCAAGTAAAACACCTTAGAAATAATCATTGTTAGTTTTGGCCTCGTTAAGATTGCTTAGAGTAAATTTGCCTTTAGTTTGCTTATGAGTGCATTTTCATAGATTTTAAGAGTTGTTAAGATTGATTTTTGGTTATATTAGATTTATTTGCTTTATTAAAAGAAAAATACAAAAACATCTTCTTTAAAAAGTCTTGTTTCAAGTAGCTTTTTGTTTTCGAAAGAAGAAAAGAGTTTTTTCGTGCATGTAAAGAGAGGTTATGTTTTTATGCTTGGAAAAGACAAACGAATTGTTTCTTTGATTGTCTTCAATTAAGAAGTTGCTTTTATAAAGATTGCATTCTCTCAACTTTTTAGTTAAGCAATTCATCGAAAAAGTAAAGTAGTGGATAAATCATTCTAGGTGCATTTTGTAGTGGTTTCGAGTCGAGTCAACACACCACTGGTTTCACTTCCATCACCTTTTGACTTAAGAAACAACCTTAAAAGTAACGCTTAAATTAAAATCAATCTAGTAATCTTTATTTTTCTAGGGCTCTGAAGCACCAACATAGCTTAGGCTAGGGTCTTGGAGTAGGTGAGTACTTAACTCTCCAAGACTACAAAACCAAACAGATAGTCTATCTTGAGTAGAACAAATCCAATTGTTTCAGTTACATTCTGGGAAAGCTCCTCTTAAAGGAGAAGCACGAGCTCGTGTCCGAACCAGTGAGGGGATCATTCCTCCCTCGTTGGGAACGACGCCAGGCAGTACGTATTACAAACGGTAAACCTCGGATTAACCATTGTCGAGGAGCCAGGGGTCACTTATCGGTAAACCTTGGATTGTTGTCAAGGAGCCGGTAAGGGGATTGGAGCTTGCTACTCTGCCCTTGCGTGCTGTCGGAGTTTAGACTGTTCCCCCAGGTGTAATTGTTGTGATTGGTAACCTTAGTGGCCATAATATCTAGGATTCTACCCAAGGTGACGGTGGAGGGAAGGTCCCACTGTACCTGGAGCAGACGTCGGTTATACTCACTTGGATTTTCTGGGGGGTTCGCTTCACTTCGAGACGGTTAAAGTGGAGGAACTTGGTCCAGTCTATTCATTAAGCAGGTTGCCGGGGTAACTGTTCCACCCGCCATTTCTGTACTGAATCCTGCGAGGTTGGGCCTAATCACCAACTAGCGCTTTTGGTCCGGAAGACTACTGTTTGTGTGTGGTTTGACGCTCTAGATTATTTAGGCGTGTGCTTCAAATTTGTTTGCTTCTTTAGAAGACTTTAGGTGGTTTGATTTGAAATTTTTACTTTGTTTTCGTGTGTTGTAGTTAAAATCTTTAATTGTGGCGGAATTACCGAGACAGTCCCGTAGACTTCGGGGCAAGTCTCCTGAGATTGTTACCGGAATAGATTTGTTAAGAAAACTCCGTAAATCGCGGGGTGAATCTCCTGAAGACATTCCGGGTCATTTAGAAGGGTTAAAGGTCCTTGTAACTCCTCCTAGTGGCAGTAGAGTAGGATCACCTGAAGAAGGAGAGTTTTCCTTGGTAGTCCATCCAGATTACCAAAGTTTAGAAACAGGTTACAATCCCGAAGCTGTTACAGTTTCCGAGCTTGCTGGTAGTTTTTCATCTGCCAGTGAAACAGGCGAAGAACCTGAAATTTCCGAACCTGTTACTCCAACTCCTAGTGTTCCTGATTCACCAAGAATAGAAAGAATTATCACCGAAAATCTTCCTGTTGGATTAATTGCTATAGAAGAACTTGTTCCAGAGGAAGAAATAGGCGTTTCTGATTCTGAAGATCTAATTACCCTTGATCTAAGGGAGCGTGAATCCATCTTTTACAGTCCTCCTAGAAGTGAATCTTGGTACCTTGCATTAACCAATTTTTTAGACAACTCAGTAGGTTTTTCTACACCTCGTACTCCGGTTCCACCTAGAGGAATTCATTCTCCTGTAAATATGTCTGGTCAGTCATCTGTGTTTTCACAAAGTCCTGAATCATTTTTACATGGCGGTCCTTCTGTTCCTACTGGGTATCAATCACTTTCTGGTACCTTTGCGGGAGCATCTCCTCAACCCGTTGATCATGGGTTATTAGTTGGAAACAGTGGTAATGTACCATTGAGTATAGGTGACGTTTATATGATGTCAGGTTCAACTCCCATTAACCAACCTCAAGGTGGCCAATTACCGCCTGGGGGGCAACCTTCGTTAATGCCTGGGGGGCAACCTCAAGGTACTTCATTCGTGACTGGGGGGCAACCTCAAGGGTATCAACCCCAAGGGTATCAACCCCAGCCTCAATATGTACCCCAAAGTCAACCTCAGTATCAATATCAACCTCAAGGATGGCAACCTCAAGGATGGCAACCCCAAGGGTATCAACCCCAAGGGTATCAACCTCAAGGATACCAACCTCAAGGTCAAGGTCAACCCCAGTATTCGTATTTACCTCAAGGTTATCAACCTACGGGTCAATACCCTGGTCAAGGTTATCAACCACCTCAAGGGCAATCATATGGGACTGCACCTTACAGTTATCAACCCTATCCTCAATACGGCTATGGATCTCAGTATCCTCAACCTGTTACGAGTCAATACCCTGGAATGTTAACATGGGATCCGTCACAGGGTCAACAGATGTCGCAACCAAGTATACAGTCGGTACCTCAAGCAGGACAACCTGCAGTTCCTGGTCCACCCCAGCAACCGCAACCTGTCCAGTCAAGTGTTCAGACCCCTGTAACTTCCGTAGTTACTCAGCCGCCAATTGCACCTGGTACTCCACCTCACACGGCTGCAGCAACTACCGCTTCATCTACCATGCTTACTTCTGGAGTATCGGCAGCTCCGGTTTCTACTGTCCCTGTAACCACTCCTCAGACATCTGTACCGTTGTCTGGACCCACGGTTCAAACCACAGTCCAGATGCCTGCAGGCCAACCTGGTACAAGTACGGTTGTTACTACTCAACCTCAATTTGTTCAACCTCCGTACCAGGGACAGTATCAACCTGGGCAAGCTGCCCAACAACCGGTTTACCAGTATCAACCGTATCCTGGGTACACTTATCAACAACCTCAGCAACCCCAGTACGGTCCGGTTAATCCTGGTTTTCCAGGAGGATATAATATCCCAAATGCGACTCCTGTTCCTAGTTATCCTGGATATCCTCCTCCTGGGGCTGGTATTGTGACTCAGAGTTTTAGAGATCCTAACCGGCAGTTACCGTTTATTGCGACTTTAGATTTACCCGACTTGACGCGCCTAACGAACGATCCAATTCAATATCTTCAGTTCTGGCCGCCAATGCCAAATAAGTTGCCCAGCGATATACCCAAGTTCGAAGGTAAGTCTGGAGAGGATCCGTCTAATCACGTGATGACTTACCACCTCTGGTGTGCATCAAATTCCATCTCAGATGATTCCATCCGCTTACGTCTTTTCCAGCGTACACTCATTGGTCTCGCAGCCAAGTGGTACATTGAGTTACCACGGGCCTCTTTTTACAACTTTAGCCAGTTAGCTACCTCGTTCTTAACTCATTTTCAGTTACCAGTCAGATACGATAATGGTACAGAATTATTAACTTCGCTAAAACAATCGACATCCACGTACATTTCTGATCACATTCATGAGTGGAGACGTCGAAGAAGATTAGTGAAAGTTTTTATCCCGGACCAAATCTTAGCTGAATGGTTTGTCAAATCATTATTACCAAGAATTACTGAAGATGTAGCTAAGGCCGGAGTAGTTACTGAGGAGCAAGTCATTGCTCAGGCACAATACCTTGACTTAGTTTACACTCAGTCGGGTACGTTACATGAGAAAATTCCGGATCTTCCAAAGTCAAACCAAATCGCTGCTGCTCCTTCGGGATCTCATGCCGCTGATGGTATGATTGGTATCGTGACTACGAAGAGTAAGAAGAAGTCTTCCAAGACCTCCAATACTCCAATTATCACTTTGCCTGATTCTCCGACAGGAGAGTCTTCTCCTCCTGAACTTACCGCCGACATTCACGCTGTAGAGTCATCTACGGCCAAATCAAAAAACGGTGGAAAGAAGAAAGGAAAGAAGAAGGCTAAAGCAGACAAGGCTCCAAAGGAGAAAACGGAAAAGTCGGAAACCAATGACGAAAAACGCAAACCTCGATATCCTTGTCTTATTTGTGAAGAAGATCATTTTACGAGAGACTGCCCTCATCGGGCCGAGGTAGTGAAAATAGTCAAAGGTTCTCCCACTCCTGCTGTGTTAAAAAATCCATTTCCAGAGCAGGAGAATAAGATGATAGGTTCTTCTTCGAATGCCAGTGAAGAACCCATTTTGATGATGTCTCATGTCAGGATTGCGACTCGATCGCAAGATTATGGTAGTAAGGCTCCTGTTGATGGTAAGGAAGCAGAATCTTCTCACTCTAACCCATCAACCTCAGCTCCTGGTTCCGATCCACTACAGATCGAAAAACCTAACCCAGACTTAGTGATTAAGCCGCCCGCCAAGGGTGTACTTCGAAGGTCTGCTTTCAATCCACATGCGAGAGCAGCCCAGAATTACAACATTGTTGAAGACTTAGCTGTTTCACCTTCAGCAATGTCGGCACTCGAAGTGCTGCAATCATGTCCAGCGCAACGAAAATTGCTTTTGTCGGCTATTGGAGCTGTCGATGTTCAGGACCCGAACCTAATGATCTTTGATCTAGAAAGTAGTACACCGCGTCTCCCCCATCAAATGGCTTTCCAAATTCCAGTGATAGTCAAAAACAGGCCTATTCATCGGACTGTGATTGATGAGGGAGCTTCTACGTGTATTATGTCGATTCAATGTTGGAGATCGCTTGGTTCTCCTTCGTTGAACCAATCCCCCACCATCCTTAAGGCCTTTGATGGCCGTGGGTTCCGTCCGTTTGGTATTCTACAAGAATTGCCTATAGGGGTCGAAGGTAAAACCGTTAGTCTGGATGTGGAAGTGGTTGATGCCCCTCTAGACTACAACCTTCTTTTGGGTCGAAGTTGGTCATATGCTATGACAGCGGTCGTTTCATCGGTCTTCAGAGTCATTAAGTTTCCACATAACGGTAAGATCGTGACTATTGATCAGCTGACATACTTTTCATCCGACCCAACCTCTTCAGAAACTATCCAGCATGTTGGTAAAACGACAATCCCTTATAGGGACATTGGTGTAGGTTTAGTTAAGGATTTCGGTTTACTGGGAACTTTTCCTCTCCCTCCACTCAATGCAGACCCTTCGTTTGCAACAATTCATATGATCACGTCAGAAAACATTATTTATGATGATCCTTGGTATGTTCCATCTGACTCTGAGCTAGACTCACTCGGTGATGTTATGCCGTTGAGTCCGTATGAGATTGCTTATGAAGCTCTTATGTCTTTTACCGATTTCCATTCAACCGAAACCGACCAAATGAATGTGGTCAGTGAAGAGTCTTTTTTCACCTCACCCTTAGAACGGATAACGTTTCCCGAAGAAGTGTCATCTGACGAACAACTTCGCGAAATCCTAAGTGTAGATGATCTACCATGGGAAGATCTCCATCACAGATCTTCGTTTTTACCTAAGGATGATGCATTTGAAAATGATTTTTCATCTATCTTTACCGCTGAATATGTCAAAGACGCTCAGGATCCAACGAAACATTCTGATTCAGAGCTGAATTTAGGGAATATTTCTCGTACTATTCCCATTGATATTTCAGTGAAGCCCGGAATCGAGGAGAACATTCATATAGGTGCCGCATGTACTGAAGAAGAAATCCAAACTTACAAGGCCCTATTCCAAGAATTCCGCGACGTGTTTGCCTGGTCTTACGAGGAAATGCCGGGAATTGATCCTGCCATTGTTGTTCATGAAATCAAAACCTACCCGGATGCTAAACCCATTCGGCAACGGTTGCGTCAGATTCACCCTCGAAAAGCGGCTGCGATTAAAGCAGAAGTCGAAAAGCTGTTGAAAGCAGGTTTCATTTATCCGATCCCGTTAACGGATTGGGTATCGAATATTGTTCCCGTCAATAAAAAACAAGGAACAATAAGAATCTGTATCGACTATAGGGATATCAATCGAGCTTGTCCAAAAGACAACTATCCTACGCCTTATATCGATCAAATTATTGATGATTGTGCCGGAAGTGAGATGTTTTCCTTCATGGATGGTTTCTCAGGCTATAATCAAATCAATATTCTACCTGCCGACCAACCAAAAACGGCATTCATTTGTCCATGGGGGACATTTGCTTATTGCAAGTTACCTTTTGGACTTAAGAATGCCGGGGCCACTTTTCAACGGGCAATGTCTTATGCATTTCATGACATCAAGCACATTGTGCAACCCTATCTCGATGATTTGCCTGCTCATTCTTTACAACGAGCTGATCACCTTGTCCACTACGAGCAATCTTTATGAGGTGTAGGCATTATCGGATTCGGTTGAATCCCCACAAGTGTGTTTTCTGTATAGAAACAGGTCGATTGCTGGGATTTGTTGTTTCAAAAGCCGGCATTCGCGTCGATCCCTCGAAAGTCGAGGCTATCATCAAATTGCCTCCTCCTTCGAGTTTGCGCCAACTCCAAAGTTTGCAAGGGAAAGCGAACTTTTTACGCCGATTCATCCCAAACTACGCCGAGGTCACTAAAGGTTTTACACGGTTGTTGAAACAGAACGCACAATTCTTTTGGGACGAGATTGCCCAACAATCTTTTGATGCATTAAAACACGCGTTGACCCATGCACCGTTATTGCATCCTCCCAACTACAACCAGGACTACTTCTTATACCTCGCAGCTTCGCATTCCACCATTGGAATGGTGTTAGTTCAAGAAGATGAATTCAAAGCAGAGCATGTGATATATTATCTTAGTAGAACCTTAAATCCCACTGAGTTAAAATATTCGCATGTGGAGAAATTGGCCCTGGCAGCCGTTCAAGCTGTCCAGCGTTTTCGTCACTACATTCTTCTCCGCAAGACTACAGTTATTTCGGATTGCAACCCTATGATTTATATTTTGACAAAACAACTGCTAGGGGGCAAGTACTCTAAATGGATTGTTATCCTGCAAGAGTTCGACTTGGAGTTCGAGAAGTCCAAGTCTAAGAAATCTTTAGTTTTTGCGGAATTGATGTGTGATTTCCCGAGTGCTGACACAGAGACTGTGGCAGAGGAGTCCATTGCGGACGAATCTTTGTTTCTTATTAGCACTTTAGATCCGTGGTATGGGGATATAATCATCTATCTCCAAACCCAAACCTTTCGGCCTGAAGCTTCCAAGGAAGACCGTCGAAAAATTCGGTTTCGATCCCAGCAATACAGAATTATTGGAGATACACTTTATCGCCGGGGGGCAGACTTAGTTTTTCGACGTTGTTTAACTCACGAAGAGGCTGAGAGAGTTTTGAATGATTGTCACTCTGGAGCATGTGGCGGTCATATGTCTGGGTATGCCACAGCTCAGAAGGTGTTGCGCGCTGGCTATTTCTGGCCGTCTATGTTTAAAGATTGTATCCTTGCTGTCAGAACATGCCACAACTGTCAAGTGTTTGATCGAAAGATGCGCGCTCCACCTGCTCCTCTCCACCCTATAATTGCCGCTGGTCCATTCGCCAAATGGGGCATTGACTTTATTACTTGTAACCCTCACTCGGCCGGGGGGCATGCGTATATCATCCTCGCGGTTGATTATTTTACAAAATGGGCCGAGGCGATGCCTACATTCGACGCAAGCGGCAAGACAGCTGCAGTTTTCGTATTCAATCATATCATAACTAGGTTTGGTGTCCCACAAGCAATCATTACTGACCATGGGAGCCATTTTCGAAACGTCATGATGACTGAGCTTACAAGCCAGCTTGGTTTGCGCCACGATAGCTCTACTCCTTATTATCCGCAAGCCAACGGTTTGGTTGAGTCAATCAACAAAGTTCTAGTCATCATGATTCGACGGATCATTGGTATCCATCGAACGAATTGGCATAACATGTTATTTTCGGCGCTATGGGCATATCGAACTTCAGTGAAAAATTCAACAGGTTTCACCCCTTTCCAGCTAGTTTATGGCTTAGAAGCTGTGTTACCTATTGAATGCGAAATCCCATCACTTCAAATGGCTGTCGAATTACTTCCAGCTACTTCCGAAGAGGAGAAACGGTTATTATACTTGGCTAAATTAGATGAGACTCGACGTGACGCTACTTTAGCTATCGAGACTCACGCGAAACGAATGAAAGCTCAGTACGATAAAAATGTAACCCCTCGAAGTTTTTCGGAAGGAGACCTAGTACTATTATATGATCAAGCTAACGATAAGCTAGGTGCCGGAAAATTCGTTCCCATGTGGCATGGGCCCTACATTGTAAAGCGAAAGCTAGCAAAAGGGGCTTATGAGTTAGTTGATTTTGATGGGGACTCTTTGGGTAAACCCAGAAATGGACTTTACCTAAAGAGGTATTATGCTTAAAATGATGGGTATGGAGAAATTTTTAGATAGGTTAGATTTCCTTTCTAGCTAGCAAGTGTGTTAGTTTAGTCAGTGTGCTTAGCTTAGCGAGTGTGGTTTTTCGTCATTATTCTGGCTTATCTTGGTTTTACTCTTGATATTGTAGATGTCGACGCCTCTCCAAACATACATTGGATTTGCTGATGGTGCTTGTCGTAATACACGGAATATCTCTTCCGCAGCTTGGGTTATCTATTCGCCCTCTGACGAGTTAGTTTCTATGCATGGGGTAAGCCTCGGTCAAACAACGAATAACATTGCAGAATACAGTGCAGTGGTTGAATTATTATCCGAATCTATTTCATTTGGAATTCGACGTTTGATAGTGAGGTTAGATTCTGAACTTGTTGTATTACAGCTTAATAGAGTTTATGCCATTAGAAATCCTGTGTTATTAAGGTTGTTTTTGAGAGTGCGTCTCTTGGAACGTGAATTTGATTACATTGAATATCAACATATTCCAAGGTCTTTGAATACATTAGCAGATGCAATTGCTTCTCGAATGTTGGACAGACATTTACGATAATCATGCAAGTAAATTTAAAAACATTTCATCACATATGTTAAACAAGATAAGCCGGTAATAGTGATATATATAGATAGAAGTGTGTCAAAAAATATATACATCGTCTTCGATCATAGGTTTAAAACACCTTATGATCGGCAAAATGATAGTACAAAAAGTCAAAAATGTCACATGTGACTACAAAAGTGACTAGTCAATCACTGGTGGTGCTCTCTGTACGACACCACTGCGCGGGCTACCTTACGCAAAAATCTCCTAAACGGTCCAGGGACCGCGACTACGAAGCGCTGAAGCCTGATAGGAATGTCGTCCATAGTAGTCTCAGGTATATCTGCCGTGAGACGCTCTAGATCATGCTCCAACTCAGCTAGTACTTCTGCTGTCGCATCCTGTGGGGCCGGTACCGGTGCAGCTGGATGTAGTCTATCATAAGGCCGGAGGTTGGCTGGACGCTGTGGACCAACATCTGCATTTTGAAAAACATTTACTATTAATTTTGAGACGATATATATAAAAAATACAAAAAATACATAACTAGAAAACTTGTGAAAATAAAAAGTACCTCTGTCGTCCCATTGTTCTCCCTGTGGAAGAACCATGTCCGGATCACCTCTGAAATCCATTCCGGCATACGGAAAGTCCTGTATCACAAAAAGCTGGCCCTCTAACCAGTCAAAATAACTATCTGAGAATCGAACTACTGTCGCGCCCTCGTCAGGATGCCGGGCCATCACCGCAACCCATCGTATCAGCTTTGGCTGCCGAGGACCCAAGATATCAACAGTGAGTTGCTGAGGGATCAGCATTGGAATTCTCTCCAAGGCAAAGCTCACGACTATAGGCCCATATCCAAAAGTCTTTAGTCGTCCGTTCTTTGCCTTGGTCAGTTGGCTCTTCATATGAGCCGACACAGCTTCACACCAGTTGAAAATGGTGCCTTGGTAACAGTCAATTGCCATCCGCATTTGGGATCCGGAAGCAATGTGTAAAGCGGCCGCGCCGCAAATTCTGGTAACCGTGAACGCTATGACTTTGAGTTCCGGTAGAGTGATGTGTTTTATCTCTATGCCTTTTGAATGGTGAGCCCCATGTGTGCACCAATCCTCGCGGAGACTATCAAGGGATTGGCCACCCGGCCTAGTCCCCGCAAGACTGAGTTGCTCACCTCTGTTTGGCAAGCCAGTGAGAAAGTATACATCCGAGGGCTCTATCTCGAGCTGGTGCCCTCCTATGTAAAAGCATTGTTCTTGTACGTTCCATCGCTCAACCAGCCATTCCAAGAATCTTACCTGGCCCCTCATGCCCGGTATGGTCCAATATTTGTATAATCCGCATGCTCTTAGGGCATCCAGGGAAGGTTGATGATTTATTGCAGCTTCATCTTCCTCTACATGCTCTCTTTCTCTCCAGTCTAACATGATTAATGCCCTGCATATCAAAAATAGCAATTAGAAATTGATTTGGGAATTTTTGGTGGTTTTTTGAGAGAGTTGGGGTTTTGAAATGCGCGTTTCTCGGAGGACGCACCCCGGCTTTGTAGCACAGGGCGCCCGGACGCAGCTGGCCTGAAGGCGGGCTGCGTCTTCCGACCGTTTTCCCGTATGAGAAAAAGTCGGGGGACGCAGGTCACCCGAAGGGCACCTGCGTCCGCCGAGAGGCGCATTCCAAAACCAAAACCCTCCCAAAAAATGAAACTAAGACCTAAAAATTAATTCTAAACGGATAGAAATGCAGAGTAGGATGTGTAAAATACCTGGATGAGACGGCGTTCGATTCCGACGGTCAGATTTTCCGCAGCGACCACGGGAAGTTTCTTGTCAAAAGCTCCTTTTTCAACCTCAACAGTGAAACGGTAAAAATGATATGGTAAAAGGTCTTTTTATAGGTTTTTTGGATGAATTAGTTCATTTTTTACCATGAAAAGATGTTTTTGAATGTATTTTTGCCTATTTTAAACAGGTATGAGTAATGTGTTGCTTTTGTGCAGGACAAAGGGATTTCGAGGGAAATTGTAATTTTTCACAAACAAAAATATCAGAGTCATCTTTTAAGCCCTTTTCTGACTCCTAAAACATGAAAAGATCGCCGAGTGTTTCTTTTTCACTCGTTAAAACGGAATTAAAAGACGGTCCCCTTTTAGCTCTTTTCTGACCGCAAAATCAGGAAAAGATTGCCGGGTTTTTGTCGTTTCGAACTCGATAAGGAAATAAAACGACGTGTCCTTGATCGCTTTTTACTTTTCAGGTCAACGACACTATTATGAAAGTACTCCTTGGTCGCAAGATCAAGCGGTTCCCCCAGGTATTATTTTATACTTTTTCGGGCTTGAGGGACACAAATATACGAAAAAGTTCAACGTGGAGTCTCCTTTAGTTTTTTCAGACTCTCTAAAATTGAAAAACGCCGAGTTTCTCCTATACTGGGCTCGTTAAACTTTTACAGTAGAGGACCTGTTCAATTACAAACAGGAACGAACCACTCCTTCCTAGGGTTCGAATTTAAACTAGGTTGGACTCGTCCGAAGGATGAGCTTATAATCAA
The DNA here is from genome assembly GCA_031772625.1 of Pinus tabuliformis. Classification (NCBI taxonomy): domain Eukaryota; kingdom Viridiplantae; phylum Streptophyta; class Pinopsida; order Pinales; family Pinaceae; genus Pinus; species Pinus tabuliformis. Next base: position 211,885,814 of record CM062807.1, on the reverse strand, counting down.
GCATATGTTATCCTCCTCAAGCTTGTTAAAAATAAAGAGGTACTTGCCAGAAATGGTGGGGGAAAAGAGAGAAGAATGAACCTGTTTGTCACCTTTTGTCTCAGAAGAAACTTTATTACCACTCTTGAACACGACACTTTTCATTCACCTGGGTTGGGAAATCTTTTACCTCACAGTTGACCAAATCACTTTGAAAGTCTTTAACCGGGTTTCGGGGATTAACTTTGAGTTATTCGTCACCAAGCCATCTGTTGTGTCGTTATGTGTTCAAGAGGTCTGCAAGCAAAAAACTTTCATCTGCAAAATACTTGTCATCCATTTGACCATCCCTGAGTCAGTCCTTACAGCAACATTTCTTCAACTTGAACAATGATTTCGTGTTGCGGGCTTGCCTGCAACGGGTCGCTTTCTATCGACATCGACACATTATCTAGAAAGATGACTTAGGAATCGACAGTACCTTGAAGTCTGCATGCATCAATGGCAGGTTTCTCGCCTTTGACGTCAGTTTACATCATTGACTTTCGATCAAAGGATTCCGTGAAGTGTTCGACATCAAAACATCTATTCACATTTCACGGGTTGTGCTTGGTACTTTGAGAACCATTGACATTACTGGTGGTCTCTCTCACGCTTGTTAACAGTTTACATCATCGACTGGTAATCAAGTGGTTTCTAACATGTTCGACATCGAATCATTTAATCACATGGCTAGAATCGTACCAATTCGGGAAGTAGAAGTGAAGACCCTGGATCTAGTTTCTACCATCCAGGCTGCGAGGAGTTTTGTATTCATTATCTATGTAGACTAATCATAAACAGATGGCTGCGTCCATACTGTGTCTACAAAAGTCTATTAAAATGATGTACTGCAAGATCATTCCTGTATCAGAATAGTTAGTCCATTAGTTAAAGTTTTGAATCTGAGTATGGGAATGCCTACCTCAGTGATGATATAATCTTATCCATGTATTTTGTGTTGAAAATTGCAGGTTCCAACCAGGCCATCCACAAGACAATCCTTGAAATGATAAAGCGCTTCACCCTTCCTAGAATTACAAAACCCTACTCTATTCCAGGCTTCGCACTTTAGGGGGCAATCTGTTACACTAAAAAATGTCACCTTGACTACTTACAGTTAGTATGGCTCAAATCAACAGTCATGCTACCCTCTTAGGCAAGTCTCATGCCTCTGTTATCCATCTCAAACTCAAAGAAGAGAGAAAGTCTTGTAAAAACTATGTTTATCTCTGGGGTCGCAGGTTCTCTCTAGCCTTACCTGCGGGGACGCTGACCATGTTCACAAAATCTGCGTCCATGGACGCTCTGTATGTTAAGGGACAGGTGCGTCCCTCTGTAAAAGGCAAAATGCGCGAGTTTTATCTTGAAAAAGTTACTTGTGGTTACTTCTAGAACATTCTAGAGGTCGGTTTGATGAAATGGATGCGCCTCCAGTTGGTTCATGTATCTCTATTAAGGGGGAACTTATCCCATCAATAAGGGAGCTATCCCACCCAAAGAGGGGGATGATCCCATTGATAGTGGACCTGAATAACCTCTTTACACCACTATAAATAAAGGCATTGAGCCAGAAGGAGAAGAGGTTGGAGCTATACATTTTCTTTGGGTAAATGCTGCAGGATTTAGGTCTTCCATTAGAGCCTTTGTGAGGAGAGATTGTCTTCACTTGATTCTACTTGGGAGAGGGTGAGCTTTGTCAGAGTAGAGGAAAACCCTTGATGGACCCTGGGAGGAACTTGCACAACACCAAGGCCAGGTTGTAAGAGTTTCTTTGTTTCGTTATTAATACAAACTGGTTTATTTTTCTCAATAGCTTGTGTTAATGAGTTATTTCATGTGTTCCTTGGTCTGCATGTTGAATATATGTTTTATTATATGAAATGCAAGTGCTTGGTAATTGTTTGATTGTTTGTGGTTGCAGGAATTGACTTGAAGGAGGAGCTCATCCGGATCGTCAAGAACGGACTTCAACAACAGCGTTTTGGAATAAGGTAAGCCTAAACACTTGTAGTTTTCATGTTGTAAAAGGTGTATTTAGAGAAAGATCACTCCATTTTGTCTTGTTTGTCATTAGAACGTCTTAGACTTCTAGGAAGGTCAGTCGTGTCCGCACCCTTGACAAATTCCGTGTGACAGCTAGGTATGGCTCTCATTATGTTTTTACTTGTAAATTAATGGATAATGTATCTATGACTTAGTAGATGATAATGTAGAAAATGATACGAGGGAACAATGGTTCTTAGTGAATCTCATATAAGCATGAGATCTGTACGCTTAAATATGTTGTTTACACCTGTAGATTACATATTTGTGATATGTTTGACGAAATGATTGTCATGGCTAGTAGGGGTCCAATTAAGGGCTTGTTCAAGTATTTACTTTTGCATCATTTTTCCCCTGTTATCTTACTATTATGAAGGTGTCATTCAATTTGGGTAGTACCCTGGGATCTGGGCCTAAAAAAGTGGCTCAAATCCTAGGGACGCTGGCATAATGCTAAGAAAAATAGTCCTTGGACACTGGAATGTCTTGTCATGAAAGCATCCAGAGCCTCCTGGACGCTGGCAGGCCTATAGCATGGCAGAGCCTATAGGTCAAGTGGTCAAAAATTTCAATGGGACGTAGAGGCTAGCTAGCTGAGTGGTTAGGATGGTTCCTAGGAGTCTTTTAGCTGATGTGGAAGGTATGTATGTTGTTTTGCCATCGATTCCATTTCCTTAAGGTCACATAGGAGGTTGAATCCAATCATAGTAGCCTATCATCACATGTTTACCCTAGTTGGCTTGTTACTTGGGTAGATCTGGGAGGAGGGTGTTACAAAGTGGTATCAAGGCAGGTTGTGGTCTATTATAGCTCTGATACCACTTGTTATAGATCTGACCCAGAAATAATATAGATCTGATAAGAAAATATAAGAAAATGCAAATAAACCCAAGAATAATATGAAATGATTCTTTATTGATCAAACCCTTAAGGTAGGGAAACACCATACATTCACTCCTTAAGGAAGGAGAACACTCTACAAGCCATATGCCTATTCATACAATAATCCTTGACATAATTCCTTGACATCTCTCCATGTGGAGTCTCTAGCCTCTATATAGGCCTCATACATACAATAACATGGGTCATTACCATGGTTCCTGTTAGCTACCTATACCAATAGGTTTCATTTTTCATGATTGGCAGGGGAAGTGCTAATATGATCTACTTTGGTGATGCAAAGATCTCATATTTTTGTGGAAAACACATATCTACAGTTGGTTGATGCTGTCCTACTTCTGAATGGGTGATCCAACAGTCTGAGCTGGGTCATGCCATATTTCAATTTTTGTTGTAGACTAGAGAAAGAAATCTGTCCAAACTGTTCAATCTTGGCAGATAAGTAGTTAGGTAGAGAATGAAGGTTCCCAACTGTTTAATCTGGGGCCTTGGAAGTAATAAGGCTAGTCTTAGATAGAAAATCAAAAGGAAATGCAAAAGGAAAAGAAAAAGGCACATGAGGGTTTGCAAGTCTAAGTGCACCCTCCTTGAAGTAACAAAAAATGCTAGGCAATAGAATGGGTAGGTAGATGGGGTTGCAGAAGCATGATTTCTTTCATATCAGTGGCCTAAGCAAAGGAAACACATGTTGGCCAGTGCAGATCCTCCTATTCAGTAGTTTTGTAGTAGCAAAATGAAGCATGTCTAACATCCCAATCATCCCCCATCAAACTCTTTGCTAACATCCCAATACCACCTTTGTTCATGAGAGAAAACAAACTCATTGATTGATCCTTGTAGCATAAAGAGCCACATTTCTTGTGTAAAAATATTTTCACTTTGATCTACTCTCCTAACTAAGTTTGTTCCCTAACAACTTAGTCTTTGCCTCCTCTCTTCCACATTCCCCTCCAATACTAACTACTAACTCTATCTACACTTAACTCCCTATGTTCCCCTTTCCCTATTACTATATCACTATTGTGTATAAAAAACCCAAAATATGTATATATCCCTCCCCTTTAGCATTATAGCCATATGTTCAAATATTGGAAAACCATGCGGAAACAAAGTCTTGTTGTAGATGGTCTGTTTAAAGTCAGGGATTAAACTAACCCCTGGTTGGTTTAATAACCTACACTATACCCTTATCCCCTTACAACCCCTTCGCAATGCTTTACTCGCACTATTTGCAAAAACCTTGTTAAAACCCACTTTTGCCACTTATCCAAAGTTTTTGTTACGATGTGCATTTCACAAAAAACAAAAGAAATCATTAAAATAATACCGCCGGGTCCCGCCGTATTGTCCTATCACCTTTGCGCCCCGTCACCTGTCGGATCTGGGCTTTCCCATCCGACGGCCCACATTGATATCGGACCGCCCTCGATGGCGATACGTTACCTCCCGAAAAGTGTTAGACCATGACGTCAGAGCAGTGCCACGCGTCATCCCTACGTTGTATCGAGAGGCCGCCTGCCAAAACCGCTCCCGTACTATAAGCGGTCCGATGGAACCACTTACCACTTTTGTTTACTGCTGCCCACATCATGCCCACGTCATGCCACGTCGACCTCGCATCAGTGCATGGCCCGCCATTGCTCCACGTTGTCCGCCACCTCATCAGTCCCCGTGGACCACTCACAAGCCGCCATGTCACCTTTCCGTACCCGACCCCACCCGATGACGTCATCCAAAAAACGCGCCAGAAGCCCAAAATTTCCAATATTTTCGCCAACAATCGCGTTTTTTCTCATTTTTTCACCAAAAGACTATTGTGCTCCTGCATGAAATATAACGACGTTCTCGCCGCCAACCTGAAAAAATTGATTTTAGAGACCGTGGGCGCCCTCAATTCACCTGCATTGCCACCATTGCCCGAGTTTACCAGGTATTTATCAAAGCTTCCCCTCCGCGCCTGGTTTTTCCCATAGTTCTCTGAGCAAATTAAGAAAAGGAAAAAACACTGTAAGTTCAGCAAATCTTCAGGAACCACTGGTCTTTCTCCACACTGTAAACTCAATTTTACTTGCAGAAGTCCCCATTGTGTCCAGTCTCCACAAGTTTACAGTCTGTTTGCGCATTCGCAAACTAAAACCTTTTGCTACACAAGTCCACCGGGAAAACAGCTCTTAAGTCCTAGCATTTGCTCATTAAACCTTTTTCAGGAGCATTTCAACTTGTTTTCACGATAATTCACCCTGTTTCCTCTGTAAATTGCCCTGCTACTGCAAAATTCATTGCTCTGTATCGCTGTGCCCAGAAAAACAAGGTCAAATATAATTCAAAGTACCAAAACCATGGAAACACCAGTGGCATTGAATGTAACACCTCTAAATGCCCCACAAAGAGAGCTAGAGTGGCTGCCCTTGGTTGACAGAGACTACCAAATGGCAGAGGGAATCCCAGACTACAGCAAATACCACATTCATGTACTCAATGACCTTAAAGCCAAGCATCTCAGTGGAAATGATATCCTAGGAATTTGGGACTCCAATTTGCCCATTTTCAATCTCCCTCAAGTCAATATCCTCCCAGACTTGATACATAGATGCAGTGCCAACTATGACCCATGTCAGAGAGCTGTCCTCAATTCCTCAGGCTCAGTTTTGTTCCATGTCACCCCTGAGGCCATAAATGAAATGCTGCACTTTCATACTAGAAAACCATTGACTCCTCTCTCCATGATGGACTTGCTAAAGAAAGGAGGCAAGCTGTCTACTGCCCAAATTTTAAAGATCAATCAATTATTCATTCAATCAGGCTCTGAAACTGTGAGGACTTCTCCCATAGGAAATGTATATTTCAATGAGTTGGGCAGGATGCTTGTGGATATGATTAGTTATGTCCTGGGTTACAGGTCATCTGAGGATGCTGATGAAACCATTCTGGCAATGTTGTCCATCTTCTCCCCTGGAAAGCCTCCTGCTGTTCACTATGATTATGCTGCCTACATTGCCAATAAGATTCAAGAGAAATTGATGAATCTAGAGAGGGAAAGGATATTCAGATACACTTGTTACATCTATCACTTGTTCCTAGTCTATCAGCCTGATAGCTTCCCTATTACTCTCAAGAAACTTGATGCCCAAGGGAACCAAAGGTCTGTAGTATTTTGGTCTTCAGTTTTCCATCACATATCTTTTTCACCATATAACTATTGTGAATTCATAGACCTGTTCATCCATCCAGCCATGTCCTTGCTGTTGAGTGCCCCTCCTCCAAGATTAATAGATGAGATGCAAAGGATCCTCCAGCTCTCAAAGGCCTACAACATTGGGGATTGGTACTTTTACCAACACCATACAGTAATCAGAATATATGGCTGTGAGTTAGCCCCATATAGGCTACCAAGATATGTCCCTATGAGACTCTTTTCCTTAGAGTATTTCAGACAGTTTGGAAATGCAGAAATGGTCCATTTCCACAGAAAAAACAAGAAGGTACAATTAAAAGTCAGAAATCAGCTAGGACCATTCATATATAATAAAAGAGAAGAGGCATGGCAAGAAGCAGATGAGATCCTACAACGTCTCGGGTTGCAAACTAGTTTCCGCTGGATACCCTATGATCCCAATCATTTCATTAGCCTTAGAAGGGTCAAGTATAAGTTGGCTAGCTATGATCATGTCAAGCTACCTCATATTGAAAAATATGCAAATCTGTTAAGATGGAAAGATGGCACATTAGAAGAGGCAAGTACTAAAGAGGAAATACTACAAAAAGAAGCAAAGAATCTTGAGAAGGAAGCTGACTTGGAAAATTGTGGGCAGGTTTCCTCTTCTTATCAAATTCAACTTGGAGCAGCTGCCTCATCCTCTACAGCCCCCCAGCAGGTAGCTCAAACTACTCCTCAGACAACCAGCACAGGTAAAGGAAAAGAGATGGAACAGGAGCAGCCACCCCCAACAGCAGAACTACAGAAAGAGCAGCCCAAACAGCAAGAGGAAATGGATGAGGCCCCAATATCTACAGAGCAGCAGGCTCAAGAAAGTGTGCCTCCAAGGCAGGAAACAGTAGTGGATGCCTCGGTGCTCCAGACTCCATTAAATGAAGAGAGAACCAGGAAGAGGGATAGAGAGCAGGAAACTCCCCTCACTACATCAACAAGTCAACAAGGGGAGAAAAGGCAAAGATTAAATCCTCTTTCTGAAGAAGAGATGCCTATTGGGCCATCCATGGGTATGGGTCCCCCTAGCATGGAAGCATCTGCCAGTTCCTTCCAACAGGAACAAGAAAGAACACTTGGAGGAGAGGTCAGCTCCTCAAGCCAGCAAAGGAGGGCAGAATCCAGTATAAAGCAGCGATTAATTGACATCAAGAAGAGGAATGAGCCAGTTAGACTCCAGCTATACAATCATCTACTCAAAATGGCTCCCACAAACCAGCAGAGGCTTATGTCAGCATATGACATAACAGAGGGGAAGATGACTATGAGTCATTTCATGCCTACTATGCTGCAGACACAGTCAACTGCAGATTACATAAGAACCAACCTTGAGGTGTTTGCAAAAGACATCCACCCAATGGACCAGATAGAGCTTCATAAGCAAACGGGTGAGATGGTCTATTCCACTCTTGCAGAAAAAACCTTTCTTGCACACAAATTGCAAAATAGTCTCCATAATACCACTGCCCAACTTGAATTGGAGAAGGCATCCTCTCAAGCCAAAGACAACAGGATTAGGTCTTTGGAAGATATCATCATAGAGCTTGGGCATGACCCAAGTGATCCCAAAGATGTGCAGGCATTACTAAAGGAAAAAGAGGCAGATATAGCAGCTTTGAGGAAGATGGTAAAAATTCCAGCAACCCTTCACCCTCAAATAGAAGATGTTGCTCAGCAGAGGAAGGACCAAGATGTAGCAGCCATGCTGCTAACACTACACAAACAGTTGGTAAAAACAGAAGGGAAGTTGGTAGAAACAGAGGCTGCATTACAGGCAGCCCTGAAGCAGAAAGAAGGAGGCCAGACATCTCATCCCCCTCAGCCACTGATCAACCTTGAGGAACCTCCTCAAATTATCAGTCCTCCCACAGGACAAACAGCTGGGACAGGCCCATCAACATCAGCACCAGCAACAACATCAGAACAGGCACCGAGCCTTGATATGCAGAAAATGATGAAGGAGATTCAAGTTCTAGTGGCCCAGATGGCAGAACTAAATGAAGCCAAGGAAAAATTGGCTTCTCTTAATGAAAAATATGACAAATCAAAGCAAACTGTAGCTGAAAAAACTAGAGAGGTGAAGGCTCTTGAGAAAAGGATAAAAGAACTGGAGAAAGAGCTCTCTCTTGACAAAGTGGTGGCTGAAATCAAGAAAGTCCTGTGGGCCAATATTGGTCAATCCATAACAGATCAATGGCAATATATAGAAACCATTCATGAGCACATGGACCTCATAGGCAGGGCTCACAAGGAAAGTCAGAGAGCAAGGGCATCTCTAGGCAATATGCCTGAGATAGCCAATCGGATGATCAATGTCCTGGACAACCGCACAGGACCTCAGCTGGCAACAATAGGAATCCCCAACAAAACTGACACCATCTTACTGGTGAAAAGGGTGCTCACGTTAAGAAGTCTTGTGCAAACATTGGATAGAAGATGTCAGGAAATGCAGACAGAGGTGAACAAGTTCATAAAGAAATTCATAGCATTACATAACAGAGGCCTTCCCAGCTTACTGAACAGTGCAGGAAGGCTACTATCCCATGAAAACTATGCCAAAAGGGTAAATACATTTGCCACCAATCAGATCACTGCAGGATCAAGTACCCCAGAGGAAACAGGGCCTGCATCTGGCCAGAGTCTCTATGACAGAATAGAAAATTTGTTTTTTATCATGAATGAGATCAGACATCTGTTTGAAGTGCCTCCTAATTACTACAAATATACTGAGGCAGATGAAACCTTAGGCACAATTTTGAGACATCAGTTGCCTACTCAGGAATGGTGGACAAGCATGATACAGACATTGCTGTGAGCAAACAGATTCTTCACCAAATGTCTGTACATCAGATTATAACTCATCATGTTCAGAAAATTGATACATTCTTTATGACTGGAGAAGAGTGGACAGAGCCAACTCAGCAGACAAATTTGGCCACCAAGGCAACACCAATAGATGTAGATGACAGGGCTGAGAAAGCTACAACACGACAAAGCATTAAAGGTGTATTATTCAGAATCAATGCAAAGCATCCTGTAGAGCCAATTGCCCTCAAAGTCAAGAACTTTTGACAAACAGCAAACAGTTGTTATGTATTCATTAAAGTAGCTTTTAATTTTGTAAAAATATCTCTGAAAGTTGGTAGACGCAGTTATTGAGCAAATGACTCAGCGTCCAGATATTTTGTAAAACCGATTATATATATATCCCCTCGCATAAGCTTGCTGGGGTTGTTGATTTTCTCTTCTGGAGAACTTATGCTGTAAATTTCAGACTTTTAATACAGGGAGTTGATGGAATTTCTAAAGTTCTGAGTTGTTTTGATGTGCTGTGGTGTGATTGCTTACTGCTACAACATTCCTGCATATTTCATGGCACATTAAGTTTCCTGAACCTTCTTTTTATGTATTTCATTCTATCATAATCCGCTCATGCTCTATATTTCACAGTTTAATAGCACAGAAAAAGAATAGTTTCAGGATTTGTTCATTAAACACCCTGAACTCAATCTATGCTGTTATGAATGTTTTCTTCAGTATTAGCTATGAAAGTGTAATTCTTAGTTGCTTCACCTTCATACTAAAACTTTCACAGTGAGTATTATTCAGGAATTCAAAGCTGTTCTTGAGTGATATATCCTTTTCCCACACCACCAGCTTAGTGAAAGAATCTTAGTTGCCTCTCACTAGCTAGACATATTTCATCTTTCACAAATTTTAAGTTTGTTTCATGGTATATCAATCTGGCCTTACAGTTTTAGCAATCTTACTCAATATCTCAAACAACCCATAATCACAGACTCCATTGCCCAATGGACTGAACCTTCTGAAGATCTCATCTCAGCTACTGGAAGACATCATTCAACCAAAACTTTAAACAAAACTCTCACCTCACAGCTAGCCTAAAGTCTTCAAAAACAAAGTTAAAACTAAAAGAGAGAGCCCTCTCTGATTACAGGTAGGCTAGAACCTGTAATCCAAAGCTTGGTTAGTGGTTACCCCGGCCGTATTCCCTCAGGAGTCAAAGGGAAAAACCTGGGTGTTAACATAAATGGTGACTCCGCTGGGGACCTGAATGAACTGCATAACCCCCTGTCTGATTCTTAATACTGCAGATAAAGCCTGAGTGACAGCCAGACAGCCTTGGAAACTGCCTCTGCTTTGCATTTGCAGGAGTATATAAAAGCTGCCTCAGTCAATCTTTATTCAGTCTTAAGTTCCATACAGTTGTGCCATACCTGATCAGTCCTTGTCAAATATCACTATCTCTCAGAAAATTCTCCTATAGAAAATCGCAGAAACTGGCTCCTAAGAAGAAAACTCGCTATACAAGATCTAACCCAGATCCTGATCCATCACCTGAGTTCCAAAATCCAAACTTGATTTCAAGAATCCTTAAGAGACACAAATCAGAAGGGACTTTATCAGATTCAAGTTCTGAAGCATGATTTCAAACTGATATTCCAACCCCTGTTAAGGTTTCTCTACATCCTCATACCACTGTTCCACAACCTCCAAGTTCTTCATCTACCTCACAAGGTGTCCTTTCAACCACTCCATCAACTACACATACCCTTCTCATTCCCTTTCCTCCCCTTCTCCCATTCGTTCCTGTTATCCCTGTTGTCCCACCAAACATGGCAAATAGATATGCTCCACTGCAGTTACCTGCCAACCCAGGGCCTATGCCTCAAGATTACCAAAGCAAGATTTCATATTTTGATAGTACTGGCTCTTATCCAGCCCTTTAACATACTAAGAAAATGCAGGACTATTTTGAGAATTATGAGATAGATGATGATGGGGTTAGGATGAAAATTTTTGTGCAAAGCCTAACAAGAGATGTAAGATCATGGTTTAGGTCACTCCCAGCAAACTCCATAGCTGACCCTGAAGCCCTGTATCAAAAATTTATCAACAGATGGGAGAAGAAAAAGGACCCACTTCATATTTTATCTGAATACAATACTATCAAAAGAGGTCCCCAAGAAACTGTCTTGGATTATTGTGCTCGGTTCAACAATGTCTACAATGCTATTCCCCAAAATCTCAGACCCCCACCTGATCTAGCTCTATATACCTTTCCTGATGGGTTTGATTCAGATATGGCATACCAATTAAGAGAAAGAGCTCCCCGAACTTTAGCTGAGATGCAAGACATAGCAGTTAGTGTAGAAGCCAACCTGATAGCTAAGAGGAATAGGACCAGAACTGAAAGAAAGACTACCTTCAAAGAAGAGGCTTCAGGCTGGGATCAAAAATTAGCTGCAATAATCACTAGTATGCATAGATTAGGTGACAGAGTAGAATCAGTTGAGAGGAAGTCATCATGGGAAGCACCATAGAATAATCCTATCAGGAATCCCAATTTTAGAAGAAATAAAAATCCCAATGTTGGCAAGGCCAACCCTGAACCAGAGATAAGGCCTCTGTTCCAAGAAAATTATGCTGAAGCATCTACTTTTAGTGAGCAGATAGATGATACCCACATCAATTTGATGGGCCTGAACGATGATCAGCAAGTTTTTTTGAGTCAAGAAGATCATGAAGATGAAGACATAAGTCAGGTCCAAACTAGATCAGGTGAATCATTTGATTTCAAACAAGGCTATGACACAGCTGTTTTTGAAGTTCATAAACAATACAAATTGAGAAGCAGAACTATAAATGTGCCACAGCCTGAGAAAACAAAGGATGGCCTGCAGCCTAAGAAAGCTATTGTCACAGAGCCTATTAACAAAACTGATTCAATTGCAGATGAAGTAACAGTTGAAGAGGTAACCGAACCATTTCCCTTAAATCAAGAAACAAAGTTTACACCTCCTTTACAGCACAATCCAAGTAACACTTTTCAAAAGGTGAGCAAAAAGGACAAACCTCAAGATCAGATTGAAAATCAAGAAGAAGCCTCTAAAAACTCAATTGAGAAAGAAAAGGTTGTTAACCAGAACACCAAGATCCAATCTGAAAAACCTTTTGACTTAGAAGCTGAAATTGGCAAATTAAAGATAGCCATTCCTCTTTCAGAGCTAGCCAAGCATAACATTTACAAACAACAAATCAAGAAGTCCCTTCAACTGACCCACAACAAAGATGATGTCAATGTGTTGGATGATACCCCAGAACTACTTTTCGGTCCAGAGGTTGATGGAAAGACAGTAGCCACTGGAATCTTAACTTTTTATGTCAACTTGCATGTTCATGATAAGATATTACACAATGCAATGTTTGATTCAGACGCTTCTCATAACCTTATGCCTAAGTCAGTAATGGAGAGATTGAATCTAGACATCACAATACCATATAAGGACCTATTTTCATTTGACTCCAGCCAAGTTAAGTGTTTAGGCCTGATAAAAGATCTATGTGTGTCCCTTGTCCAGTACCCAAATAAAACAATCTTAATGGATGTTGTAGTTGCTGATATCCCACCCAAATATGGAATGCTGTTATCAAGATCATGAGGAGCCAAACTCCAAGGTTCCCTACAATTGGACATGTCATATGCCACTATCTCTGTCTTTGGGCAGCCAAAGAGGCGATACAGAGAATCACTCATGAAATACATGGTGAGCAGTGAAGAAAAACCTCAAAATTTCCCTATTTATGCAGTCCATTCTGATATGGATTCTTTCATTCTGTTCAATGATGATATAAGTCCAATGAGTGATAACAAATCTGTCATACTTGAACAAAATATGCATGTGAGTGAGCAATCAAGTTCACAAGAAATCAAGGTTGTGCAATCAAGTGATGAAACTGTTCTAGAAGACAAACCAGGTGAAAGACAAGAACTCCAACTTATAATCCCAAGTCATAGAGAAGATGTTGAAAATCCCCTAAATCAAGAGATCCTATGGTTTCTTGAGTTTGATGGATCAGTCAACAAATTAGGGGCAGGAGCCGGAGTGTGGATTCATAACAAACAAAGCAATCATGCACAAGGTCGAGCCTATAGGCTTAATTTCAGATGTACTAATAATATGGCAGAGTATGAAGCTCTGTTGCTAGGCCTAAAACTGGTAAAATTCTTACAAGCCACAAAAGTTTCAATCATGGGAGATTCAGACCTCATTATTCAACAAGTAAAAGGCAATTTTGTCACCAATGACAAAAGACTAAGATCATACAGGTCTGCTACTATTGAAATACTCAAAGCTTTCACTGAATTTCAAATGACCAAAATACCTAGGACCCACAACCTTCATGCACATAGTTTAGCTACATTTTCCAGTACATGCAAATTGCCTTTTGAACCCAACCATTATTTTACAGCTGAGATTAAACACAGACATTCTATCCCAAACAATGTCAAAGATTGGCAAGTGTTTGAGGATGACACACAGATAAATAGTTTCTTGACCTTACAACATGAATTTGCAGGTTTGAACATTGATGTTGATTTTGTGAAAGACACGCAGCCACTAAGTGAAAAGGACCAAACAGGTATATCACCCAAAACAGCAAATCAAATACTTTGTCCAACAACCTTTGACAAGGAAAAATTACAAGAACTTGAACAATTGCATTTTGATGAAATAGTTGGTGCAGAGGCTGAAATCATAGAGCTAAAAGATAATTTTCTACCAACAGGCCTAACTCCATTGGAGGACATTTTTGACTCAAATGATGTTCCTAGAAAGCCAACAATGCAACCCCTTAATGCTGCCATAGAAGAATGCAACATTGGAACTACTGAAAAACCCAAAATAATAAAATTATCTGCATCTTTACCTCCTGACCAGAAGCCCAAATACATTGACCTCTTTAAAGAGTTCCAAGATGTGTTTGCATGGAGTTATGAGGATTTGAAGTCCTATGAAACCTCTGTTATTCAACACACCATCCCTCTCAAGCCTAATCAAAAGACATTCAAGAAAAAATTGAGAAGAATCAATCCTATGCTTCTCCCTTCAATTGAGAAAGAGGTACAAAAAATGTTCAAAGCCAGTATCATAGCACCAATCAGGTTTTCAGACTGGATTTCAAATTTGGTCCCCACAAGAAAGAAGACTGGTGAGATTAGGCTTTGTGTTGATCTAAGGAATTTGAATCAGGTGTCCCTCAAAGACAATTATCCCTTACCTAAAATGGATCACATTCTCCAAAGAGTGGTGGGGGCTTCAAGAATCTCATTACTTGATGGGTTTTCAGGTTTCAATCAGATCCTAGTCCACCCTGATGATCAAGATAAAACAGTGTTCACAACCCCATGGGGGACTTTCAAGTATGTCAAAATGCCTTTCGGGTTAAAAAATGCAGGAGCTACATTTCAGAGAGCAATGGATATTTCTTTTGCTAAAGAGATTCATGATTTCCTTGTTATTTACTTAGATGACCTCACACCTTTCTCAAAATCTGACCAAGAACATCTGAAACACTTGAGACAAATATTCATAACATGTAGGAAATATGGAATTTCCTTAAATCCTAAGAAGTCTCTATTTGGTTTGGAAGAAGGTAAGCTATTGGGTCATATCATTTCAGAGGAGGGCATTAGAATTGACCCAGACAGAATACAGGCCATCTTGCAAATGCCCCATCCAAGAAATATAAAAGAATTGCAAGCCTTTTTGGGAAAGATCAACTTTCTAAGGAGATTTATCCCAAACTTAGCAGAATTGATCAGATTACTAAACAACATGCTAAAGAAGGATTCAAAAGTGAAGTGGACAGTAGAAGCAAATCAAGCTTTTGAAGGTATTAAATTGGCCTTTACCCAAACCCCAGTCTTAACAAATCCTCAATTTGATAGAGAATTTATCATCTTCTCTTTTGCCTCCCAGCATACCATTGCTGCTGTCTTATTGCAGAAAGATGATCAAGGGAATGAAAAACCTATTGCTTTCTTTAGTAGAGCTCTTAGAGATGCACCTCTGAAATATCAGATCATGGAAAAGCAAGCTTATGCTTTGGTCAAAGCCATCAAAGACTTTAGGGTCTACATCCTGTACTCCCATGTTATTTCTTATGTGCCAAATCCCATTGTGAAAGACATACTGACTCAAGAAAACTTAGAAGGCAGAAGAGGAAAATGGATTGCTAACATTTTAGAATTTGACATTGAAATCAGACCTACAAAACTGATAAAAGGGCAAGGTTTGGCTAAATTGATGTCTGAAGCAAACTTCCAAGCCTTGGATATTAACCAACTGGACAATGAATCGGAGTTGGCGACTCCAAAGATCAATGCAGCCTTTGAACAATCCCCGTGGTATTCTGATATCTATTATATATTGCAAAACATGTGTGCTCCCCCAGGATTGTCCAGAACCAAATCTAGATTTTTAAAAATGAAAGCTTCAAGATTCTGTGTTATAGATGGTAATTTACTATGGAAAAATCATGAAGGCATATTGCTGAACTGTTTGAATATGGATGAAACAAGCAATTTTATCAAAGAATTTCATGCAGGTGATTGTGGTGGACATTTGTACTGGAAGTCCACTGTGGATAAGATATTAAGGGCATGTTACTATTGGCCCACTCTCTTCTCTGATGTTAAAATTTTTACTACTTCATGTCACAAGTGTCAAGTGTTTGAGGGAAAAAGAAAGCTACTACCACTTCCCTTAAAGCCTATTGCAACAGAAAGGCCCTTTCAGCAATGGGGCTTGGATTTTATTGGGGAAATTCATCCTTCATCTTCAGGCCAACATAGATGGATTCTAATAGCCACAGATTAATTTACTAAATGGATTGAGGTTGTTCCATGCAGACAAGCAAATGATTCTACTATCATTCAGTTTCTTGAGACTAATATTCTTTCCAGATTTGGTTGTCCTGACAAGATTATAACAGACAATGCTGCTGCTTTTAGATCCAAGAAAATGGTAAACTTTTGCCACAAATTCCACATTACTTTGGGCCATTCCACTACATACTATCCTCAAGGCAATGGCTCAGCTGAATCATATAACAAAAGTCTTATCAACATCATTAAGAATATACTAGAAGAGAATAAGAAAAATTGGCCCAAGAAGCTTGTAAATGCCTTGTGGGCAGACAGGCTAACAACCAAGAGGTCTATTGGGGTCAGCCCATATGAGTTGGTTTATGGATTGGAAGCCAAATTCCCTTCATTATTAGGGGTCCCTGTCATGAAGCTACTTCAAGAAAGTCAAGATGAACCAAATGACATGCAAAGAAGAATAAACCAGATAATATGTTTGCAGCAAACCAGAGATCAAGTGTATAACAGAGTCCAAGTCCTACAAGAGAAGCTGAAGAAAGCCTTTGATAGAAGAACTAAGGCTGAATATTTCTTCATTGGAGATAAAGTTCTTAAATGGGATTCAAGAAGAGAAGACAAGGGAAAGCATGGCAAATTTGACTCCCTTTGGAGGGGACCCTTTGTAATTCAAACAGTACAAGGAAATAACACTTATTTTTTGAAGAATTTGGATGGCACTGAAGCTGAAGAGGGCCCTGTGAATGGCCGTATGTTAAAACATTATTTTGACTACTTTCCATGTATATAGTATGGCTCTGCCCTATACATTATCAGTAGTATATAGTATTTTCTTTCAGCATATAGATAGTTCAGCTTCAGAAGTTTTGTAGATAAGCAGGAAAACACTTTTATTCCAGAAGTTCCACAATGGTGACAGATTCCAGTTTTGAAGTCCAAAGAGAAATCTTTCAATTTTTGAGAAGAAGTCAAGGGCCAAGGCATTCTGACCTGCTGTTCTTGGTCTTTCAAGTAGAAAAGCCATCCCCAAGTGGAGCCACTGTTAGCTACCTATACCAATAGGTTTCATTTTTCATGATTGGCAGGGGAAGTGCTAATATGATCTAGTTTGGTGATGCAAAGATCTCATGTTTTTGTGGAAAACACATACCTATAGTTGGTTGATGCTGTCCTACTTCTGAATGGGTGATCCAACAGTCTAAGCTGGGTCATGCCATATTTCAATTTTTGTTGTTGACTAGAGAAAGAAATCTGTCCAAACTGTTCAATCTTGGCAGATAAGTAGTTAGGTAGAGAATGAAGGTTCCCAACTGTTTAATCTGGGGCCTTGGAAGTAATAAGGCTAGTCTTAGATAGAAAATCAAAAGGAAATGCCAAAGGAAAAGAAAAAGGCACATGAGGGTTTGCAAGTCTAAGTGCACCCTCCTTGAAGTAACAAAAAATGCTAGGCAATAGAATGGGTAGGTAGATGGGGTTGCAGAAGCATGATTTCTTTCATATCAATGGCCTAAGCAAAGGAAACACATGGTGGCCAGTGCAGATCCTCCTATTCAACAGTTTTGTAGCAGCAAAATGAAGCATGTCTAACATCCCAATCATCCCCCATCAAACTCTTTGCTAACATCCCAATACCACCTTTGTTCATGAGAGAAAACAAACTCATTGATTGATCCTTGTAGCATAAAGAGCCACATTTCTTGTGTAAAAATATTTTCCCTTTGATCTACTCTCCTAACTAAGTTTGTTCCCTAACAACTTAGTCTTTGCCTCCTCTCTTCCACATTCCCCTCCAATACTAACTACTAACTCTATCTACACTTAACTCCCTATGTTCCCCTTTCCCTATTACTATATCACTATTGTGTATAAAAAACCCAAAATATGTATATATCCCTCCCCTTTAGCATTATAGCCATATGTTCAAATATTGGAAAACCATGCGGAAACAAAGTCTTGTTGTAGATGGTCTATTTAAAGTCAGGGATTAAACTAACCCCTGGTTGGTTTAATAACCTAAACTATACCCTTGTCCCCTTACAACCCCTTTGCAATGCTTTACCCGCACTATTTGCAAAAACCTTGTTAAAACCCACTTTTGCCGCTTATCCAAAGTTTTTGTTACGATGCGCATTTCACAAAAAACAAAAGAAATCATTAAAATAATACCGTCGGGTCCCGCCGTATTGTCCTATCACCTTTGCGCCCCGTCAACCGTCAGATCCGGGCTTTCCCATCCGATGGCCCACATTGATATCGGACCGCCCCCGATGGCGGTACGTTACCTCCCGAAAAGTGTCAGACCATGATGTCAGGGCAGTGCCACGTGTCATCCCTGAATTGTATCGGGAGGCCGCCTGCCAAAACCGCTCCCGTACTATAAGCGGTCTGATGGAACCACTTACCGCTTTTGTTTACCGCCTGCCCACGTCATGCCCACGTCATGCCACGTCAACCCTGCATCAGCGCCTGGCCCGCCATTGCTCCACGCTGTCCGCCACCTCATCAGTCCCCGTGGACCACTCACAGGCCGCCACGTCACCTTTCCGTACCCGACCCCACCCAATGACGTCATGCTGGCGTCATCCAAAAAACACGCCAAAAGCCCAAAATTTCCAATATTTTCGCCAAAAATCTCGTTTTTTCTCATTTGTTCACCAAAAGACTATTGCGCTCCTGCATGAAATATAACGACGTTCTCACTGCCAACCTGCAAAAATTGATTTTAGAGACCGTGGGCGCCCTCAATTCGCCTGCATTGCCACCATTGCCCGAGTTTACCAGGTATTTATCAAAGCTTCCCCTCCGCGCCTGGTTTTTCCCATAGTTCTCTGAGCAAATTAAGAAAAGGAAAAAATACTGTAAGTTCAGCAAATCTTCAGGAACCACTGGTCTTTCTCCACACTGTAAACTCAATTTTACTTGCAGAAGTCCCCATTGTGTCCAATCTCCACAAGTTTACAGTCTGTTTGCGCATTCGCAAACTAAAACCTTTGCTACACAAGTCCACCGGGAAAACAACTCTTAAGTCCCAGCATTTGCTCATTAAACCTTTTTCAGGAGCATTTCAACTTGTTTTCACCATAATTCACCCTGTTTCCTCTGTAAATTGCCCTGCTACTGCAAAATTCATTGCTTTGTATCGCTGTGCCCAGAAAAACAAGGTCAAATATAATTCAAAGTACCAAAACCATGGAAACACCAGTGGCATTGAATGTAACACCTCTAAATGCCCCACAAAGAGAGCTAGAGTGGCTGCCCTTGGCTGACAGAGACTACCAAATGGCAGAGAGAATCCCAGACTACAACAAATACCACATTCATGTACTCGATGACCTTAAAGCCAAGCATCTCAGTGGAAATGATATCCTAGGGATTTGGGACTCCAATTTGCCCATTTTCAATCTCCCTCAAGTCAATATCCTCCCAGACTTGATACATAGATGCAGTGCCAACTATGACCAGGGAAAATTTTAAAAACCCCCTAAATTTATAAATATAATAAATGGGCGAATCTCCATGGTATATAGGAAAAATGGAAGGCGATTTTATCAATAATATAATATGTATATATAATTTTTTGGTGAATATCTCACTAGGCATGGCGAATATTTTACTCAATTATAAAATCTTGTAAGATCTTGGCGAGTCTTTCACTAAATAATAAAACTTTGTAAAGTCCTAGTGAATCTTAGCATAGGCTACATGCTGGTTTAATTCCCCATTTAAATAGGCTACATTTGAGGTGAATACCATGGGTCAATACCATATGCCATTTTGGTGAATACCATGGGTCAATACCATGTGCCATTTTTATTTTTATTAATTCTAATATTAGGGTTAATAATGGTTTTTTGCATGGTATTAATAACAATCTAGTCCATGGTATTTGTCCCATAGTATTTTTGCCATAGGTTTCACCTAAATATAACCCATTTTTTGAGTGTTTGTAAATATAAGGTGACTTATGGAGTAAATATAAAAAAATGTTTTATTTGTTTACCATACCTCTCGTTTATTTATATTTTTATTAATTTACCATACCTCTTTTACAAATATGGTATTTGGCCCATAGGATTCACTTAAATAAAACCTCTTTCTTGAGCCTTCATAAATAGAAACGAGGGTTATGGACTAAATATAAAAAGAGGTTTTATTTATTTACGATACGTCTAGTTTATTTATATTTTTATTTATTTACCATACCTTTTGAGTAAGTATAAAAAGATGTTTTATTTATTTCCCATACCTCCACTTTACTTATATTTTTATTTGTTTACACCCTTACATGTATATAAGGTGACTTATGGAGTAAATATAAAAAATGTTTTATTTATTTACCATACCTCTCATTTATTTATATTTTTATTAATTTACCATACCTCTTTTACAAATATGGTATTTGGCCCATATGATTCACTTAAATAAAACCTATTCTTGAAAATGGGCGAATGGATTCACTTAAATAAAACCTATTCTTGAAAATGGGCGAATGGAAGGTTGTAAGTCCTAATTTCAAGGGCTAAATTTACCTTTTTTACCCTCTCCCTTAAAATAAGGTGGGCTATTTGAGGTGATTTGTAAAAATGTACTATGATACAAAATATTCGCCCACTAAAAATTTAAAACCCCTTAATTTCGCCAAAGGGCGAACATTCGCCCCTAAAATTATCCTTGACTATGACCCATGTCAGAGAGCTGTCCTCAATTCCTCAGGCTCAGTTTTGTTCCATGTCACCCCTGAGGCCATAAATGAAATGCTGCACTTTCATACCAGAAAACCATTGACTCCTCTCTCCATGATGGACTTGCTAAAGAAAGGAGGCAAGTTGTCTAGTGCCCAAATTTTAAAGATCAATCAATTATTCATTCAACCAGGCAATGAAACTGTGAGGACTCCTCCCATAGGAAATGTATATTTCAATGAGTTGGGCAGGATGCTTGTGGATATGATTAGTTATGTCCTGGGTTACAGGTCATCTGAGGATGCTGAAACCATTCTGGAAATGTTGTCCATCTTCTCCCCTGGAAAGCCTCCTGTTGTTCACTATGATTATGCTACCTACATTGCCAATAAGATTCATGAGAAATTGATGAATCTAGAGAGGGAAAGGATATTCAGATACACTTCTTACATCTATCACTTGTTCCTATTCTATCAGCCTGATATCTTCCCTATTACTCTCAAGAAACTTGATGCCCAAGGGAACCAAAGGTCTGTAGTATTTTGGTCTTCAGTTTTCCATCACATATCTTTTTAACCATATAACTACTGTGAATTCATAGACCTGTTCATCCATCTAGCCATGTCCTTGTTGTTGAGTTCCCCTCCTCCAAGATTAACAGATGAGATGCAAAGGATCCTCCAGCTCTCAAAGGCCTACAACATTGGGGATTGGTACTTTTACCAACACCATACAGTAATCAGAATATATGGTTGTGAGTTAGCCCCATATAGGCTTCCAAGATATGTCCCTATGAGACTCTTTGCCTTAGAGTATTTCAGTCAGTTTGGAAATGCAGACATGGTCCATTTCCACAGCAAAAACAAGAAGTTACAATTAAAAGTCAGAAATCAGCTAGGACCATTCATATATAATAAAAGAGAAGAGGCATGGCAAGAAGCAGATAAGATCCTACAATGCCTCGGGTTGCAAACTAGTTTCCTCTAGATACCCTATGATCCCAATCATTTCATTAGCCTTAGAAGGGTCAAGTATAAGTTGGCTAGCTATGATCATGTCAGGCTGCCTCATATTGAAAAATATGCAAATCTGTTAAGATGGAAAGAGGGCACATTAGAAGAGGCAAGTACTAAAGAGGAAATACTACAAAAAGAAGCAAAGAATCTTGAGAAGGAAGCTGACTTGGAAAATTGTGGGCAGGTTTCCTCTTCTTATCAAATTCAACTTAGAGTAGCTGCCTCATCCTCTACAGCCCCCCAGCAGGCAGCTCAAACTACTCCTCAGACAGCCAGCACAGGTAAAGGAAAAGAGATGGAACAGGAGCAGCCACCCCCAACAGCAGAACAGCAAAAAGAGCAGCCCAAACAACAAGAGGAAATGGCTGAGGCCCCAATATCTACAGAGCAACAAGCTCAAGAAAGTGTGCCTCCAAGGCAAGAAACAGTAGTGGATGCCTCGGTGCTCCAAACTCCATTAAATGAAGAGAGAACCAGGAAGAGGGATAGAGAGCAGGAAACTCCCCTCACTACATCAACAAGTCAACAAGGGGAGAAAAGGAAAATATTAAATTCTCTTTCTGAAGAAGAGATGCCTATTGGGACATCCATGGGTATGGGCCCCCCTAGCATGGAAGCATCTGCCAGTTCCTTCCAACAGGAACAAGAAAGAACACTTGGAGGAGAGGTCAGCTCCTCAAGCCAGCAAAGGAGGGCAGAATCCAGTATAAAGCAGCAATTCATTGACTTCAAGAAGAGGAATGAGCCAGTTAGACTCCAGCTATACAATCATCTACTCAAAATGGCTCCCACAAACCAGCAGAGGCTTATGTCAGCATATGACATAACAGAGGGGAAGATGACTATGAGTCATTTCATGCCTACTATGCTGCAACCACAGTCAGCTGCAGATAACATAAGAACCAACCTTGAGGTGTTTGCAAAAGACATCCACCCAATGGACCAGATAGAGCTTCATAAGCAAACAGGTGAGATGGTCTATTCCACTCTTGCAGACAAAACCTTTCTTGCACACAAATTGCAAAATAGTCTCCATAATACCACTGCCCAACTTGAATTGGAGAAGGCATCCTCTCAAGCCAAAGACAACAGGATTAGGTCTTTGGAAGATATCATCATAGAGCTTGGGCATGACCCAAGTGATCCCAAAGTTGTGCAGGCATTACTAAAGGAAAAAGAGGCAGATATAGCAGCTTTGAGGAAGATGGTAAAAATTCCAGCAACCCTTCACCCTCAAACAGAAGATGTTGCTCAGCAGAGGAAGGACCAAGATGTAGCAGCCATGCTGCTAACACTACACAAACAGTTGGTACAAACAGAAGGGAAGTTGGTAGAAACAGAGGCTGCATTACAGGCAGCCCTGAAGCAGAAAGAAGGAGGCCAGACATCTCAGCCCCCTCAGCCAGTGATCAACCTTGAGGAACCTCCTCAAATTATCAGTCCTCCCACAGGACAAACAGCTGGGACAGGCCCATCAACATCAGCACCAGCAACAACATCAGAACAGGCACCGAGCCTTGATTTGCAGAAAATGATGAAGGAGATTCAAGTTCTAGAGGCCCAGATGGCAGAACTAAATGAAGCCAAGGAAAAATTGGCTACTCTTAATGAAAAATATGACAAATCAAAGCAAACTGTAGCTGAAAAAACTAGAGAGGTGAAGGCTCTTGAGAAAAGGATAAAAGAACTGGAGAAAGAGCTCTCTCTTGACAAAGTGGTGGCTGAAATCAAGAAAGTCCTGTGGGCCAATATTGGTCAATCCATAACAGATCAATGGCAATATATAGAAACCATTCATGAGCACATGGACCTCATAGGCAGGGCTCACAAGGAAAGTCAGAGAGCAATGGAATCTCTAGGCAATATGCCTGAGATAGCCAATAGGATGATCAATGTCCTGAACGACCGCACAGGCCCTCAGCTGGCAACAATAAGAATCCCCAACAGAACTGACACCATCTTACTGGTGAAAAGGGTGCTCACTTTAAGAAGTCTTGTGCAAACATTGGATAGAAGATGCCAGGAAATGCAGACAGAGGTGAACAAGTTCACAAAGAAATTCACAGCATTACATAACAGAGGCCTTCCCAGCTTACTGAACAGCGCAGGAAGGCTACTATCCCATGAAAACTATGCCAAAAGGGTAAATACATTTTCCACCAATCAGATCACTGCAGGATCAAGTACCCCAGAGGAAACAGGGCCTGCATCTGGCCAGAGTCTCTATGACAGAATAGAAAATTTGTTTTTTATCATGAATGAGATCAGACATCTGTTTGAAGTGCCTCCTAATTACTACAAATATACTGAGGTAGATGAAACCTTAGGCACAATTTTGAGACATCAGTTGCCTACTCAGGAATGGTGGACAAGCATGATACAGACATTGCTGTGAGCAAACAGATTCTTCACCAAATGTTTGTACATCAGATTATAACTCATCATGTTCAGAAAATTGATACATTCTTTATGACTGGAGAAGAGTGGACAGAGCCAACTCAGCAGAAAAATTTGGCCACCAAGGAAACACCGACAGAGGCAGATGACAGGGCTAAGAAAGCCACAACATGACAGAGCATTAAAGGCGTATTATTCAGAATCAATGCAAAGCATCCTGCAGAGCCAGTTGCCCTCAAAGTCAAGAACTTCTGACAAACAACAAACAGCTGTTATGTATTCATTAAAGTAGCTTTTAATTTTGTAAAAATATCTCTGAAAGTTGGTAAACGCAGCTATTGAGCAAATGACTCAGCGTCCAGATATTTTGTAAAACCGATTGTATATATATCCCCTCACATAAGCTTGCTGGGGTTGTTGATTTTCTCTTCTGGAGAACTTATGCTTTAAATTTCAGACTTTTAATACAGGGAGCTGATGGAATTTCTAAAGTTCTGATTTGTTTTGATGTGTTGTGGTGTGATTGCTTACTGCTACAGGATTCTTGCGTATTTCATGGCACATTAAGTTTCCTGAACCTTCTTGTTATGTATTTCATTCTATCATAATCCGCTCATGCTCTATATTTCACAGTTTAATAGCACAGAAAAAGAATAGTTTCAGGATTTGTTCATTAAACACCCTGAAATCAATCTATGTTGTTATGAATGTTTTCTTCAGTATTAGCTATGAAAGTGTAATTCTTAGTTGCTTCACCTTCATACTAAAACTTTCACAGTGAGTATTATTCAGGAATTCAAAGCTATTCCTGAGTGATATATCATTTCCCACACCACCAGCTTAGTGAAAGAATCTTAGTTGCCTCTCACTGGCTAGACATATTTCATCTTTCACAAATTTTAAGTTTGTTTCATGGTATATCAATCTGGCCCTGCAGTTTTAGCAATCTTACTCAATATCTCAAACAACCCATAATCACAGACTCCATTGCCCAATGGACTGAACCTTCTGAAGATCTCATCTCAGCTACTGGAAGACATCATTCAACCAAAACTTTAAACAAAACTCTCACCTCACAGCTAGCCTAAAGTCTTCAAAAACAAAGTTAAAACTAAAAGAGAGAGCCCTCTCTGATTACAGGTAGGCTAGAACCTGTAATCCAAAGCTTAGTTAGTGGTTACCCCGGCCGTATTCCCTCAGGAGTCAAAGGGAACAACTTGGGTGTTAACAGGTCCCTCATACCATCCAACTAATACCATGGGCCCATTACATTATTACTATCTACTTGTGGTCCCTTACATGATATGGGTTAACCACCTTATTTATTACTATGGCCCATCCCATTATTACATTATTACCTTGGGTACCTCCCTTGGTACCCCATATTATCCCCCCTAGGCATATAATATTCCACCCCCCTTAGCATGTTTCGTCCCCGAAACATGGGAAGAACACAAAAAATAAGATCTACTCAAAAGAGTAGTCCACTGGTACGATGCACATGCATCTAGCCATCCAAGAGAAAGATGAACCCTCGATCTCGCTGGTTCCTTGCTCGCTTGAGATGGAAGTTGGCCGTGGCAGCTCTTCTGTGTTGATGTGTAGTAGGTGGATCTTCGCTCCTCTCTATCTGTCCTGTGGGGGTTATTGTCCTTGTTGCTAATTGGTTTCCATCTTGATGGTTGTTGTCTTGCAGGGTGATGTGGCTGATGATATGTTGAAGTTTTAACCCACGGTATCTTTTTCTTCAATTCACCCCTTACTGGAGCCTGACTGTTATCTAGTGCATGTTGTCGTGCCTGCTGTGGTGTCTTATCTTCTAATATTACTTCAACCACTGAACCCTCATCAGATGTGTCAGCACCTGTTACCTTTTCGGCTTCAACCTCTATTTGTGTTTGATTGTCGACGATCAACTGCTCATCATCTGATATGTCAGTCCTTGGAACATCTTCTGTGTCAACCTCTGTGGACTCTATCTGTTTATTGATGGAAATATCGTGTAATATAATTTTCTTCTTTTTATACCAGAGCTTCAGGAATTTCTTCTGCACATTAATATTGATAGTACCAACATATTCCATCCAAGGGTATCCATAGAAATCTTAAAAAAATCACCATGCAACACATACTTATCCATAGAAATCTTCAAATCCTTATACACTAGAACATCCTCATTATCCACTTGTGTGTTTTCAATGTGTTTTGCTGGAATTTGCAATTTTTTTGCCAAGTTGACATTTATGAGATTTTGCTTGCAATTGGGATTTATAGACACAATGATTTTCTCCTTCTGAATCAATCCATGAACCTGCAATAAGGAGATACCAACAGAAAATAACCCTTTAGGTTTCTTGGTTTCCTTCTTTCCTGTAAAAATAAAATCTTTGCTATGCTGTGTGTCTGTCTGTGTGAGCTTATCCACCAGATTAGATTTACGGTCAAAGCGCTCTATAAGAGCTTTTTTGAAGGCGTCCCAAGTCAAGAACCTTCCATAGCCACGTTGATGCCCTTGCCACCATTGCCGTCTTTCATTGTCCAAGTACATGCTCCCCATCATAAGCTGAGTGTCATCATCATAGACGTAATCCAATTTGAAATATTTCTCCATTTGTGCTAGCCATTTGGCTGGATGAGAGCCATCAAATTTATACAAGTCCCTCAATTTCTGATCTAGGCCCGCCATCACAAAAAAATGGGCGAAAATTTGAAATGGTCACAATTCCGTCAATATTGCTCAGAATCCTTATTATGACCTGTTTTTGGAAATGGAACAATCATTCTGCATCTGCCCATGTGATAGAAATCTTGATCCAGACACTTGGAATTTCAGATCTGTGCTGCAACTCTCCCACCATCACCAAAATTTCTGCAAAAAAGAGCTGATTTTAAATCAACGATATCGCACTCATCCGGACTCCGATTCGACTGATTGTTTTTTTGAAATTGAGTGATTTTTCACACAGAATCCAGATATACAATTAGATTTTGCAGATATTGCACCAAGATGTCCAGATCTGTTCCGCAACTTCGCTGCACCGAAAAATTATCTGCAACCCCATTGATTTTTAAATCAGCGATATCTCCTTTATCCGGACTCCGATTCAATTGATTTTTTTTTTAAATTGAGTATATTTTCACACAGAATTCAGATCTACAATTAGATGTTGCAGATCTTGCACCAAGACATCTAGATCTGTGCCGCAACTTTGCTTCCCTGAAAAATTGTCTGCAACCCCACTGATTTTTAAATCAGCAATATATCTCCTTCATCTGGACTCCGATTCAACCGATTTTTTTTTGAAATCAGCTATATTTTCACAAATAATCCATATCTACAATTATATTTAGTAGATCTTGCACCAAAACATACAAATATGATCTGCAAACTTCGCCGCCTCCGAATCCATGCAAAAAATAATTAAAAAAATTTCTCCACTGTTTGCCCAAGAAAGTGCTCCGATACCACTTGTTATAGCTCTGATACCACTTGTTATAGATCTGACGCAGAAATAATATAGATCTGATAAGAAAATATAAGACAATGCAAATAAACCCAAGAATAATATGAAATGATTCTTTATTGATCAAACCCTTAAGGTAGGGTAACACCATACATTCACTCCTTAAGGAAGGAGAACACTCCACAAGCCATATGCCTGTTCATACAATACTCCTTGACACAATTCCTTGACATCTCTCCATGTGGAGTCTCTAGCCTCTATATAGGCCTCATACATACAATACCATGGGTCATTACCATGGTTCCCTCATACCATCCAACTAATACCATGGGCCCATTACATTATTACTAACTACTTGTGGTCCCTTACATGATATGGGTTAACCACCTTATTTATTACTATGGCCCATCCCATTATTACATTATTACCTTGGCTACCTCCCTTGGTGCCCCATATTATCCCCCCTAGGCATATTATCGATTCAATTTCCTTAAGGTCACATAGGAGCTTGAATCCAATCATAGTAGCCTATCATCACATGTTTACCCTAGTTGGCTTGTTACTTGGGTAGATCTGGGAGGAGGATGTTACAAAGTGGTATCAAAGCAGGTTGTGGTCTCTTTGGGTCATCTAATATCATAGAGTGGTATTAGAGAATGTTTCACCAGTCAGACTGGATGGGCGCTGTGTGTTGGTCATGCATTCATGTCGTTGGCACGTGTGTTAATCATTCTTGTGGTCTATATGCTTGTTTCACATGCATGGTATCAGTCATGGTTGTAGTGATGTCACCATATGGACGAGGATGTTGTTGTTATGAAGTATGTTGTCATGAGTGTATGATCAGTTACATGTTGTTCATGCTTACGTATTGTCAGTTTACTTCAGCATGGTTGTTGTTGTTGTCATGCATGAGGTCATGGCATGTGTAGTTGATATGGTCATGCATTGATGATTGGATTCTAGCTAGATTGATGGTTACATGGTCATGTTCTTATGTATTATATGTCTATATGTTGTTATGATTTTTGTTATAATGTATCATGCCGATTTGATGATCTTGTAGATGAGATATCATCCTCGAATTATGCTAAGGTATGTTAGTTTCTTGTGATTTGGTTTAGCTGACATAGTATGCCTTGCAGGAAAGAGATCAAAATGACTAGCAAGATGGTAGAATACAAAGACTTTCCCTATGAACTAGATGAGAAGCGTGGTGTTGGGAACTCTTTTGGTTTGTCAAACATATTGAGAAGCTTGAAGGAAGAAATAAGGAGTTGTAAGGTGGACAATGACATAATCATACAAGCACAAGAGAAACAAGTAGAGGTTATGCTATACTCCTTCAAAGTTTTTTAGAACTACTGCGAAAAGGGTCACTGCGGATTAGCCATGGACAAGAGGAAAAAAATAATGGGGAATATGGAAGTAGGTCTCTTGGTGGTAACATTTTAGATAGATATGACACTATTAGAGATGGCAGGTTGTTGGATACTCCGAATAGGAGAGGTCATGGATATAGGTACTATTCTAGTTCTGATTCTGATAAGCATCATGATCGTCATCGTTATCATCCTTACAGGAGGCATGATAAGAGACACTTCCCATATGAGTTTAAGAAATAAAATCCACCTAATTTTGATGGATACTTGAAGAAACTAGAAGATGCAAAGGCTTGGATACTTGGGATGAAAAATATCACGGAGTTTCATGAGTACACTGAAAACATGAAGGCTAGAATTGCTATCTTCAGTTTGAAAGATAAAGCAGACATTTGGTGGGAATATGTGAAGTGGGCCAAAGACATCAGGACATAAGAATTGATTGGGATTGAGTTCAAGAGGATTTTTAGGAAGAAGTAATTGTTAGAAAGGTACTATGACATTAAGGCCAAAGAATTCTATGAGCTAAAGATGGGATCAATGATAGACGAAGAGTACAAGACTAAGTTTATGGAGCTATTGAGGTATCTACCATATATTAAAGATGAGAAGGATAAAGTTCTGTGATTTTTCAGTGGTTTTCCATTATAATTTAGAGATCCGATTGACTAGGATGAGCCTCTACTACATGAGGAAGTTATTGGGAAAATGAAACATTGCTATGAACATTCAAAGCTTAAGAATGAATATCATCAAGGATGGAAAGGAAAAAACATATGTAAAGGTAAATGGCGTCTGAAAAGAGTAAGGCCTCATAATGAACATGAGAAAGAAAATAGGGCACAACAAAAGAGGTTCAATGTAGCTATACATGGACATGGGTCACAACAACAACATAGAGGTGAGGGTACTGGTCGGTTGGAGTGTTGGACATGTGGTAAGGAGCATCTTAAGAGATATTTTCCACATAATTAGGGTGGTAGGCCTCAAGTATATAGTGTGGAGGAGGCACAAACTGTTGGGGATGTTGGTTAGAGCATTCCTCATATTTATGCAGCATTGGATAGCAAACAGGTAGACCATTAGGCATCTGTCATTGTGATGGACAATAATATTTGTGATCAATTTATTTCTATTTTGATTGACCTTGGAACTAATTATAGATATGATAGACCTAACTTGGTGGATAAGTGTAGTTTGAGTATGGAATTTCATGAATAATCTTGGTTAGTGCAGTTGGAAATATGTACAAAGAAGCGAATTCATCATTGGGTAAGATCTTGTGCATTTGATTTGAATGGTATGCCTACCACAACACATTTGAATGTATTAAAATTGGGATCATACATTATGTTGTTGGGTATGGATTGGTTGTACCTTCATAGAACCAAGGTGGATTTTTATGACAAAGACATTGATTGTGTGGATGACAATGGGGAACCAAGAGTCTTGCAAAGAAAGGTGAAAGCCACATCAGTTAGGATGGTGACAACTACGTAGGCAAAGCACAGTGGCATGAAAGGGTGTGTGTTATTTGGCGTACACATTTCTAGTGACAAAGGTAAGGAGATGCAAATATTTTGAGTAGGTACCAGTTATACAAAAATTTAAAGATGTATTTCCTAAGGATATTTCATAGTTTCCACCTCATAGGGAAGTAGACTTTTCTATTGAGTTAGTTCTTGGGGCAGCTCTAGCATCAAAAGCACCTTACATGATGAGAACACCTAAGTTGGTAGAGTTGAATTTGAAGTTGAAGAAAATGTTGGAAAATGGATACAATAGGCCAATTGTATCACCTTAGGGTCCATCGGTGTTGTTTGTGAAGAAGAAATATGGCACTCTCATATTATGCATAGACTACAAGAAGTTGAACAAAGTGACTATCAAGAACATGCATCCGTTACCAAGGATTGATGACTTGTTTGATTAGTTGAAAGGAGCAACAATGTTCTTGAAGATTGATTTGAGATCAAGATAACACCAGGTATGCATCAAAGAAGAGGACTTTTACAAGACAACTTTCTGGACCAGGTATGGGTATTATGAGTTTGTTATAGTTCCATTCAATTTGAATAATGCTCTAGCTACATTTATATGCTTGATGAATATTTTTATTGTGTATGAATTTGGATAATATTTTTCTCATTGATGAGATATTGGTATATTCTAAAAATGAGGAAGAGCATGCCGAGAATTTAGCAGTAGTCTTGAGATTGTTGAGATAGCATCAGTTGTATTCTAATCTCAACAACTACAGTTTCTTTTAGACTGAGGTACACTACTTGGGACACGTTGTTTCCAAGGAGGGTATAGCAGTGGATCCAGAAAAGATAAAGGCCATCATGTAGTGGGTAGCTCCTAGAAATGTGGATGAGGTGAGATCTTTCATGGGGTTGGCAGACTATTATAGGAGGTTCATCACGAACTTCTCGTAGTTTGTTTATCCTATTACATCATTGTAGAGGAAAGGTAAGAAGTTTGAATGTATAGAGGAGTGTGAGGCTAGTTTTGAGCAGTTTAAGTGGTTGTTGACACATGCGCCAGTGCTAAATATTACAGATCCAGATATGGAGTTTGTAGTATGCATAGATGATTGCAAAAAAGTAATTGGTGGATTCCTTTTGCAGGATAGACAGGTGGTATGCTATGAGTCACGGAAACTAAACGAGCATGATCAGAACTATCCAACACATGGCCTTGAGTTAGAAATGGTCATACATGCATTGAAGATGTGGAGGCATTATCTTCTTGATAGGAGGTTTGTGATGATGAGTGATCATATTGGGTTAAGTTATTTGTTTTATCAACCAAATCTAAATGCCTAATAGGCTAGATGGTTGGCCACGATCAATGAGTTTGACTTCGAGATCAGGCACATCAAAGGAAAGGAGAACAAGGTGGCAAATGCTCTTAGTAGACGGGTACAAGTAAATCACTTAACAACTATGAGCTCCTATGGGGCAGACTTATAGGACAGGGTCTTGGAGGTAGGTCAGCATGATGTTAGGTATATGGAGATTATGCATAGGTTGTAGCAGAGTACAAGTACAAGTACATGTAAATGTGGTGGTACAAGTACATGTATAGGCAATGGTATAGGTATAGGTACAGGTGTAGGTGCACAGGATGTGGACTATTTCCTTACAATAGATGTATTGGTTAGATTCAAAGACAAGATATATGTGCTAGACAATAATGAGCTCAAGAACGTGATCTTGAGGGAGTTTCATGTGAAACCATATTCAGGTCACCTAGGCTATCAAAAGACATTAACCGCAGTAAAGATATTTTATTATTGGCCAAATATGAAGAAGGATGTAGCATAGTTTTTAGAGGTGTTTCAATTGTTAGCATGCGAAGGAAAAATGTAAGCACCCAAGTCGACTAATATAGCCGATTTTGATTCCATAATGGAAATAGGAGGTGATTTCCAAGGAATTTATCACAGGTTTGTCGAGGACAGTGAGACAACACAATTCCATCATGGTTATTATAGACAAGTTGACAAAGGTTGCGCACTTAATTTCAATGAAGTCTACATTCTCACCTAGCGATGTAGCACATGTATCCATTAGAGATGTGGTAAGTTTGCATGGAGTTTGAAAGAATATTGTGTTATACAGGGATGAAAAGTTCACTTCCAAATTTTGGAAGGAGTTGTTTGCAGGTTTGGGCACAAAGTTGGCCTTCAGTATATCTTATCATTTTCAGATAGATGGATAGACAAGGAGGGTCAATAGGATATTGGAGGACATGTTGAGGATGTACATGATGCATCAACAACGAAAGTGGGAAGAGTATCTTCCACTAGTAGAGTTCACTTACAGCAATGGGTATCAGGAATCTTTGAGGATGAGTCCATTTGAGGCTTTATATGTCTAGGTTTTAACCCCATACATAAACTACCCGCATATGAATTCTAAAACATAGAAAATAAACAATGCAAGAGCATAACACATAAAACACATATACACAGAGATTTTCCCCTGGATCCGAAAATCGAGACTACCAGCTTGACTTTTCATTATGTTCCTTTCAATGTTATAACACATATTTATACATGCCGAAGCATCCAATACCATGGACCAAAAAACCATCACATCTAATACCATGGGTCGAAAACCATTGTGTCGAAAAACATGTGCAAAAATCATGCACAAAACCATAGGTGGGTCCGGCCAACCTCACATAGGGTCCAAAATCAAAATTTTTTGGGGCGCTGCCCCAGACCCCATAAAGTGGGGTTATGGGTATGCCTCAAACTCCTTGTGACCCCCCCGCTACACAATCGACGCAATGAAGGGGGGCTCCACCCCCCCTTATAACCCCCTAGTTAACTATGTGGGCTAGTCATGGAAAGAATATAACACAACCCAACATTCTCCCACTTGTTGTTTTCTTTCCACATGAGGCCACAAGAGAGCTTAGTTATTTTTGCAGCCCTGAAATGCCCATTGTCTCTCTACACCAAGAGAGCTTCTCAGAGCTCAAAGATTTTGTCAATGCATCTACAATATTCTTCAAAGTGTCCACCTTTACCAGCAACACCTTTTTGTCTTCTATCATATCCCTCACAAAGTGATGCTAAACATCAATGTGCTTTGTCTTTGAATGATATGCAGGGTTCTTTGCAAGAAAATTGCACTTTGGCTATCATAGTCTATCCTTATAGTTCCCTGTACTAACCCCATACTTGAACACAATCTTTGCAACCAAACTGCTTCCTTGCTTGCATGAGTGGTTGCCATGTATTTTGCCTCTGTAGTTGATAGTGCCACTTCTTACTCATCCAACTGACTGCACCTCCAAATAGGTTAAACACATACCCACTTGTAGATCTTCTCTGATCTAGATCTCCAGCCTAGTCTGCATCAACAAAGCCATGAATATCCAACACTTTGTCCAATCGTGGTCTTCCTTGGTAGCACAAACCATTATCACTAGTGCCACGCAAATACCTGAAAACCCGCTTCACTGCTGTCCAATGCTCCTTTCCTAGTTTTGACATAAACCTGATCAATACTCCCACTGCATGTTCAATGTCTCATCTAGTATAGACCATTGCATACATTAGGCTACTGACTGCACTTGCATATGGAACACGGGACATGTCCTCTTCCTCTTCTTGTGTCTTGGGACACTGTTCAGTAGATAACCTCACACCTACAGGAATAGGAACCTTCACTAGTTTACTATCCTGCATATTAAACCTCTGCAGTATTGTCTCGACATACTTCCTCTAGTTTAACTAGAGCTTCCTCTTTGTACGATCTCTTTTAATTTCCATGCCCAAAATATAGTTTGTAGCACCAAGATCTTTCATGTCGAATTTGGAGGACAATTGGGTCTTCAAATCCTGGATAATTTCTTTGCCATTTCCAACTAGCAACATATCATCCACATACAAGACCAAATAAATAACACGGTCACCAATTAATTTAAAATACACACAGTGATATGCTTTGCTTCTGGTGAAGTCAAGTTCCCGTACAAATGTATCAAATTTATGATACCACATCCTTGGTGACTGTTTTAACCCATACAGAGACTTCTTTAACTTACATAGCAGTTCTTTCTTGCCCTTCATCGCAAAGCCTTCAGGTTGCTTCATGTAGATCTCATTTTCTAGATCCCCGTGAAGAAATGTTGTCTTCACATCCATCTATTCTACCTCAAAATCAAAAGTAGCAACAACAGATAAAAGTAATCTAATAGAAGTTACCTTGGCAAAATGAGAAAAAATATCACCAAAATCAATTCCCGGCACCTGGGAATAAACTTTTGCTACCAAATAAGCTTTTTATTTCTCCACTTTTTCTTCGGCAGTTGTCTTCTTTTTGAACACCCATTTACTGCCAATGGGTTTCCTTCCAACCAGAAACTTCACTAGATCCCAAGCCTCATTTTTGTGCAAAGATGCCATTTCATCAACCATGGCCTCTTTCCAGAGTTTGCCATCCTCTGAATCTACTGCTTCCTTCACAGTTCTGGGATCATCGTCAGTAATAGATAAAGAAAAATTTGAACAGAAAGCAGATGGACTATGCCTTTCTCGCTACCTTCTTTCTCAAACTGATCTTCTCACACCCGGAGTTTATGGCTCTTCATCTTCCAATTCCTCCTCTAGTGTAGAGTTTGATTCTTCCTCCTTAAGCTCAAACTCTATCTTGTCAAGTTCCTTTGGTTGGACTTCATGTTTAATAACATCTTTTACCTCTCTAAACATCACATCTCGGATTTACACAACCTTCCATGTGACTAGGTTCCAAAGCTTATAACCATTTAAATCATCCTTATACCCAATAAAGATGCACTTTTCATATTACTATCCAACTTGGTTCATTTCTCCTTTGGAACATGTACATATGCATCACATCCAAATACCCTTAGATGTGAAAGAGAGGGTTTCTTACCAATCCATACCTCTTGTGGAGTCTTATCCTCCAACACTGATGAAGGTGACTTGTTGACCAGGTAACATGTAGTATCCACTGCCTCTACCCAGAATTCCTATCCTAACCTGACACCACTGAGCGTGCTTCTTGCCCTTTCCATCATGTCTTGTTCATTCTTTCTGCAACTCTATTTTGTTGAGATGTATATGGAGTAGTCTTCTACCGTGATATACCACACTTCTTACAAAATTATTCAAATTCCTTGTTGCAAAACTCTCCACCATTATCTGTCCTCAGCACCTTTATCTTCTTCTCTGTCTGATTTTCCACGAGAGACTTAAATTCTTTAAACCTTTCAAAGACTTTAGATTTCTTCTTAAGGAAATATATCCATGTATTCCTTGAGAAGTCATCTATAAGTGATACATAGTACACAAACTTACCCAATGATGGAACCTTCACAGGTCCAAACACATCACTGTGCACAAGCTCTAATATCTGTTTCGCCCTCTTACTACCAAAGGGGAAACTCACCCGATTCTGCTTCCCATATACACAATTTTCACAGAAATCAAATCTAGAGAGCTATTACTCATACCCTCTACCATACCTTTACCATGAAGTATTCAAAGGCCCTTCTCTCCCATATGTCCAAGCCTTTGATGCCACAACATGGTCTTTTCTCTAGAGACCACTAGATTTTCTGCTCCACTTTCAGGAACCATAAAACTATTGCACCCATCAATGATAGTGTTGGAGAGGTAAATCCCCTCTACGGATAGAGGTGATCCCTACTAGCCTAGAACGGGTCTAGCAACAATCAGTCATTGCTACCATGCAAGTTCCTAATTGCAAATAAAAGGTAGGCAATGAAAACCTACTTGGATTCCGACGCTAATGTTCGATGAAGAGACGTCGCCCTCGCTCCTTCGCTTTGGCCGGTCACAATCCTCCACGATCCTCATGAATAGACACTTGCACACACGAAGAGAAACACAAACACAAGCGTGAAATCTAATAAATGCAATTATACATCAGTCAGAAAGGACATAACTCACATTAACCATTACAAAGACAAATGAGAGTGGAACCATAATAGTAGTCATCTATTATTAATAATCAACAAAAGAGAATACAACCAATGTTCTGACGTTGAGTCCTCCTTTGGCTGGGTGCTCAGCTACACAAGTCTTGCAAAGCATGAGGGGATGGGGAACAAGCCTCTCTCTCTCTTTGGTAACAAGATCTCCTTACTTAGATTAAGCCTTATGGACACAAGGAAAGCTCTTGCAACTCTTCTTGATCTCTTGATATCTTCCTTACAGCATCAACATTACCACTACCATTACTACTAGCTTGCTCAAGGTATGGAGACAAGCTTTTATAGATGAAGGAGGGAAAGATAAGATCAATCACATAAATCATGGATTTGGCATTATCACTTGGAAACTTCCATGGAAGGGTGGCAAACTACTTCCCATTCAAGGAGATTCGAAGCCAAACCATCCTCACCTAACGTAGACTCAGTTGGTGAATGAGTTGGAGAGAACTTTCGGAAGTTTATTTGTTAAAAATTTTACCCAAGTTGGTTGCCGCGATTGCGACTCTGGGACAGAGCGCCAATAGCGCACCCTCTTTGGAGGATTTTCCCCATTGGCGCGGGAAGTACATAGTGAACCCGCGCTAATGCAAAAAGGGCTATTTTTATGGGCAAGCTGCAGGAGATGTCTTCAGGGCATGTGATGCTCATATTCAGAGGGGAATGATGCAAGTGGTTTCAAGTCTTGTCACTTCTCACAAGTCCCGGAATGAGTCCTCCAAGGTGTAGGAGAGGGGTAACAGGGACGGTGACAAATTACTGTGTAACGGGTGCCCCATAAAGCATGAGGCCTGAGGGAGAGAGAGGGGTGAAGTGCTTTACAAGAACATGCGTGACTGAAACACGGCCGCCGGAGAACCTGCATAAAGAAGTACAACTGATATCTCAAGTACATGATGTATGTGGTATGGGCGCAGCCATCCATAAGAGAGTATATAATAATCTAGATCCAAGGCATGGACGCAACCATCCAGAGAGGATCGAAAAGTAGACTCAGGCATGGTCACAGCCATCCAGTGAATGAGTCATGTAATAATCATAACAAGCCACAAATCGCAACCTGGATTCTAAAAGACAAAATCCAGGGTCTTGCGCTCCATCTCGACCCGAACAGAGTACAAGTTCAAGCATGTGAATATATAAGTTGAAGTCGAACATGCATGAACATCGTCTGATTACCAGTCAATGATGAAAACTGTTAACAAACGCGAGAGGTACCACCAATAATGACAATGGTCCTCAAGGTACTATAGGTACAATCTACGGCGTGCGAATCAATGAGCTGGCGTCGAACACTCGTAGAATCATTCGATCAGAGGCCAATGATGAAAACCTCTCGTCGAACACGAAGAACCTGCCATTGAGGCATGCAGGCTCCAAGGCACCAGTAGGGAGTCTCTAGATCAGCTTCCTGGATAATGAGCTGAAGTCGACAGGAAGTGACCTTGATCAACGGTGGGCCATAATGTTTCCCACATCATTGACATGAGACAGAGGAAAGATGTTGTAGTGAATCAAAATTATGCGAGGTATCAGAGGAAGGTTGTATCTGTGCAGAGGTCAACTTCTCTTGAACATATCGGCGGCACGACAGTGGACTCTGGCAGTATTTGACATCAACGGATCAGAGGTCATGGTGACGAGGCAATGAGCAGATGAGAGGTCAAAACGGGATCACCCAAACCCATGGAGGCCAGTGAAAAGCAAGATGAGATGTCCCCACCCAGACACGAAAGCAGAGAAGTGCCATGTTCAAGAGTGACATACTACCGACACGACGATGATTATGGATCCACTTTCCCCACCATTTCTGGCGAGTACCCCAGTTATTTTTAACAAGCTTGATGGGGATAGCATATGCTTGTGGGTGTCATTACGACGGAATCCGATGTCATTAAGTTTTAACGAGCCTGACAAAGGAAAAACTCGGCGTCTTTTCCTATTTAGAGAGTCTGAAAAAACAGCAAAAAGAAAACTCCAGGGGGGTCCTTTTTCGTAAAGTTATGTCTCTCGAGCCCGAAAAAGTATAAAACAATTCTCGAAAGAACCACCCGACCATTACGATCGAGGAGTACTTTTCATGAGTAGTGATATCGATCTGGAAAAGTAAAAAAGCGATCGACATCACGTCGTTTCGTAACCATTAACGAACCGAAAACGACAAGGGTCCGACAATCTTTTCATTTTTACACGGTCGGAAAAGGGTTTAAAGACGACCGCCTCTTATTTATGTTTAACGAGTTAAGAGGAATAACTCGGAAATATTTTCATATTTAGACGGTCAGAAAAGAGCTAAAAGTAGACCTCCATTTTTATTCTCTTTAACGAGTCCAAAAGGGAAAAGTACTCGGCAATATTTTCATCTTTTACGAGTCTGAAAAGAGCTTAAAGGAGACTCGTCCTAGAGGAACGAGTGGTATAAAGGGTAGCAACTAGTTCCGACAATGGTGGAACTGCTCAAAACATGTAATGGGCAAGAGGCTGGCTAATAAAACCACTCATCGCTGCGGTTCCTCAGGAAAGGAAAAACAACCAAGGGAGAGCATATGATCGGCCAAAGAGATGGTGGCGATGGAATGAAACAACCAAGGCTCATCCAGTAGAATGTAGCAGATAGGCCACAATCACAAGATGTAAATCGGGTATGGGTTCATTTTTACACAAGCTTGAACCATGGAGAACTTTGCTTGGATTCGGTTTCATGTTTACACAAGCTTGAAACGAAAAACTATGCTTGTTATAAGTTCACATGCCCCCTAGCATAATAATGCAAATCGAGGTACATGCCCCCCAAGCTTCATTGCATTCAACGAGGTGGATGGAATGAAGGCTCAATCTCGAGATCGATGAAAGACTCGACTTGTATTTTACGAGATCTTAATCGAAAGACTCGATTTGGAAAGGGAGTTGTTTCATTTTTTAATGAGGTTGACATAGTAAAAGAACTATCCTCATAACCCTTGTTTCATTTTTTAACGAGCTTGACACAAGATCAGGAACTATGCTCCAACCAAGCCTAGTTTCATTTTTTAAGGAGCTTGACATAGGAAAGGAACGATGCTCCAACCAAACCTAGTTTCATTTTTTAAGGAGCTTGACATCGGAAAGGAACTATGCTCCACCCGAACTTCATCATAATGAATAGAAAGTCAGGGCTTCCAAGATTGCCACTCCCGGTGGAAGGGAAACATCTTGGAAGTCAGGGCCCAATGCCCCCAGGAAACTATGCACGATGGTGACATCACTGGATCCAGGCATGGGATAGGT
Source organism: Pinus tabuliformis (assembly GCA_031772625.1). Lineage (NCBI taxonomy): Eukaryota > Viridiplantae > Streptophyta > Pinopsida > Pinales > Pinaceae > Pinus > Pinus tabuliformis. The sequence goes on along the minus strand of CM062807.1, from coordinate 211,846,246 downwards.
GGTGACGTAGTTGATCTGTGGTGGGGGAGATGCAACTGGTGGATGAAAACTAGGAGGGGACGACAACGGCGCAGGAGGCATTGGGGGACTAACGAATGACACTTGATCAATAGTCACAATTCTTCCATCGTGCGGAAAGCAAACCACACGGAAAAGTGAAGAAACGAGGGCCACCATGGCGTAAACATAGTCACGACCAAGGAGAAGACTAAAGTCTAAAACACCTTGGGTAACCAAGACGTCTATATAGACAGTTTTTCCTCCCAAAGTAATAGGGAACTTCGGGAGAACTCCTAGAGATGGACAGGCTCCTCCGTCGAAGGCCAACAGATTCTGAGTGACTGGCCCAAGCTGCGGGGAACCTAAAGCTTGCCAAGTAGTGTACAGCATAAGACTGACGGATGCCCCTTCATCCAAAACAGTGCCAGGTACTGCCTTAGCACAGGCATGTACTGTGATCTGGAAAGGCATATGAGATGGAAGGCGACCGGCGATCAGGTGATTCCAATCAAAGGAAGCGACCAGACTACTTGGTGGGGGAATCGTATGATTTCCCCCATGTGCTAAAGGAACCGAAGGAGAACCTTCGGGAGCAGCTGGGTTAGGAAAGTCATTTCGGGACTCAGGAGAATCTGAAGAGACGAGAAGAACATGGGCGTGATTCTCTTCCGAAACAGAGTGAGTGAGCGGCGGACTCGAGTCGACACTCTTTCCGACCAATGGTTGGTCTGGAACAGGCTGGGGACAGCCAGGTTTGGGAAGAGGGGCCTGGACAAGAGAAGAATTTGAAGCAATATCTTTGTCAGCAGGGGGACGATTTGTAGTTGCAGAGAGACGTTGATAGCCAATGGGTAGTTGGGGTGAAGGAGTTGTGAGACTTTCCAAGACAATGGAGGCTTTATCCATGAGAGGACAAAGGTGAAGGGGATGATTGCCTTCACAAAGTCTACAGGGGATTCGAATCTTCCCTTTTTCTTTACCATTTCCAACCGAGAAGGTAGCATCGCCGTGAGCTTCAGAGGACGATGAGGGGCGGGCCGGATCGTGAGACCACACTTCTAAGACCCTGGGGATGCCAGGACAATCGCGAAGAAGATGGTCCTCCTTGCATAATCGACAAGGAAACTTGACCTTCTGCGGAGGAGCGGAAGGGGGCCCGACTTCAGGTGTACTCGAGGGAGTAGCTGCACTTGTAACCTCTCCTTGAGGAGCCTTCTTCTTCGTCGTCTTCTTCTTCTTCTTCTTAGCCACCTGGTTACTCGAATCTAGACTTTCACCAGGTGAAGTAGAAGATGAGGACGTAGAAGTGGGCGTAGAAGGGGAGATATCCACCTTAGAATCAACATGATGTTGTTCAGGTGGAGGGACGGATTGACTAGACGGTGAGACGGCAGGGACCAAAGAGGTTGAGAACAACCAAACCAGAAACCCAACAATTAACCCTGGGAGGGACAATGTTGCCATATAAGGAGCACCAACATTTCCAAAAGGAGCGAATTGACCAAGGTTCCCGTCAGAGGGGATCCCTGGGTTGGTGAACCCCGGAAAATTTGCCATCGGGAACAAAAAGAAGCCTACTCAAGCTAATGCAAACAAGATCTAACCAGGTAATGTTAATCGCAGCCAAATAAATTTTAAGACGCAAGGACACAACTTGACCTTTTCATGTTTTAAGAGTCGAGAAAAGGACAAAAAGGTGACTCTAGTCGCCTTCGAATGTTTTGTGAGCCCGAAGTGACAAACTGCTCAAGTGAGCCTTTTCTTTTAAGGAGTCCGAAAAGGATCAAAAGTGACTACTCTGGAGAGACTAGGCAAAGGGTTTACCAAACAAATCCGTAAAACTGCATATACACCTTGGCAGTCATATGAAAACCAAGGACTTCCCATACGGCAGTCAATCTTCCCGAATGTTGTGTTCGGTGCATTACGGCTTGTAAGGCGGCAGACATGGCTTCCTGTGGATAAAGGATGATAACCTAGTGGGGTCTCCCCTATATACGCGATGGTACATGGGAGCTCAAGTTCGTGCTAGACCACTATAGAGTCACAAAAGGAGGAATCACCCAACCGTAGTGTGAAACAACAGTGACTAGGTTTAACGACACCGGAGCACGTCTCTAGCCTAGACCTCTAATTGTTTGCGTTAAGTTCCAATGCGTTTTTAGGTTTATTCAGTTTATTTTATGGTTGATCTTGAATCAAGTTTCGGTTTCAGGTCCTACCGTGTGATCTCTCACAATTGCCTAGATGCAAACTACATGCCAAAGAATACCATTTCATTCGATGAACACTAACTACGAGAGAGTTGAGAATTTTCAATCAAACAAAAATGAACACAATCAATCAAACAATCTAATGCAGCTAATGGCAAGGAAATAAGACTTTTTCTTTTGAGAACACAAATCAATGAAACGCTCTTTTTCCCATTAACTATTGAACTCAAAAGATATTAGTTCGATTTCTTTTCCAATGGCACAATGTACTTAAAATGAATTTTGAGAGACAACAACACCGAGTAAAGAGAAATAAAATCACTCAATGAAAAAAACACAACAAATCTCCCAAGACACCAAAACAGTTCTCCAAATCAAAGGAAAAACAAAGGCTTGTACGAGCTATGTGATCTAAGCCCGACAAAGCAAATCGAAATCCAAGCAAGAAGGAAGCAAGTCACTTGGAAATCAACCAAAAACACTTCAACAATCGCTGAGCAAGTGTAAAAAGCAATCACAAATTTGGCTGGACAATCAAGAAACCCAAGACTCCTACGGAAGGCTTGACACACTCGGCCGCTAGATGTCCTAGGGCTAAGGTGTGAAATCAATAGAGAAAATCAAACACCCGGAGGATGGGGGTTAAAACCAGTCAAATAGGGATCTAACACACTCCAGCAACTGTAAAAGATGTGGCAAGATACAAACCAAGCAGGCAAACAAGCGGATTGGAAAGGTTAACAGGCCTGGCGCGACTGTCAGGTTGTAACTTGCGCTATAAAGGGATTGGCGCGGGTTGTTAGTTAGCAACATGCGCCAACTGGCGCGACTGTCAGAGGAAAAGTCGCGCTAATAAAGTTTGCCTAATCAAAAAGAAAAACAGATGACCCTAAGCTCGGTTTACAGTACCTAGGTAAGCCAGGAAGTAAGAGACAGCAAGAAACTCGATCCAGAAAGCTTATCCAAGCAAGCAAACAAGAAAACCAAAGAGACAAGACTTTACTCCCCAATTGAGCCGCCAAATTATTGGAGAGGTAAATCCCCTCTACGGATAGAGGCGATCCCTACTAGCCCATAACGGGTCTAGCAACAATCAGTCAATGCTACCATGCAAGTTCCTAATTGCAAATAAAAGGTAGGCAATGAAAACCTACTTGGATTCCGACGCTAATGTTCGATGAAGAGACGTTGCCCTCGCTCCTTCGCTTTGGCCGGTCACAATCCTCCACGATCCTCGTGAATAGACACCCGCACACACGAAGAGAAACACAAACACAAGCGTGAAATCTAATAAATGCAATTATACATCAGTCAGAAAGGACATAACTCACATTAACCATTACAAAGACAAATGAGAGTGGAACCATAATAGTAGTCATCTATTATTAATAATCAACAAAAGAGAATACAACCAATGTTCTGATGTTGAGTCCTCCTTTGGCTGGGTGCTCAGCTACACAAGTCTTGCAAAGCATGAGGGGATGGGGAACAAGCCTCTCTCTCTCTTTGGTAACAAGATCTCCTTACTTAGATTAAGCCTTGTGGACACAAGGAAAGCTCTTGCAACTCTTCTTGATCTCTTGATATCTTCCTTACAACATCAAAATTACCACTACCATTACTACTAGCCTGCTCAAGGTATGGAGACAAGCTTTTATAGATGAAGGAGGGAAAGATAAGATCAATCACATAAATCATGGATTTGGCATTATCACTTGGAAACTTCCATGGAAGGGTGGCAAACTACTTCCCATTCAAGGAGATTCGAAGCCAAACCATCCTCACCTAACATAGACTCAGTTGGTGAATGAGTTGGAGAGAACTTTCGGAAGTTTATTTGTTAAAAATTTTACCCAAATTGGTTGGCATGATTGCGACTCTGGGACAGAGCGCCAATAGCGCACCCTCTTTGGAGGATTTTCCCCATTGGTGCGGGAAGTACATAGTGAACCCGCGCTAATGCAAAAAGGGCTATTTTTATGGGCAAGCTGCAGGAGATGTCTTCAGGGCATGTGATGATCATATTCAGAGGGGAATGATGCAAGTGGTTTCAAGTATTGTCACTTCTCACAAGTCCCGGAATGAGTCCTCCAAGGTGTAGGAGAGGGGTAACAGGGACGGTGACAAACGGTGACAAATAACTGTGTAACAGATAGTGCTACCTTGCAGCTTGTACAGAGTTCTAATCCGAACTCCCCACATCAATACCAGTGGTCCTTGAACCATTTTGTAGGTATCCTTCTCGAACACTATTTTTACACCTGCATCATCTAGCTTGCTTACAGAAATGAGATTTCTGGCTAATGCAGGAATATGAAAAACACCTGGAAGCATTCTAACCCTTACACCTTGCAACTTCAACTTTACTTTTCCGCGACCAATGATTCTAGCCTTCCTATCATCCACCAAGAAGACATCACCACCATCATATTTCTCGTACTCGCAGAACCACTCTCTATGGGGAGTGAAGTGAAAGGATGCACCTGAGTCAATCAACCATGCCTCATGTTCTACATGTGTACTTGAAGAAGCCAAGTACACATCTCCACCTTCATCTGAGGTGGTTTTAGTCTCTGCAGAAGGAGCATCATCAGATCCCTTTCCTTTATCAAGAGCTTTAGATTTACAATCCCTTTTGTAGTGCCCTCCCTTTCCGCATTTCTAGCACACCACCTTTACAGGTATTCCTAGAGATTTAAATCTCCCTCTAGATTTAGATCTCCCACTTGATGACTTATTTTTGTTTTTGTTTTGGGACTATCCTCATATAGATAAGGTATCACCATTCTGGCTTTCCATATTTTTCCATCTCATCTCCTCCATCAACAAGGATGAGACTATTTCATCAAACTGCAAGGTAGTTGCATTGCTACCTATTTCAATAACTATATTATCCCACGAATTTGGTAGAGAACACAACAAACTAATGCCCTTATCTTCATCTAAAATTTTAATATCAACAGATGCTAACTGACTTACCATAGTATTAAATGCATTCAAATGCTCTGTCACCAAGTCTCCATCTTTCATCCTCAAGTTATACAGCTTTTTCCACAGGAACAATTTATTCACCAGAGACTTAGATTGGTACAAAGTCCCTAACTTGTCCCACAAAGCCTTCATCATAGCTTCACCTGATACATTCAGCAATACTGAATCTGAGACACACAATTGTATTGTGCTCTTTGCCTTCCGATCCAACTTCTTCCATTCTTCATCAGACACTCCCGTTGGTTTAGTACCCATATCTACCATGATCCACTGATCTTTATCCCCCAAGAGATCCTCCATCTTGAGTTTCCACAACTCAAAACTCTTACCATTAAATTTCTCGATCTCTATCTTTCCACTGCTTGCCATCTTCTTTCACCACCAGAATTGATCTTGTAGATCTCCCACTAAACAGGGTCCACCATAGGCCCGAGCGAAACCCCTCAACCACAAAGGCGTCCCCTTGAAGCCAAAACTACTATGATACCAAATGTAGGTTTTTACCCCATACAGAAATTATTATACATGCCGAAACATCCAATACCATGGACAGAAAACCATCGCGTCCAATACCATGGACCGAAAACCATCGCGTCCAAAAAACATGTGCGAAAATCATGCACAAAAGCATAGGTGGGTCCGCCCAACCTATGGGGTTACCCATAATCCCATAGGTTGGGCAGACCCACCTATGGTTTTTTTCATGATTTGCACACATGTTTTTGGACGCGATGGTTTTCGGTCCATGGTATTGGATGCGATGGTTTTTGGTCCATGGTATTGGATGCTTCGACATGTATAAATATGTATTGTAACATTGAAAGGAATATAATGAAAAATCAAGATAGTAGTCTCAGTTTTGGGATCTAGGGGAAAATCTCTATTTATATGTGTTTTATGTGTTATGATCTCGCATTGTTTATTTTCTATGTTTTAGAATTCGTATGCAAGTAATTTCTGTATAGGGTTAAAACCTACATTTGGTATCAGAGCAGTTTTGGCTTCAAGGGGACGCCTTTGTTGCTGAGGGGTTTCACTCAGGCCTGTGGTAGACCCTGTTCAGTGGGAGATCTGCGAGATTGATTCTGGTGATGAAAGAAGATGACCAGTAGTGGAAAGATAGAGATCGAGAAATTTAATGGTCAGATTTTTGAGTTGTGGAAACTCAAGATGGAGGATATGTTGGTGGATAAAGACCAGTGGATCGCGGTAGATCCAGGTACTAAACCAATGGGAGTGTCCGATGAAGAATGGAAGAAGTTGGATCGGAAGGCAAAGAGCACAATACGATTGTGTGTCTCAAATTCAGTATTGTTGAATGTATCAGGGGAAGCTACGGCGAAGGATTTGTGGGACAAGTTAGGGACTTTGTACCAATCTAAGTCTCTGGTGAATAAACTGTTCCTATGGAAAAGGTTGTATAACCTAAGGATGAAAGATGGAGACTTAGTGACAGAGCATTTGAATGCATTTAATACTATGGTAAGTCAGTTAGCATCTATTGATATTAAAAATTCAGATGAAGATAAGTGCATTAGTTTGTTGTGTTCTGTACTAGATTCATGGGATAGTCTAGTTATTGCAATAGGTAGCAATGCAACTGCCTTGCATTTTGATGAAATAGTCTCATCCTTGCTGACAGAGGAGATGAGACGGAAACTATGGAGAGCCAAAATGGTGATGCCTTGTCTGTATGAGGGCAGACCCAAAATAGAAACAAAAATAAGTCATCGAGTGGGAGATCTAAATCTAAAGGGAGATCTAAATCTCCAAGAAAACCTGTAAAGGTGGTGTGCTAGAAATGTGGAAAGGAAGGGAACTACAAAAGGGACTGTAAATATAAAGCTCTCGACAAAGGAAAGGGATCTAATGAGGCTCCTTCTGCAGAGGTGAAAACCACCTCAGATGAAGGAGGGGATGTGTACTTGGCTTCTTCAAGTACACATGTAGATCATGAGACATGGTTGATTAACTCAGGTGCATCCTCTCACTTCACTCCCCATAGAGAGTGGTTCTGCGAGTATGAGAAATATGATGGTGGTGATGTCTTCTTGGGGGATGACAAGAAGGCTAGAATTGTTGGTCATGGAAAAGTAAAGTTGAAGTTTCAATGTGGAAGGGTTAGAATGCTTCCAGGTGTTCTACATATTCCTTCATTAGCCAGAAATCTGATTTCTGTTAGCAAGCTGGATGATGCAGGTGTAAAAATAGTGTTCGAGAAGGATACCTGCAAGATGGTTCCAGGGGCATTGGTATTGATGCGGGGAGTTCGGATTGGAACTCTGTACAAGCTGCAAGGTAGCACTGTTATTGATGGGTGCCATAGTTTTGTGGTTCCTGAAAGTGAAGGAGAAAATCTAGTGGTCTCTGGAGAGAAGACCATGCTGTGGCATCAAAGGCTTGGACATATTGGAGAAAAGGGCCTTTAGATACTTCATGGTAAAGGCATGGTAGAAGGTATGAATAGTAGCTCTTTGGATTTTGATTTTTGTGAAAATTGTGTATATGGGAAGCAGAATCGGGTGAGTTTCCACTTTGGTAGTAAGAGGGCGAAACATATATTAGAACTTGTGCATAATGTTGTGTTTGGACCTGTGAAGGTTCCACCGCTGGGTAAGTCTTTGTACTATGTATCATTTATAGATGACTTCTCAAGGAATACATGGATATATTTCCTTAAGAAGAAATCTGAAGTCTTTGAAAGGTTTAAAGAATTTAAGGCTCTGGTGGAAAACCAAACAGAGAAGAAGATAAAGGTGTTGAGGACAGATAACGGTGGAGAGTTTTGCAGTAAGGAATTTGAAGAATTCTGTAATAAGTGTGGTATAGCACAACAGAAGACTACTCCATATACACTTCAACCAAATGGAGTTGTAGAAAGAATGAATAAGACATTGATGGAAAGGGAAAGAAGCATGCTCAATGGTGTTGGGTTAGGACACGAATTCTAGGTAGAGGTGGTGAATACTGCATGTTACCTAGTCAACAGGTCACCTTCATCAGCGTTGGAGGATAAGACTCCACAAGAGGTATGGACTAGTAAGAAACCCTCTCTTTCACATCTAAGGGCATTTGGATGTGATGCATATGTACATGTTCCAAAGGAGAAATGAACCAAGTTGGATAGTAAATCTAAAAAGTGCATCTTTATTGGGTATAAGGATGGTTTAAAGGGTTATAAGCGTTGGAACCCAGTCACACGGAAGGTTGTGTACAGCCGAAATGTGGTGTTCAGAGAGGTGAAAGATGTTATTAAACATGAAGTCCAACGAAAGGAACCTGAGAAGATAGAATTTGAGCTAAAGGAGGAAGAATCAGACTCTACAGCATAGGAGGAATCAGAAGATGAAGAGCCACAGAATCCGGCTATGAGAAGATCAGTTCGAGAAAGAAGGCAGCCTGGAAGGTATAGTCCATCTGCTTTCTGTTCAAATTTTGCTTTATCTATTACTGACGATGATCCCAAAACTGTGAAGGAAGCAGTAGATTTGGAAGATGGAAAACTTTGGAAAGAGGCCATGGTTGATGAAATGGCATCTTTGCACAAAAATGAGGCTTGGGATTTGGTGGAGTTTCCGACTGGAAGGAAACTCATTGGCAGCAAATGGGTGTTCAAAAAGAAGACAAATGTAGAACGAAAAGTGGAGAAATACAAAGCTTGTTTGGTAGCAAAAGGTTATTCCCAGGTGTCGGGAATTGATTTTGGTGATCTTTTTTGTCTTGTTGCTAAGGTAACTTCTATTAGATTACTTTTATCTGTTGTTGCTGCTTTTCATTTTAAGGTAGAACAAATGGATGTGAAGGCAACATTTCTTCACGGGGATCTGGAAGAGGAAATCTACATGAAGAAACCTAAAGGCTTTGTAGCGAAGGGTAAGAAAGAACTAGTATGCAAGTTAAAGAAGTCTTGGTATGGGTTAAAATAGTCACCAAGGATGTGGTATAAGAAATTTGATACATTTATACAGGGACTTGGCTTCACCAGAAGAAAAGTAGATCACTGTGTGTATTTTAAATTAATTGGTGACCGTGGTATTTATCTGGTCTTGTATGTGGATGATATGTTGCTGGTTGGAAATGACAAAGAAATTATCCAGGATTTGAAGACCCAATTGTCCTCCAAATTCGACATGAATGATCTTGATGCTGCAAACTATATTTTGGGCATGGAAATTAAAAGAGATCAGGAAAAGAGGAAGCTCTGGTTAAACCAATGGAAGTATGTCGAGACAATACTATAGAGGTTTAATATGCAGGATAGTAAACCGGTGAAGGTTCATATACCTGTAGGTGTGAGGTTATCTATTGAACAATGTCCCAAGACACAAGAAGAGGAAGATGACATGTCCCGTGTCCCATATGCAAGTGCAGTCAATAGGCTGATGTATGCAATGGTCTGTAGTGGACCAGACATTGCACGTGCAATGGGAGTATTGAGCAGGTTTATGTCAAAACCAGGAAAGGAGCATTGGACAACAGTGAAGCAAGTTTTCATGTATTTGCGTGGCACTAGTGATTATGATTTGTGCTACCAAGGAAGACCAGGATTGGATAGAGTGTTGGATATTCATGTCTTTGTTGATTCAGACTGGGCTGGAGATCTGGATCAGAGAATATCTATAAGAGGGTGTGTTTAACCTATTTGGAGGTGCAGTCAGTTGGATGAGTAAGAAACAATCTGTAGTGGCACTATCAACTACAGAGGCAGAATACATGGCATCCACTCATGCAAGCAAGGAAGCGGTTTGGTTGCAGAGATTGTGTTTGAATATGGGGTTAGTACAGGAAGCTATAAGGATAGACTGTGACAGCCAAAGTGAAATTTTCTTGGCAAAGAACCCTGCATATCATTCAAAGACAAAGCACATTGATGTTCAGTATCACTTTGTGAGGGATATGATAGAAGAAAAAAGGTGTTGCTGGTAAAGGTGGACACTTTGAAGAATATTGTAGATGTATTGACAAAATCTGTTATCACTGAAAATGCTGTTGTCAAAAATTTTTAGTCTAGCTTAAAGTCAGGGTGTTTTCGCAGCGCCTGAATTCTGTTTAGCAGTTTCGCAGCGCCAGGATTCTTTTTAGCAGTTTCGCAGCGCTACCTGTTTGAGTGGTTTCGTAGCGTGCTACGAAACTGGAGATTTGATTGAGTTTTCAGTGGAGGCCTGAATCATAGCATGTCTATTGTACACTGACTGCAACTGCTGTGGATGAGGTTGATGTGCTTAAAGGTCTAAGGTTGACTAAAGAATATAACTCTGGTGTTGTTGCATATGATACTCTGATCTATGGATTTTGCAAAATGGCCAGAGCAATCTGAAGAGCTATTAGGGTTGATTGTCGATTCTCTCAAGGCATTTGATGGTGTAGTTCCTCACGGTGGCCAAAGAGCATCGCACAGTAACATTCCTTCATACCAGCTACATAAACAACATAGGAATCAAGTTGTTGTTTCAAATCTTTGGAATTGAGAAATATGGAGATGAATGTCGGTGATTTCTCCTCCATAATCATAGTTGGAGTATGCGTAATGGAAAAGAAGGTTCCTTCTGCTGCCAAGAAGTACATCCTGGATTGGCTGAGGGAATTTGGTGAATTTGAGATCATAATATTTGGAGACATCATCATTCTTGAAGAAGCAACGATGAAGTGGTCAATTTGTGATTGTTTTTATTAAACCAGCTATCCTTTTGAGAAAGTTGAAGCTTATGCTACTCTTTGAAAGCCTTTCCTTCTGAATGAGCTTAGATCTTAACATCCTCTCCATGATAATCGAAAGGTATATGAGCGCCTTCAAAATTTTGGCATTCCCACTCCAAGTATGCACTTGTAAACGGGGATTACCTCTATCAAGAGTTGGACTATTTTGTGGAGCAAGGGATTTTGTTCAAGTCCATGAAAAGTGAATTATGAAGCCTTTTGTGAAAAAAACAGTTCATGGATATGATCACAGTGTTATGATTTACTACCCAAGTTCTGCTGGTGGAGGAATGAAAAAGCTACTTTAAAGGGTTGGAAATCATTCATGTGAGTTTTGTCAAGATTTTAGAAATGTACGATGGAAGGGTCAGCCTATTGATTCCAGTTAAAGGGAATGATAAGGAGCGCATTTCCTGGAGTTGATGTGGAACTTTCAAATTATCCCTCCACCATTATCGAAGTGTGGGCTCAGCAAGTTTGTGCCAGTGTTACAGATAGGCAGCATTGTGTTTATTGCTGGCAGAAGAAAAAAGGGACACCGAGAATTCTGTTTGGAATCGGTGTAAGAGATTTGTTTCTTCCCAGCCATTGAGTAACATATATTAAAGTTCATCTATGCATTCTATGAAACATGAACTTTTCAGCCAGAAAACGAGATATTAGAGGCCGAACTCTTCTGGTGTTGATTTTATAATTATTGTGCATTGGTAACGTGGTATGAGGCCAGAACTTTTCTCAACAACCATAGCCCCTGTATTTGTCATCACAATGGTCCGAATGGTAGCAATGTAGAAGAAGAGTTTAGTAAATGAATTCTTGAAGGACGAATGGTATCGTTTGAGAATTTGCGAGCCAAGCTTTTGCTAGAAAAGGGATTTATCTGTGATTTAAGTCACACCCTGCTACCTAAAAAATCAAGCAAATCCTCTTTCATGGCTTATGCGAAATGCATTGCAGCCGTTTCTTCAAGGCACACGGGCTTTTAAAATAACTGATATAAATGAAAATGGCGTGAATGTTATTAAGCACGTTGTTTCATTATTAATGAATATATTGAAGGCATGAAAGTGCTCTTATGAAATGCAGCGATTAATGCCAAGTGTCAAGTAGCTTTATAAAGAATTTGATTGCCATAAGGCCGCCATGGTTAGTGACACTGGGATAGAGATGTGGCGCAAAAGCTGGAATGATATTGATTGATGTCGTTAAAAGACGAGTGCGCATTGAATAAACACAGAAGGAAGGTTGGATTTGGAGGAGAGATAGAATGGCGCTTTTATAATTTGCAAGGATTAGTTCAGGGTTTTCTAGAATCCGTCTTTCGGGCAAACTGTTAATATTGATGAATATTTGATAGATAAAAGAGTATCATAAAATCGCTGCTGTCGTAGTGTTGCTCAGGTGCGCGCTATACATTTCATTCTGTGGAAGATAATCAGATCAGAGGATTTTTGTTAAGATCCTTCGATCTTGTGAAACGCATATGATTAGAGTTCTTTCAGATATGGTAAAATAAAGCTCGTTTTTGGGGGTTTCAATTGTGGATTGAATCGTGCAGAAGTTGTGAATTTTGATCTTGTAGATTGGCTACCACATGGTGGGTTTGCAGTGGAAATGTTTCTGATATTTACAATAAAGATTTGGATCGTTGGTCAGTAAGCAGGAACCCAAACGCTCCCAAGGGAACAGAAGGCTAGAGTTTGCATGGTTAAATTGTTGAAGCCATGAAGCCACATTTAATTGGAATGACAGGTCTCGGGGAAATCCATTGCCGTTGTATCATTCCCCTATTTCTGCATTGAGCGGCCATATTCACTGGTATGCTTGGGAATAAGTTGGGAAGGTACAACATTTATAAAGGAATAACTTTAACTTATGGAATGGAAGGTCACCGTGCTAAGATATGATTTAGAACTTTCATCTTTCTTATTCCTTAATTGAGAGGGTGTCATCTTCACAAATTTGTTTGCTAACCAATCTGCCATCTGTAACATGTTTGCAATCTTCATAATACTGTCATGGAATGTTGCTTTCTATCCTGGGATGGGATTCAAATCGTGCTGTTAAGAAATCTCGTTTTTCAGAGGATGAAGCACGTTTCTATATTGCAGAGATTGTGGATGTCCTTGAATACCTTCACAAAGTAGGACTGATACACCGAGATGTAAAGAGAATATACTTCTTCAAACCAATGGAAAACACCTCAATTTCAATTATTCCGACTACTTCAAATGAGAAGACCTACACATTTGTTGGTACAGCTGCCTGCGTTCCGCCAGAGGTCCTTAAGCATGCACCTCCAACAATTGGAAACGATCTATGGGCACTGGGTTGCGCGTTGTATCAGATGCTGTCTGACATATTACCTTTTAAAGATGGCAGTGAGTGGCTCACATTCCAAAGGATCATGGATAGAGATTTCAAATTTCCTGAATATTTTTCTTCTGAAGCATGGCACCTTATTGATTGTTTGCTGGATATGGACCCATCTAAAAGATTGGCTTCTGGCCCTGAAGGGTATGCTTCTCTCTAGAGTCATCCTTTCTTCAAGGGAGTTGACTGGGATAATGTTAGGAGTATGCTGGCTCCAAAGTTAGCCCCACCATTAACTGTGACTCTAAATGGGAGAAATTTCTAGATCCAGGGGAGTTCATTGTGATGGTTTCATTGGTTAAGAAAATTCGGAAACTTTACAACAAAAAGATGCAGCTGATTCTGACAGACAAGCCGAAGTTGATATATGTAGACCCAGTTAAATTGGTACAGTAGGTTGAGATAGTTTGGTTTGATAATCCTAAGGAGCTTAATGTCCAAGTGTTGAATTCTTCCAACTTTAAGATCTGTACTTTGAAAAAGACCACCTCATTTGAAGATTTGAAGACAGCAAGGAATACTACAGTGACTTTATGTTCCAGTTGGGATTTATGAAGCTTTTTATTGGTTTGATGCTAATCAAGTTGGCTGTGATATGTAATGACAGAAGCAAGCTTCATCTTCTTAAAACTATTTAGGTTCCTAATAGCTGTACAAATGTCTGAAGAGATCATGAATCTAAGCAGAAAACGCTTCAAAGATACATAGGTTCTGTTTTGACATCTACAGCAGTTTCGTAGCGCGCTACGAAACTGCTGTAGAATGCTGTTTTGTGGAAAAACAATGAATTTTGATGATGAGGTCAGCTAACGGTAAAAAGAAGGTCTCAAACACAGGCAGAGAGATCATACATGGATTTCCTAACAGCTCAAACAGTGACAGGTGTAGGTCTTGAAGAGAAAATAAAATATTTTGTTTATTTTCATAAAGTTTTCTCAAAGGCAATTTATGATCGAGCTACTAGGGTATTGGTGGGGTTACCAGAATGTTCGGTTGATACACCTGTTTGGTCCTTGAAGCATCCAGATCATATAACATATGGTGGTTATGCGTTGTTAATTAAAGGTTCAAAGAACTTGGAGTGTGGTTTTTAAATGATGAAGAGGAATGGAAGACAGGGGACCGTGGATATAGGGTGATTAATTTTATCAATTAATAAGCTGTCTTACAGCTAGCATCCGAGACCAGCTTGCTCGGTGAATGCTCCCTTAACATATCTTAGCCATAATGGAAATCATACAGCTGTCCAGCATCCAAGAAGAATCATATTACGAGGAGAAATGAATTAGTGTTTTAGTTTGATTAGGACTTTATGTAATCATAGCTTAGCACTTTTGTAATTAATGCATTAGTTAAATAGCATGTAGGAGTAGTTAATAGCCACCTTCGAGGCTCCCCTCATGCTGGAGGAGGAAGCTCGAGGTGGGTGAGTTTGCTTGCCTATATAGGGATCAGATTAGAATGTAAAAAGGGTTGGATACTATATACAAAAACAGAGTTTTTTGAGCCTATGTAAAGACTGTTACAGTAATGATAAAACAGGTCGTTTCTTCTCAAGATTCTCAATGGATTATGTTGTTCAAGTGTAATAGTGTTTTAGTTTCTTAATGTTCTTTTTTGCAGCCTTGTTATAGCACAATCACTCAGAATTCATATTGTATGCTCTGACTTCCTGTGTGTTTGACTAGCTGTGGGTTTTGGTGAAGCCTGTTTGAACATCACTCAGAATTCATTTTTAATGCTCTGACTTCCTGTATGTTTAGCAGGCTTTGGTTTAGGTAAAATAGGTTTGAACATCTGATGCAAAGAGCCTTGACTTCCATGAGATGACTGTGATTTTGTTTATTAAATGTGAGAGACTCCATAGCCCAATGAAGACCAATTTGATGTGTGTCCAACCAGTTATGCTTTCATAAGTGAATAAAGAGTTAGCCATCTAGTGTTTGAAGGATTTTATCAAGAGTTGTGAGAGAGCCCTCTCTGATCAAAGAGGCTAATCTTTGGTCTAAAGATAGGTTGAAATAGTTACATGAAATCTTACTTGGTTGCAGCCCTCAGTAGTGATTTTGTGATAACAAAATCTATGAGCTCTGAGAAGTTCTCTTGGTCTAGAGAGAGAATGGGCATTTCAGGTCTGGGAAAATGACTAAGCTCTCTTGTGGACCCCTATGGAAAGAAAACAACAAGTGGGAGAATGTTGGGTTGTGTTATATTCTTTCCACGTAGTTAACAGGGGGTTTGAAGGGCACCTGTAACCCCACTTTATGGGGTTCGGGGCATCGTCCTGGAAAATTTTGGTTTTGGACCCTATGTTAGTTTGGGCGGACCCACCTATGGTTTTGTGCATGATTTTCGCACATGTTTTTTGGACGCGATGGTTTTCGGTCTATGGTATTGGACGCGATGGTTTTTGGTCCATGGTATTGGATGCTTTGGCATGTATAAATATGTATTGTAACATTGAAAGGAATATAATGAAAAATCAAGTTGGTAGTCCTGGTTTTGGGATCCAGAGGAAAATCTCTGTGTATATGTGTTTTATGTGTTATGATCTCGCATTTTTTATTTTTTGTGTTTTAGAATTCGTATGCAGGTAATTTCTATATGAGGTTAAAACCTACAAGAGGAAGCAGAGATCAAGCAAGGAAGAGTAGGATCAAGTAGCTATAAAAATATTCTTTGCATGTGTATTTTCCTTAATAGATTTTGCATGCATGGTATTGCATGTGGTCCTCTTGTTGTTATGGCATGGGGTTATCCAGGTGTGATAGTGTTTTCAGCCTAGCCTTGTCATTTCCTAATAACCATTATTTGATGGGGTTCTCATGTTTTGGTGGAGCTATATTGCCATATGGATTCAAAGCCGAGTGAGGTGGATCTCTAAATGATAGAGCACATGGCCTAGTGGTCCATAAACCAAACTATGGATCACGGTAAAGCCACTGGCATAGTGACCCCTGAGCTAGATTGTGGGTTGCAGTAAAGCCAAGATTGTGTTGCCTCGGTGGGCTTAGGAATCCTTTCCAGCGAATGGCTTGATATAAAATAAAGCCTAGAGGTGGTTGCCCTTTATTATGAAAATGAATCCTTTCCGATGAATGGAAGGATATACAGTAAACCCTAAAGTGTGGTGTCTCATTTTAGGGCATAAGGATCCCTGGATTAGACTGTGGATTGTGGTAAAGCTTGAGAGACTAGGAGACAAGAAAATTCCTCATGGTGTAGGTGGAGAAATTTGGTGGCATCCATGCTTGTTTGGCCTAGTGATCTAGTGGAGATCATGGTAAATCCTGTTATTACATGTTAATTGTGTTGGCCTAGTGATCGGGGATGGATTATGGTAAATCTTAGTTTCTATTGATGAGGGTGAGGTGGTTTAGCCTTCGAATGCCCTGGTTGGTTCTTTTGGTTATGAGTCCCACATTCATGCTTGGAATATTGCACGGGGATGAATGACTGAAGAGATATTTGGCTCAACCATTCTATGGTCGAGTGGAATGTGGTAGTCCCATCCCAGGTTTAGTTTTTGCATCATTAGTATAAGGTTATTTATCCTTGTATTTCTACGAGTATTATATTGGTTTATATGTGGATCATATGGCTATGATTTCATTGGTATTTTTGTTGCTATTATGTTGGTTATGTATGTGTTTTATGATAGTGGCTATGTACGAATCTCTTCATGTTTTTACTTGTAAATGAATTGGAAATGTATCTATGACTTGATAGATGATAATGCAACAAATGATATGAGGGAATAATGGTTCTTGGCGATTCTAAGATAAGTATGATATCCCTATGCTTAAATCTATTATTTACTCTTGTAGATTACGTATTTGTGATATGTTTGTTGAAATGCATGTCAGGGCTACTAGGGGTTTGGTTAAGGGCTTGTTCAAGTATTTACTTTTGCATCATTATTTCCATGTTATCTTATTATTCTGAAGGTTTCATTCAATTCTGGGAAGTGACCTAGGCTCTGGGCCTAAAAGAGTGGCTCAAATTGCAAGGATGTTGGTACAACACCAAGAAAAATAGTCCCTGGATGCTAACATGCCTTGTCATGAGAGAATCTAGAGCCTCCTAGATGCTGGTAGGCCTATATCATGGGAGCTTCCAAAGGTCAAGTGGTCAAAAAATTAGTGGGACCCAAAGGTTAGCTACTTGTGTGGTTGGGATGGTTCATAGGAGTCCTGTAGCTGATGTGGAATGTTTGTATGTTGTGTTTCCTCAATTCCACTTCCTTAAGGTCACAAAAGAGGTTGAATCCAATCATAGTAGCCTCTCATCACATTTTTACTGGTTGGTTGGTTATTTGGGTAGATGTGGGAGGAGGGTTTTACAAGACCCTTATTTTTCCTCAAAATTCTAAGGTTGTAGTAGCATCCCATGTTGAACCTTTCCTCAACCTTCCTTAAATTATCACTAATAATGAGGAATTTTCCATGTCTTCTAAGTGTTATCATCATGGGCCACCTGCGTTTTATGCATCTCTATCTCATTGGTATCCCTTTACTGCTAATAATGACCCTATGATGGTCATAAAGCATGACATAAATAACAAAGACTATGATGGGGGTGATATGCGTAAGGTTTCCATCCATAAAAAATTTATGAGCCTAATTGTTGGCATCTCTATCTTTTTGTTAGAATAGAGGATCTCGTGGAGTAGGTTAGATCCTTTTTTTCCCTCTTCTCCCATAATCCTCCATGTATGGGCATTCTATTTTCCCACCTCCCTCCCCGGTGACCCTCCATGTGATTGTTCCTATCCATGCTCTTTTATTTGTTACATAAGTAATCATTGGAAAAAAAGTTTCTATATTTATTTAGTGATGTCTTGGTTGCATTGGCTCTATGATTACAATAAGTACTTACATGATGTAATATGCATGTTAGGTAGGATGCATTGCATGTTGATTTTTCTCATAAGAACTAGCATCATATGATATTTTCATGTTAGATTAGTTGCATTTAGATTAAAATTGCATTTGAAATTTTATTTATTAGTTGATTTTTATGGCCTAATAATAATCATGGGTGATCATAAGACACCAAAAAAATTATTTTGCCCCATGTTCTTGGTCTTTGATATGCGTAAGTAATAGGTTTGTGGTACCAAGATATTGCTAGTGTTCTCATGACCTCCCATTCAAGTAGCTTTGCACACCTCTCTGAGAGGTCATTTCCCACCACATGTCTGTAGTATGCATAGGAAAATTTTTTTCTCCTAAATGGTCCTAACCTGAAACCATTAGCCCCTTGTAGCCACCAAATAGCTCAATGTTCCATTATCTCCTCCACCTGAGTTAGACATATGGTCCCTTTCCCATATGTTATGATCATATGTTTCAAGGTGGGCCTCCAGACCTTGAAGGTATGGCTATTAATTGGTATAGTTGATTAATGTTACTTACTTTTCATTGACACTTTTGGGCATGGATTGGTGGGGGGATTTGGCAGAAAGAGTGGGCTAGGTCCGTACTCTTGTCTCCTCCACTCGATTTGGTGGTTACCCTTGTATCCTACTCCTGTGGGATCTCCTTTACTAGCCATTAGCTTTAAGGTTGGCATTACATAGGAAATATTTATTTTGATTGTGGTCCTATTTCCCGACACCATATACATCACTCCCTTCCACTCATTCCATTCCCATTCATCATTTTTCCCATCCAGGTCCACTAGGTCCGCATAGGGTTAGATTCCCCCTCCCCTTGTCCACACCATGGGTCAGGCCTAGAACGAT
The DNA here is from genome assembly GCA_031772625.1 of Pinus tabuliformis. Classification (NCBI taxonomy): domain Eukaryota; kingdom Viridiplantae; phylum Streptophyta; class Pinopsida; order Pinales; family Pinaceae; genus Pinus; species Pinus tabuliformis. Next base: position 211,827,226 of record CM062807.1, on the reverse strand, counting down.
GCCCCAAAGGTTGATGCCTCTTAAAAGGAAATGAAAAAGTATAATTCTGTCACTCTCCATATTAAGTGTACCACAAAATTCAAAATATTTTTGGGCCATACAAATTTAGCATGTGGGAAAAATCCAAACATAAGCTCTACCCCTTATTTATGGCCATCGTCCTAGTTGCTATGGGCCCTAGATGAGCCCCCTCCACATTAAGGAACCCATGATTGTACCAACCCCTATTGGGCAATGAAATTCCCTACCTTAAAAGGGGGTACCTACTGCTATATCCTACACATCATGCTCTCATCCCCTATAGCCATGAGTAGTTATTAAGAAAAATCAATCAAAGGCAAAAGGAATATGAAGAAGGGTGGGAAAACAGAGGTTGGGGTAACTCATGTACCATGATGTTATCCCTCCTATGCTCATATACCCAAGTGTGGGCTTCCCTCATGATAACTACCCTTGTACCATGACATGTGGCTGGAACCATTCCCCTTATCCCCACTTCGTTCCATGACTATTTCACTTGCTACCTACCACATAATGGATGTACCATGGAAATGTCGCCCCCTTTAAAGGTTGAAACCACCTAATAAGTTCCTTGGTTAACCCCCTTATTAAGCTTGGAGACACTTGTGTATGCCAAATCTCACTATGGAAGGGCATGCCACCATGAAGTGCCCCATTGATTCCATGATTTGTAATCTCTTTTAATTGATTATTCTAATGATTTGTTGTATTGGATGGCAAGGGGACACATTGGATCTTATGCAATATTATAGGTGGGTCTCCATTTTGGGTTTGGTCTCCCTATATGGGGCCTAATCCCTCTAGAGAGCCACATTTGCACTTTTAGGGTGAGCGTTAAGAGCCTTGTGCCTCCACCATAGTAGATATTACTTCATAGATCCCAAAAAACCCTTAGTGATTGCTCATGTTCCACCTTTTCAGATGAGGATGATACACTTGGAATACCATGCCCAATCGGATCCACACTTGTACAACACACTTGGAAGAGGTTCCATGGTCCATATGGGAATCTCTCTCTCTCTCCAGGAGACAAAGGGAGGGCTTATATCATCATCCTAGCCCTTATAGATGGTTTACATGCATTATTGATCCACTTGGAGACCCATGAGGATGTCCCAGTTCCCCCACACCCACATGGGAGCACCATAGTGACTTGCTTCGAAAACAAGGGGCTAAACCCTTGTGCAATATGTTTGGAGTCCATTTCTTCACTGTGTCCTCACCATGGCACACTTTGGACTTCATTAGGCCTTCTCAATGGACAACGATGCATCATATTCATTATTTTTCCCACTTGAGAGGTTATTCTTTGTATTATTGATCTATCTTCGTGGGCTTGTCACCAAGTCATGTCATTATTATGTATTGTTTTATTATTTGGGGCTAAATTAGGCTAATTAGGAAAATCAAATCCCCTTTTAAGTTGTATAAATAGATGAGAGGCGATTCATTTCTCTCATCATCACTTAGTTGTATTAGTATATCTTATGAGATTTTCACACTTTTTGTTGGGATGAATTTTTGGAGCTTTTCTTGATGCACTATGATGTTTGGATATTCACTATTGTCTTTGGAGATTATATAATTTAAAGTTGACAAATGGATATACTCTCTCTCTCTCTCTCATGTAAGTTGAAATTTTGATGATATTCTTGTTATCTTCTTGTTTAACTGCATGTATGTTGTTATCTTTATTCTTGTATGAGTTAAATGTAATACAAAATTCTTTCAGGACCTTGAAGAAGTGATTAAATGCATGCATTGAACTTTAAGGGATTAGGTGAATTTTCCTAAAGGAATTTTTAACAAGGTTAATACTCCTTGCGGACAGAGACAATCCCTCTAGCCCAATGAGTGGGTCTAGCAACTAAAGGGACAATCAACTAGACATCTTCCTATATTATAATTGAAAAGTGGAACAAGAGAGATGACCTACCTTGCTCTGATGTTAATCTGCTTTCCTTTGTTTAGATCCTCGAATTGCTTGTGTCACGGACTTGTTCCTGCTTCTTCCAGCACTTATGTACCTGCACAAGTTACCAAGATACAACAAAGCATACCAAAACCAATAGAAAATCCAATAATAACCTATTTAGCTGATCAAGGAATGCCAAACCAATACATACATGAACATATATATTTTGGGAAGATGAACCATTAGTTGTATTATTATTTTAAAGAATAAAGGGGAAGCTTAAAACCATAGCCTTGACGTTGAAAGGCTCTCCTTGAGTGGTAATCCAAGTCCAAGCCAAGAAAATCTCCAACACTCCTTCTCCAAGTCAAATGAATAGCCTCTAAGCACAAGCTCAACATAGGGGTGAAAATGGACATAGATCAACAGACCAACCGTTTGGGAATGGGAGAGGAGGAATTTATAGGCTAGGAGACGGAGTTAGGACTCCTCCAAAGATAGGATTAGGCCCACATCTCAAGGAGGTAGCTCATAGGGATAAGACAAAGAGATCAAGTTAGGAGGATTTGACCTCATCTTTTTGAAACCACCTCCAGCTCGTCGCTCTGGAAGCTTCTAGATCATGAAGCTTCTCATCCTCTTTGGGAGAAATTACCCTTTTGGTATCATCACAGGTATGCAAGGGAACAAATTGATTCCATCACAGGTCAAACACGGTGCAATAGGTGACCATTGTGGTTTTTAGCTTCATAAGAGCGATGACCCTCATTTTATGATTTTAAGAGCTATTTATTCAAGGAAAGCTCAAGACATTTTCCAAACGAAGTTAAAGGAGGGATCTGAGTTGTATACATGGATGAGTATACTGTATAATGGTCATGTTTCGGGCACTTCAGGGTATTTCACACAAAAGTGCAGAAGATGTGACAAAATACTGTGTAACAGATGCCCCCTAGCTCATGAAGGTAGAACGAGGAATCATGGCTGAGATTCTTTACGAGCTTTTGAAAAGGACGAGGACACACACTATCAGGAGTCTTGAAAATCAAGGACGCATATACATATACATATTTTATATGAATCCACGGCATGGATGTAGCCATCCAGATGATGAAGACTAAATAAAAGATCCATGGCATGGGCACAACCATCCAGTTAACAAGGATGATCATGAATATAAAGTCTCATGGTATGGTCACATCCATACATATAGTAGAAACATGTGTATAATCATGAATAACATATAACTCCATGCACCTTGAGCCATAATAGACAAGACTCAGGGTCTTGTGCTTCATCTCGCCTTGATCAACATACAAATTCTAGCATGCAAATAAACGTGTTGAAGTCAAATATGCTAGAAAACCACCTGATTATCGGCCAATGATGTGGACCATTAACAGGTATGAGAGGAATCACCAATAATGAAAATGGCTCTCAATGTACAAAAGTACAATATGTGAATATGATAATGAAGTTGAAGTTGAACACTCATGGAATCACCTAATCGAAAGCCAATAATGAAGACTTGTCGTTGGATGCGAAGAACTGGCCATTAGGGCATGCCAGCTCTAAGGTACTGAAAGGGAGTTCCTAAGTCAACTTCCTGGATAGTGAGCTAAAGTCGACAAGAAGTGACTCACTGAAGGAGTTCAATGATGAATCCCCCATCATCGACACGAAACGAGGAATAAAGTGGTATGATATTTAGGACTATAGCAATGACTCAAACAATGTATAGGTAAATAACTACAAAATGGACTTCTCTTGAACATATTGTCGACATGACTCCAGAGTGTGGCATCATCTGACTTAACATGGGACTAAAGGTCATGATGACAGAGTGGAATAGTCAAATGAGAGGAAAAATGGATCACCGAAACCTAGGAGGACACGTGACTAAGTGAGGATATCTCAAATCCAACATGAGAGCATAAGAGTGTCATGTTCAACAGCGACATGCTGCCTATACAAAGGATGTCGCATCTTCATTTTTGCCCACTATTTTAGGGAGTATCTCTTTATTTTTACAAAATCTTGAAGAGGAAGGAGAAGCTCAGTCTCATCATGATGACGAGTCTTTTGTCATTTAATTTTTACGATTCTGACGAAAGAATAACTCGGTATATTTTTCATATTTAGAGTGTTCGAAAAAGAGACAAAAAATAAAAATCCATCATGTCCCTTTTTGTAATTTGTCTCTCAAATCCAAAAAGGTAAAAAATAATATTCGAGAGAACCTCTTGACCATATCGACCTAGGTGTACCTCTTTCTCAAATATTCAATCCCAACATGAAAAAGGGGTAAATGTATACTAAGACGACGTCGATTCATTTACTTTAATGAGTTCAAAACGACAAGTAATCGGAAATCTTTCATATTTTTGGAGTTTGAAAAGAGATGAAAGATGACTCCTCCCAGAGGAACGAGTAGTAAAAAAGGATAACAACTAGTTCTAGTAATGATGGAACTGCTCAAAACATGTAATGGTTAAGTGGCTCAATAATAAGACCACTCATCGTAGATGTTCCTCAGGAAAGGGTAAAAGAACCAAGTGAAAGCGTACGATCGGCCAAAGAGATGGTGATGATGGAATGAAAGAACCGAGGCTCATCTAGCAAAAATCAGCTGATAAAAATGGAAATCACAAGATGTAAAGTGGGAATGGTTACACAAGCTTGAAACATCATGAACTATGCTTGAGTATACTTGAAGATTACTTCATTTTTTCACAAGCTTAAAACACGGGAAAAAACTATGCTTGGATTTGGTTTAATTTTTACACAAGCTTGAAACAGATACAAACTATGCTTGGATTTGTTTTCATTCCCCCAGCATAATGACTCAATTAGAGGTAAATTCCCTCGAAACTTCATTTCATTCACCTAAGTGGATGGAATGAAGGTTCACTTATGAGATCAAGTGAAATACTCGACTAGGATTTTACGTGATCTAATCAAAGACTCGAATTGGAAGGGGATTTGTTTCATTTTTTTAATGAGCTTGACATAGGTAAAGGAACTATGCTCATCACAGTTATTTCATTTTTTAATGAGGTTGACATAGTAAAAGAACTATCCTCATATCCCTTGTTTCATTTTTTAACGAGTTTGACATAAGACAAGGAACTCTGCTCTATGATCCTTGTTTCATTTTTTAATGAGCTTGACACAAGATGAAGAACTTTGCTCCAACCCATTTGATCATAGACCAAAGGAGTCCATGGCTTCCAAGAGGTTCTCATAAGAAGGGAGAACAACACTCTAGAAGGGATAAATTTCCAGGGATCCAAATGAAAAATCGGGTTCTAGTTCTCCCAATACATGGTGTACTACATCACCTACTAGATCATAAGTAGATGTGGGCATTGAACATGTGGCCACGTAATTAACCTGTGCGGGGATGATACCACTTTCATATAAGAACCATTTAGGGATGATGGTTGAGTGGGATATGATTCAGGACCAATGAATGTAAGCTAATCAATGATCACAATGCTTCCTTCATGCGGGAAACACATCACTCAAAAGAGAGAAGATACAAGAGCTCCCATGACATAAACATAGTCATGGCCAAGGAGTAGATTAAAATATAAAGGGTCGTGGAAAGCCATCACGTCTATATAGACCGTCTTTCCTCCCAACGTAATAGGTAACTTAGGAAGGATCCCTAATGGTTGATTGGTTCTTCTGTTAAAAGCCAACAGATTCTGGGTGATGGGGACAAGATGAGGAGAACCTAAAGCTTGCCAAGCAGTTGAGTACAAAATTCTAACAGATGTGCCCTCATCTATTATTGTTCTAGGTGTGGCCATATGGTAAGCCTGTACTGTAATTTGGAAAGGCACATAAGATAGAAGGTGATATCCTGCGAGTCGACTCTAGTCAAAAGAAGTGACTAAACTACTTGGAGGGGGGCTCATAGGAATGTGAGAGCTACCCTCTTACTCAATGGGAATAGGAGAAATGGTCTCATGTACCTCGGGAATAGGAGGATTTACCTCCAGTACATTCAAAATTGAAGAAACTAGAAGAATGTGAGCAGTATGAGGTTCGCTCTATATTGGAAAGGTATGGCTAACTAAAGGTGGGGTCAACTATACCAGTTTCTCAATCAATGGTTGGTTGAGAGAAGACTCAGGACACTCACTTTCAAAGAGAGTGGGATTGACCAAAGATGACTTTTGATCAATCAATGGATCAACTAGTGAAGGATCAGGGGAACGATTTCGATACCCAGTCAGAAGACGAGGTTGATAAGATGTAAGGTTTTCCAACTCTTTGGAAGCTTCATCCATAAAAGTACAAAGTTGAATGGGATGATTACCTTCACACAACTTATAGGGAAATTTGACTTTTCCCTTTTTCCCATGAGCTTTACTAGTTGAGGGTTTGTCACTAGCATGATGGCCAAAGGCTGATGACAAAGGTCAATGTGAACCTATAGATCACACTTCTAACACCTTGGGAATACTAGGACATGTCCAAAGAAGGTGGTCACCCTTACATAACACGTAAGGGAATTTTTATTTCTGAGGCTGGTTGGAAAATTTTCCTTCATTAGTTGCATCGGTAGCAATAGTTGTTTGGTTTCCCCCTTGCTTATTTTGATTCTTCTTCTTCAGCCTCTTATTCTTCTTCTTAACTCCCCAGTTACTAGAATCCAGCCTTTCACTAGGTGAAGAGGAAGAACAAGGTGAAAAAATAGGCGAAGAAGGCAAGGGGTCAACTTTAGGATCAACATGAGGTTGATGTTGTTCAGGTGAAGGAGAACTTGGTTGAAAAGAACTTTGGACACTCAGAACCACCGAGGTCGAAAATAAACAAACTGGCAGACTAATGGTCAATCCAAGAAGGGACAACGTTGCCATATAAGGAGCATCGATATTTCCGAAAGAAGGAAAAAGACTAAGATTCCCATTAGAGGGGTTTCCTTGACTAGTAGACTCAGGAATTGTTCCATTGGTATCAACCGAATATCTACTAAGGAGTATTTCCACAGGAAGGACGTTGTTCCATGGTAAATTAATTTTACAATTTGAAACATAAACTTTTCCTTTTCATGTTTTAAGAGTCGAGAAAAGGAAGAAAAGGTGACTCTAGTCACTTTCATTGGTTTAGTGGGTTTGAAAGGAAAAGCACTCAGTGATCTTTTCAAATTTAGCTAGAGAAGATCGAAATGACTACTTAGGATACTCTAGGAAAAATTAGTACCAAGTAACCATGAACTGCAATATTCACCTCAACAAATAAATTTAGCAAGGACTTGATGTATGTGTAGGAAATCTCCCTGAATGTTGTGTTCGGTGTATCATGTTTATAGGGTGGCAGACTTGGCTTCCTATGGATAAAGGTTTGCAACCTATGGGGGTCTCCTTTTATATATGCGACAGTATGAGGAGCACAAGTCTGTGCTAGCATTTTCTAATTCCGAAGCGAACGAAAAATGCTAAGTTTTATAGACACTGAAACAAATCTCTAGCCCAGACCACTAAGTATGAACATTAATGTTTCAAATGATCCTTAGATTAATTGATATATTTTAGAGTTTATCTTCAATTAAGTTTCAGTTTTGAGGGTCAAAACGATGTCACCTGAACACCTATGATGCAACGATATGAGAAAAAGGAATATTTCTGTTTCTATGAAAGATAGAATAACCAAGGGAAGAAATTTCAATCAATAATGCATCAAACAAAACGCACCATGAAAAATGCCTTCCACTAACTTTCACTTTCGTCTTCCAAACACGAAGCCAAAAGTAAAAAGATTATTGGTTTTCACTATCCTAAATACAACTTTTTCCAAAGCAAAATGGTTTTACTTTACTACAATTCATCTATACAAAGTATGCTTTTATTTTAGTTTTGAATGATTTGATGCACCTAACAATTTTTAGCTCTCAATCATCTAATAATGTGATCTATTTTCAATGATGAATTTCAAAAAATAACTCTTCAATGCAATTAATCTAATTCATTTTCATGAAAAGTAAATTTCAAAATACAAGCTAAAACAAATGCAAAACGATGTTTTCAATTATTTTCGCAGCAAGCAACACTCAATCAACCAGGAAAAAAAGCATCTCAATGACACCAACAAGAAGCAAGCAATGACCAATGACTAGAAAGCCTAGAATTCATTCAAATTTCACTTCGAAGCCAACGAGACAAATTTTGAAAATTAATCAAGGAAATCAATCAAAACATTGACAAATCCAATCATACATGATAGGAAAAGACCTTAGGGGCCAAGACACACTGGATTCTTAGGAAGAAACATAAAAAATTATTACATTCAAAGATCATCGCTACTTTAGATACCCAAATCAATGATTATCGCCTCTTTGGATAGGCAAACCTGTGGTGGCATCACTACTTTGTATAGAAAAAGTAGTGATGATTTCAGCATGACCAAAAAATTAAGATTTTTTTTTCATCACGACTGTAAAGGTAAAAATCATGATCATCGTGAATGTAAAGGTAAAAACGGCGATGCCATCGTGCCTGTTAAGGGTAAACCTATGATGGGCAAGGAATATGGGAAAAAACTAAAACGATTCCAAGGAACAATCCAAACTTAGCACTCTAAGTGTTAGGATATTCCGACACATAGGAAATAGTTAAGTACAACTTGGTCTAGTATAGAGTTAGGTAAAGTGTGTTTCTTTACTATGTACATTTTGTAACTTACAATCCGACGATCACGATATGTAGTGATTCGACGGTTCATTCTCTCCTCGATATTACCGACACTTGATCCGTGGCTTAACACCCGATTGTTCCATGATCTCTATTTAAAGAGCATGGAGGGTCATTTGTAGGTTAACCGTTCATGAGAGAAGCTTATGTAAATTTTCATTCTTTTATTAATAAATTGCCTGAAGTGGCCGTGTTGGCTCAGGTCGTGGATTGTTTCCCTCTTTGAGGGTTTTAACCACGTCAAAAGTACTGGTGTATTGATCTGCGATCTGTTTGTGAGCGGTGTCCTTTGGTGTTCTATCTGAGGAACTTACCCTATAAATTCCTACATGGTATCAGAGCTATTTGAGGGCCACGTCCATTGGTGATCCAAATCTGAAGCCAGTAGAACTACATCTGACTACCGTTTCCTAGATCTACTGTTTTTGATTGCTTTCGGGCTGAGAGGACTGCTCTGTTGTGTTGGGAGCATCTGTTCCAGTGAGGAACCCCTTTCTTTTCACGCGAAAAGGTTTCCGGTAGCCCTAGCTACGTCATTTTTAAGATCTGGAGGTATACAGTGTTTATTTGCAGTTTACAGTTATTTTCTCTCTTTTTATTTCGGTTTTCGGTTTATTTAGATTTTTTTTATTACCGGATCTATAACTTTCATTTCTGCATATGCTCTTTTCCCTGCGACTCTGTGTGATCTGGGCAAATCAGAAACAGAAAGGAAGGATTGTTCTCATGCGTATGCTCTTTTCCGCTGCGCCTTAGTGTGATCTCGGAAAATCAGAAACATTGAGGAAAATATTTAGTTTCCGGCTAAAGCTAACTTCGAGCCACAAGGTTCGTTTTTGAAAATATTTAGTTTTCGGCTAAAGCTAACTTCGAGCCGCAAGGTTCGTTTTTTTTGTATGTCTGTGTTGGGTTTTGTGTTTAAGCATCAAACCCCCGCCTCTCTCTCTCTCTCTCTCTCTCTCTCAAAATTTTTGTATAGCTCACTTGGTGCAAAGCTAGTTTATGAGAGTAGAGGTCTTGGGTTCAAGTCTCCATTTTGTGGGGGTGGATTTTTCATTTCCGCACATTCTCGCACTTTGTTGGCGACTTCATCAAATTTTATTCAAAAAACCATAACTTCTTCATCCGTAAGCCGTTTTCAGAACCGTTTTTCTTGAAACAGCCTAATTTTTCGAGATATTTCCATTGAAACACTTAGTTTTAGCATCTATAGCTTCAGTTTTTTTTTTTTTTTTTTAAATGGAAAGTCCATGCCAAGTTATTCTTGACAGCACCAACTACTTCCATTGGTGATCCTACATTGTGGATTTACTTAGAAGTAAAGGTCTTTACAGAATAGCCACAGGCCAAGAGACCAAACCGAAAGATGAAGACAACGTAGCTAAATGGGAAAATAGGCAAGACCAAGCACGTGGGTTGATAGGGATGTCTATTTCTCCAGATCTTAGATTCCATATTACAGAACTTGATACTCCTGATGAAGCAATGAAACAGATTACTAAAGTCTTTGGAATTAAAAATGAACTTAAAGCCCATCAACTTGAAAATGAATTGCTTACATTGGACCCCAATAAATTTTCTTGCATTGAAGATTTTTTGTCCAAGTTCAAGACCCTTAGACTTCTCTTGGAAGGTGTTAAGGTTAAGAAAGAAGATAGTAGTCTTATCTACTCCATTCTTACTAAGTTGGGACCAGCCTATTCTGTGTTTGTTTCCACCTTCCATTCTACAAGAGAAGCCTTCATTTCTCAAGGACAAACCTACAAGTCCCCTTCCTTTGATTCCTTTTGTGATTCTTTAATAAGAGAACAAGAAAAAATATTACACCTTGGTCTTCTTCATCTTGGAAACTCTTCTAAGAAAGCGTTAGCCTCCCAGCAACAACCAAATCCAAAGAATCCTAAGAAGTTGTATCCTAAAAAGAATGGTCCTAAACCAAACAATGGTCCTAAGCAATTTCAGCCTCAAAATGAAAAATCATTACAACAAAATGATAAGACAAATAAAAACAAAGGGAAGAAGACTGATAGACATTGCAACTTTTGTAATCGAGATGGCCACTTAGAATCCAAATGCTTTAAGAAGATGGAAGCCTTGGAAGTAGCAATGAAGAAGCATAACATCCATTTGGAGCAATCTTCAACTTCAACTTCATCTTCAGGAATGGCACTTCCTGCATGTGGTTGTCAAGCATCTCGGTCTGGCTATGCACTAAATGTATCTTCTTCTTCTCATTCTCATGAGTGGCTCATTGATTCTGGAGCTTCTTATCACATGGCCAAAAACAAAGGCATGTTTTCTTCTTTAAATGATTGTAACACCAAAAATATATATGTTGGTGATGATAGATCTCTTAGTGTTGTAGGGACTGGAACTGTTCATCTAGACAATGGTCAGTTTAATGATGTATTATGTGTTCCAACCTTATCCTGCAACCTTCTATCTGTATATCAGATAACCCATTCAGGTGAAGGTAAAATCGTTGAATTTTCACCTCACGATGTTGTAATTAAGGACCTAAGAGATCCTAGACAGATTTCAGCTACTGGCATTGTTGATGATTCTACAAGGTTGTATAAGTTTCACAACTTTGGGTCATCAAATCTTCCCTCAGTATTTGTTGCTCATAATGATGAAGTGAGCAAACTTTGGCATGAGCGATTTGGTCACTTAAACTATCGCTCTCTTCAGAATATATGTAAAGAAAATATGGTGACAGGTCTTCCAATGGTATCTTGCAGAGATGGTGTTTGTTCCGGATGTGTACTCAGAAAACATCATTGGGACAGTTTTGAAAAACATGCCTCTTGGCACGCCTCAACCCCTTTACAGCTCGTGCATAGTGATTTATGTGGTCCACTTCCAGTTGCTTCATTCTCTGGCTACAAGTATTTCTTAACTTTCATTGATGATTTCTCCAAACGCACTTGGGTATACTTCTTAAAACTCAAGAGTGAAGTATTTAACATGTTCTTGGCCTTTAAGGCCTTTGTTGAAAAACAATCTGGACATCAAATTCTTAAGCTAAGATTTGATAATGGCAGAGAATATGTTAAAAACACATTCATCAACTTTTGCACTGAGAATGGAATTCAAATGCAACATACTGTTCCATATACTCCACAACAAAATGGTGTAGCTGAAAGGAAGAATCGCACCTTAAAGGAAATGACTAATTGTATGCTTCAATCTAAAGGACTTAGTCTTAATTCTTGGGCAGAAGCAATTAACTGTGCAAATTACATAATAAATCGCACTCCTACTAAGGTTTTAAAGAATATCACTCCAGAAGAAGCATGGAGCTCAATCAAACCAGATGTAAGTCACTTTCGTGTTTTTGGAAGTGAAGCATGGGCCCATATTCCAGATGAGAAACATAAAGCTTTAGAATCTAAGAGTGAAAAATGTATTTTTGTTGGATATTCTGAATATGTCAAAGGATATAGAATTATTCCACTTAAGTCCAAAAATGTTATCATTAGAAGAGATGTGAAGTTTGCTGAAAATATATCGGCCTGCGAACCTAGTTCATCGGATGTGCCACCTCTCCCTATCTCTTTTACTTTTGAAAATATTTCTTCTACAGATGATGAAAGCGAGGATGAAAATCCTCCCCCACCTTCTCAGGATCCTCCTTCAGCTCCTCAGCTTCCAAAATGGGTCCGTGCTATTCGGGATGCAGCAGGTGATCTTGCCGGTGATCCTACAGATCAACGATGTACACGTTCTCAGTTTGAGAGAGCCTCTTCTTTACTGGCTCAAGCTTCAGTGAATTATGATCCTGACACCTTTGCAGAAGCTTCAGGCCATCCAGATTGGGAAGCAGCTATGAATGAAGAATATCATTCATTATTGGCAAATGATACATGGGATCTTGTTCCTCTACCAAAGGGACGAAAACTTGTTAGATGCAAATGGGTTTACAGAACCAAGTATGGACCAGATGGGAAAGTTGATAAACATAAAACTCATCTTGTTGCTAAGGGTTTTTCACAAGTTGAAGGTATTGACTATACTGAAACCTTCTCCCCTGTTTCCAAAATGAACTCTATCCACCTTGTTCTTTCCCTTGAAGCCTCTTTCAAATGGGAAGTCCATCAGATGGATGTTAAATCCGCCTTCTTGCATGGGGACTTGCATGAAGAAATCTATATGAAACAACCTATTGGCTTTATACAAATAGACTCTAGCCTTGTATGTTGGCTTAAGAAATCCCTTTATGGTCTCAAGCAAGCTCCTCGAACTTGGTATGCCAAAATGGATAACTTTCTTTTAGAAAATGGCTTTTCTAGGTGTCATTCTGACAAAACTGTCTACACCAAGAAAGTGGGCAAGTCTCTTATCATTCTTGTTCTTTATGTTGATGATCTTATCCTGACTGGTATTGATCCCAACCTCATAAACCAGGTGAAGTCTAGCCTTAAAAGGAAGTTTGAAATGACAGACTTAGGACAGTTACATTATTTTCTTGGTCTTCAAGTCTTGCAATCCAAGGAAGGTATTTCCCTTTCCCAATCCAAGTATGCCTGTGATATTCTACGCCATTTTCACATGGAATACTGTAAGCCAGCCCCTTCTCCCTTTCAGTGTGGAGTCAAACTTTCAGTCACTTGTACTTCTCTTGAAGTTGATGCTACCTTATACCGTCAACTTGTAGGAAAACTTTTATATCTAACCCATACTCGTCCTGACCTTTCCTTTGTCGTTGGCATTGTTGCTCGGTTTATGCAAAACCCACATGAAAGTCATTGGAAAGCAGCTAAAAGAATACTTCGTTATGTTCGAGGTACAGTTCAGTTTGGGATTCATTACAGTGCTGAAGCAGCTCCTCTATTGGTTGGTTTCATTGATTCCGATTGGGCTGGTGGCCCTGATGATCGGAAATCTACTACAGGTTATGTGTTCACTCTTGGTTCAGGACCTATTACATGGGCTTGCAAGAAACAAGCTACCATTTCTCTTTCTTTAGCAGAAGCAGAGTATCGTGGTGCCGTAGAAGCTAGTAAGGAAGCCTTGTGGCTTCGTCAGATCCTATCAGAGTTTGGCTTTCAGCAGCTGCATCCGACTACACTTTGGTGTGATAATCAAAGTGCCATTCAGCTATGCAAAGATCCAGTCCAACATCAGCGCAGCAAACACATTGAACTACACATGCAATTCATCAGAAAGCTCATTCATGACCATTTTCTTGAAGTGCAATATTGTTCAACAGATGATCAAGTTGTAGACATCTTTACAAAGGCTCTCACAGAGGCGAAGTTCACTAAACTTCAATTTATGGTTGGAATTCAGGAAGTTGTCACTAAGGGTGGATAGGCTCTAGTGCCTCCTTCCTTCTCCTATTGTGTCATATTTGTAAATCCTTCAATCCTATCCCAAGTTGTTCTTAAGGGGGGATGTTAGGATATTCCAACACATAGGAAATAGTTAAGTACAACTTGGTCTAGTATAGAGTTAGGTAAAGTGTGTTTCTTTACTATGTACATTTTGTAACTTACAATCTGACGATCATGATATGTAGTGATCCGACGGTTCATTCTCTCCTCGGTATTACCGACACTTGATCCGTGGCTTAACACCCGATTGGTCCATGATCTCTATTTAAAGATCATGGAGGGTCATTTGTAGGTTAACCGTTCATGAGAGAAGCTTATGTAAATTTTCATTCTTTTATTAATAAATTGCCTGAAGTGGCCAGGTTAGCTCAGGTCGTGGACTGTTTCCCTCTTTGAGGGTTTTAACCATGTCAAAAGTACTGGTGTATTGATCTGCGATCTGTTTGTGAGCGGTGTCCTTTGGTGTTCTGTCTGAGGAACTTACCCTGTAAATTCCTACACTAAGGTAGTAACCAATGATGGTATACACCCAGACTGATGCAGACAAGATGAAAAATCGATGGTTGTTCAAACTAGTTAAAAGATCAGGGTGAAGGATTGGATGGAAAGGATCATAGGCTTCCCTAGCAAAGTCGCCATTATTTTGACAAGGTTAATCCTCTTTGCAGACAAAGATGATCCCTCTAGTGAAATGAGCGGGTCTAGCAATTGAAGGGACAATCAACTAGACATCTTCCTAGATTATAATTGAAAAGTATAACAAGAGATATGACCTACCTTGCTCTGATGCTAATTTGATTTCCTTTGTTGATATCCTCGAATCTCTTGTGTCATGGACTTGTTCCTGCTTCTTCTAGTGCTTATGTACCTGCACAAGTGACCAAGAGACAAGAAATCATACTAAAACCAATAGAAAATCTAATAATAACCTATTTAGATGATTAAGGAATGCCAAACCAATACACACATGAACATATATATTTTGGGAAGATGAACCAACAATTGTATTATTATTTTAAAGATTAAAGGGGAAGCTTACAACCATAGCCTTGATGTTGAAAGGCTCTCCTTGAGTGGTAATCCAAGTCCAAGCCAAGAAACTCTCCAACACTCCTCCAAGTCTAATGAATATCCTCTAAGCACAAGCTCAACATAGGGGTGAAAATGGACATAAATCAACACACCAACCATTTGGGAAGGGGAGAGGAGGAATTTACAGGCTGGGAGAGGGAGTTAGGACTATTCCAAAGAGAGGATTATGCCCACATATCAAGGAGGTATCTCAGAGGGATAAGACAAAGAGGTCAAGTTAGGAGGATTCAACCTCATCTTTCCGAAACCACCTCCAACTCGCCACTCTCAAAACTTCTAGATCACGAAGCTTCTCATCCTCTTTGGGAAAACTACCCTTTTTGGATCATGGCAGGTATGCAAGGGAACACAGTGATGCCATTAGGGTTAAACATGGTGCAACAGGGGACCATCATACTTTTTAGCTTCATAAGAGCGATGACCATCATTTTATGGTTTTAAGAGCTATTTCTTCAAGGAAAGCTCAAGACATTTTCGAAACAAAGTTAAAGGAGGGATCTGATCTGTATACATGGATGAGTATACTATATAATGGTCATGTTTCAGGAAATTTGGGGTATGTCACAGGGAAGTGTAGGAGGTGTGACAAAATATTGTGTAAGAGGCACCTCTAGGTTAAAGACCTCGAAAATTTGTCTCCTTTGCAAATTTGTAGTATAAATCTCTGTTGATCTAGTTTTTAGCCTTAGAGAGGCTAGTAAAGATCAGGTAGGGCTCCTTACCACATGAAATTCATGAACTATCTGTATCTTGACTCCATTAAGCTTAAGCAATAAAGCCTTGATCCTCGTATTCCTTTGATGGTCAAATTTAGGTCTCTTTTCTTCACCTTTCCAATTTCTAGGCCTAATCCTAGAATGTCACCTAGGAAATCAAGTGAACCTCTTTGTAGCCATCTAAGAACCTTGAAAATTGGTCCACTACTGCAATGTATTTTTATAAAGGGTTCCAAATTTCAAGCAATTTTGATGAGAATCTTGACATATAGCAAGCCCTAGCCATGAGACCATATATTTTCCTAGGCTGATTTGGGTTAGTGTTCTCAATTAGGTCATTTTATTTTTACTTCAAAATAAAATTAGTCATTTGATCCTATTCTCCTCCCCAATTATTTAAATTCCATCTTTGAGTGATCAACTCCATACCCTCAGCCTAATTTTCAGTCCACTTGGTCTTTTGTTTTTCCACAAATTTAAAACTATAAATTCATAAATATCACATAAAGTCCAATTCTCCATAAGGATTCTTCGGTCTAAGAATTGTCTTGGAAAAATATATTCCTAAACCCTAGCCCTGAGAATCCATTTAACCCTTCCTATAGAGCCCACCACCTTTCTTCTGAAGAAAGCAAGCTAAATAATATAATCTCTCTTGTGAATGGGCCCTAGGAATCACGTCTTACCCATTCATAGATTCATCCTTCTTTGTGATTCCTCTTATACCAGGTCTCCACCCATCAGTGAAAGTATATAAATAGTAGGGAGCCTTAGCTAAGGTGACAGTGTTCTCTCACTCCATTGTTTCCCTTGACCTAGTACTAGCTCTATAGGATCCCCTCCTAGGATCCCTGCTAGTTTGAGTGGTAATAGGGACCATTACCCACACATTTTTCTTCATGAAGGATTCATATAATTCCACCATAGAATAAACCAAAATAGGTTTTTATACTACTTCCTCGAAAGAGGGTGGCTTAGTCTCTACAAAATTAGTAACTAGATCCATGTAGATAGTTTACCTCTCAGGTGACCTCCTTTGCCTCCGCAAATTTGAAGGAGCTCACACATTCTCCCTCGAACCCTGCACATGTATATCAACTTCATGGATCTTTTTCTACCTTCTCTAGACGGTTCTCCTTGAGTGGATGTCTCCACTCTCTTTTCTACAATTTGTGGCTACTACACAACTTCTTGAGGCTCCTCCTTTGGGGATAAAAGATCCACTTCAGGTGGGATCTGAAGCTCCCTCTCAAGAGAGGAATGCATCACTTTCTCCTTATTGTCCTTTGTAGATAGTCCTAGGCTAAAGGACTACACAAAATCATCTAAAGTAATGTTTTTTATTTTAAATGTATGAGCAATGCTTAAACTTTCAAACATATGTAAATCCTAATTATTTATAAGAAAATAGAAGGGTTGGTTCTTGACTCTTCATAGAATTAAGCTTTAAAAATGATATGGAAAGTAGAAGTAAAGAAGATATATAATTTCTTAAATATTCAAATGGAACATCTAATTTCTTATATATAGAGGATACATATAGAAATTTTTGATATCCAAACACTGCATGTGCAAGAGATGATAGAAGGCAACAATTTAAAATTTTAGAGGAATTAACTAAGACAAATAGTTTTAGTTAATCGATCTAGTGATGCCAGATTGCTAAGTATTTCATAAACATTCTATAATACCTAACTAATCTAAGGAAACTCCTCTTTAAATAATGACAACTTTGCAAGAGCTTTCAGATAGATTGTTATTCAATCTAATCTTACCCAGACTTCTATGTTACCTTGAACATGTCTAGAGAAAATATAAAAATGAAGACATAATAAAATACTAGAAGAACTCACAGGGATACAGAGGCTGCTTATAATGAATTCAGAATCCTGCTATTACTCTTCATAAATAGTTCAAAAAGTTAAAGCATGTTTTTTGGTTCATTACAAGGGTTCAACCCTTTCTTATTTGAATTAAAACATATTTATAGAGTTCGACTTTCCAACATATCTAAAATGGAATCAAAATTTATTACAAAATATCATATCAACCAAAATATTTGGGATATTACAAAAATAAAACTAAGAAATAGAAGATCTGAAATCATTTGACTACTGTGCACAAATTTCTAATGTTGTTGTTGATGATTGTAACTAGAAATCTTCTTTTCTATTCACTACCCCTGAAATTATGTTGTCTTCTGCGGAAATTTTGTTGTCTGCTCTTGAAATTTTGCATTTTGTTCCTATTTGATGAGCTCACATAGTTTATCCCATCTCTTTTCACTAGGGATAGAAAATTTTAACAATTTTCTATATGACTCATAAACTTTAGTATATTTTCCAAAAGTGGGCCTAGTTAGAAACAAATGCCTAATTTCATGCTGAATTAAAAGATCATAACTTAAACCTTCAATGAAGGATTCCCCAGTAATAGTTCCTCTAATTTTGGAAAATTTGGTTTTGTCCACTACTATATCATGTTATCTTTGTTGATATGCCTCAAGTGAATCAATTTGCCACTTCTATTCTGCAAAGAGGGAATTCCTTTCTAATGTAACGAATTAAATTTCTTGTGAAATTTCTTTATATGAACCCTCCAAATTATGGCACTTGTTATTGGTTAGAACCTTTCTTACCTCCAAGGCAACTTTAGTTCTCTCTTCAATGCCAAATTCTTCAAGATCATCTTTTGTCTTTGAATTTAGCACTTTGATTATCCTTGTAGCATCTTCTGGTTTGTGATCTAAGTCTTTCTTTATTTATGCTACTGCTTCTTGTGACCTCTATAATAAATCTTCTTGTTCAAAAATAATTTAAATTGAAGGCCATAATTCAATTACTGATGCATTAACGTCTATCCAAATATTTTTTTTGGACTGAGAAATAGTTTGTGCAATTAAAGATTCATTTTCATAAACTTCTAATTGCTGAGTTAATTTATAATTCTTTTTTATCTCAGCCAAATATTCATTATCAGAGTTAGTCTTCTATTCTTGGATCTTTTGGAGCTACATTTTAAGTTTTTCAATTTCTTGATCCTTCAAATATAAGGCTCACATGGCCTTTGACAATTGTTCTGCTGAGTCAATAGATTCTTCTTCTACTTTGATGGTTGTTTTTGTAGATGTCTCTGCTGCTAAAGTACCTACTGTAGAAGTCGTAGCTATTGGAATGGTAGCTGAAATACTGAGTTACTACTCTTTTTCTTTTAGTAGTGATTCCATATCAGCTTCCATGTTCTTAATTTGAACATTTTATTCAATTTTTACTTTGAACATATTTTCTTTCTCCCTTTCTAGCTGACCAACTTCCTTAGCTTGTGGATGTTCAATAATAGGAAGTTTAAGTTGCTTCCTCAATGCTTGAATGTCAGCATTCTTATTTTTTATCATTTCTTTTGCCATTTTGATATTACTAGGAACATATCTGAGCTTAGTCACCAGATCTTCAAGAGTTTTGATTCTAGTATCTTTAACCAAAGATGGAATTCTCTCCATCTTCAACTGTGTGTGAATATTGTTCAAGGAAGCTTGCAGTTTGGAGGTTTCCATAGCTGAACTTTTCAATGTGGAATATATCATTTCACCAAGCAACTTATGTAGGCCAATTTGATCAATCACATGAATTTTATTTCTTTCAAAAGAAAAAATGGATGTTATGTAATATTTTGCACTATTAGGCACTGGAAATTTACATTCCAAGAAAGCTAATTGGAATTGTCCTTTCTCAGCATCAAGTGTAGCCAAAAGTCTGTGTTGTGTAGTGGAAGACTACTTCCAAAATTCTGAATAAGTAGTGGCCTTTAATGCTTCATTATTCCTTTTAATTTCTCTATATCTAGCAAAAATATCTTGTTGTGTGTTATCATGAGAAACATAGGGTATAAGAGAATTTGTATTTTCTGCAATATGTGGAAAATAAGTGGTGGGAAAACCTAAAAAGACCACTGTGGCTTACCCCTTTGAACTCTTGTCCTCTAAAGACTCCTGATTAGTATTTTTCTTCTTTCTCCTTTTGAAAGCTATGAAACTTGTGGCTTGAACTTCTGAGTTTGCAGGACACAAACTTTCTCTTGGTATTTTGGTTTCTTTACATTGAGGAACTAGAGTCTATGAAGATGTCTGACTAACAATCTATTCTTCAACTTCTTGTAATGTATTATCTTGCCATTGTCTTGATATGCATATTATTCATTTCTAGCCTGTCTATATGTACATATGGATTTTATTTATTTATTTATTTATTAATTTTAATTTTTTATTTTAATTTTAATTTATTTTAATTTTTTAATTTTTATTTATTTTATTTTATTTTATTTTATTTTATTATTATTTTATTATTTTTTATTTTTTTTCTGCTCAACTCTTAACTCTGAAATGATTCCCAAGTGATCATAGGACTAGGTAAAGCTCAACTTGAATTTCATCTTCTTTAATAAAATATCTGCCTCCTTCGTTGCTACATTAGTATTGCCAATGAAAGGGATAATTTTAGTCTTCAACTTGAATTAGGTTTTCTCCTTCGTGAATACAAAATTCAAATGATCCATGTTCATCATTTTCCTGATATATTCCAAGGAAAATATCTTGATTGTAAGAAATACTAGTAACCTTTTAGGGAGGACATTCACATCCATATATTCTGATGTTTGTATAATTCTAGTAGAGGTACCAATCTCCAATTTTTTCTTGCTCAATACGGTGAAAAATTCTTCTAACTTTAGATGAAATCCTTGGTATAACATCACTGCTGAGATGACATAAATACATATGCAAAAAATGATTTACATAATCACTAACGGAATACTCTTTTGTGTTCTTCCTTACTAAGGAAGTCCAGGGAATGACTGATTGAGGCTTTCCTTGTGCATCATACTTCTACAATGGGAACTTAAACCTTTCTTCTTGATGAAATAAAATTAAATACATAAGAATCGACTGATGTTTAAAAGCACCTTTAGTAGAAAACTTTAAGAACTTGTCATGAATAATTTCTGCCAAAAATTGACAATAGTTGAAAATCAATGAGGGCTTATTAACCATAGAGAACACTGATAAAAATCCCAATATTACTTCATCAACCCACTGATCAGTAGGGTAACCTAACAAACATGTGACCATAGAGATGACTTGCCTAAACATTTTTTGAAAATTGAAGTGGAATAGGGTGGATTGGTACTAGGCAAGTCGAAATTATCAGGTAAGAATGACTCAAAGATCCATGCTCGCTGAGGAAATGTGATTTTTTGGTAAATCTACATGAGGGAATCAATAGCAAAAGGGTGTAGAGGAGCTGAATGATTGATTTGGAGTGCTTGGCATATGGATTCAGGAGTAATGGCAAATAGAACTTCATTATTTTGGGTAATTACAACCCTCTAACTAGGAAGATATATGAGATGACACCAGGTAACAAATTCAGGGAAAATATGAGTCTGGGGAAAGATGAATTGGGGAAGGAAAGACTCCCAAATGTTCAATTCATCACTAACATCTAGAAATTTCTTGTTTTCCCAGTTTTGGAGTTCATAAAAATCGAACTCACACTAGGTTTCTGAGATTTTATACTTCGTATTTATTAGGGGGAGCTCATCTAGGTTAATTACAGAAGTTAGTGTAGGGATTTTTACAACTAATTTTGACTTGCCTTTACATAATGACATCATAAACAGGAATTAAAAACCAGAGTGTCAAATTACCAGACAAATGTCGATCATTGTTATAAGAACAATGGTTGTGCGATTAGAGGAATTCAGAGTCCACTGGAAATAATGGCAGATGAGATGGTGAAAGGGAATATGCAGAGTGATATGTGGTTTTAAAATAGGGGATTCAAAAGATTAAATAGGTTATAAGCATTTTTAGGTGCGTAAAATTAATGAATTAGGCATTGGTGTGAAAAAATAATAATTAAATGGCTATAAGAACATTTGGCGAGAGGAATTAAATTGTATAGCAGTTAATTGGTAGGGGTGAATAGGAAAGGGACAGGTGGCAAGGTGTGAGTGGGAGTGGACGCAGAGCGGGAATGGGAAGTGGTTTTCAGAAGGGAGGGAGGGAGGTTAGTGGTTTAGGAGAGGGGGGTCCTGAAGGTACCGTGGAAGCACCACGTATGAGTGGGCGGTGAACAAAAAGATGCTTTTTGGACCCCCCTGTTAAACTTTGATAGTGTGTGGGGGTCCCGAACTCATCCCCCGTCATTGATGCAGGCGGGGATGATACCCCCCATTGATTTTTATTTGAACTTTATTACAACGTGACAAACTGTTAGTTCATTATGAAAAAATGTGGCATTTTGATTTGCTCATGATTTTGGGATTTTTTGTTGTATTGTTTTTAATATATATTTTTATATCCCTTTTTTTATTCTTTACTTTTGACATTTTTCTTTATCATTTTTTGTCTTTTTATTTTCTTTCCTTTCTATTTTTTTTTCTTTTTTATTTTTTTCAACAAAGAGTAAAAAAACAACTAGGGTAAAAATAAAGTTACAACATCGGCTCCATCTAGGGACTGCTTCCCCCTATGGGATGTAGAGAACTTGAAGATCCATGTGCCTTCTCCTCGGGCTATGGAGTCTTTGATGTGAAAATCAAACTTTGACAGTGAATTTTAAATAAAACCAAAAATTTACAATGAAGATGGTTGCAAGCATCTAATACTGAATATAATGTTTGAGGTATTGTCCATTAACTGACAATGAAAATATTGTCCTTCTAGGTTGCGCAAAATAAAAACATTGTTACCCTTTACTTCTATAGTGCTGAATAGTCCCAACCATAAATGATCAAACTTTCCAATCATTGTCCCAGGGAAAAAGCTTCAATCTTCATTCTCCGACAACAATGCCAATCTAATGTTGTCCTTTGTAGACAGTCCTAGGCTAAAGGACTGTTCCAAAGCATCCAAAGTAATGTTTCTTATTTTAATTGAATAACTAATGCTTAAAATTTTAAATAGATGTAAATCCTAATTATTTATGAGAAAACATAATTGTTGATTCTTCACTCTTCACAGAATTAAGCTTTAAAAATGATATGGAAAGAAAAAGTAAAGAAGATATATAATTTCTTAAATATTCAGATTGAACATCTAATTTCTTATATATAGTAGATGCGTATAGAAATTTTTGATAGCCAAATTATACATGTGCAAGAGATGACAGAAGGCAACAATTTAAAAATTTAGAGGAATTAACTAAGAGAAACAATTTCAGTTAATTAATCTCTTTAAATAATGATAACTTTGCAGGAGCTTTCAAATAGATTGATATTCAATAAAATCTTACCCAAACTATGTTACCTTGAACATGTGTAGAGAAAATATAAAAATGAAGACATAATCAAATACCAGAAGAATTCATAGAGATACAAAAGCTACCCAGAGTGAATCAAGAATCCTTCTATTAATCTTCAGAAATAGTTCAGAAAGTTACAAGCATGTTTGTTGGTTCATTGCAAGGGTTCAACCCTTTCTTCTCGGAATTACAAAATATTTATAGAGTTTGAATTTCCAACATATCTAAAATGGAATCAAACTTTATTACAAAATATCATATACCTAAAATATTTGGGATATTACAAAAATAGAACTAAAAAAATAGAATATTTGAACTAATTTGACTACTTTGCACAAATTTCGAGGGTTGTTGTTGATGACTGTAACTAGAAATCTTCTTTTCTGTTCACTGCCCCTGAAATCTACTATCTTCTACTAAAATTTTGTTGTCTACTCCTAAAATTATGCATTTTGTTGCTATTCAATGAGCTCACATAGCTTATCCCATCTCTTTTCATCAGGGATAGAAAGTTTTAACAATTTTCTTTATGACTCATCGACTTCAATATATTTTTCAAAAGTGGGTCTAGTTAGAAAGAAATGCTTAATTTCATGTTGAATTAACAAATCATAACTTAAACCATCAATGAAGGCTTTTCTAGTAATAATTTCTCTGATTTTGGCAAATTTGGTTTTGTCCATGCTATATCATGTAACCTTTGTTGATACTCCTCAAGTGGAACCAATTTTCCACTTCTATCCTGCAAAGCTAGAAGTCCTTTCTAATGTAAAGCATTGAATTTCCTGTGAAATTTCTTAATCAGAACCTCCAAATTCTGGCACTTGTTCTTGAGCCGTAGCATCGAATTTATCTTGGATAAACCTTTTTGACCTCCAAGATAGCTTCAGTTCTGTCTTCAATGTTGAATTCTTCAAGCTCATATTTTGTCTTTGAATTTAGGACTTTGGTTATCCCTGTAGCATCTTTTGGTTTCTTATCTAGGTATTTCTTTATTTCTGCTATTGCTTCTTGTGACCTATGCAATAAATATTCTTGCTCAAAAATAATTTCAGTTGAAGAACATAACTCAGTTACTAATAGATTAATGTATATCCAAATATTTTCTTTGTCCTGAGCAATAGTTTGTGCAATTAAAGATTCATTTTCATAAACTTCTAATTGATGAGTTAATTTATAATTATTTTAGATCTTAGCTAAATACTCATTACCAGACTTAATCTTTTGTTCTTGGATCGTTTGGAGCTGCATTATAAGTTTTTCAATTTCTTGATCCTTCAGAGTAAGTCTCCCATGGCCTTTGTGAGTTGTTCTGTTGAATCAATAAATTGTGATTATACTATGATGGTTGTTGTTGTAAATGTCCCTGTTGTTGAAGTACCTGCTATAAAAGTAGTAGTTATAGGAATGGAAGCTGAAATACTGATTTGTTGCTCTTTTTCTTTTAGGCGGGATTCCATATCAACTTCCATTTTTTGAATTTGAACATTTTTTTCAGCTATTAATTTGAACATTTTTTATTGGGATGGAAAATGTGTTCAAATTTTATTTTTTTCATCTAGGAACAAGAGGATGGGTCCACCATATCCTCATAATCCATTTCCCACACCACTTGACTTCTTCTCCACTCTCATTTTCATCTCTGTCTAAGAAGAGTACCCATTTTCACCTTTTCTTCCATCCTTTCCACCACAAAAAAGGCCTATGATCCTTGTCAATAGATTACTCATAAATTATCAGTATTTTTAAAGGTATCACTTGAAGGAAATAATGATGCTAGGAAAGTCTATGTGACTGCTGCAGGAAGAGACACAGTCTTGTAGCAGTATGCACATCCCCTATCAAATCATAACTAGAGCATCAGATTTAGAATTCAGTCACCATGAGCACTTGAGGATTGAAATTTTGATCCTTCAGTAGCCATAGGACCTCATATCATCTGTTACAGGATTCTTGATCGCCTAACAAGAAACAACACTTGATTCGAAAAGAACCCGCAAAAAATACAAAGGACCTACATCATCAAGTTTCAGTAAGAAAATAACATAAAATTTTTATATTCTTCTCAAGAAATTGTAGAAGGAAAAGGAGACAAAGTAAGGACCTTACAAAAGATACTAAAAAACAACCTCACCCATGTCCAGATTGTCCATGTAACCATGAAAGGATCATTACTAGTAGCTTTAGAAACACCAAAGGCAGCTTCAATAGTCATATAAACAACCTCAATATCACCTGCAAAATCACATCAAGGGTAAGGCTCAGGTATCCAATCCCATAAACCATTCTTATGAACTTATTTTATCTTGAAAAACATTGCATGTATATGAAGGAAAAAAATTATGGCTAAAATTAGTAGTAGATAAACCTCGGCCTTATGTAGTAGTTAAGTTCACTATTCCACCAAGACACCTACATGTTTGGGAGAGGAACACGACAAAATTGAAGAGGACTTCGGAAAGTGGGTTGTAATAATTTATTCATGATGGAAGAAAAAGAGTGCGAAGGGGTAAGTGATGGCCAACTCAAATAACAAAAAACACTCGGAGTTTATTTTGCATGCAATGAAAAAGAGAAAAAAAAAAAAAAAAAAACAAAAAAAAAAAATTAAAGGTGGGCCCACCACCTCTTGGAATGCAAAGATTAATTGTTATAGGATTTGGGTTGTATGCTATAGGAAGGAACATCACTACTACAAGAAGATTAAATTTGCTACATGAAGCTAATAGAGTGCTACAGGAGGGAACATTTCACCCATAGGGAGGCCCACCACTAGAGTATTCACATCTAAGAGGTTCAGAGCACAAGCTACCACGCTACAGGAGAAAACATAGGATATACACACATAAACAAGGTTGCTATAGGAAGAAAAATAATTTCTATAGGAGAAACAAGGACTGCTACAAGAGTAATAGGGAATGCTACAGGAAAGGGAATCCACATCAAAAGGGGAAGAAAAATACCTCGAAGAACTCCAGGAGCCTGATCCACAACTTGAAATTGGATCTTTCTACAAAATAGTTGAGGGTGGGAGAATTATAGCCACTAAATTGCAATACCACTATTTTTTGAGATAGAAATGGAAAGAAGCAGAACCCACATATAGGTACAAATTATAAAATCAAAGAAGGTGGAAGATGTGGGTCTCCTAAAGGAAAAAGTGAAATAAGTGGGTAAAGAATTTACCAACTTGGGGCTAAAAGAATTAGTCATGAAGGATCAATTGCAAAGGCTTCTAGAGAAACTGTAGGAAAAGGAGGCAGAACTTGCAACAACTTTGTAAGAGAATAACTATGGGAATAATTTTGTTGTTTATTACTAATGATGTATTATAGTTTCAATTTCTTGACTTATGTTTGATGCATATAAAATATTGATTATCATGGGAATACTAACATGGATATTTTGTCACAACATTGATCTCCATGGAAGCTCCATGAATGTAAGTTCATGGTCATGATTGTATTTATTTTTTTATCACAAGAAGTATCTAATAGTGTGTGTGATTGAAAGCACATCACAAGAAATAGAAGATAGAGAGAAACAAAAAATAAGGATAGAATGGTGCATTATGGTTCTGATAAGTAACAACATGGAAGTGAATAGGTTAGGGCCAATGAAGAATAAATATCGGTTTACAAAGGGGGGGGGGGATCACTCCCCGGATTAGTTAGATACTCTGAGAAGCCTAAGAGCTGAAGTTAGAAGCTTCAAGGTAGATAATGAGAAACTAGTGAGAGATCATGAGAAACAAGTTGAGATAAATGCAACCATATTGCAAAGTCCCTTAGATTTATAGAGACACAGAAAACCTATGATGAGGGCTAGTCATAGAGACAAGAGTAAGCCTACATCAGTAAGGTTGATCACGACTATGAAAGCCAAGTGCAACAATAGAAACAGATGCATGTTGTTTGTAGGGAAAGTCTTAAATGATGTGAATGTTGATAGTAATGATGAGAATGAGGAAAATGAATTGCTAAAAAGTTACCCAGTTATGAAGTAGTATGCATATGTATTTCCGATGGAGGTTCCTGGATTACCTCCTCGTAGAGAGATAGATTTCTCTATTGAGTTACTAATTGGAGAAATCCCTACGTCCAAGGTAGTTTACAAGATGAATACCCCTGAGTTGGTTGAGATAAAATTGAAACCAAAGGAGATGTTGGAAAAGGGATATATAAGGCCAAGTGTGTCACCATGGGGAGATCCATTACTCTTTGTAAAGAATAAGGATGATACCCTTAGATTGAGCGTTGATTATAGGAAATTAAACAAGGTGACCATAAATAATAGGTACCCATTGCCATGAATTGATGATATCTTTGATCAGTTGAGGGGAGAAATAGTTCCCCAAGGTTGACTTGAGGTCAGGATATCATCAAGTAACGATCAAGGAGGAGGAAATTCATAAAAATTATTTCTGGACAAGATCTGGACACTCTGATTTTGTAGTGGTACCCTTTGGGCTTAATAATGCCACTACCACTTTCATGTGTTTAATGAACAATGTGTTACATCCTTATTTGAACAAGTTTATGATTGTATTTGTCGATGCCATATTAGTGTACTCAATGTTGGGAAATGGAAACAAGAAATTCCAGTTTAATTTGTCCTTGAATTAAACTGTGAATTAAAACAGAATTCTTTTCTCATAGCAATTTGAAAATAATTAGTTAAGTTTAATTAAATTAATTAATTTAGGAAATTAGAATTGGAAGTCTTTTAGAAGACATGTATATGTTCTCCCTAACTTATAGGAGTTAAGGATGAGTTATGAATGAGTTGTAATCAGTAACTCAGTTTATTGAGTTAAGTCTAGTTAAATTAGTTCCAATCAGTTTCAGGAACTAATAGTGAGCAAACAATCAGTTGGGACACTAGTGACCTAATTAGTGCTACTCTAGTTAATTGAAGATTCCACCATCAGAAACTCATGCATGTCGATTTTGAGAAAGAACCAGTTGATACTAGAGTGCAGGGACAATGTACTATTTGTTTTAGATTTTTCTAAGTTGCACTAATAGTGCATGCAATCAAGAATTGATCCTTGAGGGATTGCACTATTTTTAGAGGCTTTATTTCCCTTTAAATACAATCTATTATTCATAGGAATTACACATTGGAATAGAGACTTTGAGAACTTGTGAATTGGTTAAGCTTTGGCCTTGAGCTTTCTTATGAATAAGAGATTGAATTTTTTTTAGTGTTGGGATTGTTCTAGAGAGAACAAGCATTGTAATTTCATCTTGATTTTCCCGATTAATACAAAAAAAAATAGTGGGGTTTTCAGATGTGGCTTTCCCCGGATATTTATTGTGTTATGTGCCGTTGATTCTATTCCTCTATTGATTATTGTTTAATCGATGTTTATGGGATTTAACTGTAAAGAGTAGAAGTAGATTCTTGCCTCTTGCTTTAGCAAATTTCGTTATCTTGTGAATCTATAGGTTTTTCTACATGGTATCGGAGCAATATTGTTTCTTGGGCCGAGAGTTTGTAGAGAAGTCCTAAGAATTTTTGTGCAAAATTTTCAGAAACAAATTGCATATTTGGATTCCTTAGGCAAAGATACCCAAATTCAAAAAAAATCAGCCAAAACAGAGTTCGGATGAGGGAGATATCACTGATTCAAAATCAATGCTCTACTGGAGATTTTGAAGTTTTGAGTTTCTGGGTTACAAGTGAAAGTTGAATTTTCATACATACTTTAGGATCAACAGATGGCATTCCATGGGTTGAGGCTTGAGTATGCCTTGGAAGGCAGCTCAAATTTTATAGCCTGGAGGGATAGGATGGAGGTTGTGTTAGAAGATAATGGCTTGAAGGAATTCATTTATCAAGAAGTCCCCAAGCCATCAACTACAGATGCACAAAACTTGGTCGAATGGAAGAAGTGTGTGGCGAAGGCAAGGTGGATAATCCTTGAGGGAGTTTGAGACCACATTTTCTTGAGTCTCCATGGCAAGGAAACTTCGCATGCTATGTGAAAAACATTGACATACTTGTATCAGAATAGCAGTGATTAAAGGAATTTGGAACTGAAGGATAAACTTCGTAAAATCAAGATGGAGAAAGGCGAGATGATTCCAAAGTACTTGACCAAGTTCACTCAATGTGGAGATGAACTTGGAAGTGTTGGAATCACAGTTTCCAAGGAAGATATGGTGATCCTTTCTCTTCTTGGACTCCCAACGAATTGGCATAGTTATCAGGACTCTGTCAATGGTCAGGAGAAGATGCTAGATTGGGAACGACTATGGTCAGATTTGATGCAGGATGAGATCAGGAGGAGCACCAGGGATGAATTTTCATCAAAGACTGATGATGAAGAGAACTATGCCTTAGCAATTAAAGCAAGGAGGGTGAAAGGTAAAATTTCTCATTCCAAATAAAATTCTTATCATGGAGGTAAGAAGAAGGAAATGACGAAAGTTAAATGCCTTCATTGTCACAACATGGGTCACTTTGCTACAAATTATCCATTGAAGAAGTCCAATGAGAAGTCCTCAGGAGGAGCGGTGGGTGACGCTTTGGCCTCCCAATTTGGATTGGACTTTTCCCTCATTACATGCATGGTGTCTTCAGTGATGGGAAGTTTCAAGTACTTAGATAGTGTAGCTTCTTTCCTCTTGACTGGCGACAAAGAGTTATTCAATGAACTGGAGGAGAAAGATCTCAAGATGCATATTGAGATGGGTGATGACAGTAAGTATAGTGTTACTGGTGTGGGAACTATTACTTTTCAGAGGAAGCATGTGGCTCCACTCACTTTGAAGAATGTTATGCATGTATACAGAATGACAAAGAACTTGGTATCCATTTTCGTGCTTAAGGATAGAGGCTATGATGTGATCTTTTCAAAAGGAAAGGTGTTCCTTCGACACAGCCATGAGTCAAGTAAAGAAGATAGGGATTCAAGTTTAGAATCTCTATAAGCTAGAGCTAGAGGATTGTGTTGCTTTGAGTTCAAAAGTTGAAAATATGTTGAGCCGAGATGTCGATGAGTTGTGGAACAGGCGATTGGGCCACTCGTAGCATGGGGCTTTGAAGATATTGCAACAAATCTCTACTGGTCTTCCCAAAGGTATGCTTGAGAAAGTTGATACATCCAAGGGTTGTACTTTGGGAAAATACACCAAGTCTTCCTTTAGAGATAAAGACAGTTGAGCAGAGTCTATTTTGGAGAGAGTCCATTCATATGTGTGTGGACCATTCTCGACAGTATCCACCACCAAACACAGGTATTATTTTATATTTGTAGATGACTATTCTCGTAAATGTTTGATATTTTTCATGCAGAGAAAGGATCAGACATTCACAAAGTTTTGTGAGTTCAAAGAATTGGTCGAGAAAAAGTAAGGCAAGAAGGTTAAAGCTCTAATGAGTGATAATGGTGGAGAATATGTCTCTAATGAGTTTAATAACTTTTGTGCAGAAGAATGGATTAAATGAGAGTTGACGGCACCTCATAACCCTCAATAGAATGGGGTTGCCGAGAGGAAAAATAGGAGCATAGTAGGGGCAACAAGGGCGATGTTGGATGATCAGGTCCTACCACTACACTTGTGGGCTGAGGCATGTAACACATTAGTTTATGTTTAGAACTGTAGTCCACATCAGATACTTGAGAGTAAAACACCCGAGGAAGCTTATTTCGATAAGAGGCCAGATGTTGGTCACTTCATGATTTTTTGGTCATCAGTTTATTGCCATATGACCAAAGATGCATGGAAGAAGCTTGAGCCAAAAATAGAGTTGGGGATTTTTGTGGGGTACATTGATACTCCCCACAACTATCAGGTGTACATGCAAACTAGTCGGATGACAGTGGTTCACATGGATGTCAAGCTTGAGGAGGCAAAGGCCATGTGAGTATCCCTTGAGAGGGAGCTTGAGCTACATTTGAAGGAGGAAATTTTAGTTCCTAAGGTTGAGGAGCCTCAAATTGATGTGGAGCAGCCATATACAAAGGTTTTGGGAGTGGAGACATCCACTCAGATAGAGTCTTCCAGAAAGGGAAGAAAGCACACTAGCGAGGCTAACAAATTGTTGGATTATGCACGGGAGAATGTGGAAGCACCCTCTTCTTAGCGCAGATAGAGGAGGTCACCAGAAAGGTACACTAGATACATGGCACTTATGGGTGCATGTGTTATGACAAAGCCATCTTTCTTACAGGAAGCAGTGCAGCAGCCAATTTGGGTTGATGCGTTGGTAGAGGAGTATGACTCCATAGTTTGAACAATTCAATTGTGAGATCATGTTGGCTTTACAAGGTAAAGCAAGCTACAGATGGTAGTGTGGAGAAGCATAAGGTCATATTTGTGGCTTGTGGCTTTTCACAGGTAAAGGGGATTGACTATGATGAGACATTTTCTCTTGTTGCAAGGTAATCATCAATCATATCTATTTTGGCATTATCAGCACAAATGGGTTGGACGATCCATCATATCGATGTGAAGAATTCCTTCCTCAATGGCATGATTGAGGAAGAGGTGTACATAGAGAAACTCAAAGGTTTTGAAACCTTGGACCGTGAATCACATGTGTGCCAATTCAAGAGATCATTGTATGGGCTGAAGCAAGCACCCTATGCTTGGTACACTAGGATAGATAGCTACTTCACTGGGTTGGACTTCACAAAGAGTGAAGCAGATGCAAACATGTATCACATAGTGGTGGAAGGTAAGATTTTGACCATTGTACTTTATGTATATGATCTCATACTGATAGGTGATGAGAAGATCATCAAATCTTGCAAGGAGGACCTTGTAAGAGATCTTGAGATGAAGGACATGGGGCTAATGCATTACTTTCTTGGCATGGAAGTATGGCAGGGCGATGGGGAGTTATTTGTTTCTCAAGGCAAGTATGCCAATGTGATACTCAGGAATTCCACACGGAGAGTAGTAAACCCATGGAGACTCCTCTAGCTGGTAACTGGAGGAAGGAGGATGCTACTTCAGGAGAAGTAGTGGAAGCTACTATTTATAGGCAGCTTGTGGGTTCACTCATGTATTTGGTGAACACACGATCAGATATGTGTTATGTAGTTAACCAACTTAGTCAAGTGATGGTTAGGACTACCAAGTTGTATTGGAATGTAGAAAAGAATGTATTAAGATACCTCAGAGGCATTACGCAGCTTGGGTTGTGGTACAGACAGACAGAGGGAGTGAAGCTTCAAGGCTTGACTGACGTAGATTGGGCGAGGACTCCATGTGACAGGAAGAGCACATTAGGAGGGATATTTACTATTGGGTCAGCTATAGTTTCTTGGTATAGCAGGAAACAAAGATTGGTTGCACTCAGTTCAGCAGAGGCAGAGTACATGGTTGCAAGTCAAGTAGCATGTGAGGCTATCTAGATGAGGAAGATCATGGTTCGTTTGTTTGGTCAACAAATGGATCCGACAATGATTTATTGTGAGAATCAAAGTTGTATGAAATTCTTTGAAAATCCAATTTTCATGATCAGTCTAAGCATATAGATATCCGGCATCATCATCTCAGATATTGTGTATTAAGGCAGATCATGTTGTTAGATTACATTCCCATAGAGGAGGAAGATGCTGACATCTTGACAAAGGCATTGCCAAGATGTAAATTCGAGTTTCACAGAGAGAGGATAAGGGTAGTGGATAATCCCTTTCTTGTTGAGAGGGGGTGTTGAGAAATGGAAAGAAGAAATTCCAGTTTAATTTGTCCTTGAATTAAACTGTGAATTAAAATAGAAGTCTTTTCTCATAGAAATTTGAAAATAATTAATTAAGTTTAAGTAACTTAATTAATTTAGGAAATTCAAATTGGAAGTCTTTTAGAAGACATTTATATGTTCTCCCTAACTTATAGGAGTTAAGGATGAATTATGAATGATTTGTAATTAGTTAACTCAGTTTATTGAGTTAAGTCTAATTAAATTAGTTCCAATTAGTTTTAGGAACTAATAGTGAGTAAACAGTCAGTTAGGATACTAGTGACCTAATTAGTGCTACTCTGGTTAAGTAAATATTCCACCATTAGAAACTCATACATGTCGATTATGAGAAAGAACCAGTTGAGACTAGAGTGCAGGGACAATGTAATATTTTTTTTATATTTTTCTAAGTTGCATTGATAGTGCATGCAATCAGGAACTGGTCCTTGAGGGATTGTGCTATTTTTAGAGGCTTTATTTCCCTTTAAATATAGGCTATTCTTCATAGGAATTACGCATTGGAATAGAGAGTTAGAGAGCTTGTGAATTGGCTAAGCTTTGGCCTTGAGATTTCTTATGAGTTGGAGAGTGAATTTGTTAAGTGCTAGGATTTTTCTAGAGAGAACAAGCATTGTAATTTCATCTTGATTTTCCTGATTAATACAAAATAGATAGTGGGGTTTTGAGTTATGGCTTTAACTGGATATTTATTGTGTTATGTGCCTTTAATTCTCTTCCTCTATTGATTATTTTTTTCTTGATGTTTATGGGCTTCTGATATAAAGAGTATAGCAGTATACTCTTGTCTCTTGGTTTAGCAAATTGCATTAGCTTGTGAATCTATAGGTTTTTCTACACTCAAAGACTAAGGAGGAGCATGAAAAGAAGTTTGCTGCAGTACTAAAATTGATGAGGGAGTAAAAGCTCTATGCAAATCTCAGCAAGTGTGATTTATTCCAATCACGGATACACTATTTAAGGCATATTGTCTCCAAGGGAGGGATATTAGTTGATCCAAAAAAATTCAAGGCCATAATGGAGTGACCAACCCTGAATAATGTGAGTGATATCAGATGATTCATGCGATTGATAGGTTATTATAGGAGATTTATCAAAAAATTCTCCAAGATAAGCCATCCTATAACATCCTTGCAGATAAAAGGGAAGAAATTTGAGTGGATGACTTAGTTTGCATCAAGATTTGATCAATTGAAATAATTCCTTATGAATGTAGATCTTCATAAGGATTTGGTGGTAAACACAAAGGCCTGCATGGAAGGGCTTGATGGAGTCTTGAGGAAAAAAGGAAAGATAACATGTTATAAGTCAATAAAATTGAATGAGAATGAGGTGAATTATGTGACTCATGTGTAATGGAAAATAGAACTTCATTATTTTCGTCAATTACAACCCTCTAACTAGGAATATATCTGAGATGACACCAGGTAACAAATTCATGGAAAATATGAGTCTCGGGAAAGATGAATTGGGTAAGGAAAGAATCCCAAATGCTAAATTCATCACTGACATCTAGAAATTTCTAGTTTTCCCAATTATGGAGTTCATAAATATCGAACTCACACTGAATTTCTAAGATTTTATACTGTGTATCTATTAGGGGTAGCTCATCTAGTTTAATTACAAAAGATAACGTAGGAATTTTTACAACTAATTTAGACTTGGCTTTAGATAAAGACATCATAAACATAAATTACAAACCATATTGTCGAATTACTAGATAAATCTTGATCATTGTTGTAAGAATAATGGTTGCGCGATTGGTGGAATTCAGAGTCACAATTGCAATCTTGGGAGATGAAATGGTGAAAGGGAATATGCAGAGTGATATGTCGTTTTTAAAAGAGGGAATTCGAAATATTACATAGGCTATAACCATTTTTAGGCACGTCGAATTAATGAATTAGACATTGGCGTGGAAAATTAATGATTAAATGGTTATATGAACATTTGGCGGGAGGAATTAAATGGTATAGTAGTTATTTGGTGGGGGTGAATAGGAGAGGGACAGGTGGCAAGGTGTGAGCAGCAGTGGAAGCGGAGTGAGAATGGGAAGTAGTTTTTAGAGGGGAGGGTGGGCGGTTAGTGGTTTAGGAGAGGGGGTTGCGAACGTACTATGGAACTGCCACGTATGAGTGGGTGGTAAATAGAAAGATACTTTTCAGAGCCCCCCTTGTTAAACTCTGATAGTGCGAGGGGGTCCCAAATGCATCCCCTATCATTGATGCAGGTGAGGATGATCTCCTCTATTGATTTTTATTTGAATTTTATTACAATGCGACAAAATTTCAGATCATTAAAAAAAATGTGGCATTTTGATTTGCTCGTGACTTTGGGATTTTTTTTTTGTATTGTTTTTAATATATATTTTTATATCCCTTTTTTTATTCTTTACTTTTCAAATTTTTCTCTTATTTGTTTCTTTATTTTCTATTTTTTTTTAATTTTTCTTTTTTCAATAGAGAGTAAAAAAGCAACTAGGGTAAAAATAAGATACAACATCACCTCCATCTGGGTATTGCTACCCCCTACGAGATGCAAAGAAATTGCAGATCCATGTGCCTTCTCCTTGGGCTATGGAGTGTTTGATGTGAAAGTCACACCTTGACATTGAATTTTAAAGAAAACCGAAAATTTACAATGAATATGGTTGCAAGCATCTAATACTGAATATAGTGTTTGAGTTATTTTCCATTAACTCACAATGAATAATATTGTCCTTCTAGGTTCCGAAAAATAAAAGTGTTCTTACCCTTTACTTTTGTAGTGCTGAATAGTCCCAACCACAAATTATCAAACATTCCAATTATTATCCTAGGGAAAAAGCTTCAATCTTCATTCCCCGACAACAACGCAAATCTGATGTTGTCCTTTGTAGACAGTCCTAGGCTAAAGGACTATGCCAAAGCATTCAAAGTAACATTTTTTTTTTATTTTAAATGGATGACCAATGCTTAAAATTTTAAACATATGTAAATCCTAATTATGTACGAGAAAACATAAGGGTTGATTCTTCACTCTTCATATAATTAAGATTTAAAAATGATATGGAATGTAGAGAAGTAAAGAAGATCTATAATTTCTTAAATATTCAGATTGAACATCTAATTTCTTATATATAGCAGATGCGTATAGAAATTTTTGATACCCAAATCGTACATGTGAAACAGATGACAGAATTCAAAATATTAAAAATTTAGAGGAATTAACTAAGACAAATAGTTTCAGTTAATTAATCTCTTTAAATAATGATAACTTGCCAAGATCTTTCAGATAGTTTGATCTTCAATCTAATCTTACCCAGACTTCTATGTTACCTTGAACATGTGTAGAGAAAATATAAAAATGAAGACATAATCAAATACCAGAAGAACTCACATAGATACACAAGCTGCTCAGAATGAATCCAAAATCCTTCTATTAATATTCAAAAATAGTTCAGAAAGTTACAAGCATGTTTGTTGGTTCATCACAAGGGTTCAACCCTTTCTTCTTTGAATTAAAAAATATGTATAGAGTTTGACTTTCCAACATATCTAAACTGGAATCAAACTTTATTAAAAAATATCCTATCACCCAAAATATTTGGGATATTACAAAAATAGAACTGAAAAATAGAATATTTGAACTAATTTGACTACTCTACACAAATTTCAAGGGTTGTTGTTGATGATTGTAACTAGAAATCTGCTTTTTTGTTAATTACCCTTGAAATCTTCTATTTGTTGCTGAAATTCTATTATCTAATCCTAAAATTATGCATTTTGTTCCTATTCAATGAGCTCACACATTTTATCTCTTCTCTTTTCATCAGGGATAGGAAGTTTTAACAATTTTCTTATATGATTCAATGACTTCAGTATATTCTTCAAAAGTGGGTCTGGTTAGACACAAATGCCTAATTTCATGTTGAATTAACAAATCATAAATTAAACCTTCAATGAAGGCTTTCCATGTAATAATTCCTTTGATTTTGGCAAATCTTGTTTTGTCCACTTCTATATCATGTAACCTTTGTTGATACTCCTCAAGCGGAACCAATTTTCCACTCCTATCCTGCAAAGCTAGAAGTCCTTTCTCATGTAAAGGATTGAATTTCCTGTGAAATTTCTTAATCTGAACCTCCAAATTCTAGCACTTGTTCTCGAGCTGCAGCATCAAATTTCTCTTGGTTAGAACCTTTTTGACCTCCAAGACAACTTCAGTTTTGTCTTCAATGTTGAACTCTTCAAGCTCATCTATTGTCTTTGAATTTAGGACCTTGATTATCCTTGTAGCATATTTTGGTTTGCGATCTAGGTCTTTCTTTATTTTTTCTATTGATTCTTGTGACCTATGCATAAATTTTCCTGCTCAAAAATAATTTCAATTGAATACCATAACTCAGTTACTGATACACTAATGTCTATCCAAATATTTTATTTGGCCTGAGAAATAGTTTGTGAAATTAAAGATTCATTTTCATAAACTTATAATTGTCGAGTTAATTTAGAATTGTTTTGGATATCATCTAAATATGCATTATCAGACTTAATCTTCCATTCTTGGATCTTTTGGAGCTGCATTTTAAGTTTTTCAATTTCTTGATTCTTCATAGTAAGTCTCCCATGACCTTTGACAATTATTATGTTGAGTCAATAGACTGTGATTCTACTATGATAGTTGTTGCTATAGATGTCCCTACTGCTAAAGTACCCGCTATAGAAGTAGTATCTATAGTAATGGCAGCTGAAGTATTTAGTTGCTACTCTTTTTCTTTTAGGAGGGATTCCATATCAGCTTCCATTTTCTAAATTTCAACATTTTTTTCAACTATTAATTTGAACATTTTTGTTTCTCCCTTTCTAGATGACCAATTTCCTTAGCTTATGGATGTTCAGTAGTAGGAATTTTTCGTTGCTTCCTCAATGCTTGAATGTCAGCATTCTTATTTTTTATCATTTCTTTTACCATTTTGATATTACTAAGATCATATCCTAGTTTGATCACTAGATCTTCAAGAGATTTGATTCTGGTATGTTTAGCTAGAGATGACATTCGCTCCATATTCAACTATGTGTCAATATTATTTAGAGAAGCTTTCAGTTTGGAGTTTTCCATAGCTGAACTTATCAATGTGGAATATATCATTTCATCATCCTTGTTATGTAGGTCAATTTGAAAAATGGTATGAATTTTCTTGGTGTCAAAACGAAAAATGGATGTTGTGTAATCTTCTGCACTCATAGGGACTGGAACTTTAGGTTCCAAGAAAGATAATTGGAACTATCCCTTCTTAGTATCAAGAAGCAGGAAGATGTCTCAGCTGTGTAGTGGAAAATTGCTTCCAAAATTATGAATAGAGAGTGGCCTTTAATGCTTCATTCTTCCTTTTAATTTTTTTGTATCTAGCAAAATTATTTTGTTGTGTTGTATCATGAGAAACAAAGGATATAATAGAATCTGTAATTTCTTCAATCTGTGGAAAAAAAGTGGTGGGAAAACCTAGCAACACCATTGTGGCTTGCTCTTGTGAACTCTTTTCCTCTGAAGACTCCTGATTAGTATTTGTCTTCTTTCCCCTTTTAAAACTATGAAACTTGTGGCTTCAACATCTGAGTCTTTAGGTGACAAAATTTCTCTTGGTATTTTATTTCTTTTCCTTGAGGAACTGAAATTTGTGAAGATGTCTGACTAACAATCTATTCTTCATCCTTTTGTAATGTATTCTCTTGCCACTCTTCTTGATTTTCATGTTGTTCTATTTCTCGCGTGGTTGTATGTACATATGGATTTTTTTTTCTGCTCAACTCTTAACTTTGAAATGATTCAAAAGGGATCATAGGACCAAGTAAATCTCAACTTGAATTTCATCTACTTTAATAAAAGATCTGCCTCCTTTGTTGTGTCCCTAATATTGATAATGAAAGGGCCGATTTTTTCTTTCAACTTGAATTGGGCTTTCTTCTTCCTGGATACAAAATGCAAATCATCCATGTTCATCATTTTCCTGGCATATTCCAAGGCGAAGATCTTGATTAACACAAATGTTGGTAACATGTAGGGGGGAATTTCACATCCATATATTCTAATTTCTTTATAATTCTAGTAGAAGTACCTGTTACACAGTATTTTGTCACACCTCCTACACTTCCCTGTGACATACCCTGAAGTGCCCGAAACATGATCATTATATAGTATACTCATCAATGTATACAGCTTAGATCCATCCTTTAACTTTTCTTAGAAGATATCTAGAGCTTTCCCTAAAGAAATAGCTCATGAAACCATGAAATTAGAATAATCTCCCTTATGAATCTCAAAACCACGATGATCGCCTATTGCACCTTGTTAAGCTAGTGATGGCATCACTTTTTTCTCTCTCATACCCATGATGGTCTCAAAAAGGAAGTTTTCCCAAAGAGGATGAGAAGCTTTGTGATCTATAAGCTTCCAGAGCGGCGAGATGGATGTGGTTTCATATAGATGAGGTCGAATCCTCCTAATTTGACCTCTTGGTATCATCCCTATGAGCTACCTACTTAAACTATGGGCCTAATCCTATCTTTGGAGGAGGCTTAGCTCCCTCTCACAGCCTATAAATTTCCCCTATACCATTCCCAAATGGTTGATCTATGTCCATTTTCACCCCTATGTTCAGCTTGTGGTTAGACACTATTCATTAGACTTTGAGAAGGAGTGTTGGAGAGTTTCTTGGCTTGGACTTGGATTACCACTCAAGGAGAGCCTTTCAATATCAAGGCTATGGTTGTAAGCTTCCCCTTGATTCTTTCAATAATAATACAGCTATTGGTTCATCTCCCCAATATATATATGTTCATGTATGTATTTGTTTGGCATTCCTTGATTAGATAAATAGATTATTATTGGATTTTCTATTGGTTTTGGCAAGCTTTGTTGTCTCTTGGTTGTTTTTGCAGGTATATAAGTGCTAAAAGAAGTAGGAACAAGGTTGTGACACAAGTAGTTCAAGGATCTTAATAAAGGAAATCAGATTAGCATCAGAGAAAGGTAGGCCTTCTCTCTTGTTCTATTTTTCAATCATAATCTACGAAGATGTCTAGTTGATTGTCCCTTCAGTTGCTAGACCCACTCATTGGGCTAGAGGGATCTTCTCTATCCATAGAGAGGATTAACCTTATCAAGAAAATGGTGACTCCACTGGGGAGCCTATGACCCTTTCCTTCCCTCCCTTCACCTTATCTTTTGACGAGTTTGGTCAACCATCGATTTTTAGACTTCATTACTTGCTTGCAGTCAGTGTCATCACCTGGTAGATGCCTAAAGATTGTTAACTTGAGATGTTTTTGAAGATTTTGGATTTCTTTGTCCTTTTCCTTGACCATCATGGATATGAGCCTAACAGCTGCGATGATATCGCAGGTTTTTTAGTTACAATAGCGATGATCACTACTTTACTCCTGACAGGTACAATGATTGCAGAAAAACAAGAAATTTAGGGTTTTCTCTTTGATTTTCAGTTTCAGTTGTCTTCCCCCTTGAGATTTACCAGTGTGTTTCTCATTGACTCCCCAATTGTCTAATTACAATTGTCTTTTATCTTGGCTTGAGTGTTCTTGAAGTTTGTTTAACCTTTTAGGGTTTTAGGTCTTCTAGGTCAACCTTAGTACACTCGTTGGTCTTCCCATTAGATGTCAGAGATCGATTGCCTATGTTAAAGAGTCGTTGTGTGTTCAAACATGCTTGCAATTTACTTTTTGGTTCTTTTGCCTTAAGTTATTTTCAGTAGTGGATATAGTGAAAGTTTCTTAAGCTTCATTCAACAAGCGATAGATTACAAATCGATTGTCTCTTTGGAATCAAAAGAAAATGTTTGCTTTGAAGTTCTTATGTTTTGAAATGAAAGTGAGAGTGCTATTCTTTCCCTAGT
Source organism: Pinus tabuliformis (assembly GCA_031772625.1). Lineage (NCBI taxonomy): Eukaryota > Viridiplantae > Streptophyta > Pinopsida > Pinales > Pinaceae > Pinus > Pinus tabuliformis. The sequence goes on along the minus strand of CM062807.1, from coordinate 211,786,539 downwards.
TTTTAGAACATTTTGTGTTGCATTCAAATCGTTGATGTGAAAGTGATTTTCATACTTCTTTTTTTTCTTTCATTCTCTTTCCCTTTGCACTATATTACATTAGTTTCATTTTGAAAAAGAGAAAAATCATTATTACATATTAAGGAAATTTTTCTTTAAGATTTGTTTTGGCATTGCATTTTCTTATCATATGAAAGATTATATTTCATATTTTTCATTTAGCATTTGAATATGGTCATAGATGCATATTTGCATTTGGTTTCATGCATGATTTTAGTGATTTTCTTCCCTACATATCTAGCCTTCATCAAATTGAAAGATTTCATTTCATCATGTAGTTTTCATTTTAAGAAGAAGAAACATCGTTGAAGCCTTGAAATTGAGACATAATTACAAGATCAACTTTAAAATCTATCAATTAACCTAAGGAGCATTTGAAACATTAACGATCATATCTAGTGGTCTAGGTTAGAGACGTGTTCTGACGTCTTTAAAACTTAGCAATTGTCATTCGCTTCAGCATTAGACATCGCTAGCACGGACTTGTGCTCCCTATATTGTTGCGTATATAAAGGGATTCCCCTCTAGATTGCAATCCTTTATCTATAGGAAGCCAAGTCTGCTACCCTATAAATGTGCTACACCAAACATAACATTCAAGGAGATTGCCTGCACATACACCAAGTCCTTGGTCAATTTATTGGCTAAGGTGTATATTGCAATTCACGATTACTTGGTACTCCTTTTACCTAGATTCACTTGAGCAGTCATTTGATCTTTTCTAACTATTTAAATTGGAAGAGATCATCGAGAAACTTATCCTTTCACACTCATAAAACTATTGAAAGACAATAGAGTCACCTTTTAGACCTTTTCTCGACTCTTAAAAAATGAAAAGGCAATGGTTTTGTTTCTAGAATTTAACTACCCACGCTAAACATGTCAATCCCAAGTAGTTTCTTATTAGACCAAATTGAGTAATTCCTCATTAATTTTAGGATTTTTAAAGCCTTAATCAAATTGTTTCCTTTCCTTTTTTGTTGTTGAGGGGAAGCCATTGTGGCTGAACCATTGAGTCCATCTCATAGTTCCCCTTCATTTTCTGATACTGAAGGGCGCTCCCAAGGAGTTCATCTGGAACTTCCTCAGTTGCTTGAGGATCAAGATGTTGAACTTGGAATTGTTCTGAGTATCTAACCTTTGTCTTCTCACCTGCCTCCATTAGATTCCTGGTCACCACAAGAATCTAATTTGGATTCATCTGATAATCCTATCCTGACACCCGAGAGTTCGCAGACTCCAGAAAGTTCACAAATACTGGTTATTTATCCACCGAACCCTTTGTTCGATCCTATTGTGATATCTCCACAGCATCCATATAATCCGTAAGATTGACCCGGTGTTCCTTTGGAGCCATCTCCTCATACATATCTGATTCCTCGTCACCAGTTGTTTCCATCTATGGAGTTAGAAGGTGAGATTCCAGTCTCCTCTCCAAGTCATTCAGAAGTTTCCTCTACCCACACTCCTCACGTAGATGATGAGTAGGGATATGAGTTCCCTCCAGAAGGCTTCCCTTCTATGGGAATAGTCTCATCTCTCTCTTATCCTGAGTTTATGGTTATACCTCTCTATCTCAGTTGGTTTCGGGCACTCCTAGTGTGTCATCATTATATCAAATCCCATATGGTCTTCCGACACTATACGTACATCAAGTCCATTCATTTAGAACACGACCTCTCGACCGATTGTGCAAACTGCAGTCACTTTAGTTCCTGTTCAAGTTACCATTCCGTCTCAACCTATTTCGTTGTTTTGACTGACTCTCCCAGTTCAATTGACAGTCTCAAATTGGGTCTCTGTAAGTTATTTTATCCCTCCAGTGAGTGGATAGACTATGCCACCACCTAGCGGATAACATCTGAATCTCCCCATTATGTCTGGAAAAACCAATGTGAGTGGATTACAAACTCACATGGTTGAATGAATCAACCCTTTTACGATGCTATTCCTAACCCTGTCGGTCCGTCCAGGTCAGGTAACATCCAACACCAGCAACCATATATGGCTTAGGTCCCATTCCAACCGGCTTATGTCCCATATGGTTCATAATCTATGGTAAATCCACCTTACATTCCTCAAGATGGTCCATATGTTTAGCCTAGCCAATTCACTGTGCCTAGTGGATATGGCCAAATCCAATTGGATAACTATCAATACTGTCAGGGTATAACCCAAGAAACTGTCTAGACACCCTTGCAGCAACAAGGACAACATTCGTAGCAGCAAGGGAAACCTTCACACCAACAAGGGAAATCTTTACCGCAACAAGGGTAAGCATTGCAGCAGCAAGGAAAACTGCAAGGGAAACCTTTACAATAGTTGCAACAAAATTTACAGCTACAGACATAGTTTGTTGAGTAGTCTTCCCAACCCTTTTCCTCACAAGGCAAACCTTTGCAATCATAGGGCCAACCTTTATAGTAGCAAAGCTAGCATATATAGCAATAAGGTCAGCCTTGGCAGTAGAAAGCCTTATATGCATATCAACAAGGTCAACCTTTGCAAGGTCAAGGTCAACCCCTACAATAGTAGGTTCAAAATCCTTACGTCCAGTGTCAGCAGGTTCAATAGCCTTATAACTTGTATGCCACGTACAATGCTCATCAACGGCCTATGGCAGGGCAGTATCAAACCTACCCAGGACCGAATCCTCCTTATGGGCAAGGTAACCCTTAATGGGGACAAAATCAAAATCCATATGGACAAGATCCTCCACTGTGGGGGAAAAATCCTTACTGACAAGGATGGACTCCACAATTTGGGTCTCCTCAAAGGCCATATCTGTTGTTTAACACACAATTTCCTTTCTTGTCTACATTGGAACTTCTTGATATTTTGAGGCTCACAAATGATCCCATTCTTCGTTCATCGTACTGGCCTCCAATTCCAACAAATATTTTGAGCTATTGCCCCAAATTCGAGGGAAACGCGAAGGAGGATCCACAAGCCCATGTGATGACATATCATCTCTAGTGCTCCTCCAATTTGTATGTCGATGATTTTATCGATCTTCGACTTTTCCAAATAATTCTCACAGGTGTTGCTGCTAATTAGTACATCGAATTACCTCGAGGTACCTACGTTGACTTCAACTCTCTCGTTATGGCTTTCCTCACTCATTTCTAGTTGTCGGTTCACTATGAAACTAGCACCCGTTTTCTTACGTCAGTTAAGCAAGACACCATGACCAACATCTCCAATCATATCCATGAATGGAGATGTCAGTGTTGCCTCATAAATTTTGATATTTCTTATGAGTTTTTGATAGAATGTGTAAAAAACCTGTGTAGGTTAACCTGATAAGGCAATATAAATCAAAGCAGAATACTATAACCTACTTCTAGTATCAATTTGTGGAAACTTAGTGATTGAGTTGAAAAATATAACCAGAAGAAAAAGAATAAATGGCACAATACACATGAAAATACTTTGGGGAAATCCTCAGATAAAAACCCCACACTATTGTATTATCATACATGGTGGAAATACATAGGAATTATACAAAGCCTTAGTTCTCACAGCTAGCCAACTCTTAGTACAATCCTCACAAATGCTCATAGGAAATCTTGGCTTCTCTCTAGCCTTACTCTATGCCCTCCAACCTCCTATTTCCTTGCATTGTTCCTTGTGGATGATTTGCCTTTTACCAAGTGGAAAACCAATCCTTCAAAATTGTGGAATCCTCAAGGATGAATCCTTGACTGCATGTGTGAGTTTTCTCCATGAGAAAACACAACTAATAGTACACTGTCCTTGAACATTTATCTCAACTGGGTCATTCTCAGAATAGACATACATGAGTTTCTGATGAGGGAATCTTTAGTTAACTAGAGTAGCACTAGTTGAGTGCATTAATGCATCAACTGACTGCTAACTCACTATTAGTTCCTCAAACAGTTTGGAACTAGTTTAATTGGACTTAACCCAGTAAACTGAGTTATCTAATTACAACTCAAATATAACTCAATCTTATCTCCTTAATTTAAGGGATAACTCATGCATGACTTCAGAAAGACTTCTAACTTGAATTTCTCCAACTAATTAATTTAAAATAAATTAATTAATTATTTCCAAGTATCTGTTAAGACTAAATTCAATTTTAGTTCACAATTTAATTCAAGGACAGATTAAATTGGAATATTCTTGTTGCCATATTTCAACACTCCCTCTCAACAAGAAAGGGATTATCTTCCACCCCGATCCTGTCTCTATGGAACTCAAATTTACACTTTGACAATGCCTTTATCAAAATCTCAACATCTTGCTCCTCGGTCGAAATATACTGTAGCAAAATGATCCTCCTCGCTACACAGTCTCTGAGATGAAGATACCAGATGTCGATGTGCTTGGAACGATCATGAAATACTTTATTCTTAGAGAGTTTGATACAACTCTGATTATCACAATAGATCACAGTTGGATCCATTCGCTGATCAAAAAAACCAACTAGGATTTTCCACATCCAGATGGCCTCACATGCTGCCTGACTTGCAGCCATGTTTTCAGCCTCTGCTGAGTTGACTGCAACCGACCTATGTTTCCTACTATACCAAGAAACTGTCGCTGACCCAAGGTTGAAAATCCCTCCTGATGTGCTCTTCCGATCTAATGGACTCCCTGCCCAATCTGCTTCAGTGAAGCCCTGTAGCTTCACTCCCTCTATCCGTTTGTACAATAATCCATACTGAGATGTGCCTCTGAGGTATCTCAATACATGCTTTTCTGCCTTCCAAAACATTTTGGTTGGCTAAACCATTGCTTGACTCAACTGGTTCACCACATAACACAAATCTAGTCATGTGTTCACTAAGTACACCAGTGAACCCACAAGCTGTTTACAGTAGACTCTACGACTTCTCTTGAAGTAGCAACTTCCTTCCTCTAGTTACCTGCTAGATGAGTCTGCATGGGCTTGCACTTCTCCATGTGTAATATCTTGAGTATCTCGTTGACATACTTGCCCCGAGATGCAAACAACTCCCCATCCTTCTACCACACTTCCATGCCAAGGAGGTAATGCATGAGACCCATGTCTTTAATCTTGAATTCTCTTACAAGGTCTTCCTTGCAAGGCACAATCAACAGATCATCACCAGTCAATATAAGATCATCAACATAAAGTACGATTATCAACAACTTACCTTTCACCACGATGTGGTACATGTTCGCATGCGCTTCACTCTTTGTGAAGCCCAACCCGGTGAAGTAGTTGTCTATCCTGGTGTACCAAGCATGAGGTGCTTGCTTAAGCCCGTACAAATCTCTCTTGAACTGGCACACATGCGACTCACAATCGAAGGTCTAAAAACCTTTCGGCTGCTCTATGTACACCTCTTCCTTAATCTGGCCATTGAGGAATGCACTCTTCACATCCATCTGATGCATCTTCCAACCCATCTATGCTGATAGTGCCAACATAGATATGATAGATGAGTACCTTATGACAAGAGAAAAGTTCTTATCATAGTTAATCCCCTCGACCTATGAAAAGCCACGGGCAACAAATCTTGCCTTATGCTTCACCACAATACCATAAGCAGCTTGCTTTACCTTGTAAAGCCAACGGGAACTCACAACTAACTTTTTCTCCAGTATTGGAACCATGTCCCAAACACTATTACGAACTATGGAGTCATACTCCTCCACCATAGCATCATCCCAAATCAGCTGTTGCATTGCATCCTCAAAGGAAGATGGCTCAGTCTCCACACATTCCCCAGCAAGGGCCATGTATCCATTGTACCTCTCAAGGGACCTCCTCTGTCTGCGTTGAGAAGATGGTGCTCCCACATTCTCTCTCGCATCCTCCAACAATCTGTCAACTTCTCTTGTGCGATTCCATCCATCTCTGGAAGACTCTGCTTGAGTGGATGTCTCCACTCTTGGAACCTTTGCATGTGGCTACTCTGCATCAGTCTTAGGCTCCTCCTCCTTGGGAACCAACAGTTTATCCATAGCCTCTAGTTGGAGCTCCCTCTCAAGGCAAACTCGCATGGCCTTCTGCTCATCAAACTTGATATCTATGTGAACCACTGTCCTCTAACTGGTAGGCAAGTACACTCGATAGTTGTGAGGTGTATCAGTTTACCCCACAAATATCCCCTACTCTATTGTTGGCTCAAGCTTCTTCCGTGCAACCTTTTTCACATGGAAATACACCGATGAGCTAAAGATCCTGAAGTGACCCACATCTAGTCTCTTACTGGAGAAAGCTTCCTTGGATGTCTTCATCCCAAGTATGTGATGCGGGCTTCTATTCTGCAAATAGACCGTTGTGTTGCATGCCTCAACCCATAAGTGAAGTGGTATGCCTTGGTCATGTAGCATTGCCCATGTTGCCCATACAATAGTTTTGTTCTTCCTCTCGACCACCCCATTCTGCTGTGGGTTATGAGGTGTCGTCAACTCTCGTTTAATTCCTTCCACTGCACAAAATTCCTTAAACTCTTGAGAGACATATTCTCCACTGTTGTCTCTTCTCAAGGCCTTGATCTTCTTCCCTGACTCTTTCTCTACCAAAGCTTTGAACTCACAAAACTTTGTGAAGGTTTGGTCCTTCTTTTGCATGAAATAAATCCAGCATTTACAGGAATAGTCATTAATGAAAATCACATAATACCTTTGCTTCACTGTGGATGCTGTCGAGAATGGTCCACACAAATTAGTATGAACTCACTCTAAGATAGCCTTTGCTCAACTATCTCGATCATGAAAGGAAGACTTGGTGTACTTCCCCAAGGTACAACCTTTGCATGTGTCAAATTGCTCAACTTTACCTTTGGGAAGTCCTATAGATATCTGTTGCATTATCTTCAAAGCCCAATGATGCAAATGGCCCAACCGCTTGTGACACAACTCGCCAATCTCTTGGATTTGCACCAATTCTACTTTCGTACTCAATGCTGCACAATCATCTACCTCTATTTTATAGATATTCTTCACTCAAATCCCTATCCTCTTGGTCTAACCCATGGCTATGTGTCTTAGGAACGCCTTTCTTTTTTTGAAGACAAAATTGTAGCATTTGTCCTCCAACATCGCGATCGATACCAAGTTCTTCTTTAGTCCAGGCACATATATCACATCTGTCAAGGTGAGAGGAGCTCCATGCTCCCTTTGAAAAGCAACCGTTCCCACTCCTGAAACACTATACCTTCCATCGTCACTCGTCTCTATGCACATCTTGAGGTCTTTCTCCTCCAAGGAACTGAATAAATTTTTATCACCGGTCATGTGGAATGAGGCTCCACTGTCAAGATACTAGACACAACCCATCATCGATGACACCATGCATGTGACGAGGGTAAATTCCATTTCGAACTGAGAGGCTAATGCCTCACTTTCTGATCCTTCCGAGGATCTGTCCTTGGACTTCTTCGATGTGAAATTAGTCGCATAATGTCCCATATTATGACAATTAAAGCATCTTACTTTAGACATGTCACCCTTGTTCCCTCCATGAGAAGAATTCGATTTGAAATGGGAAGCCTTCGCCTTCCCTTTCCTTGCCTTACTTGCTAAGGCCAGATTTTCCTCATCATCATTCTTAGATGAAGAACCATCTCGTGTGCTTCTCCTGATCTCCTCATGCATAAGGTATGACCACAGTCGTTCCCAATCCAACAGTTTCTCCCTTCCATTCACAGAGTCCTGGTAGCTACTCCAACTCTTTAGAAGGCTAAGGAGAGCAAGGCTCAACGTATCATCATGAGAAGTAGTTATTCCCACACTGCCAAGCTCATCTCTACAAGTGGTGAGCTTGTTCAGATATGCAGAAATAGTATTTCCCTTCTCCATCTTGATTCTTCGAAGCTTATCCTTGAGCACCAATTTCCTCTGGTCGCTACTATTCTGGTAGAGGATCCTTCCCATGGAGACTTGAGACAATATGGTCTCGAACTCCCTCAAGGATGATCCATCTCTCCTTCGCCACACACTTCTTCCACTTAGCCAACTCTTGTGCATTAGATGAAGCTGGTTTTTGGATTTCTTGATCAATGAATTCTTTCAAGCCATTGTCTTCTAATACAACCTCAATTCTATGTTTCCATGCTATGTAATTCGAGATACCTTCTAAGGCACACTAGAGTCTCAAGCCATAGAATTCCATTGGCAAACCTTGAAGTATGATATGAATTCAATTCGCACCTGTAACCCTGAACTTCAAACTTGAAATTCTCTTCTCAGTATACTGTTCACAGCTCTGAACCATGTAGAAAATTTGTGTAGGTTAACTCGATAATGCAATATAAATCAAAGAAGAATACTATAACCTACTTCTACTATCATTTTGCGGAAGCTTAAAGATCGAGCTCAACAATATAACTAGAAGAAGAAGAATCAATGGCACAATACACATGAAAATACTTTGGGGAAATCCTCAGATAAAAACCCCAAACTATTGTATTATCATACATGGTGGAAATACATAGGAATTATACAAAGCCTTAGCTCTCACAGCTATCCAGCTCTCAGTACAATCCTCACATATGCTCATAGGAAATCTTGGCTTCTCTCCAGCCTTCCTCTCTACCCTCCAAGCTCCTATTTCCTTGCGCTATTCCTTGTGGATGATTTTCCTTTTAACAAGTGGAAAACCAATCCTTCAAAACTACGCAATCCTCAAGGATGAATCCTTGACTGCATCCATGAGTTTTCTCCATGAGAAAACACATGCAAATAAGAGTACATTTTCCTTGAACATTTATCTCAACTCGGTCTTTCTCAGAATAGACATTCATGAGTTTCTCATCAATCTTCAGTTAACTGGAGTAGCACTATATGAGTGCATTAACGCATCAACTGACTATTAACTCACTATTAGTTCCTCAAACAGTTTGGAACTAATTTAACTAGACTTAACTCAGTAAACTGAGTTAACTAATTACACCTCAAAGATAACAATATCTTATCTCCTTAATTTAAGGGGTAGCTCATGCATGACTTCAGAAAGACTTCTAACTTGATTTTCTCCAACTAATTAATTTAAAATAAATAAATAAATTATTTCAAAGTAGTTTTTAAGCCTAAATTTGATTTTAGTTCACAATTTAATTCAAGGATAATTTAAATTAGAATATTCTTGTTTCCATATTTCAACAAAATGGTTCACAAAATCCTTCATCAGCAAAGTTTCTAATGACATAGCCATGGGTGGATGTGTTACAGAATAGCAAGCCATCGCTCATGCCGAGTATTTAGAATTGGTCTATTTGCAATCTAGCACGTTGTATGAGATGTTACCTGATGCTCTGAGACCATCATCGGATCTGATAGCAACGAAGTCTATGGATACACCACTTGTTGATGGTGTGATTGGTTCCATGTCTGAGACTCATGTGAAAGCTTCTTTGGAGCACAAATTGGTCTCGAACACTCATTCTAATAATCCCTCTAAGAATCTATCTAGTCCTGGTAAACCTTTGAGGTACATGTTGTCCAGTCTACCACAACACATAAATCCTCTAAAGGTAAAAAGAAAGGAAAAGGTAAGGCCAAAGCTGATGCACCAAAATAGGACCCTCCTAAATCTTCTGCTGACGATTCTTATTGTAGAAAGCTGAAATATCCTTGCCTCATCTGTGAGGAGGATCATTACACTCAAGTTTGTCCCAAAAAATCTGAAGTTAGTTGCTTGCTAAAAGGGACTCTCATTGTCTTAAAAGAACCATTTCCATCACAACAGACCTAATTGGTAGACCAACCTCAGTCTTCTGCTTCCTCAGGTTCCCAAGTGTTCATGATGCAAGGTTCATCACTTATCTCAATTGCTACTCGAACCAAGGACTCTCAAGATACATCTAAGCATACCATGGAGAAAGAATTCATTGATACTCCTTCTACTTCTACTTTGTCCTCTTCTGTTCCACTCCATATCGAGTGAGTTTTCCATCCAACCACCCCTTAAAGGTGTTCTTCGGAAGTCATCCTTCAATCTGAATGCTAGAGCTACCTTGGAGGTTCTTCAATCTTGTCCAACGCAGAAGTCACTATTGTTTGCTTTAGGTGCTATCGATCCTTCTTATTTGAGTCTGATTACTTTCGATCTAGAAAATCATGTACCTCTCCTTCCTCATCAGATTACATTTCTGATCTAGGTCCTTATCAAAGGAAAGAATATTCATCAAACAGTTATTGATGAAGGTGCCTCTACCTGCATCATGTCAGTTTCATGTTGGAACGCCATTGGCTCTCCTCCTCTTAACCAATCTCTGAACACCTTGGAACCCTTTGATGGAAGAGGTTTGCGACCATATGGTATTCTCATGAACTTACCAATTACATTAGAAAGCAAGACTATTGAGTTAGAAGTAGAAGTTGCAGATGCCAATCTCAACTACAACCTTCTTCTCGGGCGAAGTTGGACTCATGCAATGTCTTGTGTGGTGTCTTTTTTGTTCCGCGTACTTTTTTTTCCTCATGAAGGGAAAATATTCATGATTGATCAATTGTCTTTATTTTCTTTTTTTTTGTCCAACGGTAATGTTCCTTATGTGGTTAATACTAATATTCCTTACGAGAGCGTGGGAGCAGGTCTCTTCAAAGACTTTGTTTTAATGGGTACTTTTACTCTCCCACCTCCAAATTTCCATTCAGTGAATATGATCTTGAGTTCTTCAGATCCTTGGATTATCCCTAATAATGATAAAATTGACTCTTTTCATGATGCTATGCCTTTAATTCCATTGGAGATAAATTATCAAGAAATTGTGTTAGCTTCATTGGTCCCTTCAAAAAGTCATAATGTATTCAATATGAACTTGGACACTTATGCGTCATCCCTGTGACTTGGTTCTTGGGATTCTTTGGATCCCTTGAAAGAGACATTCCCCACTGACAAAAGTATCATGGAGGTCATGTCTCTGGATGAAGTTCCATGAAACGATCTACATCATCATTTTTCCTTCCTCTTTAGCCTTGATGAGATAGGATGCCTTCCTGTCTTGAAGTGTCTGTTTCTCATTCTCTTACACCTCCACTTCAGACACCCATCCAAGTGTATGAAGTCTTGTCGGAGGGTAATATGGGAAACATCACTGCTGTGATGCCTCTTGACATTTCCATTAAACCGGGCATTGTCGAGAACATCCATATTGGGGTTTCTTGTTCTCCACATGAGATCAATATTTATACTCAGCTTTTTAAAGAATTCCGAGACGTTTCCTCCTGATCATACGAGGAGATGCCTGGGTTCGAGCCAACCATACTGGTGCATGAGATTCCAACTTATCCTAGTGCTAAGCCTATTTGGCAACGACTTCGCCTTGTGCACCCTTGAAAGGCTACTGTGATCAAAGCAGAAGTAGAAAAGCTTTTGAAAGCAGGATTTATTTATCCTATTCCATTGATGGATTAGGTATCCAATATCCTCCCTATTTCTAAGAAGCAGGGTATGATTCATGTTTGTGTTGATTACCATGATATAAATCACGCGTGTCCTAAGGAAAATTATCCTACTCCCCTTATTAATGAGATCGTCGACGAATTCACCAGGAGTGAGAATTTTTCTCTCATGGATGGATTTTCTGGCTATAACCAAATTAACATTTCACCTACTGATCAACATAAAACGACCTTTATCTATCCCTCAGGTAATTTTTCTTACAAAAAGCTTCCTTTTGGTCTAAATAATGTTGGTGCTACCTTTCAGTGAGAAATGTCCTATGCATTCCATGACAATCAACACATTGTTCGGCCATACCTTGATGACTTTCCTTCTCATTCGGCTAAACTTTGTGACCATCCGAATCATTTAAGAGTTATCTTTTTACAATGTCAGAATTATAATATCCATCTCAATCCACACAAGTGTGTGTTTTGTGTAGACTCCAGTCGGCTCTTAGGTTTTGTCATGTCTCATGAAGGGATCAGGATTGATCCTTCAAAAGTTGAGGCCATAGTTAATCTACCCCCTCCTTCATCACTGTTGAAATTGTAGAGCTTATAGGGAAAAGCTAATTTTCTTCATTGGTTTGTTCCTGATTATGCTAAACTTGCCAAAGGTTATACTCACTTACTTAAGAAGGAGATCCCTTTTATCTGGGATGAAGTTTCCCAAGAATCCTTCGACTCTTTATAGAAATCCTTGATTAGTTCTCCTTTACTGCATCCCCCTAATTACCACCACAATTTTTTCTTGCATTTGGCTACAAATGATACCATCATTGCTATAATATTAGTTCAAAATGATGATGACAACGACAAGCACATGGTTTATTATCTGAGCCAGAATATTCTTGATACTAACTCTCGTTATGCTCACATTGAGAGGCTTGCTTTGGTGGCAGTTCATGCTGTCCAAATGTTTCGACACTATATCCTTTTATGGAAAACCACTGTGATGTCTGATTGTAACCCCATGACATATATAATCACTCGCCAGCTGCTTGGGGGAAAATACCCCAAATGGATCGTCATCCTGCAAGAGTTTGATTTGGAATTTACTGCTACCAAATCAAAGAAATCACTCGTCTTTGCTGAGTTAATCTGTGCTCTTCTGTCTGCAAGAACCCCAACCGATTTCACTAAGCAGATACCTAATGAAACACTGTTTCTTATTAACACTCTTAACCCCTAGTATGGAGACATTATTTTTTATCTCCAAAACTAGACCTTCCAATCTAAGTTGTCCCGATTAGACCGATGTCGCATCCAACGTGAGTCCCAACCCTATCGGATCCTTGTTGATACCTTGTATCAGGTCAGTATGGACTTTGTCCTTTGCAAATGTCTCACCCTTGAAGAAGATGAGTGGGTCCTAAATGATTTCCACTCTAGTGCCTGTGGTGGTCATATTTATTGATATGCCACTGCTCAAAAGATCCTTCACTCCAGTTATTTCTGGCCTTTTATCTTCAAAGACTGCATTCTAGTTGTCCAAAAATGCCAATTTTTCAACCACAAGTAGCGTGCCTCACCCACACCCCTACACCTCGTAATTACAGTTGGCACATTTGCCAAATGGGGCATTTATTTCATGGCATGTAACCCTCACTCAATCAGGGGGCATGGTTATATCATCGTCACCATTGACTATTTTATGAAATGGGTCGAGGCGATGCCTACATATAATGCTGACGGTATTACTGCTGCGCAGTTCCTTTTTAACCACATTACAGCATGTTTTGGTGTCCCTCAAGCTATTGTGACTCACTATGGATCACATTTTTGTTAGCACATGATGGCAGAGTTAACAGCTCAGTTGGGCCTTCGACATGATATCTTGACTCTGTATTATCCACAGGCCAATGGCCAAGTTGAAGTAGTTAATAAGGTTTTGATTACTATGCTTTAGCGTACCATCAGGAAGTATCAAAGATATTGGAATTTAATGATTTTCTCAGTTCTTTGGGCTTACCAAAACCTCTGCTAAGACGACCACTGGATTCACTCTGTTCCAGCCTGTGTATAATTTAGAGGAAACTCTTCCAATCAAATGTGGAATCCCTTCGCTTAAGCTAGCTATCGCACTTATTCTGAATACCTCGCCTGAAGAAGAGTGGCTACTGTATCTTGAGAGACTTGAAGAGACTCATTGCATTGCTACAATGGTCACCGAAGCTCAAAAGAAACAATTTTTAGCTCATTTCGACCAAACAGTTTCTCCTCGCACTTGCACTAAAGGCAACTTGGTCCTTAATTATGATCACGCGAATGATAAGTTGGGGGCAGGCAAGTTCAAACCTATGTGGCATGGGCCCTACATTGTCAAGTGTGTCTTACAGAAAGGTGCCTATGATCTATGTGATTATGAGGGAAATGCATTGCCGCAACCCCGTAATGGGTTGTATCTCAAAAGGTATTATGCGTGAGATTCGTATGATAACTTTTGTACATTACTGTTTTAATTCATTAGTGTGCATTTTTTATTTTTTGGTGTGTTTATTTGCTTTGCAGACATATGCTTTTATTCTTACCCTATGTTCCACTCGGTTTGCAGATTCCATTAGGTCATTACGTTGGTTTTTCTGATGGTGCTTGTCATAGCACATGGAACCTATCTTCTATAGCATGGGTACTCTGTGACCCCAATGGCAAGCTAATTAACTTACAATGTATCTACCTTGGTCGAACAACCAATAATATTGTTGACTATAGTGTAGTTATTATTGAAAATGCAACAAGATGATGGAGCTTAGTGAAAAAAAGTCGCCTTCACTAAGTGAGCCCGCAAGCTTTGGCACAAAGTCTATTTTTAGACATATGGGCGGAGTCTATTTTTAGACTTCCAGTCTAAAAATAGAACAGTCAAATATTATTAGCTCTTAATAATATTTGGACTATAAACATTATCTTATCCTCTTGGAGCACTTCAATTCGAGCTACGGATGTGGCACATGCAACTGGCAGAAGAAAATATGCTTTTCTTATGGGTCAGTTGAGCTATTGCATGATGGAATTTAGTTACAACTCAAGTGATTGAGTTTGGTGGAGTTGATTGAGGAGTTGATGGAGTTGTGTTCAGTTTGACTTAGTTGAACTAGTTGTATTTAGTCTAACTGCAAAATACACTAGTGATGAGTGATGTGAATTAATTATTAATTAATTCACTAATTATTAACTTATAAATCAACTAAAGAATACGTTAGTTAACTCAGTGCATGGATAGTTCAGTGGAGACATGTGTTAGAGGTGGAGACTACTATCAATTGTGACTATAGCTGTGCATGAGATTTGCACAATCAATGATTGAGATTGAGGATTGCACAGTACAAGCCAAGGGAAAACGAGCTTGGATTATTCCTATTCTCACATTGGATTGCGCAGTAGAGGCAGGAAAACAGTGGAGGAGATTTGAACCTGTGACTTGATTTAGATCTGAGCTAGTTTGTGTGTAGCAGGTGGAGATAATACTGAGTACTTGTGAGGAGTATTGTACTATGTATTGTTACATGTTCTCTATCATTATAATATACAGATAGTTGGGGGTTTTCAGCTGTATGCTTTCCCCAGTACATACTGTGTTGATATGTGCAATTGATGTTTCAATGTGTGCATGTGATTGTTCTTAATTCTGCAAAATTGATGATCAACATAGAGGAGGTTATGTATTATGCATGCATTTCGCAAATAGTTTATAGTCGGGATAATCTCTATGAATAAGTGTTATATTATTCAAAATTTCTACATGGTATCAGAGCGAAGTTGATCATCAGATCTATTATTCAGAAAGTGATTACATTTTATTTCTTCAGGCAGAGTTTGTAATCAGGCCAGGTAGCCTCTAGATTCATCCTTCTTTTGGAAGGTGAGATATCCAGTAAAAGCCCATACAATCAATCTCTGTACGAGAAATACTTTGTTCTCACAAATTTTAGATCAGAAGCGG
This sequence comes from Pinus tabuliformis, assembly GCA_031772625.1. NCBI lineage: Eukaryota > Viridiplantae > Streptophyta > Pinopsida > Pinales > Pinaceae > Pinus > Pinus tabuliformis. The sequence goes on along the minus strand of CM062807.1, from coordinate 211,771,148 downwards.
TTGAGTTTTGAGCTGGTGGAATTCGAATTTGCAACAATGTTTTCTTGGTGTCGAAGTTGAAATGTCTTTCAACGGATTGCAATTGGAGTATTCCCTTGAAGGCAGCTTGAATTATATTGCATGGAAAGACAGGATGGAGGCTGTGTTAGATGACAATGGGTTGAAGGAGTTCATAGAGGTTGAGGTCCCAAAATCTATTGATGCTGCTCACGTTGAGGCTTGGCAAAAGAAGACAACAAAGTGTCGAAGGATTCTGTTGGAGGGCATGAAGGATCACATTGTATCCAGCCTACATGGAAAGGCTTCTCCATACTTGATGTGAAAAGTGTTGACAGATTTATTCCAAAGAAAGAGCGACCAGAGGAAGTTGGCGCTCAAGGATAAGTTTAGAAACATTAAGTGTGAGAAAGGAGACAGTATGCCCAAGTATCTCACGAAGTTCACCCAGTGTAGGGATGAGCTAGGAAGTGTGGGGGTGACTGTCGATGATGAGGACTTGGTGAGCTTAGCTCTCCTTGGTCTTCCGAAGAGTTGGAATTCCTATCAGGACTCTGTTAATGGTTGGGAGAAATTGCCAGGATGGGAGAGACTTGTGTCAGATCTTGTGCAAGAGGAGATTAGGCGGAATACTAGGGACGGATCTTCATCAAAGGCATCTGATGAAGAAAATTGCGCTTTGGCTACCAAAGCAAAGAAGGGGAAGAACAAGAAAGCTTCTCACTCCAGTGCAAAAGGGAAGAAGCAGGACATGTCCAAGGTGAAGTGCTTTCACTGTCACCTGCTAGCACGGACATTATGCCACAAATTGTCTGCAGAAGAAGAAAAATAAGCAAGCTACTGGATCTGCAGTGGGAGAGGCCTTAGCCTAGTAGTTTGAGCTGGATTTTTCGCTGATCGCATGCTTGGTATCAAGTGTGATGGGATCGGTATGGTTCTTGGACAGTGGTGCATATTTTCACATGACAGGAGATCGAGATTTGTTTTCTAATCTGGATGAGAAAGATCTTGGAGTGCACATCGAGATGGGCGATGATGGTAGATACAGTGCAACTGGTATCGGTACCATTTCCTTTGAGAGGGAGTCTGGTAAACCCTTTGTATTGAAGGAAGTGATGCATATTCCAGGATTGAAGAAGAATCTTATCTCTGTAGCGATGTTAGAAGACAAGGGATATGATGTTGTTTTCAGCGAGGGAAAGGCTTTGCTGTGCAGTAAGACAACTGGAGAAACCTGGAAGATAAGGGTTCAAGTCAGGAACCTTTATCAATTGCATGTAGATGGCTGCGCAACAATGGCATGCAAGGCAGAAGGATTGGTGAGCCGGGATGATGGCGAGCTGTGGCACAGGAGATTGGACCACCTTCACCATGGAGCCTTGAAGATACTGCAGCAAATTTCTATTGGGCTTCCTAAAGGCACTCTTGCGCAGTCATATCAGTGCAATGGGTGTACTTTGGGAAATTTTGTGAAAGCCACCTTTCACGAGAAGGATAGTCACACCACGATGATCCTTGAGAGAATTCACACAGACGTGTGTGGACCTTTCTCAGTAGCTTCGACAGCAAAGCACAGGTACTATGTGATCTTTGTTGATGATTTCTCTCGAAAGTGCTGGATCTTCTTCATGCAGAAGAAGAGCGAGACATACTAAAAGTTCTGTGAGTTCAAAGCATTGGTCGAGAAGGAATCGGGGAAGAAGGTGAAGGCTCTTAGGAGCGACAATGGTGGTGAATTCATCTTTGGCGAGTTCAAGGACTTCTGCAACGCATAAGGGATTCGAAGAGAGCTCATAGCTCCCCATAACCCACAACAGAATGCAGTTGCTGAGCAGAAAAACAGAATGATCGTGGGTGCTGCACGAGTGATGTTGCATGATCAGGGCCTACCCCTTCACTTGTGGGCGGAGGCATGCAATACTGCAGTATATGTGTAGAACCATTGTCCTCATAAGATACTTGGCATGAGTACACCTGAGGAGGCTTATTCTGGTAAGAGGCCTGATATTTCCCATTTGAGGATTTTTGGTTCTCCTGTTTACATGCATGTGATGAAGGATGGCAAGAAGAAGCTGGAGCCAACCGTAGAGGTTAGGATATTTGTGGGGTACACTGATACGCCCCACAACTATCGTGTGTATTTTCCAGACAGTCGCAAGACTGTTGTGTGACGGGATATCAAATTTTAGGAGGAGAAAGCCATGAAGTGTTCACTCTAGAGGGAGACACACTTGCATGCAGAAGAGGAGCTATTAGTTCCTAAGGATGAGCTTCAGGACATGGATTAGCCACAAGATGAAGTTCATGGAGTGGAAGAGACCACTCATGCAGCGCCAACCATCAGAGGGTGAAAGCGCACTACAAAAGCTGAGTGACTGGCTCAAGATGCAGAGAAGGTTGTAGGACCACCTATAGTGCAGCGCAAACAGAGACAGTCACCTGATCGCTACAATAGATACATGGCTCTTGTGAGAAAATGTGTCATGACTGAGCCATCCTCTTTCGAGGAAGCTGTGGACAATCCCGCATGGGTAGATGCCATGGTGGAAGAGTATGATTCGATTGTCAGAAACAGTGCATGGGAGATTGTCCCAAGACTGGAGGGGAAATCAGTGGTGGGTTCAAGATGGATCTACAAAGTGAAGCAGGAAGCTGATGGGAGTGTGGAGAAGTACAAGGCAAGATTTGTTGCCCGAGGCTTCTCATAGGTAGAGGGGATCGATTATGAGACCTTTGCACTTGTCGCAAGGTATTCTTCCATATGGATGATTCTTGCTCTCTCAAAGCAGATGGGGTGGCACATTCATCAGATGGATGTGAATACTGTGTTCCTCAATGGAGTCATTGAGGAGGAGGTGTACATAGAGCAACCCAAAGGTTTTGAGATCTTCAGTAGCGAGTCGCATGTGTGTAGGGTCAAGAGAGCGCTGTATGGGTTGAAACAAGCACCTCGTGCTTGGTACACATGGATAGATAGTTATTTCATCGGACTTGGATTCTCCAAGAGTGAGGCGGATCCTAACCTATACCAGATTGTGGTGGAGGGTAAGTTGCTTGTCATTGTACTTTATGTAGATGATTTGATTTTGATGGGAGATGAGCTGTTGATACTTTCATGCAAGGAGGATCTTGTTAGAGAGTTTGAGATGAAGGACTTGGGCCTCCTTCATTATTTCCTGGGATTGGAAATTTGGCAGTGCAGTGATGGACTATTTATTTTTGAGGGTAAGTATGCTCAGGAGATACTGGAGAAGTTCAACATGCATGGCTACAAGCCTTTTAATACTCCTCTTCTTGGAGGTTGGAGGAAGGAGGATGCTACTTCAGCGGAGGTAGTGGATGCCACTATATATCGACAGTTGGTGGGGTTGCTTATGTATCTGGTCAATACACGACCTGATATATGCTATGCTGTTAACCAGCTTTCACAAGCTATGGTTAAGCCAACCAAGCTCTTCTGGAAGGCAGGAAAGCATGTATTACATTATCTTAGAGGCACATCGGGATATGGATTGTGGTACAGACAAGAGGATGAGGTGAAGCTATGTGGTTTCACAGATGCGGATTGGGTAGGGAGCCCAACAAATAGAAAGAGCACATCTGGAGGGATCTTCAATATCGGGTCGACAACGGTTTCTTGGTACAGCAGGAAGCAGAGATTTGTGGCACTTAGTTCAGTAGAGGCTGAGTATATGGTAGCAAGTTTGGCTGCATGCGAGGATATATGGATGAGGAAGATCCTGGTCGGGTTGTTCAGGTCACACTTGGAGCCTACTATGATTTATTGTGATAACCAAAGTTGCATTAAAATCTCGGCTAATCTAGTATTTCATGATAGATCCAAGCACATTGACATCAGGTACCATCATATCAGAGATTGTGTGCAGCGGAGAATCATGTTACTTTCATACATTCCCACGGAGGATCAGGATGCTGATATCTTGACGAAGGCGCTCACCAGGAGCAAATTCAAATACTACTGAGGCAGGATAGGGGTTGCAAATAGTCCATATCTTGCTGAGAGGGAGTGTTGAAAATGCAACAAGATGATGGAGCTTAGTGAAAAGAAGTCACCTTCACTAAGTGAGCCCACAGGCTTTTTTTGGCACAAAGTCTATTTTTAGACTATGTCTATTTTTAGACATATGGATCATGGTCTATGAGTTGCAGGATGCTATTTGTGGATGATTGGTCATGTTGGTAAAAATAGCTGGACTTATATTTTTAGACATATGGGCGGAGTCTATTTTTAGACCGTCAGTCTAAAAATAGAACAGTCAAATATTATTAGCTCTTAATAATATTTGGACTATAAACATTATCTTATCCTCTTGGAGCACTTCAGTTCGAGCTACGGATGTGGCACATGCAACTGCCAGAAGGAAATACGCTTTTATTATGGGTCAGTTGAGCTATTGCATGATGGCCTTTAGTTAGAACTCAAGTGATTGAGTTTGGTGGAGTTGATTGATGAGTTGATGGAGTTGTGTTCGGTTTGACTTAGTTCAACTAGTTGTATTTAGTCTAACTGCCAAATACAATAGTGATGAGTCATGTGAATTAATTATTAATTAATTCACTAATTATTAACTCATAAATCAACTAAAGAATACATCAGTTAACTCAATGCATGGACAGTTTAGTGGAGACAGGTGTTAGAGGTGGAGACTACTATCGGTTGTGACTATAGCTGTGCATGAGATTTGCGCAATAAATGATTGAGATTTCCATTGAGGATTGCGCAGTACAAGCCAAGGGAAAACGAGCTTGGATTATTCCTATTCTCACATTGGATTGCGCAGTAGAGGCAAGCAAACAGTGGAGGAGATTTGAACCTGTGACTTGATTTAGATTTGAGCTAGTTTGTGTGTAGCAGGTGGAGATAGTACTGAGTACTTGTGAGGAGTATTGTATTATGTATTGTTACATGTTCTCTATCATTATAATATACAGATAGTTGGGGGTTTTCATCTGTGTGCTTTCCCCAGTACATACTGTGTTGATATGTGTGATTGATGTTTCAATGTGCGCATGTGATTGTTCTTAATTCTGCAAAATTGATGATGAACGTAGAGGAGGTTATGTATTACGCATGCATTCCACAAATAGTGTATAATCAGGATAATCTCTATGAATAAGTGTTATATTATTCAAAATTTCTACAGTTATTGAACTCTTGTCAGAAGAAGTTTCTCTTGGAATTAGGGATTTAGTTGTTAAATTGGATTCACAGCCCATTGTGTTATAATTGAACAATCATTATTCAATAAGAAATCCACAATTATTTCATATGTATCTATGTGTTAGATTGTTATAAAGAAATTTTGATTATATTACATATCAAAATATTCCATGTAATTTAAATACATTAACTGATGCATTAGAAAATTTTGTTCTTGATAGACATTTGGGTCATTTTTAAAATGGAATCATGTTATGAATACATAACTAGAAATAAAACATGCATATATATCTATATATATATATATATATATATATATATATATATATATATATATATATATATATATATATATATATATATATATATATATATATATATATATATATATATATATATATATCGCATCTGTCAGAGTATTTACATCAAAATTTCAAAAAATAGAGTGTTTTGAGACACTTGGCTTTCAAATCCTACAAAATGTGTAAAAGACTAGAAGAGCTATCAAACTGCACAGTGCTCATGGTAGCAAGCGATTGCTCTGATCACTCGACCTAGAAACCGATGCAGCCTCGCAGAGACTACCACTATGTGTCTCTGCCGTCGCAGTGGAACATCGTTAATAGTGGCATAATCTGGAACCCCTCAAGTGATGGCCTCCAGATTGCGCTCCATCTCAGCTAAGGGGTCAGCCCCTTCCTTGTAGTCCGCAACCATGAGAAAATGGGCAGCTTTTCATGCTATTGGAAATGTGCCTGGTGGTATCTTTGGTCCCACATCTACACATTTATCGTAAGTTGAGTCTTACTTTACACTTTCATAAAAAATCATAAAACTTGAAAAAATTCAAAAAACAAGTTTTTACCTGCTTCAGTACACTGTTCACTTGGTGGTAGAAGTAGATCTAGATCCCCTCTAAAATTTGTACCAGCATAAGCATAGTCATCCACCATAAGTAATTGGTGTTCAAGCCAAGTAAAGAACTATGGTGGGTAGTGCATATGTTGGCCCGTGCCTCCTCAAGGAATAAGTTGGCACCGTCTCACGAGCCTCAGATATCAGGGGGCAGGATGTGGTACTTCTATTCACTAATATTAGAAGAGCAATATTCACTCCAAGAAGAAGGTCACAAGTATGGAACCAAACCTCAACTGCTTCAGGTGTCTGTGCTTACCCTTGGTCAGTTGGCACTTCATGTTTGCCAAAATACCTCTACACCAGTTGAAGATGGTGGGGGTCATACAAGCAATAACATACTAAAACTGAGACTTTGAAGCCTCATGAAGAGTTTGTGTGCCAGATACACACGTTTTGGTGAACAATATTGTTCTCAGAACGAGGTTATTGGTGATTGTTACAATCTTCACTTTACCTTTGTTAGTTATCTCGGCACCAGGACACTATCTATGGACTGGACTCCTAGTACGCTCACCGCCTTGGCGCCATCCAAAGAGTTGAATGGCTTCTCCTCGATGGGATAATCCCATGATGAAATAGATGTCCATCTCCTCCAGTTCCAATTCCTGCCCTTTGATGATGAAGATCTCTCGATCTATATCCCAAAGGCTGATCAGATAGGGTAGCAACTCCATTTATGCACTCAACCCTATGGTTCAGAATAATTTCAGTAGGCCACAATTCCTCAAATCATTTATGCATGCCCAATCTTCAGATTCTTGGTGATCCTCTGCCTAATGGACTCTTTATTTCATTCCACTTCGAAAATTGCTCTCGGTGCCATCGCCTCTGTTTTTCAAAATAGTGTGATGGAATCATGTGAGCCTTTGGGCTCGAGAGTGACCATCGTGGGTCCAATGACCATACCCGCGATGGTCGCCGACGACCTAAATTTTAAAAATCTTCCTTTTTAGCCTAAAATTCACCATTAAAATTGCATAAAAAATTAATGAAATGCAAGAGCAAGGATGAGGCTCTTACCTATTGCAGATAGATCATAAAATGGTACGTTGGATCTCCCGCAATAGCCACTTGAAAATCAAGGAAATTAGGGCACAAAAGCACTTTCAAAGCTCAGTTTGGTAAAATGGTAAAAAATGAAATTACTTTTACCTATTTATAAGTTTTGAAAGTCATTTTGTCAAATATTTTTGTAGTATTTTAATATTTTCTCGATATCAGTGATGGGTGTGTCTCTTGTGAAACTCCAGGTGATTTTAATGTGAATAGTGATAATTATTGGCTGATTCTAGGAGTTTTATTTTATCTCTTTTTTAGATTCCTTAAATAAACAAAAAAGGAACCCCTCTGAAGTTATCTTTCAACTCTTTTCTGACTCTCAAAAATTGAAAATATTTTCGAGTACTTGTCATTTCGAACTCGTTAAATTAAATGAATCAATGTCACCTTAGTATAGGGTTACCCCCTTTTTTCAGTTGAGACTAGCTATTTACGAAAAGGGTACACCTTGGTTGATATGGTCAGGAGGTTCCCTCAGATATTCTTTTCTACCTTTTCGATTTCGAGAGAAAAATTATGAAAAAGGGACATGATGGAGTTTTCTTTGTCATTTCTTTTTCAAACTCTCTAAACATGAAAAATATACCGATTTATTCTCACGTAAAGCTTGTTAAAATTTTGCAACGAAAGGATTTTCACGATGACGAAACCGAGCTTCTCCTTTGTAGGATTCGTAAAACTTACTAGGATGGATTCATTCGAAGAATGAACTTACATAATGAGCATATACTATCCCCTTCAAGCTTGTGATAAAATTAATTGGGGTACTCGCTAGAAATAGTGGGGTAAAATGAAGATGAGAAATCCTTTGTATAGGCAGCATGTCACTCCTGAAGATGACACTCTTCTGCTCTCCTGTCGGTTTTGGGATATCCTAACTTATTGACATGTCCTGCTAGGTTTGGGTGATCCATTTTTCTTCTCATTTGACTATTCCACACTGTCATCATGACCTTTAGTCTGTGTTGATTCAGATGCTGCCATACTTTGGAGTCATGTTGCTAGTATGTTCAAGAGAAGTCTAATCTATAGTTATTACCTATACATTGTTTGATTCATTGCTACAGTCCTGAATATCATTCCACTTTATTCCTTGTTTCGTGTCGATCATGTGGGACTCATCATTGCCATCCTTCGACGGGTCACTTTTCGTCGACATCAGCTCATTATCCAGGAAGATGACTTAGCAACTCCCTTTCAGTACCTTAGAGCTGGAATGCCTTAATGGTCAGTTCTTCACATCCGATAACAGGTCTTCATTATTCACTTTTGATCGGGTGATTCCATGAGTGTTTGACCTCAACTTCATTATCACATTCACGGATTGTATAGTTGTACCTTGAGGACCATTGTCATTATTGGTGGTTTCTCTTGTACCTGTTAACGGTTCACATCATTGACTGGTAATTAGGTGGTTTTCTAGCATGTTCGACTTCAACACATTATTTGCATGCTGGGATTCGTACATTGATCGGGTCGCGATGGAGCACAAGAACCTGAGTCTTGTGTGTTAGGGCTCAGGTTGCACGAAGTTTTATGTTATTCATGATTGTACACATGTTTCTACTATACGAATGATTGTGACCATACTGTGAGACTTTATATTCATGATGATCCTTGTTATTTGAATGGCTACACCCATACCATAGAGATTTTATCTATTCTTCATCATTCGGATGATTATGTCCATGTCGTGGATTCATGTCTTGATCTCAGATATGTGTATGTATATGCATCCTTGATTTGCAGGTCTCTGGACACTACGTGTCCTCTTCCTTGCCAAAAGCTCATAAATCATTTCAGCCATCACTCCTCGTTTTGCCTTCATACTTTAGGGGGCATCTGTTACCAAGTATTTTGTCACGCCTCCTACACTTCCCTGTGACATACCCTGAAGTTCTTGAAATATGGCCATTATATAGTATACTCATCAATGTATATAGCTCAGATCCCTCCTTTAACTTTGCCTAGAAAAATTCTAGAGCTTTCCTTGAAGAAATAGCTCATGAAACCATAAAATGGGAGTCATCACCCTTATGAAGCTCAAAACTGTGATGATCATCTGTTGCAACTTGTTAAGCCAACGATGGCATCAATCTGTTCACTCTCATACCCATGATTGTCTAAAAAAGGAAGTTTTCCCAAAGAGGATGAGAAGCTTCGGGATCTAGAAGCTTCCAGAGTGGCGAGTCGGATGTGGTTTCGCATAGATGAGGTCGAATCATCCTAATTTGACCTCTTGGTATCATCCCTATGAGCTACCTCCTTAAGATGTGGACCTAATCCTGTCTTTGGAGGAGGCCTAACTCCCTCTCCTAGCCTATATATTTCCCCTCTAACATTCCCAAATGGTTGATCTATGTCCATTTGCACCCCTATCCTGAGCTTGTGCTTAGAGGTTATTCATTAGACTTGGAGAAGGAGTGTTGGAGATTTTCTTGGCTTGGACTTGGATTATTACTCAAGGAGATCCTTTCAACATCAAGGCTATGGTTGTAAGCTTCCCCTTTATTCTTTAAATAATAATGCAACTATTCGTTCATCTTCCCAATATATATGTTCATGTATGTATTTGTTTGACATTCCTTGATTAGCTAAATATATTATTATTGGATTTGCTAGTGGTTTTGGCATGCTTTGTTGTCTCTTGGTCATTTGTGCAAGTACATAAGCGCTAAAAGAAGTAGGAACAAGGTTGTGACACAAGCGGTTTGAAGATCTCATCAAAGGAAATCATATTAGCATCAGAGCAGGGTAGGCCTTCTCCCTTGTTCTATTTTTCAATCATAATATAGGAATATGTCTAGTTGATTGTCCCTTCAGTTTCTAGACCCACTCATTGGACTAGAGGGATCATTTATGTTTGCGGAGAGGATTAACCTTGTCAACAATACCAGTCTCCAATTTTGTCTTTCTTAGTAGGATGCATAATTATTCTTATTTCAAATTAAATCCTTAGTATAACATCACTACTGAAAGACATAAATACATATGAAAAAATTGATTTACATAATCACTGAAGGAATACTCTTCTATGTTGCTCCTTACCAAGGAAGTCTAGTGAATGAATGACTGAAGCTTCCCTTGTGCATCATACTTCTTCATAAGGAACTTAAACCTATCTTCTTGATGAAATAAAAGTAAATACACAAGATCTGACTAATGTTTAAAAGCACCTTCAGTAGAAAACTTTAAAAACTAATCATGAATATTGTCTGACAAAAGCTGACGGTAGTTGAAAATCAATGAGGTCTTATTACCCATGGATAACATTGATAAAAATTCCATCATTACTTCATCGACCCACTGATTGGTAGGGTAACCTAACAAACATGTGACCATATAGATGAGTTTCCTAGACATTTATGGGAAAATTGAAGTGGAATAGGATAGATTGGTCCTAGACAACTCATAGTTCTCAGGTAAGAATGACTCAAAGATTCAGGCTCATTGAGGAAATGTGAGTTTTTGGTAAATCTCCATGAGGGAATCAGTAGAAAAAGGCTGAATAGGAGCTAAAGGATTGGTTTGGAGTGCTTGGCATATGAATTAAGGAGTAATGGAAAATAAAAATTCATTATTTTGGGCAATTACAAACCTCTGACTAGGAAGATATCTGAGATGACACTAGGTAAAAAATTCAGGGAAAATATGAGTCTAGGAAAAGATGAATTGGGGAAGGAAAGACTCTCAAGTTCTCTATTCATCACTAACATATAGAAATTTCTGGTTTTTCGAGTTGTGGAGTTCACAAAGATCGAACTCCCACTGAGTTTCTAAGATTTATACTGCATATCTAATAGGGGGAGCTCAAATAGGTTAATTACAGAAGGAAACAAAGGGATTTATAGAACTAATTTTGACTTGCCTTTAGATGAAGACATCATAAATAGGAATTACGGACCAGAGTGTCGAATTACCAAAAAAATGTCAATCACTCTCGTAAGAATAATGTTGCGCTACTGGTGGAATTCAGAGTTGCAATGGCAATGCTGGGAGCTCAAATGGTGAAAGGGAATATGCAGAGTGATATGTGGTTTTTAAAAGATGGAATTCAAAATATTAAAGAGCCTATAACCATTTTTAGTAATGTCAAATTAATGATTTAGGCATTGGCATGAAAAACTAATTATCAAACAGTTATATGAATGTTTGGTGGGAGGAATGAAATGTTATTATGGCTATTTGGTGGGGGTGAATAGGATAGGGACAAGTGGCAAGTTGTGAGTGGGAACAAAATAAGAGCAGGAATGGGAAGTGGTTATTGGGGGGTGGGCATCTAGTGGTTTAGGAAAGGGGGTTCCCAAACTTATTGTGGAAGCGCCATGTATGAGTGGACGATAAATTGAAATCTAGTATTTGTTGGAAATAATACTAAGAGGGGGGTGGGGTGAATCAGTATTATCAAATTCTTTTCAATATATCTTCCAGACTTATGCTTTAATTTATTCTTCAGATATTGATCATTAATTTGTATTTCAGTATCATATAATAATGAGCAAGAACAAGAAAAATAGATAGTCACACCAAAGAACACCAAATATAAGGTGGAAACCCAATGTGGGTGAAAACCACCTGTTGCAATATGTCTCTATCTTCTTTCAATTAGAAAATTATTTTACAATGATTTTGTATTGGTGCAGTCCTTTACTAGTACGCAGGCTGCAACCTGCTGAGAGCTACAACCTTCTCTCGTTTTCCAGTCTCTCCTGGAAGGGAGCTACAACCCCCTTAGCTCTTGTAATAGCTGATCTACTAGTACGTAGGTGCTGACCTACTTCTTTTCTTCCAAGGACCACTTTTCATAAATTTTCAAACTGGATCCATGAACATCAAATAATCATCAAGTACATGTGAATCAACCAATCATCCAATGAATCAACCAATAACTTCTCAGTATGCAGTAACCAGAAAATCAATACCAGTAAACTAAACCCAGAACTCTGCAGCAATAGATAAAAGGCAACCAACAAATATTTTAAGAAAATTCCACAACTTCACCAATAGAAACCTGCGAATATCCGCAGTTCTTTTGTGTCTGGACTATGCAGCTTCGCACCTACACCTTCTGCTGCATGGCGGATCCCCGCACCTGCGCCTTCTGCTGCACTGCGTACCTCCGCTCCTAAACCTTTTGCTGCGCTGCGGACCCCGCACCTATGCCTTCTGCTACTCTGCGTACCTCTGCACCTACACCTTCTGCTGCGCTGCGGAGCCCCACATATACGCCTTCTACTGCGCTGCGTACCCCCGCACCCGAGCCTTCTGCTGCACTGCGTACCCCCGCACCTACGCTGGGGATCGCCCGCGGACCTCCGAATAGAGCTAAATTAATAGTCCTCCAATGTGTCACAGACAGTCAGATCCACAGATCTAATCATGCGCCAGAGAGATCACCACCTATCAATGGATCCACCTTACAATTTATAGATTTTACCTTGATTTAGATCTAGCTTTTCAAAGTGATCACCCAACATTTCAGATCTTAAGATATTCAAATTTCACAAGTGACTAGCCAAATGATCTGCTTTCCTATTTATAGGCAAGCCCTTACTCAAACCATGGATCAAAACCATAGAAACCAATACAAGGGACCCAAAACCGGGGTTCAATAATTTAGATGCTATACCATGGTCCAAAACCATATGATCATATACGTCAGACTAAATACCATGGACCACCATAGGATTTCCCACGTGCGTGTGCTTTTCTTTGCATGAAAGTGCGTGTACTGGGGGTCTGCACCTTCTGTTCGGATAACCTGTGGACATGACCGCACTTTGTGAATGGCGTGCCTGCGGGCTCGCACCTTTTGAACAGTGTACCTGCGAACCCCTTATTTTCTATCATTTTGAGAGCCTGATCAGAGATTGTCCACTTGAGTGAGTTTCCATCAAGTACAACAACTGTGCCATAGTGCCAAACCTGAATCATAATGCCAATAATATCCCCCTTTGGACTTGATGGCAACCCCAAGATCCTCAAAGTCATTCTCCCCCTTTGTCATCAAGGGCAAAGGGTTATGCTCCCCCTGAGAACATGCTGAAAACTCTACTCTGCTGTGCTGATCATGCTCCCCCTGACTGTAGGCCAGATCTGTAAAATAAAATTTCTTCAAGAAGAACCATAATCCACCATACACCATAAATGACCTTGACAAAAGAGATATAAGAGATAGAGACAAAACATTAGTAGCAATATTTAGATCATCATCCTTCTAAACTTTCTCCTCCAAGATATTCTATAATAATGCCAGCAATGTATTATTAGAAGAATAAATTCTCCCCCTGAACCTGTGCCAAATGGTCTTTGACCAATCCATAAACAAGCGAATGTACGCATATACCCCATATGAAACTCGCGTAAAACCAACAATCTCTAAAACAGATAAGATTCAACAACAAGACAATGCATCAACTACTCCCAGTTTTTTCCTGAGGTATTCAAAGGTCTCCCTGCGCAATGGTTTGGTGAGTATATCAACAACTTGTTCCTTAGAAGGAACATACTCCAACTTGACTTTTTTTTCAAGCACTTGTTCCCAAAGAAAATGATATTTGATAGGTATATGCTTGGTCTTTGAATGCATGACTGGGTTCTTTGAAATGTTGATAGCACTTGTATTATCACATAGGATGGAGATAGGTGGAGTACAAGTGATTTGAAAGTCCTGCAAGGTTTGCATCATCCAAAGAAGTTGTGTGCAACAAGATGCAACAACCACATACTCTGCTTCAGCTGTAGATAAAGCAATTGAACTCTGTTTCTTGTTGAACCAAGATACTAATCTGGAACCCATGAAGAATGCACCCCCACTAGTGTTTTTCTTGTCATCCACGCTTCCGGCCCAATCTGCATCTGTATAAGCATGAAGTGTGAGATCTGTATCTCTAGGATACCATAAGCCATAGTTTTGAGTTCCTTCAAGGTACTTGAAGATTCTCTTAACTGCCTGAAGATGAGTTTCCTTTGGATTTGCCTGAAATCTTCCAACTATTCCCACTGCGTGCATGATATCCGGTCGGGTACCTGTCAAATAAAGCAGACTTCCAATCATGGATCTATAGGTTGGTTGATGCACTGCATCAGATTCATCATTTGCACTGAGGCTGCATCCTGTAACCATAGGTGTACATACTGGTTTTGAATCTTCCATGCCATACTTCTTCAAAATCTGCTTGAGGTACTTGGTTTGAGACAAAAAGATACCACCTTCATTTTGTTGGATTTGCAATCCAAGAAAATATGTCAGTTCTCCAAGCAAAGACATTTCGAATTCTTTCTGCATCACCAAGGCAAAGCTTTGACTCATAGCTTCTTCATTTCTGCCAAAGATAATATCATCTACATACACAACAAGTTAGCAATTTGTCATTTTCAATTTTTATATAAAGATTGCTATCTGCAGATCCTTTTGAAAAACCTTGTTGATGAAGATATTTGTCCAAACGGTAGTACCAAGCCCTTGGAGCCTATTTAAGACCATAGAGAGCCTTTTTTAGTCTGCATACAAGATTTGGATCATTCCCAAGAATGAAACCATCTGGTTGCTCAATGTACACTTCTTCTTCTAAGTCTCCATTCAGAAAGGCTGATTTCAGGTCCATTTGAAATACTTTGAACTTCTGAAAGCTTGAGAGAGCAAGGAACATTCAGATGGCCTCAATTCTAGCAACGGGAGCAAAAGTTTCTTCAAAGTCTATTCCTTCTTGTTGAGCATACCCTTTACAAACAAGTCTGGCCTTGTTTCTAATCACTTCCCCATTTTCATTCAACTTGTTTTTAAAGATCCATTTTGTCCCTATAACATTCTTATCTTTTGGTCTAGGAACCAACTCCCAAGTGTTATTCTTTTCGATCTGCTCAAGTTCTTCATCCATTTCTTTGACCCAGCATTCATCTTTGCATGCCTCTTTTACATTTTGTGGTTTAGTGGAGGAGAGCAATGCCAAATAGCTTGAGGCTTCTACAATTTTTCTTCTTGTTTGTATACCTGCCTCTTTCTGCCCCAAAATTTGAGTTTCTGGATGATTCTTCTGAACATACCTGGATGGAGTCTTCTCTTCTATCCTTATCTGTTCTCTGGTTCCTCTTGAGGTTCTTTTTCATCATCAGTTTGATTTGAAGGATGGAATTCACCTCTTTGATATTTTCATAATTTACTTGCCTAGGAATGCTTCCTTCTTCATCAACCACTACATCAATGCTGTCAACAATTCTTCCAAGTCTTTTATTGTAACACTTGTATGCTTTGCTGTGGGGAGAATAACCAAGGAGAATGCCTTCATCTGCTCTAGGTTCAAATTTTCCAAGATGTTCATCATTATTCTTAATATAGCATTTGCTTCCAAAAGTTTTGAAATGTTTTACCAAAGGAGTCTCACCATACTAGAGCTCATGAGGAGTTTGAGTGCTGTTCACTCGGACATTTGTTTTGTTGAGAATAACAACCTCAGCAAATGCAGCTTCACCCCAGAAGGTTGCGGGAGTTCCAGAATCATCAAGCATAGCACGAGCTATTTGTTGAACCGTTCTGTTCATCCTTTCCACTACTCCATTTTGCTGAGGATTCCTAGCTGTAGAGAATTCCCTTCTTATTCCATGTTCTTCACAAAAGTCGAAAAATTCATTCGAGGTAAACTCTCCACCTCTATAAGACCTGAGGCATTTGATTTTGTGATCTAATTCGTTCTCCACCAAGGCTTTGAATGATTTGAACTTTTCAAAGGCTTCATTTTTGTGCTTCATAAGTCCTATCCAACACATCCTGGAAAAGTCATCAATGAATAATATGAAATATTCTTCTCCTCGAGGTGATCTTTTCCTAGATGGGCCACATACATCAGTATGGACAAGTTCAAGTGGCTTGCTAGCTGATCCTTCCTTCTGAGGGAAGTTAGTTCTGGTTTGCTTACCAAACTGACATGATTTGCATATTGTGTTGTCTGGAATTCTGATGTCTGGAAGACCACGAACTGCCTGGTACTTGCATGCTTTCCTTATCTGTGAAAAGCTTAGATGCCCCAACCTTCGGTGCCATAACCAGTGTTCATCATTTTTGCTCAAATAGCCTTGTTGTTGTCCCTCTTCAAATATGTATAAATTATTTGGAGTTCTTATGCCTTTGATCACTGTTTTTCCTGTATCAAGATCATGAACACTACATCCATTTGATCAAAATATTACCTCAGTTCCTTGATCGCACATCTGACTGACACTCAGTAGATTATGCTTCAAGCCATCAACATACAACACATTTCCAGCTTTGACTTTTTGTTTCAACTAAACAGTGCCTTTTCCTTTTATGACTGCAGGGGTATCATTTGCAAAAGAAAATTTCTTTCCCTTTTCTAAAGCACTATATGGTTGAATTTTTCTTTATCACCTATCATATGCTTCAAACATCCACTGTCAATGTACCATTGATTTTCCTGTTCTTCTGCATATAAAGCTATCCCACATCTTTTTGGTTGTGGTTCCTTCATTCTCCATGTTCTAGCATTTGAGGTTTGTTCCTTCTGAGTTGTCTTCTGAAACCTGCTCCTGCATTCAGAATCTTCATGACCGAAGTTATTACAAACAAAACATTCAATTTCACTTTCAAGGGCAGAAAATTTGTTATAGGTCCTTTTCGTGATTCCAGTCATACTTCTTTGTTTTTGAGCTTCTCTAGTCATGATTGTCTTATAGGCAACACATTGAGCTGGTTTGTAACCAAAGTTATGGCAAGAGAAACATTCGCCATTGAAGAAACTCCTGTGATTATCAAATCTATCAACCAACCGATTGTAGTTTCTACTGACATCCATTATTGAGGAAAATTGGGAAGCTTTTACCTGTGGCTGGTTGTGGCTTCTGTTTGTCCTTAAGGTAGATTGCCCCCGATTTTCTTGATAGTCTTTGTTCATTCTTGAGGTAAACTATCCCTGATGATTTCTATTAGGCCTTTGCTCGCTCCTCCTTGTTGCATCAAGATAGCTTTTGGAGGTGGATGCTTGAGATGCTTCTCCATTATATCCTAGACCTATCTTGATTAGTGGAGAACGCTGCACATTGATAATCTCATCCAGAGTTTCAGATCCTTTAACAAATTTAAGATTAAGAGCTTTTGTTTTCTCAATCTCTTTTCTAAGACCTACAATTTCACTTTCCAATTTTTCATGATGTTTTTCCCTTTCAGCCAGTTGACATTACAGAGAATCAATAATCACATTTTTCTCTTCTAAAAAAATTTTGATTTTAGAAATCTCTTCATAAAGACCTTCTTCATCTATAGCATCCATGTAATCATCATCTTCAAAGGCCATTAAAAGTTTATAATTATTACCTCGTTCATCTTCGTCACTATTTGAAAGTCCATCACTATCTTCATGAGTGTAATAGCTTTTCTTATTTGCATTCTGTTTCTTGTTCCATCTAACAGGTTCCTTCCCCTTGTCAATATTATCCTTATGAGGACATTTGGCAGCATAGTGACCGACTCTTCCACAAGCAAATCATTTGAAAGGTAACTTACCTCGGAATCGTCCAACACCCCGTTGAAGGTTTTTGACAAAATTTGATTCTTCTTCTTCTTCTGACACGTATCTTGACTCATAGTAATCTCCTTTGCCTGAAGCCTTGAAGGCAGCTTCTCTCCTGTCTGATGGTCCTCCTTTCCTCATTTCATAAGCAGTCAGAATTCCGTGTAGCTGTGACATGGTAAGCTTTCGTAGATTCTCTCTCTTCTATTGCAGAAACTTTAGATTCAAACCTAGGGGACAAAGATCTTAGAACCTTTTCAACCACAATAGCCTCTTTTATTTCTTCACCCAAATTTTTCATACAATTAACAATCTCATCTACATGAAGGAAATAGTTAGCCACACTTTCATCATTGTGCATTCTGAGATTTTCATGCTGAATTCTGAGGGTTTGAAGTTTTGCTCGTTTTACCTGTTCATCTCCTTCATAGCTCAGAACAATCTTGTCCCATATTTCTTTTGCGGATTTATACTGCATAACCTTCACGAATTCTGATTGAGATAGAAATCCTAACAGAGTATTGATAGCCTTTGCATTTGTTTCATATTGCTTCTTCTCAGTCGGAACTGTAGGAGTTGCTGATGGAAAAGTGTACCCTGTATCTATGATGTCCCAAACTTCTGTACCAAGAGATTGAAGAGAGGCAGTAACTCTTACCTTCCAATATACGAAGTTTGTCCCGTCAAGAATTGGTGGCCTGATAGATGCTTCTCTCTCGTAGTTGCTCATGATGATGGATCTTCCTTCAAGCGATCAAGCTTCTTCAGAAAAACCTAGCTCTGATACCAATTGTTGGAAATAATACTGAGAGGGGGGGGGGATGAATGAGTATTATCAAATTCTTTTCAATATATCTGCCAGACTTATGCTTTAATTTACTCTTCAGATATTGATCATTAATTTGTATGTCAGTATCATATAATAATGAGCAAGAACAAGAAAAACAGATAGTCACACCAAAGAACACCAGATATAAGGTGGAAACCCAATGTGGGTGAAAACCACCTGCTGCAATATGTCTCTATCTTCTTTCACTTAGAAACTTCTTTTACAATGATTTTGTACTGATGCAGTCCTTTACCAGTACACAGGCTACAACCTGCTGAGAGCTACAACCCTCTCTCATTTTCCAATCTCTCCTGGAAGGGAGCTACAACCCCCTTAGCTCTTGTACTAGATGATCTACTAGTACGTAGGTACTAACCTACTTCTTTTCTTCCAAGGACCACTTTTCATAAATTTTCAAACTGGATCCATGAACATCAAATAATCATCAAGTACATGTGAATCAACCAATCACCCAATGAATCAACCAATAACTTCTCAGTATGCAGTAACCAGAAAAGTAATACCAGTAATATAAACCCAGAACTCTGCAGCAATAGATAAAAGGCAGCCAACAAATATTTTAAGAAAAGCCCACAACTTCACCAATAGAAACCTGCGAATATCCGCAGTTCTTCTGTGTCTGGATTGCGCAGCTCCGCACCTGCGCCTTCTGCTGCACTGCGGACCCCCGCACATGCACCTTCTGCTGCGCTACGAACCCCCGCACCTGTGCCTTCTGTTGCGCTGCATACCCCCGCACCTGAGCCTTCTGCTGCACTGTGCACCCCCACACCTGTGCTTTGGATCACCTGCGGCCCTCCGAATAGATCCAAATTAACATTCCTCCAATGTGCCACAGACAGTCAGATCCACAGATCTAATCATGCGCCAGAGAGATCACCACCTATCAATAGATCCGCCTTACAATTTATAGATTTTACCTTGATTTAGATCTAGCTTTTCAAAGTGATCACCCAACATTTCAAATCTTAAGATATTCAAATTTCACAAGTGACTAGCCAAATGATCTCCTTTCCTTTTTATAGGCAAGCCCTTACTCAAACCATGGATCAAAACCATAGAAAACCAATACAAGGGACCCAAAACCGGGGTTCAATAATTTAGATGCTATACCATGGTCCAAAACCATATGATCATATACGTCGGACTAAATACCATGGACCACCATAGGATTTCCCACGTGCGTGCACTTTTCTCTGCATGAAAGTGCGTGTACTAGGGGTCCACACCTTCTGTTCGGATAACCTGCAGACATGACCAAACTTTGTGAATGGCATGCCTGCAGGCCCGCACCTTTTGAACGATGTACCTGCGAACCCCTTATTTTCTATCATTTTGAGAGCCTGATCAGAGATTTTCCACTTGAGTGAGTTTCCATCAAGTACAACACCTGTGCCATAGCGCCAAACCTGAATCATAATGCCAACAGTATTTAGACTCCCACCCCCGCTCGTTAAACTCCGATAGTGTGGGGGGTCCCAAATTCATTCCTCGCCATTGATACGGGCGAGGATGATATCCTTGATTTATTTCTTTTTGAAATTTATTACAACGCGACAAAATGTTTGAGCATTCTTTTTTTTATAGTAAAAATAATCCTTCTGCAAAATATACAAAGGATAAAAATAATAAACATATAAAAGACGATGCAGCATTTTGATTTTCTCACGTCTTTGGGATTTTTTATTGTATATATATATATATATATATATATATATATATATATATATATATATATCCCTTTTTTATTCTTTTCTTTTGAAATTTCTCTTTATTATTTTTTTCTCATTTCCTTTTCTATAATATTTTTCTATTCTTTCAACAAAGAGTTAAAAGACAACTAGGGTAAATATAAGTTACAACACTCCTCATCAAAATTTACATCCCTTCGCACAAATATTATTCTGAGGGATGGTAAGTACACACAATAGTTGTGTGAAGTTTCTATGTAACCCAGAAATACTCCCAACTCCGCTTTCAGCTCAAGCTTATTCCTATAATCTTTTTAGACTTGGCGACAAACAAAGGCTCCAAAAATTCTGAAGTGACGCACATATGAATTTCACCTCGAGAAGGACTCCTTCATTGTAAGCATACCATGAATCCGATGAGGACTATGCTTTTGCCAATAGAGTTGTGTTACATGCTGCTGCCCACAAATGTTGTGGTAGGCCTCTTACATAGTATTTTGTCACACCTCACACACTTCCCTGTGACATACCCCGAAGTTCCAAAACATGACCGTCATGAAGTGTACTCATTTAGATATGCAACTCATATCCTCCCTAAAACACTGATTGGAAAATGCCATGAGCTTCCCTTGAAGGAAATAGCTCATAAACTCTAATTTGAGAATCATTTCTCTTATGATACTAAAAACCACGATGGTCGTATGTTTCTCTATATTAGACCCATGATGGCATCACTCTATTTACTTGTATGCCCATGATGATCCCAAAAAGGAAATTTTCCCAAAGATGATGAGAAGCTTCGTGATATAGAAGCTTTGAGAGCAGTGAGCTAGAGGTTGTTCAGAGTAGATGAGGTCGAGTTCTCCCAACTTGGCCTGTGGGTCTTAGCCCTATGAGATACCTCCTTAAGATGAGGTCCTACTCCTATCTTTTGAGAGATCCTAACTCCCCTTCCCTACCTATATTTTCATCGTCTCCCATTCCCAAATTGTTTTCCTTTGTCTATTTGTACCCTTATGCTAAGATTGTGCCTATATGCTACTCATTTGGCTTGGAGAGCTTAGCTTGGACTTGGACAGTCATTCAAGGAGATCCTATCAACATCAAGGCTTGGTTTTATGCTTCCCCTTCTTTTCTATTAATATAAAATTGTTGGTTCATTTTCCATTGATGTTATGTATCATCTATCTTAACATTCCTTGATCAGTTAAGTATGTTTCTTTTGAATATGCTATTTGTATTTGCATGCCTTATTGTTTCTTAATCTCTTGTGTAGGTGCATAAATGTTGTGAGCAGAAGGAACAAGCTCATGACATAAGTGATTCAAGGTCTTTAACAAAGGGGATCGAGATAACATCAAAACGAGGTAGGCCATCTTCTTCGTCTCTTATTTGAATTGTAACATAGGAAAGTGTCTAGTAGATTGTCACTTAGGTTACTAGTCCCACTCATTAGGCTAGAGGGATCGTCTTTTTCCACATAGAGGATTTACTTAGACAAAAAAATGGAAACTCCAGTAGGGAAGCTATAAACCTTTCCATCCATTCCTTCAATCATATCCTATGTCTAGTTAGACCAACCATTGATTTGTCAGCTTTCCTTGTGCATCATCTTCTGCATAGGAAACTTAAACCTATCTTCTTGATGAAATAAAAGTAAATACACAAGAATTGACTAATGTTTAAAAGCATCATTAGTAGAAAACTTTAAAAACTGATCATGAATATTGTCTGACAAAAGCTTACTATAGTTGTAAATCAATGAGGTCTTATTACCCATGGATAACACTGATAAAATTCCCATCATTACTTCAACGACCCACTGATCAATAGGGTAACCTAACAAACATGTGACCATAGAGATGAATTTCCTAGACATTTATGGGAAAATTGAAGTGGAATAGGATGGATTGGTCCTAGACAACTCATAATTCTCAGGTAAGAATGACTCAAACATTCGGGCTCATTAAGAAAATGTGAGTTTTTGGTAAATCTCCATGAGGGAATTAGTAGAAAAGGGTTGCATAGGAACTAAAGGATTGGTTTGGAGTGCTTGGCATATGGATTAAGGAGTAATGGCAGATAAAAATTCATTATTTTTGGAAATTACAAACCTCTGACTAGGAAGATATCTGAGATGAAACTAGGTAACAAATTCAGGGAAAATATGAGTCTAGGGAAAGATGAATTGGGGAAGGAAATACTCCCAAATTCTTAATTCATCACTGACATATAGAAATTTCTGGTTTTTCAAGTTGTGGAGTTCACAAAGATCGAAATCACACCAAGTTTCTGAGATTTTATACTGCATACCTAATAGGGGGAGCTCATCTAGGTTAATTACAAAAGGAAACATAGGGATTTATAGAACTAATTTTGACTTGCCTTTAGATGAATACATCATAAACAGGAATTACAGACCAGAGTGTCGAATTACCAAAAAATGTCAATCACTCTCGTAAGAAAAATGGTTGCGCTATTGGTGGAATTCAGAGTCGCAATGGCAATGCTGGGAGTTGAAATGGTGAAAGGGAATATGCTGAGTGATATGTGGTTTTTAAAAGATGGATTCAAAATATTAAAGAGGCTATAACCAATTTTAGGCATGTCAAATTAATGATTTAGACATTGGCATGAAAAACTAATTATCAAACAGTTATATGAATGTTTGGTGGGAGGAATGAAATGTTATTACGGTTATTTGGTGGGGGCAAATAAGATAGGGAAAAGTGGCAAGTTGTGAGTGGGAACGAAAGCAGAGCGGGAATGGGAAGTGTTTTTGGGGGTTTGGAATTTAGTGATTTAGGAGAGGGGGGTCCCAAACTTACTATGGAAGCACCACATATGAGTGGACGATAAACTGAATTCTAGTATTCGAACACCCCCTCCTCCCCACCCTGCTCGTTAAACTCCGATAGTGTGGGGGGTCCAAAACTCATTCCCCACTGTTGATGAAAGTGAGGATGATATCCTTGATTGATTTCTATTTGAAATTTATTACAACGCGACAAAATGTTAGAGCATTCTTTTTTTATAGTAAAAATAATCCTTCAGCAAAATATACAAAGGATAAAAATAATAAACATATAAAAAACGATGTAGCATTTTGATTTTCTCAAGTCTTTGGTATTTTTTATTATATATATATATATATATATATCTTTCTATTTATATCCCTTTGTCTATCCTTTTCTTTTGGCATTTCTCTTTATTATTTTTTTCTCATCTCATTTTCTATATTTTTTTTATTTCCTTTCAACAAAGAGCTAAAAAAAAACTAGAGTAAATATAAGTTACAATACTCCTCATAAAAATTTACATCCCTTCACACAACTATTATTCTGAGGGATGGTAAGTACACACAATAATTGTGTGAAGTTTCTATATAACCCACAAATACTCCCAACTCTGCTTTTAGCTCAATCTTATTCCTATGATCTTTGCAGACTTAGAAACAAACAAAGGCTCCAAAAATTCTGAAGTGACACAGATCTGACTTTCTCCTCGAGAAGGACTCCTTCCTTGGAAGAATACCATGAATCTGATGAGGACTCTGGTTTTTCAAATAGAGTTGTGTTACATGCCTCTACCCACAAATGTTGTGGTAGGCCTCTTACACAATATTTTATCACACCTCACACACTTCCCTATGACATACCCCAAAGTTTTGAAACATGACTGTCATGCAGTGTACTCATTCATATATGCAACTCATATCCTCCCTAAAACACTGATTGGAAAATTCCTTGAGCTTCCCCTGAAGGAAATAGATTTTAAACCCTAATTTGAGAATCATCGCTCTTATGATACTAAAAACTACGATGGTCACATATTTCTCTATGCTAGACCCATGATGGCATCACTCTATTTACTTGTATACCCACGATGATCCCAAAAAGGAAATTTTCCCAAAGAGGATGAGAAGCTTTTTGATCTAGAAGCTTCTAGTGCAGTGAGATGGAGGTTGTTCAGAGTAGATGGGGTCGAGTTCTCCAAACTTGGCCTGTTGGTCTTAGCCCTATGAGATACCTCCTTAAGATGAGGTCCTAATCCTATCTTTCGAGAGATCCTAACTCCCTTTCCATACCTATATATTCATCCTATCCAATTCCTAAATGGTTGGTCTATGTCTATTTGCACCCTTATGCTAAGATTGTGCCTATATGCTACTCATTTGGCTTGGAACAGGAGCGCTTAGAGAGCTTAGCTTGGACTTGGAAATTCATTTAAGGAGATCCTATCAACATCAAGGCTTAGTTGTATGCTTCCCCTTCTTTTCTATTAATATACAACTGCTGGTTCATTTTCCATTGATGTTATGTATCATCTATCTTAGCATTCTTTGATCAGCTAAGTATGTTTCTTTTGAATATGCTATTTGTATTTGCATGCCTTGTTGTGTCTTAATATCTTGTGCAGGTGCATAAATGTTGTGAGTAGAAGGAATGAGCTCATGACATAAGTGATTCAAGGTATTTAACAAAGGGGATCGAGATAGCATCATAATGAGGTAGGCCATCTTCTTCATCTCTATTTAAATTGTAACTGAGGAAAGTGTCTAGTAGATTGTCACTTAGGTTGCTAGTCCCACTCATTAGACTAGAGGGATCATCTTTGTCCATAGAGAGGATTTACCTAGACAAAATAATGGCAACTCCACAAGGGAAGCTACAACCCTTTCCATCCATTCCTTCAATCATATCCTATGTCTAGTTAGACCAACCATCGATTTCTCAGCTTGTTTGCATCAGTATGGGTTTATTCCATCATTGATTACTGCCTTAGAGTGTTATGTCTGGATTGTTTCTTGGAATATTTTTTTTTTAGTCTTTCCCATATTCCTCACCCATCGGAAGTTTAGTTCTTGTAGGAATTTACAGGGTACGTTCCTCAGACAGAACACCAAAGGACACCGCTCACAAACAGATCACAGATCAATACACTAGTATTTTGACGTGGTTAAGACCCTCAAAGAGGGAAACAGTCCACGGCCTGAGCCAATGCGGCCACTTCAGGAAATTTATTAATAAAAGAATGAAAATTTACATATGCTTCTCTCATAGACGGATTACCCTACAAATGACCCTCCATGCGCTTTAAATAGAAATCATGGACCAATCGGGTGTTAAGCCACGGATCAAGTGTTGGTAATACCGAGGAGAGAATGAACCATCGGATCACTACATATCGTGACCATCGGATTGTAAGTTACAAAATGTGCAAGGTAAAGAAACACACTTTACCTAACTCTATACTAGACCAAGTTGTACTTAACTATTTCCTATGTGTCGGAATATCCTAACATCCCCCCTTAAGAACAACTTGGGATAGGATTGAAGGATTTACAAATATGACACAATAGGAGAAGGAAGGAGGCACTAGAGCCTATCCCCCCTTAGTGACAACTTCCTGAACTCCAACCATAAATCGAAGTTTAGTGAACTTCGCCTCTGTTAGAGCCTTTGTAAAGATGTCTCCAACTTGATCATCTGTTGAACAATATTGCACTTCAAGAACATGGTCATGAATGAGCTTTCTGATGAAGTGCATGTGCAGTTCAATGTGTTTGCTGCGCTGATGTTGGACTAGATCTTTGCATAGCTGAATGGCACTTTGATTATCACACCAAAGTGTAGTCGGATGCTGCTGCTGAAAGCCAAACTCTGACAGGATCTGACGAAGCCACAAGGCTTCCTTACTAGCTTCTACGGCACCACGATACTCTGCTTCTGCTGAAGAAAGAGAAATTGCACCTTGTTTCTTGCAAGCCCATGTAATAGGTCCTGAACCAAGAGTGAACACATAACCTGCAGTAGACTTCCGATCATCAGGGTCACCAGCCCAATCTGAATTAGTGAAAACAACCAATGGAGGAGTTGCTTTGGCACTATAATGAATCCCAAACTGAACTGTACCTCGAACATAAAGAAGTATTCTTTTAGCTACTTTCCAATGACTTTCACGTGGGTTTTGCATAAACCGAGCAACAAGGTGTTATAGACATTTTTGTGCCTTACAGCATTAAGCATGAAATGACCATAATCTAAGAGATCCAAAGTCCCTAAACATGTTGTTCCTACCCCTAGAGGAACAAGGCTAACAAACCACAGCAATTCACAGAAGTTCTCCACCAGAAACTGCTCAAAAACAAGTCAATTCAGGATCATTTCAGTGGCTACACTAGCTGTTTGCGCTGAATGTCAAAGCTAACACTGGCTACCTGCGTTGAATGTGAAAGGGAACACTGGCTACCTGCGCTAAACGAGAATGGACATGTGGCAAGCTCATTTCTCAAGGTTTCAAAACCCAGGAAGCTTCCAAAATGACACTTGCCTCAGGGAATTCGACTGGTGATGAGTAAGAGGTTCCAAATCTCCAAGTGGAAGCAAGAACCTCCAAGTGGAATCAAGAACTGACAGAGGGAGAGGACACTAGTTAGATCTCAAGCTGACTCATCCTCTCTCCAAACATCTATATATGGATCTCTCCTCCATGAGATCTGGGGGCTGGAATTTTGTTATTGCAAAGAATTGCTGTTGGTTTGAGATTGGAATCATTGGGTGCTTAATGCTTTGAAGGGGGTGAAGATAGGAATTCCATTTGCTGGGAAGGAGATGCTGGATTGGAGCCCTCTGGGTTGTATCTCTTCCTGAACCTTGTTATTCATCAATAAAGCTATCTTGGTTTCTCCTATATGCTGATGTATTCTTGATGTATGATTGCATTAGTATGTTTAGTTTATTTCTAATCCTGAACTAGTTATGAATATGAATCCATGTCTTGTGTAGTGTTCTCTTCTTGTGATCGTGCAGAAACCTCTTGAAGCTGGGCGAGCGAGAAGGCAAGTAGCTGGGAATCCTCCAAGAGAAGAGAGACCGGATCGAGGGACAAACGGAAGAAACCGGTTAGTCCATCCATCTCTCTCTTCATTCTTAATTCATAAAGGAAGAAATATTAGAATAGCTGTCTCTGTTTGTTGCTAAGGCACTGTCACACCTTAGGTGGATAGGATCGTCTTGCATAGGCATTTTTCCCCACAACAAATTGGCGACTCCGTTGGGGAGATTTGTTTAGTCATTTTATTTGTGTTTCCATCATTGTTTGTTTCATAGACTTGACAGCAACAATCGAACCGCATCTGCTATTCCCGGATGCAAAGTAGACAGTTGCTGCTTTGATCCAATCACTGGACTTGTCTATGATCTGAAAAATGGACTCACAAATGATTTGATGATCCTTTGTGATAGATCTTAGTACTCCCTCAAAGCATCCCTTTGATTACGCCTTGATTGTTGCTTTTATTTGGCCTGAAACAGTAGATTAAATAGCAATCTGTGACCCAGAACCAATGAGAAACGAGAGTTTCTCCTTCAGCGCAGACCCAGTGAAGGGATTCTTCATTTCAACGCAGGTCCCGTGAAGGCTACCTGCGCTGAATGTCAAAACCCCTGTGTTGAGGTTGCGCTGAACCAGTTTGCCCTTGTGCAGCTGGGGTTCTCTACTCTGTTTTGCCTTGTTTTGATCTCTGATTTTTGCAGCCTGTAACCAGCATAGGTACCAGTCTGATAACTCCTTTTCTCTGCTTAAATTCCGCCTCCTTTTGTACAAAAAGACTGTGAGTGTTTTTATGTGTTTGTGGCATCATTTACAGTCTTCCTTTGCATGAGTGAAATAGTCATCCTGTAGCCTTTGATTCAGATCTGTTGATTGTGATCTTAGGAGAGAGTTCATTGGCTGTTTGTAGTTGATTATACATTTACTTTTTCTTATTGGTTTGAGTTTGTCTCTTTTAAGTGTCGAAACAAGTCTTCATTTCGAAAATCGTTAAGTGTTGTAATCTCTTCTACCCTCTCTGATTCCGAAAAAGTAAACTTGTTTGTATTTGTCATTTAAAAGCAAATTCAAAGTTGTGCAAAAAGCTTTCTTTGTAGGCATCAATACTAAGAAAGCGGAAAACAAACACCTGCATTGTGCATTTGCATCTTGATAGTTTGCATGTCTGATTTAGGAAAAGTGCATTAGAGTGTGCTGATTGCTCTTTGAGAAAAGATGGTGTCTTTCGTTTCCCTTAGTAGCTAGGATTTTCAAAGTTGAAAAGATATAAAGCTTGCTTATCATCTTTAGACTGCATTTAGGAATTGTTTCATACATCTTGTGGTGAACCTTGAAAGGAAAACTTTAAAAAGATCAACCTAAAATAAATTGAATGAACTTAACAACGCTTTGCAACATAACGCACAACATAGAGGTCTAGGCTAGAGACGTGTTTCGGCGTCGTAAAGCCTGGTGACTATCGATCTCGTGGATGGTGGGTGATTCCTCCTGAGGGACGATAGCGCCAGTATGGATTGTGCTCCCACGTACCGTCGCGTATATATTGGGAGACCCCTATAGGCATAAAACCTTTATCCTTAGGAAGTCGTGTCGGCCGCCCGACTGATCGCAATGCACTGAACACAACATTCAGGAAGATCGACCACCCGTACCCTAAAAAGTATTCTGCGGTTTTGCGAAAAGTTTGGCACACCCTCTGCCTAGAACTCCAGAGCAGTTTCTTTTGGCCTCTTTCAAACTCTATAACAGAAAAAGTCCATCCGAGCATTTGTCACTTCGGGCTCGTTAAAACATCGAAGGAGACTAGAATCATCTTTAGCTTTTTCTCGACTCTTTAAAATTGAAAAAGCAAGTTGTGTCTAAAGCGTCGTTAAAATTTATTTTAAACGGAACAATCACCCCTATTCCTACGTTGATCTTTAGGTTGAAAAATGGAGCACACCAACCAAGGAATTCCCCTTGGTGGAAATCCTAGTCCCTTCTCCTCTTGGGGAGATGTTGGTGCGCCTCATATGGCCACATTGTCGCTTCCAGGACTGACAATTGGCCTGCCAGTCTGGCTCTTTTCAACCAATGTCGTTCAGAACACCACCATTCCTGAACAGTCGAGTCAACAGTTAGACCAGACGAGAGTTGCCAACCAGCCTTCTACTTCATCTAACTCTTCCTCTCCTCCTTCCTCTTCGCTTGACAGAACTGGTAAAACAAAAAACCAAGATCCTAAGGAGAAGAAGGAAAAGAAGAAGAAAGAGAAGAAGAAGAAGGAGCCAAAGGCGACTGGGGGCAAACAAGTGTCGTCTGACAAAAATCCACACACAGCACTGACCAGGCCTAAATCGCCATGTGTCATATGCAAGGGAGACCACTTCCACAGAGATTGTCCCTGCATCCCTCGGATACTAAGGGACTGGTCTCCCTGTTTGCACAATTCAGTAGCATCAACCTCTGATAGCCATGTTGACTGCTCACCGTCAACTAGTGAAAGTGAAGCCACAGGACAGAGAGGGAAAACTAGATTTCCCTGCAAACTATGTGAAGGCGACCATGCCATCCACCATTGTCCCTTCTTAGATGAGGCTAAAAGAGTTTTGGAAGATCGCCCGGTTTTACCAGTGCAACTTCGTCCTGGATATCAAAAACTCCTGCCAAGTCCTTCACTAGTTGAGAACCCGGCTGGCCCACCCAGGTGGTCAGCCGAAGCACCTATCATTGAAGATGAACCGTCTGAATCCATACCTGACGAAAGTCAAAAGGTTGAGATGGCAGTTGACCCGGTTTTGCCTTCAGAGGCTCTATCTTCGAATGATACCGTCACAGAGGAGAATAAAGACGACACCGTCCAAATTCTCTTCATCAACACAGACTCCGAAAAACAAGGGCGTAATTTGCCCATTCCTTTGTCGTAGGAAGGAACTTCGTCAGAGTCATACCCGGTCGTCTACTCGGTCCCACCACCAAGCAACCTAGTTGTCTCGTTCGACTGGAACCAACTAGGCAGACCCCGTTTGCCAGCAAGCATACCATTCAGAATTATCGTTCAAATATATAGAATGGTAATGGCTGGCACTATCATTGATGAGGGGGCATCTGTGAGTATCCTTTCCTCTATTGCTTGGAAAGTGCTTGGTTCGCCAGCGCTTTTGCCTGAAATGAGAAATCTATCAGGCTTTGATAAAGGAACCATTCGACCTTTAGGGATCCTCCCCAATGTGCCCATAACATTGAAAGGGAAGACCCTTCAAATGAACGTGATGGTCGTTCAAGGACCCTTGGATTATAACCTACTCCTTGGACGAGACTATATATATTGCATGGGAGCCATCGTCTCCTCACTCTTTAGAGTAATGTGTTTTCCACATGAAGGAAGAGTGGTCAAGCTCGTGGACCAACTTTCATTTCCCGGATCACGCATCGCAAATAGTCATATACCATCCCTAAATGGTCTCTTCACGCAAGAAATGTCTCAACCCACGGTCCGTCCTCCTGATGAGCGCGAGTAATCCGGGAGGATATGACTGGAACCCAGGGGGCATGCGTCCTGGTCTGCTTCGACAGGAAAACTTTGGGTATAAGGTAGGTTTCCGTGGGAGAATATGACTAGTCTGTACCCCGCCCATGCTGGAAGAGGGTTATTCTAGAATAAGATTCTTTTGTCAAAGTTATGTGAGTTGGCGGGCATCGTCGCTCACCTTTGTCTATTTCGGTAGACATTGCTGAGGAAGTGTTTTGTTTGAAAGATTAACGAGACAATCTTTGGGTAACCTGAAAGAGGTAAGCCTCTCTCTTTAAAACAATTGTTTTGAAGGAAAAGAAGTAGAGGTAACCTTGAAATCGTACTTTATACCTGGGAGCATGCAAGCCTTTTGGAGTGCAAGCAAAGATCGGTTATTTATCTGTTTTTTGGGTTAGCCGTTTCCTAACTTGCATAAAGAAAGGATGCGGGGCATAGCTTTGTGAGATGAAGCTCCATAAAAAATAGAATCTCAATGAGACACTCTTATCATATGACTGGGTAATCTAGCAGTTTTAGCACAAAGTTCATGCTCGTTAAAAAATAAACGCAAGATCCGAGCAGTTTTAGCACATAGTTCATGCTCGTTAAAAAATAAACATAAGATCGAGAAAATGTTTCCACCCGCGTTTAAGCTCGTTAAAAAATGAACTATCCCGGTAAATAACCACTGTGAATGTAATATCAACAGCCATTAAAGCCTTGGTCGTGTTTGCACCGTCACCTCCACTTTTCATTTGGCCGATCGTTCACCTCCATATGATTGTTTACCCATTTTGAGGAATAGCTGGGAAGAGTGATTTCACCTAGCCATCCTTGTGACACTGTCGTGATTGGAAAATTCCAACCTGTACCTGGAATCAGCTGCTAACCCTGTTTATCACTCGTTCCTCAAAAGACGAGTCTTCTTTAAGCTCTTTTCATCTGACTCGTAAAATATGAAAAGATTGCCGAGTTTTGGCCTTCCAGCTCGTTAAAGTGACCGAGAGAGCTATCCCTCCTCTAGATTTTAATCCTTTTGGACCTGAGGGATTATTGCACAAAAAGATCGAGCGCTTGTTTTATTCGGCTCATTAAAACTATCGAAAACTCATCCCTTCTGTATTGTTTTATACTTTTTCGGACTTAAGGGATTAGATGACGAAAAAGGACTTTTGGAGTTAACTTTATGTACCTTTTCAGACTCTCTAAAAATGAAAAGGACCGAGTTATCCTTGTCATTAGACTCGTTAAAATCACTAAATAGCGACAAACTTGTCTTTAGACGAGAACGAGTTTCATTATTGCTAGGCTCGTTAAAACATAGCGATGGGATTTGTTGTGGGGAAAAATGCCTATGCATGACGATCCTATCCACCTAAGGTGTGACAGTGCCTTAGCAACAAACAGAGACAACTATTCTAATATTTCTTCCTTTATGAATTAAGAATGAAGAGAGAGATGGATGGACTAATCGGTGTCTTCCGTTTGTCCCTCGATCCGGTCTCTCTTCTCTTGGAGGATTCCCAGCTACTTGCCTTCTCGCTCGCCCAACTTCAAGAGGTTTCTGCAAGATCACAAGAAGAGAACACTACACAAGACATGGATTCATATTCATAACTAGTTTAGGATTCGAAATAAACTAAACATACTAATGCAATCATACATCAAGAATACATCAGCATATAGGAGAAACCAAGATAGCTTTATTGATGAATAACAAGGTTCAGGAAGAGATACAACCCAGAGGGCTCCAATCCAGCATCTCCTTCCCAGAAAATGGAATTCCTATCTTCACCCCCTTCAAAGCATTAAGCACCCAATGATTCCAATCTCAAACCAACAACAATTCTTTGCAATAACAAAATTCCCGCCCCCAGATCTCATGGAGGAGAGATCCATATATAGATGTTTGGAGAGAGGATGAGTCAGCTTGAGATCTAACTAGTGTCCTCTCCCTCTGTCAGTTCTTGATTCCACTTGGAGGTTCTTGCTTCCACTTGGAGATTTGGAACCTCTTACTCATCACTAGTCGAATTCCCTGAGGCACGTGTCATTTTGGAAGCTTCCTGGGTTTTGACACCTTGAGAAATGAGCTTGCCACATGTCCATTCTCGTTCAGCGCAGGTAGTCAGTGTTCCCTTTGACATTCAACGCAGGTAGCCATTGTTGGCTTTGACATTCAGCGCAAACAGCTAGTGTAGCCACTGAAATGATCCTGAATTGACTTGTTTTTGAGCAGTTTCTAGTGGAGAACTTCTGTGAATTGCTGTGGTTTGTTAGCCTTGTTCCTCTAGGGGTAGGAACAACATGTTTAGGGACTTTGGATCCCTTAGATTATGGACATTTCATGCTCAATGTTGTAAGGCACAAAGATGCCTATAACAGTTTCCCCCTAAAGTATGAGGCTGTTTATCTGGTGAAATGCTTTATCAGGGGGATCCGAAGTTCATCCAATGCTGGGAGGAGACCTGTAATACAATACAATACAACACATTATTTTTCATACTACTTTCATGATCTAGCTGAGGCGGGCATTCCCATGCTGAGCTTTATAAATTCATTTTTCTGTACATAGAACAGAGAATCGTCTGATGGTAGACTGATAATTTTGATGAAATTATCATCCTTTGAGTAGGATGATTATCTGTTGCAATGATGTACATGTCAATGTCTTTATCTTTCCTGACTATATATCGCAGCCCGGATGGATGAAACTAGATCCGGGGTCTTCAAACTCGTTCGATCTTCACTCTAAGTACAAGTCGATCCATGTGAGAATTGTTCTGAAGTCGAACATGGAAAGACATCGCTTGATTACCGGTCTATGAGGTAAACCGTTAACAAGCGCGAGAGGAATCGCCGATAATGATAATGACCCTCAAGGTACTGCAGTACAATTCACGTGGTGTGAATAGAGGACTTGGCATCGAACACCACGCAAAATCTTTCGGCCAAGGCCATTGATGTATACCTGTCGCCGGAAGTGAGAAACTTGCCATTGAGGCATGCAAGCTTCAAAGTATTGAGGGGGGTGTTCCTAGATCAACTTCTTGGATAATGAGCTGATGTCGACAAGAAGCGATCCATCAAAGGAGGGCCTTAATGAATCCCACATCAGTGACACGGAACAGAGCTAATGATTTTAATGGAGGTGAAAACGATCTGTGACATATGGTTCAGGGTGGCGATCATGAAAGGATGAAGGATAATGTATGGCAGTGGATGGGACACGGTTGACTTTTCTGAACGACTTCTCTTGAACATATGGCGACACTGATGCGATGGATCGGTAGCATTACCCCAAATATGGATGGTATGGCGAGACCATGGATGTGACCGGTGAATGAAACAACCCAACCCGATTGTGGTACGGAGGAAAAGTGTCATGTTCAAGAGCGACTTGCTACCATCAAAGTTTTCTTTAGTTTCTCCCAATTTTTCCCCAGTCATTGCTGACCAGTACCTCTTTATTTTTGTCAAGCTTGAGGAGGATAACATATGCTTGTTCTATAACCTGCCCTTCGGGCAAGCCCATCGCTATGTTTTAACGAGCCTAGCGATAGTGAAACTCGTTCTCGTCTAAAGACAAGTTTGTCACTATTTAATGATTTTAACGAGTCTAACGACAAGGATAACTCGTTCCTTTTCATTTTTAGAGAGTCTGAAAAGGTACATAAAGTTAACTCCAAAAGTCCTTTTTCGTCATCTAATCCCTTAAGTCCGAAAAAGTATAAAACAATACAGAAGGGATGAGTTTTCGATAGTTTTAACGAGTCGAATAAAACAAGCGCTCGATATTTTTGTGCAATAATCCCTCAGGTCCAAAAAGATTAAAATCTAGAGGAGGGATAGCACTTCCGGTCGCTTTAACGAGCTGGAAGGCCAAAACTCGGCAATCTTTTCATATTTTACAAGTCAGATGAAAAGAGCTTAAAGAAGACTCGTCTTTTGAGGAACGAGTTATAAACAGGGTTAGCAGCTGATTCCAGGTACAGGTTGGAATTTTCCAATCACGGCAGTGTCACAAGGATGGCTAGGTGGAATCACTCTTCGCAGCTGTTCCTCAAAATGGGTAAACAATCATACGGAGGTGAACGATCGGCCAAATGAAAAGTGGAGGTGACGGTGCAAACACGACCGAGGCTTTAATGGCTGATGATATTACATTCACAGTGGTTATTTACCGGGATAGTTCATTTTTTAACGAGCTTAAACGCGGGTGGAAACATTTTCTCGATCTTATGTTTATTTTTTAACGAGCATGAACTATGTGCTAAAACTGCTCGGATCTTGCGTTTATTTTTTAACGAGCATGAACTGTGTGCTAAAACTGCTCGATTATCCAGTCGTATGATAAGAGTGTCTCATGTAAGATTCCATTTTTTATGGAGCTTGCGCCTTACCAAAGCTATGCCCCGCATCCTTTCGTTATGCAAGTTCGGAAACGACTAATCCTACGAGTTTAAAGGGTTAGAGGTCCTAAAAATTTAAAAAATAAATAGCCGCCCCTTGCTTGCACTCCAAAAGGTTTGCATGCCCCCAGGCATAAAGTACGATTTCAAGGTTACCCCTTAATTTGCAGATAAAACATTTGTTTTACCGGGAGAGGCCTACCTCTTTCAGGTTACCCAAAGATTGTTATGTTATTCTTTCAACAAAACACTTCTTCGGCGATATCTACTGAAATAGACAAAGGTGAGTGACGACGCCCACCCTCTCACATAAATTTGACAAAAGAATCTTATTCAGAACAACCCCTCTTCCAACCACGGACGGGGTACGGACTGGTCATATTCTCCCAGGGAAACCTACCCTATACCCAAAGTTTTCCTGCCGAAGCAGACCAGGACGCATGCCCCCTGGGTTCCAGTCATATCCTCCCGGATTACTCACGCTCATCAGGAGGACGGACCGTGGGTTGAGACATTTCTTGAGTGAAGAGACCATTTAGGGATGGTATATGACTATTTGCGATGCGTGATCCAGGAAACGAAAGTTGGTCCACGAGCTTGACCACTCTTCCTTCATGCGGAAAACACATTACTCTAAAAAGTGAGGAGACGATGGCTCCCATGCAATATATATAGTCTCGTCCAAGGAGTAGGTTATAATCCAAGGGTCCTTGAACGACCATCACGTTCATTTGAACGGTCTTCCCTTTCAATGTAATGGGCACATTGGGGAGGATGCCTAAAGGTCGACTGGTTCCTTTATCAAAGCCTGATAGATTTCTCATTTCAGGCAAAAGAGCTGGCGAACCAAGTGCTTTCCAAGAAATAGAGGAAAGGATACTCACAGATGCCCCCTCATCAATGATAGTGCCAGCCATTACCATTCTGTATATTTGAACGATAATTCTGAATGGTATGCTTGCTGGCAACCGGGGTCTGCCTAGTTGGTTCCAATCGAATGAGACAACTAGGTTGCTTGGTGGTGGGACCGAATAGATGGCCGGATATGACCCTGACGAAGTTCCTTCCTGCGATAAAGGAATGGGCAAATTGCCCCCTTGTTCGTCGGAGCCTGTGTTGATGAAGAGAATTTGGACGGTGTCGTCTTTATTCTCTTCTGTGATGGTATCATTCGAAGATAGAGCCTCTAAAGGCAAAACCGGGTCAACTGCCGCCTCAACCTTTTTACTTTCGTCAGGCATGGATCCAGACGGTTCATCTTCAATGATAGGTGCTTCGGCTGACCACCTGGGCGGGCCGGCCGGGTTCTCAACTAGTGAAGGACTTGGCAGGAGTTTTTGATATCCAGGAGGAAGTTGCGCTTGTAAAATCAGGCGATCTTCCAGAACTCTTTTAGCCTCATCTAAGAAGGGACAACGGTGGATGGCGTGGTCGCCTTCACACAGTTTGCAGGGAAATCTAGTTTTCCCTCTCTGTCCTGTGGCTTCACTTTCACTAGTTGACGGTGAGCAGTCAACATGGCTATCAGAGGTTGATGCTACCGAATTGTGCAAACGAGGGGACCAGTCCCTTAGTATCCGAGGAATGCAGGGACAATTTCTGTGGAAGTGGTCTCCCTTGCATATGACACATGGCGATTTAGGCCTTGCCAGTGTTGTGTGTGGATTTTTGTCAGACGACACTTGTTTGCCCCTAGTCGCTTTTGGCTCCTTCTTCTTCTTCTCTTTCTTCTTCTTTTCCTTCTTCTCCTTAGGAACTTGGTTTTTTGTTTTACCAGTTCCGTCAAGCGAAGAGGAAGGAGGAGAGGAAGAGTTAGATGAAGTAGAAGGCTGGTTGGCAACTCTGGTCTGGTCTAACTGTTGACTCGACTGTTCAAGAATAGTGGTGGTTTGAACGACATTGGTTGAAAAGAGCCAGACCGACAGGCCAATTGTCAGTCCTGGAAGCGACAATGTGGCCATGTGGGGCGCACCAACATCTCCCCAAGAGGAGAAGGGACTAGGATTTCCACCAAGGGGAATTCCTTGGTTGGTGTGCTCCATTTTTTCAACCTAAGGATCAACGCAGGAATAAGGGGTGATTGTTCTGTTTAAAATAAATTTTAATGATGCTTTAGACACAACTTGCTTTTTCAATTTTAAAGAGTCGAGAAAAAGCTAAAGATGACTCTAGTCTCCTTCGATGTTTTAACGAGCCCGAAGTGACAAATGCTCGGATGGACTTTTTCTGTTATAGAGTCTGAAAAAGGCCAAAAGAAACTGCTCTGGAGTTCTAGGCAGAGGGTGTGCCAAACTTTTCGCAAAACCGCAGAATACTTTTTAGGGTACGGGCGGTCGATCTTCCTGAATGTTGTGTTCAGTGCATTGCGATCAGTAGGGCGGCCGACACGGCTTCCTAAGGATAAAGATTTTATGCCTATAGGGGTCTCCCAATATATACGCGACGGTACGTGGGAGCACAATCCGTACTGGCGCTGTCGTCCCTCAGGAGGAATCACCCACCATCCACGAGATCGACAGTCACCAGGCTTTACGACGCCGGAACACATCTCTAGCCTAGACCTCTATGTTGTGCGTTATGTTGCAAAGTGTTGTTAAGTTCATTCAATTTATTTTAGGTTGATCTTTTTAAAGTTTGCCTTTCAAGGTTCACCACGAGATGTATGATACAAATTCCTAAATGCAGTCTAAAGATGATAAGCAAGCTTTATATCTTTTCAACTTTGAAAATCCTAGCTACTAAGGGAAAAGAAAGACACCATCTTTTCTCAAAGAGCAATCACCACACTCTAATGCACTTTTCCTAAATCAAACATGCAAACTATCAAGATGCAAATGCACAATGCAAGTGTTTGTTTTCCGCTTTCTTAGTATTGATGCCTACAAAAGAAAGCTTTTTGTACAACTTTGAATTTGCTTTTAAATGACAAATACAAACAAGTTTACTTTTCCGAAATCAGAGAGGGTAGAAGAGATTACAAAACTTAACGATTTTAGAAATGAAGACTTGTTTCGACACTTAAAAGAGACAAACTCAAACCAATAAGCAAAAGTAAATGTATAATCAACTGTAAACAGCCAATGAACTCTCTCCTAAGATCGCAATCAACAGATCTGAATCAAGCGCTACAGGATGATTATTTCACTCATGCAAAGGAAAACTGTAAATGACGCCAAAAACACTTAAAAACATTCACAATCTTTTTGTACAAAAGGAGGTGAAATCTGAGCAGAGAAAAGGAGTTATTAGACTGGTACCTATGCTGGTTACAGGCTGCAAAAATCAGAGATCAAAACAGGGCAAAACAGAGTAGAGAACCCCAGCTGCACAAGGGAAAACTGGTTCAGCGCAACCTCAACACAGGGGTTTTGACATTCAGCGCAGGTAGCCTTCATGGGACCTACGTTGAAATGCAGAATCCCTTGACTGGGTCTGCGCTAAAGGAGAATCTCTCGTTTCTCACTGGTTCTGGGTCACAGATTGCTATTTAATCTACTGTTTCAGGCCAAATAAAAGCAACAAGCAAGGTGTAATCAAAGGGATGCTTTGAGGGAGTACTAAGATCTATCACAAAGGATCATCAAATCATTTGTGAGTCCATTGTTCAGATCATAGACAAGTCCAGTGATTGGATCAAAGCAACAACTGTCTACTTTGCATCCTGGAATAGCAGATGCAGTTCGATTGTTGCTGTCGAGTCTATGAAACAAACAATGATAGAAACACAAATAAAATGACTAAACAAACCTCCCCAGTGGAGTCACCAAATTTGTTGTGGGGAAAAATGCCTATGCAGGACGATCCTATCCACCTAAGGTGTGACAGTGCCTTAGCAACAAACAGAGACAACTATTCTAATATTTCTTCCTTTATGAATTAAGAATGGAGAGAGAGATGGATGGACTAACCGGTGTCTTTCGTTTGTCCCTCAATCCGGTCTCTCTTCTCTTGGAGGATTCCCAGCTACTTGCCTTCTCGCTCGCCCAGCTTCAAGAGGTTTCTGCAAGATCACAAGAAGAGAACACTACACAAGACATGGATTCATATTCATAACTAGTTCAGGATTAGAAATAAACTAAACATACTAATGCAATAATACATCAAGAATACATCAGCATATAGGAGAAACCAAGATAGCTTTATTGATGAATAACAAGGTTCATGAAGAGATACAACCCAGAGGGCTCCAATCCAGCATCTCCTTCCCAGCAAATGGAATTCCTATCTTCACCCCCTTCAAAGCTTTAAGCACCCAATGATTCCAATCTCAAACCAATAGCAATTCTTTGCAATAACAAAATTCCCGCCCCCAGATCTCATGGAGGAGAGATCCATATATAGATGTTTGGAGAGAGGATGAGTCAGCTTGAGATCTGACTAGTGTCCTCTCCCTCTGTCAGTTCTTGATTCCACTTGGAGGTTCTTGCTTCCACTTGGAGATTTGGAACCTCTTACTCATCACCAGTCGAATTCCCTGAGGCAAGTGTCATTTTGGAAGCTTCCTGGGTTTTGACACCTTGAGAAATGAGCTTGCCACCTGTCCATTCTCGTTCAGCGCAGGTAGCCAGTGTTCCCTTTGACATTCAACGCAGGTAGCCAGTGTTGGCTTTGACATTCAGCGCAAACAGCTAGTGTAGCCACTGAAATGATCCTGAATTGACTTGTTTTTGAGCAGTTTCTAGTGGAGAACTTCTGTGAATTTCTGTGGTTTGTTAGCCTTGTTCCTCTAGGGGTAGGAACAACATGTTTAGGGACTTTGGATCCCTTAGATTATGGACATTTCATGCTCAATGCTGTAAGGCACAAAAATGTCTATAACAGGCGTGCCCGAAGGGCAGGTTATAGAGCAAGCATATGTTATCCTCCTCAAGCTTGACAAAAATAAAGAGGTACTCGTCAGCAATGACTGGGGAAAAATTGGGAGAAACTAAAGAAAACTTTGATGGTAGCAAGTCGCTCTTGAACATGACACTTTTCCTCTGTACCACAATCGGGTTGGGTTGTTTCATTCACCGGTCACATCCATGGTCTCGCCATACCATCCATATTTGGGGTAATACTACCGATCCATCACATCAGTGTCGCCACATGTTCAAGAGAAGTCGTTCAGAAAAGTAAACCATGTCCCATCCACTGCCATACATTATCCTTCATCCTTTCATGACCGCCACCCTGAATCATATGTCACAGATCATTTTCACCTCTATTAAAATCATTAGCTCTGTTCCATGTCACTGATGTGGGATTCATTAAGGCCCTCCTTTGACGGATCGCTTCTTGTCGACATCAGCTCATTATCCAAGAAGTTGATCTAGGAACAACCCCTTCTGTACTTTGAAGCTTGCATGCCTCAATGGCAATTTTCTCACTTCCGGCAACAGGTATACATCAATGACCTTCGACCGAAAGATTTTGTGTGGTGTTCGACACCAAGTCCTTTATTCACACCACGTGAATTGTACTGCAGTACCTTTAGGGTCATTATCATTATTGGTGATTCCTCTCGTGCTTGTTAACGGTTTACCTCATTGACCGGTAATCAAGCGATGCCTTTCCATGTTCGACTTTAGAACAATTCTCACATGGATCGACTTGTACTTAGAGTGAAGATCGAACGAGTTTGAAGACCCCGGATCTAGTTTCATCCATCCGGGCTGCGATATATATTCAGGAAAGATAAAGACATTGACATGTACATCATTGCAGCAGATAATCATCCTACTCAAAGGATGATAATTTCATCAAAATTATCAATCTACCATCAGACGATTGTCTGTTCTATGTACAGAAAAATGAATTTATAAAGCTGAGCATGGGAATGCCCGCCTCAGCTAGATCATGAAAGCAGTATGAAAAATAATGTATTGTATTGTATTGTATTACAAGTCTCCTCCCAGCATTGGATGAACTTCGGATCCCCCTGATAAAGCATTTCACCCGATAAACAGCGTCATACTTTACGGGGCAACTGTTATAGACATTTTTGTGCCTTATAGCATTAAGCATGAAATGTCCATAATCTAAGGGATCCAAAGTCCCTAAACATGTTGTTCCTACCCCTAGAGGAACAAGGCTAACAAACCACAGCAATTCACAGAAGTTCTCCACCAGAAACTGCTCAAAAACAAGTCAATTCAGGATCATTTCAGTGGCTACACTAGCTGTTTGCGCTGAATGTCAAAGCCAACATTGGCTACCTACGTTGAATGTCAAAGGGAACACTGGCTACCTGCGCTGAACGAGAATGGACATGTGGTAAGCTCATTTCTCAAGGTGTCAAAACCCATGAAGCTTCCAAAATGACACTTGCCTCAGGGAATTCGACTGGTGATGAGTAAGAGGTTCCAAATCTCCAAGTGGAAGAAAGAACCTCCAAGTGGAATCAAGAACTGACAGAGGGAGAGGACACTAGTCAGATCTCAAGCTGACTCATCCTCTCTCCAAACATCTATATATGGATCTCTCCTCCATGAGATCTGGGGGCTGGAATTTTGTTATTGCAAAGAATTGCTGTTGGTTTGAGATTGGAATCATTGGGTGCTTAATGCTTTGAAGGGGGTGAAGATAGGAATTCCATTTGCTGGGAAGGAGATGCTGGATTGGAGCCCTCTGGGTTGTATCTCTTCCTGAACCTTGTTATTCATCAATAAAGCTATCTTGGTTTCTCCTATTTGCTGATGTATTCTTGATGTATGATTGCATTAGTATGTTTAGTTTATTTCTAATCCTGAACTAGTTATGAATATGAATCCATGTCTTGTGTAGTGTTCTCTTCTTGTGATCTTGGAGAAACCTCTTGAAGCTGGGCGAGCGAGAAGGCAAGTAGCTGGGAATCCTCCAAGAGAAGAGAGACCAGATCGAGGGACAAACGGAAGACACCGGTTAGTCCATCCATCTCTCTCTTCATTCTTAATTCATAAAGGAAGAAATATTAGAATAGTTGTCTATGTTTGTTGCTAAGGCACTGTCACACCTTAGGTGGATAGGATCGTCCTGCATAGGCATTTTTCCCCACAACACAAGGCCAACAACAAAGGAAAGGTCAGGATGAGTATGGGTTAGATACAAAAGTTTTCCTACAAGTTGAAGGTATAAGGTAGCATCAACTTCAGGAGAAGTACAAGTGACTGAAAGTTTGACTTCAGACTGAAAGGGAGAAGGGGTTGGCTTACAGTCTTCCATGTGAAAATGGCGTAGAATATCACAGGCATACTTGGACTGGGAAAGGGAAATACCTTCCTTGGATTGCAAGACTTGAAGACCGAGAAAAAAATGTAAGTGTCCTAAGTCTGTCATTTCAAACTTCCCTTTAAGGCTAGACTTCACATGGTTTATAAGGTTGGGATCACTACTAGTCAGGATAAGATCATCAACATAAAGAACAAGAATGATAAGAGACTTGCTCACTTTCTTGGTGTAGACAGTATTGTCAGAATGACACCTAGAGAAGCCAGATTCTAAAAGAAAGTTATCCATTTTGGCATACCAAGCTCAAGGAGCTTGGTTGAGACCATAAAGGGATTTCTTAAGCCGACATACAAGGTTGGAGTCTGTTTGTATAAAGCCAATAGGTTGTTCCATATATATTTCTTCATGCAAGTCCCCATGCAAGAAGGCGGATTTAACATCCATCTGATGGACTTCCCATTTGAAAGAAGCAGCAAGGGAAAGAACAAGGCGGATAGAGTTCATTTTGGCAACAGGGGAGAAGGTTTCAGTGTAGTCAATGCCTTAAACTTGTGAAAAACCCTTAGCAACAAGACGAGCTTTATGTTTATCAACTTTCCCATCTGGTCCATACTTGGTTCTGTAAACCCATTTGCATCTAACAAGTTTTCGTCCCTTTGGTAGAGGAACGAGATCCCATGTATCATTTTCCAATAACGAATGATATTCTTCATTCACAGCTGCTTCCCAATCTGGATGGACTGAAGCTTTTGCAAAGGTGTCAGGATCATAATTCACTGAAGCTTGAGCCAATAAAGAAGAGGCTCTCTCGAACTGAGAACGTGTACGTCGATGATCTGTAGGATCACTGGCAAGATCACCTGCTGCATCCCGAGTAGCACGGACCCATTTTGGAAGCTGAGGAGCTGAAGGAGGATCCTGAGAAGGTGGGGGAGGATTTTCATCCTCGCTTTCGTCATCTGAAGAAGAAATATTTTCAAAAGTAGAAGAGATAGGGAGAGGTGGCACATCCGCCGAACTAGGCTCGCAGGCCGATATATTTTCAGCAAACTTTACATCTCTTCTAATGATAACATTTTTGGACTTAAGTGGAATAAGTCTATATCCTTTGACATCTTCAGAATATCCAACAAAAATACATTTTTCACTCTTAGGTTCTAAAGCTTTATGTTTCTCATCTGGAATATGGGCCCATGCTTCACTTCCAAAAACAAGAAAGTGACTTACATCTGGTTTGATTGAGCTCCATGCTTCTTCTGGAGTGATATTCTTTAAAACCTTAGTAGGAGTGCGATTTATTATGTAATTTGCACAGTTAATTGCTTCCGCCCAATAATTAAGACTAAGTCCTTTAGATTGAAGCATACAATTAGCCATTTCGTTTAAGGTGCGATTCTTCCTTTCAGCTAAACCATTTTGTTGTGGAGTATATGGAACAGTATGTTGCATTTGAATTCCATTCTCAGTGCAAAAGTTGATGAATGTGTTTTTAACATATTCTCCGCCATTATCAAATCTCAGCTTAAGAATTTGATGTCCAGATTGTTTTTCAACAATGGCCTTAAAGGCCAAGAACATGTTAAATACTTCACTCTTGAGTTTTAAGAAGTATACCCAAGTGCGTCTGGAGAAATCATCAATGAAAGTTAAGAAATACTTGTAGCTAGAGAATGAAGCAACTGGAAGTGGACCACATAAATCACTATTCACGAGCTGTAAAGGGGCTGAGGCGTGCCAAGAGGCATGTTTTTCAAAACTGTCCCGATGATGTTTTCCGAATACACATCCGGAACAAACACCATCTCGGCAAGATACCATGGGAAGACCTGTCACCATATTTTTTTTACATAGATTCTGAAGAGAGCGATAGTTTAAGTGACCAAATCGCTCATGCCAAAGTTTGCTCACTTCATCATTATGAGCAACAAATACTGAGGGAAGATTTGATGACCCAAAGTTGTTAAACTTATACAACCTTGTAGAATCATCAGCGATGCCAGTAGCTAAAATCTGTCTAGGATCTCTTAGGTCCTTAATTACAACATCGTGAGGTGAAAATTCAACGATTTTACCTTCACCTGAATGGGTTATCTGATATACAGATAGAAGGTTGCAGGATAAGGTTGGAACACATAATACATCATTAAACTGACCATTTTCTAGATGAACAGTTCCAGTCCCTACAACACTAAGAGATCTATCATCACCAAATTTTCTAGTGGAAGAAAATTTTGCATGATAAGGTTGGAACACATAATACATCATTAAACTGACCATTGTCTAGTGGAAGAAAATTTTGCATGATGCATTATTGATTGAAATTTTTTCCCTTGATTAGTCTAGCTTTCATTGAAACCAAAAGTTTTCCTTTTCTCATATATTTGCATCATAGAGGTTCAGGTGACATCTTTTTGAGCTTTAAAACCAAAACTTAATTGAAGATAAACATTAAAATTGACCTCAATTAACCTAAGGAGCATTTGGAACTTAATGCAAATATCTAGAGGTCTAGGCTACAGACATGTTCCGGCATATTTAAAAATATCAGTTGTCACTAACTTCCTACAATATATCCCGGGGGTGAAATCCCGTGCCAGTGTGTAAGTATATAGAAATTTCTCAAGTACTTTCGGGTATATCGGAGGCACTTTAGTATGAAAAGTATATAGGGACACTCTCAT
Organism: Pinus tabuliformis; assembly: GCA_031772625.1. Lineage (NCBI taxonomy): Eukaryota > Viridiplantae > Streptophyta > Pinopsida > Pinales > Pinaceae > Pinus > Pinus tabuliformis. The sequence continues at coordinate 211,726,320 of CM062807.1, read as the reverse complement.
CGGATGGTTCTACATTAGAAAATGCTAACACAGACTTGTGCTTCCCGTCCCATCACATATATATTGGGAGACCCCATTAGGTTTCTATCCTTTAGCCACAGGTAACCGAGTCAACCACCTTGTAAACGTGATACACTGAACACATCATTCAGGGAGATTGGCCACCATATGTTAAGTCCTTCTCTTCAGCTGGGGTTTATATTACATTTCACAGATACTTGGTAAACCCTTTTTCCTAGATTACCCATTTTTTTATTTATTTTTGTTAAAGTTGTATAATCAATTAATTGATCACAGAACAACATACTGCCCATGGAAATACTCCTTAGTAGATCTTAGGTTAATACCAATGGAAACATTTCCTGATTCTACTAACTAAGGAAATCCACCCAATGGGAATCCTAGTCCTTTTCCTTCTTTTGAAAATATTGGTGCTTCGTATATGGAAACGTTTTCCCTTCTTGGACTGACCATTGGTCTGCTAGTTTGATTGTTTTTGACCTCAATGATTTTGAGTGTCCAAACTGATTTTCAACCAGTTCTCCTCTGCCTAAACAATATCAACCTCATGTTGATCCTAAAGTTGACCCCTTGCCTTCTTTGCTTGTTTCTTCACCTCGTTCTTCCTCTTCGCATGGTGAAAGTCTGGATTCTACTAACCAAGAAGCTAAGAAGAAGAAGAGGATGATGAAGAAGAAGAAAAATATGCAAGGGGGAAACTAAGCAGCCATTTCTACAGATGAAACTGATGTAAAAAAATATTCCAACTAGCCCCGAAAAGTAAATTTCCCTTGCATGTTATGTAAGGGTGACCACCTTCTTCGAAATTGTCCTGGTATTCTCAAGGTCTTAGAAGTGTGGTCTATAGGTTCACATCAACCTTTGTCATTAGCCTTTGGCAATCATGCTGGTGATAAACCTTCAACTAGTAATAGTAAGTCCTATGGGGAAAAGAGAAAAGTCAAATTTCCTTGTAAGTTGTGTGAAGGTAATCATCCTATTCACCTTTGTCCTCTTATGGATGAAGCTTCAAAAGAGTTGGAAAACCTTACAGCTTCTCAACCTCATCTTCTGATTGGCTATCGAAAGCTTTCTCCTGATCCTTCACTAGTTGATCTAGTGATTGATCAAATGTCATCTTTGGTCAACCTCACACTCTTTGAAAGTAAGTCTCATGAGTCCGTTCTCCACCAACCATTGGTCGAGAAAATGGTAGACTTGGTTCCGCCTTCAGTTAACTGTACCTTTCTGGTAGAGAGTGAACCTCATACTACTCAGGTTTTTTTGGTTTCTTCAGTTTCAAATGAACTGGAGGGAAATCCTCTTGTCTGCGAAGTGTGTGAGAGAAGTTCTCTTGTTCCCATAGAGAAAGAGGGTGGTTCTCATGTTCCTAAAACACCCCCTTCAAGTAGTTTTTTCACTTATTTTGATTGGAGTTGACTCGTAGGATATCATCTTCCATCATATGTGCCTTTCCATATTACAATACAGGCTTACCATATGGTCGTACCTAACACAGTGATAGATGAGGGCGCATCTGTTAGCATTCTATCCTCAATTGCTTGGCAAGCTTTAGGTTCTCCTCAGCTTGTCCCCATCACCTAGAATCTATTAGCTTTTAATAGAAGAACCAGCCAATCATTAGGTATCCTTCCTAAGTTACCTATTACTTTGGGAGGAAAGACTATCTATATAGACATGATGGTTGTCCAAGGCCCTTTAGATTTTAATCTAGTCCTTGGCCGTGACTATGTTTATGTCATCGGAGCCCTTGTTTCTTCCCTCTTTCAAGTGATGTGTTTCCCACATGAAGGAAGCATTGTGATCATTGAACAACTTACATTCATTGGTCCTGAATCAACTCCCCATCAACCATCATCCCTAAATGGTTCTCATATGCATGCAGTATCACCCTCGTTACAGGTTAATTACGTGGCCACCTATTCCATTCCCACATCTACTGATGATCTAGTAGGTGATATAGTACACCATGTACTGCGGGAATCGGAGCCCGATTTTTCATTTGGATCCCTGGACATGTATCCCTTCTAGAGTGTTGCTCTCCCATCTGATGAGAACCTCTTGGAAGCCATGGTTTATTTTAGTCTGTGATCAAGGATCTTGGAGAAAAGTTCCTTGTCTTGTGTCAAGCTCCTTAAAAAATGAAAAAATGGATATGAGGATAGTTCGTTTACTATGTCAACCTCATTAAAAAATGAAATAGGCTAGGATGGATCAAAGCTCCTTTTCTTGTATTAAGCTCGTTAAAAATGAAACAAGGATCATGGAGAAGAGTTCCTTGTCTTGTATCAAGCTCCTTAAAAAATGAAATAAGGGATATGAGGATGGTTCTTTTACTATGTCAACCTCGTTAAAAAATGAAATAGGTATCCTTGGAGCAAGGTTCCCTGTCTCGTGTCAAGCTCCATAAAAAATGAAACAAGAGATATGGAGCATACTTCCTTGTGTTGTGTCAAGATCATTAAAAAATGAAACAAAGACCATGAGGATAGTTCTTTTACTTGTGTCAAGCTCGTTAAAAATGAGACAAGGCGTCATGAGAATGGTTATTTTCCTATGCCAAGCTCATTAAAAAATGAAACAAATCCCCTTCCAATTCGAGTCTTTGATTAGATCTAGTAAAACCCCAGTTGAATCTTTCACTTGATCTCGTAAGTGAACCTTCATTCCATCCACATGTTAGTAGCGATTAGTCTATGTAGGTGAATGAAATGAAGCTTGGGGAGCATGTACTTCGAATTGATTCATTATGTTGGGGGCATGAAAACTCATCTCAAGCATAGTTTATCTTTATTTCAAGCTTGTGTAAAAATGAAACCAAATCCAAGCATAGTTTTTTCTCATGTTTCAAGCTTGAGAAAAATCAAACCAAATCCAAGCATAGTTTTTTCTCATGTTTCAAGCTTGTGAAAAAAAACCATATTCAAGTATACTCAAGCATAGTTTCCCATGTTTCAATATTGTGTAAAAATGGAACCATTTCCACTTTACATCTCATGATTGCCATCTTTATCAGCCTGTTTTGCTAGATGAGCCTTGGTTCTTTCATTCTATCATCACCTTCTCTTTGGCCGATCATATGCTTTCACTTGGTTTTTTTACCCTTTCTTGAGGAACATCTATGATGAGTGGTTTTATTATCCAGCCTCTTGACCATTACATGTTTTGAGTAGTTCCATCATTACTAGAACTAGTTGTTATCCTTTTATACCACTTGTTTCTCCAGGAGGAGTCATATTTCAGCTCTTTTCTACTCTTGAAACATGAAAAGATAGCCGAGTACTTGTATTTTTTAACTCATTAAATTAAATAAATTGATGTTGTCTCAGTATATTTTTACCCCTTTTTCAGGCTGAGATTGACTATTTACGAAAAAGGTACACCATGGTCGACATGGTCAAGAGGTTCTCTCAAATATTGTTTTCTTCCTTTTCGGGTTTGAAGGACAAATTACGAAAAGGGACATGATGGAGTTTTCTTTTTTGTCTCTTTTTCAAACTCTCTAAATATGAAAAAGATACTGAGTTATTCTTCCATCAAACTCATAAAAATTAAATGATGAAAGACTTGTCACCATGACGAGCCCGAGTTTCTCCTTCCTTGAACTTGTAAAAATACTAGGATGGATTCATTTGAAGGGTGAACTTATATGACAAGGATATGGTATCTGTTGTGTATGGAGCATGATTGTTCAAAGATCTTTGTTTTAGCTGGATGTATACCCTAGGAAGTCTTGTACACCCCTCCACGCCGGGGGGTGCGGGGGGGACTTGTCCCCCGTGCGGGGGTCTAGGGGGGCCGATCCCCCCGGCTGGGGGGTCCGAGGGCCAGCGGTCCCTCGGCGGGGGCTCAGGGGCAGCACCCCCGAAGCTAAAAACAAATGTAAAATTTCCTTGTAAAAGTATAGTAATTTCTGGTCAATCTGGGCCATTCATTAGGCGGATGATATGACGGTAGAACTTATGTTTAGTTTGGGGTTTTTTGCCCTAGAAGGCAACCCCTCTCTTTGTATGAGGGTATTGTATTTGAGGCTGTGAAAAAGATGTGTATTCTGTGAGCGAGAAACAGAGAGGTGAGACTGTGAGAGAAAGCAGAGGATATTACAGCGGATTTGCTGTAGGTTGTGTCTCTTCATTTTGCTGGATAATAGAAAGGAAGGACTGGCTGTTCGGGGTGGACGTAGCCCAAACTGGGTGAACCACGTATATCTGTGTCTCTCTTGTTTTGTGCATTTTCTGTGTTTATATTTCTGCAATATTTTATGTGTTCCATTGCTCTGTAATATATAATTTTCTAACAGTATCCTCTTCAAGATTTTTTTAAAATAAAGAGGTACTCACTAGAAACAATGGCAAAAAAGTGAAAGTGAAATATCTCTTGTATAGGCAGCATGTCGCTCTTGAACATGACACTCATATTTTTCTTGTGTTGGGTTTGGGACATCCTCACTTAACCACTTTTCCTTCCAGTTTGGGTAATCCATTTTGCCTCTCATTTGATTATTCCACTTCATCATTATGACCCTTGGTCCTATGTTGGGTAAAAAATTTCCACACTCTGGAGTCTTGTCACCGATATGTTCAAGAGAAGTCCTATATATAGTCTATTACCTATACATTTTCTCACTCTTTGCTATAGTCTTGGACCCTACAAATTTTATTCCACTTTATTCCTTGTTTCATATCTATGATGGGGGACTCATTATGACCCTCCTTCGATGGGTCACTTCCTATCGATTTCAGCTCATTATCCAGGAAGATGACAGAAATAACCTTTTAGTACCTTACCTTAATGGAAAGTTCTTCGCATCTGACGACAGGTGTTCACTATTTACCTTCTATCGGGTGATTCCTTGAGTGTTCGACATCAACTTCATTTTCACATTCACGGATTCTAATTTTGAATCTTGAGGACCATTATCATTATTGGTGGTTTCTCTCGTGCCTATTAACGGTCCACATCAATGGCCATTAATCAGGTGGTTTTCTAGCTTGTTCGACGTTGACACATTCATTCGCATGTTAGAATTCATACTTTAATCAGGTTGGGATGGAGCACAAGACCCTGAGTCTTGTCTGATATGACTCAAGCTATGTGGATTTATGTGTTATTCATGATTGTAGACATGTTTCTACTATACGGATGGTTGTGACCATACTGTGGGAATTTACATTTATGGTGATCCTTCTATTTTGAATGGTTGCGCCCATGCCATGGATCCTTTCACATAGTCCTTATTATCTGGATGGTTATGTCCATACCATGGATTCAGATATGTATATGTATATGCATCCTTGATTTACATGTCTCCTAACAGTGTTTTCTCTTGTCCTTGTAAAAGCTCGTAAAGCATCTCAGCCATCACTCCCCATTTTGCCTTCCTGCTTTAGGGGGCATCTGTTACAAAATATTTAGTCACACCTCCTGCACTTCCTTGTGACATACCCCAAAGTTCTTGAAACATGACCATCATGTAGTGTAATCATTTAGATATGCAGCTCAGATCCTCCCTATAAGACTGATTGGAAAATTCCTTGAGCTTCCCCTAAAGGAAATAGCTCTAAAACCCTAATTTGAGAATCATCACCCTTATGAGACTAAAAATTGTGATGGTCACATGTTGCTCTGCACTAGACTTGTGATGGCATCGCTCTGTTTACTTGTATACCCACAATGATCCCAAAAAGGAAATTTCCCCAAAGAGGATGAGAAGCTTCGTGATCTATAAGCTTCTAGAGCGGCGAGCTAGAGGTTGTTTGGCGTAGATGCGGTTGAGTTCTCCCAACTTGGCCTCTTGGTCTTATCCCTATGAGCTACCTCCTTGAGATCAGGGCCTACTGGTATCTTTGGAGAGATCCTATCTCCCTTTCCCTGCCTATATATTCATCCTCTCCCATTCCCAAATGGTTGGTCTATGTATATTTTCACCCTTATGCTAAGATTGTTCCTATATGCTAATCATTTGGTTTGGAGAAGGAGTGCTTGTAGAGCTTAGCTTGGAATTGGACATTCATTCAAGGAGATCCTATCAACATCAAGGCTTGGTTGTATGCTTCCCCTTCTTTTCTATTAATATACAACTGCTGGTTCATTTTCTATTGATGTGTATGCTTATGTATCATCTATCTTAACATTCCTTGTTGAGTTAAGTAGGTTGCTTTTGAATATGCTATTTTTATTTGCATGCCTTGTTGTGCCTTGATCTCTTGTGCAGGTGCAAAAATGTTGTGAGTAGCAGGAATGAGCCCATGATGCAAGTGATTCAAGGTCTTCAACAAAGGGGATCAAGAAAGCATCAGAACAAGGTAGGCCATCTTCTTCGTATCTCATTTCAATTGTAACTTAGGAAAGTGCCTAGTAGATTGTCACTTAGGTTGCTATTCCTACTCATTGGTCTAGAGGGATCATCTCTATCCGCATAGAGGATTTACCTAGACAATGAGGCCTTGGTTATGTAGCATAACCCTCACAGCTCAAATAATTCTCTGGTCCTTTCTCTCAGCTACCCCATTCTACTATAGGTTGTGGGTTTTTGTCATCTCTCCTTCAATTCCTTCTTTCGCACAGAAATCCTTGAAGTCTTTTAAAACATACTCATCTCCATTATCGCTCTTGAGAGCCTTCACCTTCTTGCCAATATATTTCTCAACTAATGCATTAAATTCTGCAAACTTCGAGAATCTATGATCCTTCTCCCGCTTGAAGAAAATTCAACACTTCCTTAATAAATCATCAATAAAAATAACAAAATATTTGTGTCTAGAAGTGGATGATATTGAGAAAGGTCCAAAAACATTGGAGTGGACTCTTTCAATGAATACATGTGCTTTGTTGTCTCGATCATGGAATGTGGATTTCACATACTTCTCTAAGGTACAACCTTTGTATACATCTTACTACTCAAGTGGTAATTTGGGGAGGAAAGTGGTTATTTGTTACATAATATTTAAGGTGCCATGCTGAAAGTGGCCCAATCTCTTGTACCAAAGTTCACTCACATCATGGTTCTACACTTTCTCTACCTTACTTCTTAATGTAACAAAATCTTCCACATCCAACTTGTATAGGTTCTTCACCTAAAATTTGATCTGCTTCACATGTCTAGTGGCTATGTGTGTCAAGAAATCTTTCCATTTCCTGAAGATCACATCATAACCATGGTATTCCAAAACTGCAGCAAAGATGAGATTCTTCTTTAGGCCTAGCACAAATATGACATCTTTGAGGAAAAGAGGAGATCTCAACTCCCTCTGAAAGGTGATTGTACCAATCATAGTTGTGGTGTACCTTTCATCACCCCCCAACTCAATATTCATCTAGAGATATTTCTCCTCCAGCTCACTGAAAAACTCTCTGCACCTTGTCATGTGGAACGAGGCACTAGATTCTAAGTACCAACCGATACCCATCTCTATGTTTCCCATGTATGCGATAAGGGTGAAGTAAATCTTGAACCGTGAAGTTAAAGCTTCACCTAATTCTCCTCTTAAGGTCTTCTTGCTAGAATTTTTGTGTGGAAACTTCATAGCATAGTGCTTGAATTCATGACAATTGATGCATTTTATTTTGGACAATTCTTTCTTCTTGCCCTCTTGGCTAGATTCTAGTTTGGTGTGATATTTCTTCCCTTTTCTCTTCTTTCCATTTCCAACCAATGAAAATTTGTATTCATCCTCTACCTTGGATGAAGTTCCATCCAAGTTATTTCTCATGAACTCTTCTTAGACCAAATTAGACCATAAACTTTCCCACTTCGACATATTTTCCCTTCCATTCATTGAGTTCTGGTACCTATGCTAGCTTTTGGGAAGGCCTAGAAGAGCTAGGCTCACGAAGTCATCTTATGTAATAGCCACAAAAACCCCTCCAAGGTTGTCATGAACTTGTGTAAAATTGTTGTGAAGTGAAAAGATTCATGTCACAAAAGTTAACTGCCTTGAAGTAGTCTATTGATGTGGAAATTCAAATTTTCTCAATTTGACCAAGGAAAAATCAAATTAAGACTTTCTTGGTAAATTTTTCAACAAGGATCGATGTGACATGGAAAACTAGTATAGGGAAGTGGTCAGAAAGATAAAGCCCATGCAACCATGACCTATGACCCCAATGATGGGCTTCCAAATCAGACATAATTTAAGGTTCATCTAACCTTTCTTGGGCAAATAATGGCTATATTAAATATCTCCTTCAACACTTAATAACTTTTTTAGCTTGAATATGTTCTTAGGAAGGTTTAGAGGTAATTTCATATTATGTGCCTTGTTGCCTTTTGAGAGAACCTAAGGTCAATTAGTTATGCCAAAGCATTTATAATGTTTTGTTGTTTTAAATGATTGGATAACCAATGAACTATTTTATAAACATGTGCTCTAAAAGATAGATTCTTAAATAGAATAAAAGGTTGTTCTTTAGCTACACATGGTTAGTTTGATTTTAATTATGTTGGAGAAGTAGAGCATGGAGAGGTACAATTGATTTGATATTCAAACTGAATATTTAACCATTTATAAGAATAAATTAAGAAAACAATGCTTTCTTAATCAACATTATATAATCAAACTATTACAGAGATCTGGTGTAATTTATATTTAAAAAGGAACTTACAAAAACAAATAGTTTTGTAAATATTCTCTTATTTAAAAATACAACTTCAAAGAGGATTCAAAATGAGACTGAAACTCAGTTAAATTTTAAATCGGATAACTGCAAAAGACTTAATTTATATGAAGAAAACATAATGAATAAATAAGAAGAAATACAACTCACTCAGAGATAGACCATATGAGGTAAATCCATAATCTTTTATTATTTCAAATATGCTCTAGCTTAGTACAAATTTTCTTGATAATTGTTCAAGGGTTCAACCCATAATAACTCAAAGGAGGAGTTATTTATAAAAAAAATTGCAAAATATCTACAATTTGTTTGGAATAGAATACCAAGATAGTACAAAATTACAAAAATAGAACAATATAATAGGAACAGTGAGACTGTTGAAGAGGTGGCTCTATACTTTGGGAATCTGTTGATGATTTGGCCTGAAAACACTGATGAGCTGTCCTGAAAACACCGATGAGTTGTCCTACTATTAAAATGAGAAATTACTCAATTGTTTCACATAATTGATCCATCTTTGTTCATTTTGGATTTCCACATTCACCATCTTCCTAAATTTTCATCCACCTTTGTGTATCTCTCAAAATTAGGCTTGGTGAGAAAAAAATGTTTAATTTCATGCAATATGGTTAAATGAAATTCCAAGGCTTCTAGAAAAGCCCTCCCTATTATCTATCCTTTAACTCCTACAAATTTGGTTCTGTCTACTTCTTGATCTCTCAGATGGTAGTTGTTCTGTTAGAGATGTTTATTTCTTCTAATTCTTCTATGCTCCTTGATTTTAAAACCTTTATCATATCTGTGGCCTTTGCTAGCTTGGATTTCAAGGCTGCTTTCTGTTCTTCAATCACTGCTCTGCATCTAGTAATGAGTTCTTGCTGCTAAAAAATAATCTGTATGGATGGCCACACCTCTGTCATGGATTGGCAGATTTTTGTCCAAATAATTTCCTTGGCATGAGCAAAAGTGTTTGCCATCAGGGACTCACTCTCTAACTTCTAGATCTTAAGTTCCAATTTGTGAGTCTTCTACATTTCTTGTAGATACAAAGTATCATTTTGTACTTTCTACAATTCTAGATTTTGGAATTTTTGCAGTAGTTTCTGGTTTTCCTGTTTTTGTATGGACAATTCCTGTGCTAATCTAGTTGGATCAACTGTTGTTGATGTAGACTCAATGGTTGTTGATGATGAACTAGGTTGTCTAGCTACAACTACTATTGGGACTGCTGTGAGTGGAACCATGGCAAGTTGTGCTTCTTCCTTCTCCTTCAATAACTCTTCAATTTTCTCTTCCATTTTCTTCAACTGTATATTCTTCTCAATGATAAGTTTGAGCATACCCTCCTTTTGTTGTTCACTTTCTGCCATATTCTTGGTTAGAGGATCTTCTATTGAAGGCAACTGTTTCTTCAATGCAACAATGTCTGCATCTTTCTTCTTAAGGAGTAGCTCTGCAACTCTTACATCTTTGGGATCATATCCCACTTTAATCACAAAATCCTCTAATGATTTTATTATCTTGTCTTTAGCTAGAGAATAAATATTTTCTAAATTAAGTTGGGACTGAACATTAGATAGGGCAGTACTAAGTTTAGAAAGTGACATGGTTGTAGTTGTCATAGTAGAAAACAACATCTCACCAGTCTGTCTATACATATCCATTTGGTCAATTGGATGAATTTGACTGGTGTCAAATGAAAACATAGTCTTTTTGTAATTATATGGTGATTTAGGAAATGGAATCTAGGCTTGTAAGAAATCCATTTGCATTCTTCCTTTCTCACTTTAAAAAGTAGAAAGTAGCCTGTGTTGGGAGGTTGAAGTTTGTTTCCAAAACTTGCTGTACACATGGGAATTTAGAGTCTCATTTTTTTGCTTAATTTCTAGGAACCTTGAAAATATATTTTGATCATTTGTAGAGCTAGTTCCTATAGACTGAATAATTTCTAGAGGCTCTCTAGGAGGTGAAGTTGTAGGAGGAGTAGTTGAAGCACTAATTGTGGGAGGAGTGGTTGAAGCACTAACTCTTGTTGATGTAGACACTTCTGGATCTCCAAGATCAATGATCACTGGTGGAGTCTCTTTTGCTTATGTGATCAAACTATCCTTATGATTTTTTGTTGAAAAATGAATCCTTTCAGAACATCTTCAGTAGATGAAGTTTCCTCTCTCAGCCTTTTTTGTTGCTTACTCTGAGTAACTGGAGTTTGTTCAATGGGGGTAGAAACGACCTACTCATTTACTTCTTGAAGAGTCCCATCGACCCATGTTTCTTGATTCAATTTTCCTATTTCTAGCCTTGGAGTATGGTTATAAGGAGTCATCTTGAAACAAACTCTTAAAGAAGAAATGATTCCAAAAGGATCATAGGACCAGGTGAAACCAGGCTGAAATTTGATTTTTCTCAACAATGTATCTACCTCAACACCATATGATCTAGTGTGGCAAATGAATGATCCAACCTATGCTTTAAACTTGAATTGAGACTTTCTTTTACCTGACACAAAATGTAGCTCATCCATGTAAATCATCTGCCGAATATATTCTAGAGAAAATATTCTCATAGGAACATATTTGGGAAGCTTGTATGGTGCAAGCTCACAACCATATACTCTTATTTCAGTATAGTTCTAGTATAAATACTAGTCACCAGTTTTGGTTTGTTAACTTAAGTGTAGAATCCTTTTAATTTCATCCCCAATCCTGGGCTCTATTTGGCTGTTAAGAAGTTGTGCCACTGGATGTATGAATGCATCTACAAATTCTGCCAATAACGAGGTGTAGAATTTTTTATGATCATCTCTGTCTAGTGAATCATTGATTGATTCACTCCTTTTTCATCCTTCTTGTGGAGTTTGATGGGTATCAGATCACCCTGCTAAAAAGGAAACATGTGGACAATTACAAAGTTGTAATTGAACACTCCTTGCACAATGAAGTTCATGAATTGTTCATGTATATTATCAGCCAAGAATTGGTTGTAATTATACATGAATGTTGGTTGTTGATCTTTATTAAAAATGGATAGGAAACCAAGGAAAGTCTCATCAACATACTAGTCATTAGGGTATCCTAGTAAATAGGGAAGCAAGGAAATGCAATGTCTAGAGGCTTTGAGAAGCATGTCAGATGAGTAGGTTGGGTTTCCTTTGGGAAATTCTGCATCCTCAAGTAAAAATATTTCAAAAATTTGGGCTCTCTATGGGAAGGTTAACTTATGGTCAAGATCCATAAGTGTTGCTGGTGAAACTTGAGTCAAAGAGTCAATTTGAGGAATTAAGAGCATTTCATTTATGGTTTGAGAAGACATGGTTATCATAATGTCTCCATTCTGAGCCATGACTACTCTTTTCATAGGATCATACTTGGCGTGACGCCAAGTAATAAGGTCAGGGAGCTCATGTGTCTTTGGGAAACTATAGAAAGGTAACAGGGATTCCCAAAACCTAATTGGATCTTGTTTGTCAAGATAATTCTGTTTGAGCCACAAGTGCAGTTCATAGAAATCCAACTTGCACTTGGCTTCTGCAATTTTGAACACTGAATCCACAAGTAGAATATGGTCAAGGTCAAGTTGGGTTGGAGTGGAAAAACTTTCATTTGTACTCTTCTTTTTGGATTTCACCTTTGGGGCCATGCTCACAGACAAGAGGAAGAACGGTTGTAGTAATAGACTGAGCAAATAGGAAGAATTGCTAAAAAACTGTAAACTAGCAAATAATTGAAAATAGTCAAAGGAAAGTGAAGAAGAGGCAAGTGTAGTTTTATTATAACATGTGGAAAGGGATAATGGTTTTATTCATAATCGTAGCAACTTTGAATGCACAGGAGCATAGCTACAATGGGTGGATATAACGGGTACAACAACATGGAAGTAAGTGTGTAATTGGTAACGGATGGGGCAAATAAGCAACAGGTATGTGAGTTGGCGGCTCAGGATTGGCTGAGGGATAACGAATTTGGTAGGGTGAAAGAGTCGTTGGTAGAGGGAAACCACGAGTAGTTTGCGGGGGGGAGGGAGTGATTAGTTTCTGGTTTTGAGCGGGGGGGAGGGCGGGGGGGTGCAGAGAAATATGGTGGTGACACGTAAGATTGGAGCACCCACCATGGAAACCGCTTTGTGGACCCCCCCAGTCACGTTAACGAGAAACAGTTGACGGGAGTGTGAAATCTCCCCCCGTCGTTGGTTTGGGCGAGGAGTAGATCAATCGTTGAATCATGCGCTTGCTTTATGGAAAGCTGACAAGACTTCTTGTCATTTATTGGCTTGGGTCTAATCAAATATGCTTTCTATAATACAATTTGAAATTCCAAATATTTAATCCCGATTAAGGAATTAATCATAAATTAACAAAATTTAGCATTTTTCTAATGTGGTGCATTTAGACTAGCAGCGTTTACATTTATTTTTGTATGAAAATGAAGCCTTTCTTTTCATTCTGCTTCCCTAACATTTTATTTTTCTTTTGAATTTTTTCTTTAGGGCGGCTAACTCCTATCATTTTATTGATATGGATGCCTATAAAATATAGAATTGTCCTAACATTTTATTTTTTTCTTTTCTTTTGCATCCATATTGTAACTTAGAATTTTGAATTTATTTTTTGACTAATATACTAACTTATAAAAACCAAAATAATGTTACAACATGACTAATATTATTTATTTTTGTAGAATATTGAGAGAATATGGAGTAAATTTTTGTTGGACACCTAATCCTGAATGGGTTAGTGTGGAAACCGAATAGACAAAAGGAGTCCAAGAGACCTTGGGATGTGGAACCCAATGGTCAAACCATGTACTATAAATGTATATCTCTTGTTAATAAAAATGTATTCTCATGTTTTATATTTCAGATTATGTTTTTTCCCATGTGTGTCTAACATGGTATCAGAGCAAGCGATTGTTGGTCCTACTCCATTTTGAGTCATTATAATGAGCCATTATTTTCCTGTGAATATTGATATATCATTTAGGTTGCCTTGAGTGCTTGGCATTATAAGGGTTATTCATGGCATTTGTGCCAGTCGCTAGTTCTGTCAGAGATTCTAATGAGCTTTGAGTGTTTGATGCCAGAAATGCTGCCTGTTTCCAAAGAACGTTGGACAATCCTCTAATTACCGCATTCTGTTGCCACATCCACCTCTGACATATAATACCCTGCTTGTACATTGCCCATAATGCTACTGGTATCTGCTCTTCTCTGACCGGTTTTTATAATCACCTGCATGTAATGTTGCACTGCCCTGATGCTATTTCATATAATATGTTGTTCATTACTATTCCTGTATTGTCCTCTGCGCTGCTCACCTCTGTCAAGATTGCGCCCTCTGTCAAGAGAATTGCTGCAAGCACTGTCTCACTGCGTCAGTGTCATAAACGTTTTATATTCTCTGGTCCGACCTACAACAGCAAGCACTGCTTTGACTACGCTAGTACAACAATCTCAACCAGCATACGCTTGCATCGATTAACAATCTTTAAATAGAGTGTAGTCATACACGTCTGCACCAGAGATTAAATATTGTTCAAGCTAAACTCAAACTTCTATGAAATGCGATCCAAATGCTCTACTACTAACTTTGAAGCCGTTTCATAACCTTCTGTAATCCTTATGGGGTGAATCCCCCATTCCAATCTCATAATCCTAACTGCGTCATAGTTCTACCATCAGATTTAATGCTGCTCCCATATATGTTTTACGCTGCCCATATATTTACACTCAGTATTTGCTGCCAATGTTTAACACAGCTCTATTGCTTAATGCTGCTCCGTTTTTTTATTACATAAAAGAATTTACGTTGTCCCATATTTTGTTTAATGCTATCACTTCTCTTAATTTGTCCCTTTGCATTTGATCAACACATTTTCTATTGAATAATCTTTGCACTGGTCCTTTTACACCGAACGTCATACTTTATATGCTACTTTGGTTCATATTTAACTGCACATGCATCAAAATGCATTGAAGCCATTGCCTGTCTTGTGAATATCGTTGAACAATGCATTTGGGTAATTCAATTGAATAGTGCATTGAAATAGTGTGGGAATGGAGCCTTGGTCTGTGCGATTCTCTAAATTGAATGATGGATCACTTATCCCCCAAAAAAAGGGAGGATTTTAGTGACCAAGCTCCATATTGCTGAAAGGAATGAGTTCTAAAGGAGAATGTGAGGCCAAATCTCTATGTGTGTAGCAGAGACGTGTTTGATGTTTGCTGGCCCTTCATCTTCAGTCAAGGGGTCAATTTTTCCATGGTCATAATCTAAAAGAAACAACATGTTTGTGTTCTGGGTGTGGTTCCCTGAAGTCCAAGAAGAGAGGTTATGGTATCTCTTCATTGAATAATGGTATGCTGGAAACTCATTTAGGAGTATCGTTATATATTGACTGATGTACGTTGGAAATCGTGTGTGAAAATTGGGTGTGCTGTCATGAAAACATATTCCTAAAAGGCCAACATATGCAAACTCTATTGAAGAAATGTTTCAAATTTATGAGGTTGAAATCGAAGTGCTGAAGGTCAAGATTTATTCTTATGAAGGCTCCATCAAGCAAGAGAAGTGTTGAAGTGTCAAAGATTTGTTTTCTTGTTGGCCAAAGTTTTATCTTGAGAGATGACATTGAGATTAATTTGTATAAGGTATTTTTTGTGGTTGTTTGGGAGACGTTCCAGTTAAAAGAGGTCGTGTTTCCACCTGTGTAAATTGTTGGTTGAGAATCTTTCTAGTTGGGTCTAATCAATAGTGAAAAAAGGGGCTAATTCCGTTTACTATCTTTTTTGTATGAATCACCCTTGTTGTGCGTCAAAGTTTCTAGTATTGTTGCTAGTGGTATCAAAATGACACATGCTATGGTATCTAAGCAATAGTTAAGTCTAGTTGTGATCAGAACGGGTTAGAGTATGCCAGCATCAGTGATGGTTGGAATGAGGGTGATGTATGAAGAACCTGATTGAATGATTGAGATCATACCAGCTTGGAACCTATATTGAATATTGGTGTGAACACAACAATTGGAACCTTCAAATGGAGCATTGGCCTAAGAAGGTTTGTTTAACGATGTATATATGTGTATGGTAGCATCCTGTTGTGTGGTGAGAGTAGATTCTGTGGAATACTAAACATCAGATTACATATGTGTTGATGCTATTACGACTGAAATAGTGAATGAAGCATTGGTATCTGTGTATAATTCAGCGTGGAATGCGACATTGAGAGAAACCTTAAATATTGTATGTTAAAATATATGGTATTGCATTTATACTTAAAAAAGAAATACAAACTCAGGACTCTTTGTGGTTTCCTCTTAGTTATTCCGATTGGGTTTCTTACAGTGGACTATTGTTTTCTTTGAAGAAAGTGGCAAGATCAAAGAAAATTGAATTGTACCCTAGTCAAAGTATTTGTATATGAGAATTCAAGTCCTATCCATAACATGGTGCTATAGTTGTTGAAGTTTTGATAGCCATCATTTCTGCTTTGAAAGTGAAGGAGTATTTCAAGGATCCAAGCAAGTTTGAAGTTGTTTCTGCCTCAGTCTGGCATTGTATTTAAAACTCATTTTGTCTACAAATATATGCATTGATTTCTTGATTCGACTGCTGCATAAGATTCTGGTGGGATGTATAAAGGCTGTGATTGTTTTGACAAATAAAAGTAATCTTTTGTGGAGAAAAATTTAGTCGGTTGTATTGTCAGAACATAGTGTTGGTCATGAGTAAACTCTTATTTTTATATGGATTGTAATTGGTGCTTGATGGTTGCACATTGATCATTTGCTGCACATTTATAAAGGATATTGTTGTGTACTATGAGTGACATTACTTTTCTGCATTGAGTAGTAGTTGTGTTCAGTTTTCTAAGGTGTAATTCTGGCATTGAAGAAAAAAAAAAGGCCAGAATCAATGAAGTATTAGAGTTCCTCAAAACTCTCATATTGTCTACTACTCATGATATATTAAAAGTCAGAAAAGTTTCTCTCAAAGACATTCAGGTCTGTCTACAAAATGCACAAGAGAAAATTGATTTTTTGCAGCTCGAATCTCAGCTACAACAAGAATAATTAAAACCGAGGAGCCATTCTGAACATGTTTCTATTCAAAACATTGAGACTGCAACCCATCCGAAGCAAGTCAATAATGTTACAGTTGGTTCAGATTTAGTACCCAATAAATTAGTAGTTGCACATGCAGATGCAAAAACTGAGTCTGCACTTCCCAAGCCCATCATCAGACCTTGGGAACAACTTGTCCACAACGAGCACAAAACTGGTCTTGAATATGACAAGGACTTGTCCTTTCATATTCCAAACTACTCAAATCCCATTCAGTTTCAGAGTGCTGGATTCATTCATGACAGTTCACCTGCTCCTCATGATAGTTCACCTCCAGTTGTTCCAGATTTTGCCCCTCATCCACAGTAACAACAACAGATTGTGAAATACACTATGATCGAGTTGGCCATCTGAAGGATCACTGTTTTGATCTTCATCCATGTAAGCACTGTCATAAAACTAGCCATTCTTCACACAGATGCTTCAGAAACAAATGTCCTACAAGAACAAAGATTCATCTTGGATGGATTGCTTCTTGGCAATGGGCATCAACAACCAAGAAGATATTCAAATCACATGTCAGAACTTGTTCCAGAGTATTGAACAGTCTTGCAGTTGAGTTTTCTCCATCATCTCAGCTTGTTAAGGGGGGAAATGATGGTCATCTACAAGCTTCAAAGCCACATCAAGCGATCCTGAGCCACAACCTGCCACACCAGTTTCATAGTTGTATCCAGAGACAAAGATGCCCCTGAGCATGCCTTCAGTTGGTAATCTGGGACACTTCCTCTAGCAGAAGACTTCAACTTCTTGCTAGTTTCAGAAGTATTCCAGGAATGAAATTGAGGACACTTCCTCTAGTAGAAGACTTCATCTTCTTGCCACTTTTGGAAGATTTCCAGGAATTGCATTAAGAATTCCAGAGTTGTTGGTCATCCTTAAACCATCACAAGTTGAGACTTCCCTTTTCAGGTTGAAGTTATTCCTTTTATGCGAGGTGAGACCTCCCTTTCATGGTTGAAGGTTTCCCTCTTCAAAACAATAGGAGCACTTCCTCTAGTAGAATACTTCAGCTTCTTGCCAGTTTTGGAAGAGTTCCGGGAACTGCACTAAACATTCTAGTGTTGGTGGTCATCCTTAAACCACCACCCTTTATACCAACATTTCAGAGAGCACATTCAACCTAGTGCTGCCATGCATTTTTGCACATTTTGTATTTTAGCTCTCTTCTTGGACTCATACATAACCCTTCGGATTAAGGAGGGGAACGCTGGACACCTAATCCTCAATGGGTTATTGTGGAAGTCGAATAGACAAAAGGAGTCCAAGAGACCTTGGGATGTGGAACCCAATGGTCAAACCATGTACTATAAATGTATATCTCTTGTTAATAAAAATGTATTCTCTTGTTTATCTTTCAGATTATGTTGCTTCCCATGTGTGTCTAACAATTTTGAATCAGATAATATAGGGACTTTATCCCTAGTACATGATGGAAAAATATTGGATAATAAATTGATATGAAATTATGAAATTATTGCACAAATTTTGGAGCTCCGTGATTAATAAAATCTAGGAAAGTTCTCTCTGTCATTTAATGTAGATTCCTAGTGTTGAAAACCAAATCTACTATTTGAGGGATTTTGGAGGGGAAAAATTCCTCCTTTCAAGGAGAATTCTTCCTCATCATCTTTTATAAGTATCGATTCAAATTTTCCTCTAGAGACATGCATTTATCAATCTTCTTGTGGAGAAAAATTGTTATTTAGTAGCTCCAGTTTCATTTCTAGCAGGGATGTACTTGGGTGGATTCGAATAATGAAGTTTGGTGCCTTTTTTAGCTTCTAAAGCTTGGTTTCTTTCATAGGAATCTAAGTTTCCTTGGGCTTGGCCATCCTAGTAGCCTCAGATCCCTCTTGTACAATTTATTTATTTCCTTTGAATGTTTTTTTTCACTTCCATCTCTTATTTCTGCACTTACTATTCATGCTTCTTTTGTTGTAGGTTACATTGGTTAAACTATTGAAGTGATTTGTTTTATAGGATGTTTATAGATTCAATATATTGATGCATCCTTAGAACAACTTTGAAAATTCATATTCATCATTGAGCTACTTGGATTGGTCTTCTAGTTCACAAATCTAGAATTTATGGAAATCCCTTGTAGAAAAATAGTAGTAATTTTCAGCTATTTTTTAGAACATGTTAATGAGATTCATTTGAATTTTTTCTACTTGTATTTAGTCATAAAAAAATTCAAGTTAATCAAAAAATTCACTCCATATCATTTCCACTTGATAAGGTTAGACATCTGGTAGGTTAATTATCTCACTAGTTCTTGCATTTCCAGTTTTTACAGTAGTAATTTTATGTTGTTGTTTGGAACATGTTAACAGGGGTATTTTGGAGTGAATCCACTTTTAAAGGAATCTTGAGACATCCTAATTAATAAAAAAAAATCACATATTATTTTGATTTTATTTAATTGGGAATTTGGCAAGTTATCTAACTCCTATAAAAAAACAGGGCCTCCTGTAGGAAATTTAAACTTGACCAGATCTACTCCAAAAGCTTGGTCTTGTCTCTTAGGCTTGAATAATGACCCTTAGGCTCTAATTCCATGATTTGGGAATAATAAAAACCAATTAGTACTTTCCTTTTTACAAAGTAGGTTATGCATATTTGAATCCATGCTCTTACGATTTGAATTACGAATTGTTGTTCTTGCATAGGATTAGTTTTTCTCAAGGAAACTTTTCACATTCTCCAATTATACTAATGATTCAAATTGTTGCAAGTAGAACAAGGCTTAAATTATGTAAATAGACAAGTAATTTTCATTCCTACAAATAGCATGACCTTTACCATCTTTCAATTAGGATTAGTGTTTACATTTGAGCAAGTAGCATTTCCATTTCTTGCAAATAGGGTGACATTTCCATTTCTGCAATTATTTTAGTCTTTGATTTCATGATATTCACTCCATTACATCATATAATCAGAAGAAGGACACATTGTATGTTGCACATATAGTGTCGATTCCTCTTAATTTTGTACAGACCCCAAGTTGATAATTTAAGTTGGTAGCTTTGGGAGTTGAAACATTCTTGTTGTAATACTAGGTCTCATCACTTTTTGGCACCGTTGTCAGGGAGGTGTCAAAGTATGCATTGTTTTCTTCCATAGTTGATTCATTTCTTTTACTTTCTGCAAGAAAAAAAAAATCATTAGGAATATTTCATTTCAAATATAGAAAAATTACATTGGTTTATCATTCTTAATAATAAAAAAAATATCCAACACCAAACCCCCTCATTTGATCATGTGGTGCTGTAAGAACCACATCACCATCCACTTTTGCAAGTACAAGAATAAGAGGTGGAAAATAAGGTAGAATAAATGGATGGAGATGATGACAATGAAGAAGGTCCTCTTGGATTTCCCATTCAAGATATTGATAACAGTGTTCATATGAAGAACATCACTCCATCTTTCCTTCCAAACTTCCATGGTATGAGGTGAGAAGATTTGGAAACCTTTCCCTTTGAATTTGAAATCCTTTGTAGATCTTATGGTTACTTACTAAACACTCAAAAATTGAGATTATTTCTAGCAACATTGAAAGATAGAGCTCTTAAATGGTTCATGATTTTAGGGACTAATTCAATAATATCAATGAATGATATGCAAAAGATATTTATAGAAAAATATAAAGATCATAATCTTAAAGAAAAAATATTTAGAATGAATCAAAAGGAAGATGAGACTCTTGAGGATCTAATAGAAAAATTTATGTATAATGTTAAGAGGGAAAAATTACATCATTTAGGGTTTGAAACACTAAAAACCCTCTTAATTATAACAATTAGGGATGAGTGGATTCATCTCCTTGATCTCATGAGAAGAGGTGATGTATACCAATTATCATTTGAAGAAATTTGTGAAACATGCAAGCACTTCTCAAGAGGAAGGGAAAGGGTAAGTAAATCAGCATACAAATTAGTAAGTCAAGATGAACTTGGAAATTTGCTTGATAAATTTAAAATAAAAATTCTTCACAATCTAAGTGAACAAGTAGAAATGTTAGGAATGAAAAATGATCCAAAAGAGGATATTCATATTTTTGTTATCCTGCAAAATCACATGGTACTAAATACTTTCCATCATTACCGAGGTTGAAGGAAGTTTACCAAGAGAACAATGGAGCTAGTCAATCACCAAAGTAGTTATGTTATATAGCTCAAAGAAGACCATGGTATCCTAGTCAACCTGATATGATGCAAGACCATAATTCACAATTTCAAGGTTATACACATCCATCTCAAACTAATTGGAATGCACCCTTTCCTTGAAAACCTTAGCCATCTCAACCCCAAAAAAAATCTTGGTAACAAGGTTGGCAAGAACCTTATTGGAGAAATCCACAATATCCTCAATATTTTTCTTAATATCCTCCAAACTGAACTCCATTCTATCCCTACCATCCACCTCCACCACAACCACATCCATATTAAATATTCAATCCCACTCAACTACCTGTACCACCATTTCCAAACCCAAATAATGAAGTAACTCAGCCCACTTACAATACTGAGGTACAACACTTCCAAACAACTCTTATTGATCTAAATGGTATTCATCATAGCTCAAGAAGAGTATTGGAAAAATAAGATTTTCTTGATGCCATTGAAGAACAACTTATAGAAGAAGAAAATCTAGAAGAATAATGTATCGCATTTTATGGAGAGAAACCATTGGAGCTTGAGATTAAAGAGTTTTTGTTATGTTTACCACTAGATCCCTTATGTGTGAAAGGAACTAATTGGCAAAAAATATAAGATTTGAATGACATAAAAAAAATACAAGAAGTATGATCCATATGAGGAAGTGAACCAAGGACATCAAAACTATATTGAGTTTTGGTTCCATAAAATCAACAAGATGGAGCATCACTCTCTTCTTCAATAGTGCTCGATATCTTCAAAGTCAAAGCATTTAGTCTCTAATATTTAGGTACATGTCAAAGCATATGTTTTAATATTACACATGAGTTTATATGTCATGTTTCTATTCACATGGATCTGCTGCAATTATTCCTACATTTGAAAGAAATTTTGTTTTTTCAAGTAGCGTAGGATAGAAAAAAAAAATTAAAAAATGGAAAAAGAAAAAATGAGAGGAAAATGATAAAATCTAAGGTGAAACCCTCTTTTGAGGTGCCTGAGATTGGCTCATTTATTAAAAACCCCCATTAGGTGTTCAATGGGTTGGGAAAAAAGAGAAAACAAAGAAAAAGAAAAGATCCTAGCTGAAAACCTCCTTTGAGGTGCCTAGGTAGACCTACTAGTTGAAAACCTCATTGAGGCAACTAGTAGGCCTAGAAAATAAATGAAAAATAGAAAAATAAATTAATTTCTTTACTCCATGTATCTCTCTTTGATAAATGCAGGTTCTCTCCAAATTTTCAAGAAATAAGAATAATTTAGCACCAAAAGAAAAAAAAAATGATCAAAAATCTAGTCAAAGGAAGTCAAAGTTGTGTTTTTTCCTATTTTTCCTAAATGATCCAATAGGACCAAGGCCATGTCAATCCATCACCCTCATCCATTCCCAAAATCCACCCATTATTCTCAAGCCTTTCCTATTCATTTTCCTCATTGTCCTAAAATGCTACAGGAAGGTTTTGTTTTGCTATAGGAGGCCAAAATACATAGGGAATAAATTGTTTTTACCATATCTCGAAAACCTTATATCCATTGACCTAACTATTTCATGGGCAGATGCAGATGGATGACAGTAACATGATCAAGGAATTTCAACAAATTCCAATGCAAACTTTTCGAGAAATTGGCCTTCATCACCTATAGACATTTTTATTTTTTCTCATGATTCATTCATACATTGGCCAAGATTTTTATGGGGAGATGCATAATGATGATGGAAACATGCTTACTAAATTTTAGTTCATTCCAATCTACCATTTTAGAGATATGTATAAAACAATTTTACAATAGGAGCATTCCAGAATTACTACAAGAGTGACCAAAATTGCTATAGGAGCATTATTGGGATGGAAAAGGGGTTCAGATCTTATGTTTTTCATCTAGGAACAAGATGATGGGTCCACCATATCCTCATCATTCATTTCCCACACCACTTGACCTCTTCTCCACTCTCATTTTCATCTTTGTCTAAGAAAATGACCCATTTTCACCCCTTCTTCCATCCCTTCTGTTATAGCACCATTTACCACCCTTGGTATTTGTGATGCTTGGTTTATGGCCTAAGGAAACCCCTCCTTCCAGACTCAGTCCAAATATTTTAAAAAACAGTTTTTTATTCTCTGCACGCTACTTTGACCTGAGATAAAAGCATGTACGCGTGGATTAGTCAATACCAAATCCGCGTATATGTGTTAAAACACTTAAAGAAATTAAATTTCTTTAATTATGGGCAGAGTTCATGGTTTTTACCTGTTGATTACTTCCTATTTCCCGTGGCCCAACTATTTCCCAACTAAGAAACTAATTGGGAGAAGTATAAATAGACTTCTATGGGAAGGCCTTAAGGGGGAGAAGAGATAGAGTTATTATACTAAGATTATCCTTGACTGAGTCTGAAGTATCTCTGTGCTTCATGCACTTCCTCAAGTTTTAGGAAACCCTTGTTTCCTTGATTGTTGATATTCTCCCTCTTGCTTGAGATATCATGGTATTTGTTATGGAAGAGGTTGTTGAAGACTGGGACTGGACAGATCTAGAGGATGGTTCCGCTTGGAGCCGGAAGAAGAAGAATTAGGTGAATTCTCTCCATGTTAGTTATATATTTCTAAAATAAAAATAAGCGTTGTCTTGTTTCCAAGATTAACTGTGTTTATGCATCAAATACTGTTGTAATTAATATGTGAATGTTATTTTGATGTATAACTAATAATTTTCTTATATGATATAAAGTTAGTTTCATTAATATGCTTTATCCATATACTGTTATGTATGTTTGAATTGAATAATTTCAGGTTTGGAGAACATCAAGAGTTGCAAAGGGTCTGAGCCTTGCGGGATCTACCCAAATGAAGGACATCCAGGTATGGTTGCTCTCTCATAGTTTTTTTATTTAAACATTTTTCCTGAGTTGTAGGAGTGTTTCTTACTGTATTTTTCTCTTGCTCTGTTGGGGTTCCAACCCAAAGCCCTAGGGAACTTATTCCTGTAACAGAATTGGAAACTCCACTGGGGATAACAATCTTGTTATTCCTAGTTTGGGTTGTTTAGTGTCAATTAGGGCTCAGTATTTGGTTTGCTTGCTGTTAGAGTCTTATTTGCTCCAGTAGAGTCTCAGAACTTAAGTCTAATCTTTAGATCTGGTTTTGTTTTTTATTTTTCTTGCAAAGCTTTGTATATGCACTTTACTCTGTTTACAATAGCGTACACATGCTTATTTTTGTGAAACAAACCCGCATATATGCAAGTTTCTTTTATCAGAAGCATGTGTACATGCCTTTGTGCTTAAACACAGTCGTGTATACCATTTTTTGCATTGTTTTTCAAATCTCTCTTCCCAGAAAGATTTGTTGCTTGGTCTATTTAGTCTCTGAGTGGTCAATTTCTGTCTGAACAATTTCATTATCCTGTGAGCTTACTGTTTTTAAGTCTCTTCCGCTTTGAAATAATTTGGCCTAGGTTTTGTTTTTAGTGAGTTCGTGATTTTTGTTTTGGCACACAAGACTTCGTACAGAGGTTCTTCATTTTTCTACTCCTCTACAACAACAGATTGTTTTCAATCTTAGTGTTAAGTTCAGTTATTGGTCTACTTGCTTTTCTTTCCATCATTTTGTGGCCTTGTACCTTTTATTGCTTTTTGGAAGTCTTTTTTGACGAAATTGAAAGTGTTTCTTTCGTAACTTCTTGGTCAGTTTGTGAACCTCTTTGCTACTGTTTGGGTCGTCTAGTACAATTTGAAGCCTTTTTGTTCAATTTTTCATTCGTTATCAAATTTGTAACATGCAAAGACTCCTTGTGCTCTTCTTTCGGTCTTTGAGTCTTAGTGGCATTTAGAGTGCTTTCGAAAGGTTGTTTTGATTGTTTCTTGAAAAAGAAAAGATATTAAAAAACATTGTTTTTGTTTTCTTTTGCCAAGTTTGATTTTGGTTTCTTTTGATTTGTGAAAGTGAATTGTGATCTTTACGGATTTGTCCTTCTTGTTTGGAGATAATTTTGTATTCTTTTCAACACGTAAGTTGGCTTATTAATAGTTATAAACAATTGCTTTCGTTCTTTTTTAGAGTAATTTAGGAATTGCATCTTCATTACACCTTGCATTAGGGTAGTTTGCATTATTAAAGCATCAATATTGTTTTTAGTTTTTGTATGTGTGAAGTGTGTTTCAAGAAAAGAAAAGAAAAAGTTTTTTGCTTTATAGAAGTTTTGTAGAACCCACATAGAGATCTATTTTCATCAAAGAACAAATGATTGCATTCATGTAGTTAGTTTTTCATTGATTTCTTTTGCGTCATACAAACACCATTGGCTTCATTTCCATCTATACCCCTGACTTAAAAGAACAACCATTAAAATCAAGCGCTTAATTAAAATAAACTAGAACTTTTGCATTGTCATCAAAATAAACCAACAAGTTTAGGTTTATTAGGGCATTGGATTAGGCAAGAGGAGAGTTAACTCTCCAAGGCTGCTCTATATTGTAAAACATAGAGTGTTGATTAAAGAGCAAAATCCAATAGCATTAGGGAAATCGGGAAAGCTCCATGACTGGGAGTAAAGCTTGAGGGTTAGTGAAGATAAGGACGAGAGATACCCCCTCTCTTACTTATCGGATCCTACCTCACAACTGTTCCGCTTGGCTTCTGATACGAGTTGGTGACCATAGTTTCCTATTCTAGGAATCAAATAAGTGGCTGCGGAGGGGAATCCCGTGGCACCTGAGGTTGACATTGTATCACATTCAGTAGTACTTCTGGAGGGAAACCTTGCGAAGATTTAGGGCTTGCACCGATAAAGGCTATTGTCTGGAGGTCAAGGTAACTACCTCTAATACCTTTGCTAGTAGGCCTGGGGTTTAATTACCCCAGTCTATTTTCGGAAGGCCCTTATTATTAACTTTCTTGCATTCTGGTGTCCATTCCTAATCACCTGGAGCGGAAATATTTGGTAGTTGTTTGATTGTTGATATCTTTAGGGGCATTTTAGTGAGTGTTCTGTGCTCCTAGTCAACCTAGCTTTGTAATTTTCTTGAATCTTTAAGTAGATATTTTAAATAATTCAAATTAGCTGATTGATCATCTCGATGGTCTCGGAGACTTCGTGGGCTTTCAACTATGAGTCCAGAGCCTTCTCCTAGAAGGTGTAGGAGCGATTCTGCCAGTGGTTTCCAACCAGTGGTAGCAAGTGCATCGGAGATTGATCCTCCGCTTGGGGGTGTTAGTTCACAAGATAGACCTGGTACCAGTACAGAGTTAGAGAGGAACACACCAGTTCTTTCTTGAGTACTCTTCCAGTTGGAATATAGTATTGAAGTAGAAGAGGTTTCAAAGTTGGTTGTAGCTCTGAATTCTCCTCTCCCTCCTGATCATCCAGACGTTTTGTTATATGTTGGAACTCTGACTGGCAGGACTTCAAGCCCATGTTTACATACATCTATCCCTTCGATGACCACTGCTGGAAGCATGGCATCCACGACGACTGTTGCGAGAATACAGACTCCCATATCTATACAAGGGGGAGGAACTATTTCCATCCCTTCTAACACTACCAGCATGACTATATTTGGGTCTACTTCCATTTTGTCAACGAGCGGAAGTTCTCAAGCTAATGCATCCAGTTTTGGATTTTTCCCTTTTGGAATACCCTCTCAAGGTATTCCTTCGGTTCCTTTGAATATACCATCAATCGCCCCTACATCCATGATGAGTGGATTGACTTCTTTTCAGGGTTTCCCATTTGGAAGTGGTCATATATCATATTCCAATCCGATAGTAGGGTCAATGCCTTTTCCTTTTACAAGTCAAGGTAGTAACCCCTTCCAAAGTTGGACAAACCCTGCGGTTAGTGGGATAGGAGCTGGGAATCAATTTTTCAGCCAACAAGAGAATATACCGTATTCTTTGGTTAATACATTTGAAATTTTTTCACCCTTTTCTAATGCATGGAACTCTTATCAGGGGCTATAAGCTCCTTTCAATACTTCATTAGGGGGTAACTTCACTGGTTACGGAGGAGTTTTGGCTGGAGTTGGTCAAACTCTGAATTTTGCTAGACCACAAGGATCACCTTTTAGTTCAGTAGGCTCTACGAGTTACTTTAGGCAACCTGGTGCCTTTCAAAATCCAGGTCATTCTTTTCAAACCTTCAAAAACTCTGCCCATTTTGGATGGAATTCCTAAGGTCCTCCACGACTTCCTTTTCTGGCCATGCTTAATTTTCCATACTTAACTAAATTGACGAATGATCCAATTAAGTACAATCTGGCTTGGCCTTCGGTCCCAACTAAACTTCCATTGGATGTTCCAAAGTTTGAAGGGAAGAGTGGTGAAGACCCGAGAGACCATGTGACCACATTTCACTTATGGTGCTCATCCAACTCCCTGATAGATGATTTGATTAGGTTGAGGTTATTTTAGCACACCCTAACTGGGAATGCGGCCAAATGGTATATAGAGTTTCTAGGGGGCACCTATACTTCTTTCACTGATTTGGCTAATATTTTCTTGAACCATTTTCTGTTGCCTATTCGCTATGAAGCCAGAACTGAGCTTCTGGCCAACTTTCATTAAGACACGACAACTCACATTTCGGATCATATCTAGGAATGGAGATGAAGAAAAAGGCTTATCAAAGCTGAAATTCCACTAGAGTTCTGTCTTGAATGGTTTCTCAAATCATTAGAACCTGAGATCTCAAAGGATGTTTCTATTTCTGGTGTTTATTCAGAAGAGCAGGCTATTTTTCGAGCCCAACAATTAGAACTGATATATTCTCAGTTTGGGGCTCTTCAAAAAATCCTACCTGATGCTCCTAGATCTAAGGTTAATTTAGCCAAACCAAAGCCAAGACCTCATGTCGATGGTATAGTTAGATCAATTGACACAAATAGGGTGAACCTTTTGAACCAATTGCAGCAGTTGTCTCTACAAACTGCTTCTTCTAACCAGGCAGCACCATCTACATCTTTGTCTTCTCAACCTACCTCTATAAACATCTTTCAGGCCTCTAACCCCAAAGGAAATCAACAATCCAATGGGAAGAAGAAGGGACAAGGTAAGAAGAAGAACCAGGAAGGGAAGGGTAATGCGAACAAGCCTGGCAATGGTGTCGGTGAGGGTAGAAAAGAGTCCAAGAAAAAGGTTCAATTTCCATGAAAGTTATGCAATAGAGATCATTTGATATACCTCTGCCCTAAGATTCAAGATGCTCAACACTTGTTAATGCAACAAGGGTCCTCTAGCTCCCAAGCTATCCTAACTAACCCTTTTCCCCGAGGGCAACAATTACTTGCTGACACAAACTCGAACGTTGGTACCTCCATAGGGGGAAACTAAGAAGGGGAAAATTCCTCCAATGTTTATATGATTAACTCTAATGTCGAAGTTGCTACACGAGCACACGATTATGGTGAAACAAACACATCTAAGGCTAAATCTGTTCTCAAAACCACTGAACCACTTCATATTGAGTGACCCTCTACTGAGTCTATACCTTGGATACTGAAAGGTTCTGCAAAGTTTTCGACTATTAACCCTAATGCTAGGGAAGCCTAGAACTACTCGATTGTAGAAGATCTGGCTCCAAGTCCTTATGCTATTTCTGCATTGGAGGTACTCCAGTCGTGTCTTTCTCAGAGAAGTGCTTTGCTTTCGGCAATCGGTGCAGTAGATCCAAAGAATTCTTTAGTGCTCACTTTTGATATTCTGAATGTCAAGAAGAGACTTCCTCACCATATGGCTTTCCAGAAAAGTCCACTTACTGAAAAACCAATATTTTTCAGATGGTTATAGATGAGGGAGCTTCTACATGCGTAATGTATATGTCATGTTGGAAGGCCATCAGATCACCTTTAGTTGTTCCTTCACCGACTATCTTAATAGCATTTCATGAACATTCTCATAGGCCACACAGAATTATTCCAGCCTTTCCTATATGTGTTGGAGGAAAGGTCGTTAATATTGAGGTAGAAATCGTTGATGCCAACCTGGATTAAAACCTCCTCTAAGGAAGGAATTGGATTTACGAGATGGATGCCATAGTCTCATCTTTATTTTGCATCCTCTATTTTCCTCATGAGGGGAGAATTTTTAAAATTGATTGGTTAGATTATTTTCCAGGTGATTGTTGGGTCCCTATAATACTAGTGATTACCCCATTACTATTGTAGTTATACCCCCTATTTATATTTTTGTGCCCCTATTACCCCCATATTGTTATTTCTGTGCCCATAGAATCCCTCTATTGTTATTTTTGTGGCTTTATATTATTATTGTTAGGTCGGCTGGATTATATTGTGACTCCTTAGACTCCTATATATAGAAAGGAGGTTTTGTCATTTGTATCATCCAAGAATTGTTCATTTATGTAATGTAAAGGAGGTTTCCCCCTCGAAGAGGCTGAATTCTAAGGCGTGGATTTATCTTTTCTATCTTTTCTTGAGCTGGTTTCATAACATTTGGTATCAGAGCTTTGGATTCTATGGTTTCGCTGCTCCAAACAAGTCATCGTGGCATTTTCGCTATAACGTTTTTTCTGTGACGTTTCAGAAGTCGCAAAAAAAAACCATTTGAGAAGAATTGGCGCTGAACCTTGGGTCCGAATTTCAGAGCTTTTCGCACGATATTTTCGGAGATATGATCTGAGGAAGTTAGCCTTTTTGCAGACTCCTGAATTACATTCAAAACAGGTGACCTGGGGAAAATCGTCATAACTCTCTCTCTGAGGATCGGATTGAAATTTCGTAAAAAGGTATAGAAAGAGAACGGACGGTAGTTTCTTGTATGTGTGTTTCAGGTTCAAAGGTTGAAACAGTGACTCGTGGCACGTCGTACAAGTTCGCTCTACTGAACCAGTCTAAAAGCAAGTCACTGTGGGAGATTTCACATAACTCTTCCTTGGAGAATCCAATTTGGCTCAGACTTGTGACATTGGAAAGAGGACGCAGAAGGCTACTGCAGGTAGCAATTTTAGAATTGGATGATCCGAAATTACAGAGATACATCAGATTCAATAT
The DNA here is from genome assembly GCA_031772625.1 of Pinus tabuliformis. Classification (NCBI taxonomy): domain Eukaryota; kingdom Viridiplantae; phylum Streptophyta; class Pinopsida; order Pinales; family Pinaceae; genus Pinus; species Pinus tabuliformis. Next base: position 211,696,396 of record CM062807.1, on the reverse strand, counting down.
CAGGCTTCTATAAAGTGAAAAAAGGTGTGTAGTTTTTTTTAATTTTTGTGTAAGCTTGGTTTAACGGAATTCAAAGGGCATAGTAAAACATTATTATCGATAACTGATGCCCCGAGGAAAGAAAATGAAAACAACTAGTAAGGAACCTGAAAGATCTAGCATGACTCATGAAGAAGAGGAAGAAATTCTACATGATATATCAAAATTACAAGAACAAGTGCAACAAATGTCACGCTCACAAAAGCTAACAGAAGCTAAGATAAGTGGCGTGGAATCTAAGGTAAATGGCGTGGAATCTAAGATAAAGGGCATGGAAGCTAAGATGGATGGCATGGAAGCTAAGGTGAATGGCATGGACGCTAAAATTGATGGCATGGATGATAAGATGGATGAATTGAAGAAGTTGCTACAAGAAAGGGTCACTAATGGTGAAAAGGTAGTAAAGAAAACTCATGATGAGAATAAAAGAAATGTTAATCATGATTCCATAGACTCTAATGTTGGATCGAAGACTCACCATGTTCCAAAAATTGATATGAGGAAGTTTGATGGCAAGGATCCCGCCACATGGATATTACAGATGGAGCAATTCTTCGATCTCAATAATGTGCAAAACACACAAAAGGTACGTATGGCAACTTTATATTTGGAACCAAATCAGTTTGTATGGTATCAATGGCTTTGTTCTCGTAAACAATTTATCACTTGGACAATTTTTACGGAAGAATTGATAGCACATTATGAGGATACAAAAAGCAACACTTTTTTTAGCCAATTGATAAGTCTCAAACAAAAGGGTTCAATAATGGAGCACATTGAGGAGTTCCAAAAATTGAACATAAGGGTAAAAGATATTCCAGAGGAGCATAGGATTGATGTGTTCATAGGGTCTTTAAAGGATAATATCCAACATGATGTGCGCCTTTGGGAACCTGATTCATTAGAGAAGGCATTCAGGTTAGCAAGAAAAATGGAAAGCAAAATTATGGCAACTAGGAAGCATACCGTTCACAACTATAAAGACGGAAGTGTTGTTGCCCATAGTCTTCCACAACCTACAAGGTTGACACAACAACAATTGGAAGAAAAAAGAGCAAAAGGGCTTTGTTACAATTGTGATAGCAAATATACAAAAGGTCATAAGTGTGCTGAGAAGAAATTATTCTACATAGATTGTGAAGAGGAAGAAGAAAAGGAGCAAGAGAGGTCAAAAGAAGAGGATATATTCCAGGAACAAAGCCTAGATGAAGAACAAATAAATCCGACCATATCTTGTAATGCATTGGCGGGAATTACCACTCCTCAAACCATCAAGATAGAAGGACAAATCAAGAAGAAAAAGGTAATAGTGTTGATTGATTCAGGAAGCACCCACAATTTTATTCATTGTAGGGTAGCAAAAGAATTGAATTGCTTCCTATATCCAGCACCAGAGTGTCAAGTGATGATTGCAAATGGAGGAACAATAAATTGTTCTGGAAAGTGCCATAATATCAAGCTATCCATGGGAGAATATGTATTGACTAGCCCAATGCTTTCCATTCCAATGGGAGGTGCTGATGTTGTACTAGGAGTCCAATGGCTACAATCCTTGGGTACAATAGCTTTTAATTTTCAAGAACTTTTCATGAAATTTTCTGTGGAAGGAAAGGAAGTTGAATTAAGGGGTATTGCAGGGAAACTAGGAAATATAATCAGTTCTAATGGCATGACAAAGCTTCTAAAAAAGGAGCAAAGAGGTGTAATTGCACAATTATGTTCGCTAGATGTTTCCACATTGGAATCATCTATTTCTCCAGATCTCCAAAAAGTCCTGGACAATCATTCCAAGGTATTTGAGACTCCCAAAGGTCTCCCACCTATGCGTGATCATGATCATGCTATTCATCTGATTCCAGGAAGTGTTCCTCCAAACATCAGGCCGTACAGATATCCATATGTCCAAAAAAGTGAAATTGAACGTATGGTTGCAGAAATGCTAGAGGCTGGTATAATTCAACCGAGTCAAAGTTCTTTCTCAGCTCCAGTAGTATTGGTGCACAAGAAGGATGGATCATGGCGCATGTGTCCAGATTATAGGGAGCTCAACAAGCTCACTATTAAAGATAAGTTCCCCATTCCTGTTATTGATGAATTACTGGATGAATTGCATGGATCAATTTACTTCACCAAGTTGGATCTTCGTTCGGGATATCATCAAATTAGAATGAAGATTGAAGACATTCCGAAAACAGCATTTATAACTCATGAGGGTCATTATGAATTTTTGGTCATGCCTTTTGGCCTTACCAATGCACCTTCAACATTTCAAGGTTTGATGAATTCAATTTTCAAACCATTCCTTAGAAAATTTGTGTTAGTATTTTTTGATGATATACTAATCTACAGCAAGTCTTGGAAGGATCATGTTGAACATGTTGACAGGGTGTTACAACTATTGGAGGAGAAACAATTATATGCAAAAAGATCCAAATGTTTCGTTGGAGTCCAGGAGGTGGAATATTTGGGTCATATTGTATCTCATGAAGGAGTTAAGGTAGACCCTAGCAAAATTAAAGCCATTAAGGAATGGAAAATCCCCACATCCATAAAGCATCTGCGAGGATTTCTTGGGTTGACAGGGTATTATCGCAAGTTTGTTAAGAATTATGGGAGAATAGCAGCACCTCTAACAACATTATTGAAGAAAGATTCATTTTCATGGACTTCGGAAGCAACAAAGGCCTTTGAACATCTTAAAGAGGCAATGTGCCAAGCACCGGTCTTAGCTACGCCGGACTTCACAAAAACCTTTATTGTGGAATGTGATGCTTCAGGAAATGGAATTGGTGCTGTTCTAATGCAAGATGAAAGACCCATTGCTTTTGAAAGTCATCCAATCAAGGGAAAGTTTTTAAACAAAGCTATTTATGAGAAGGAAATGTTGGCAATACTCCATGCACTTAAGAAATGGTGACCCTACCTAATGGGAAGACACTTCAAGGTAAAAACGGATCATGATAGCCTTAAATACTTTTTAAAACAAAGATTATCCTCTGAAGAGCAACAAAAGTGGGTCACAAAGATGTTGGGTTATGACTTTGAAATCATCTACAAAAAAGGGAAGCAAAATGTGGTGGCAGATGCACTCTCAAGAAAGGATGAGGATGTGGAAGCATTGTTGTGTGCCATTTCTATTATCCAACCAGATTGGATAAACGAAGCAAGGGAGGAATGGAAGAACGATGAAGAAGTGTGGGCACTTATTCAAAAGCTACAACAAGATTCCAGTACTTCTGATACATTTAGCTAGCAAAATGATTCGTTATGGTACAAAGATCACTTATACCTCTGTAAGAATTCCCAGCTAAAACAAAAGATTCTTATGGAATTGCACACTTCTCCCTTAGGAGGGCACTCAGGATTTTTAAAAACTTACCACAGGGTTAAGAAGGAATTTTTTTGGGATGGCCTTAAATCAGATATTCAAAATTTTGTGGCGGAATGTTTGGTTTGCCAGCAAAATAAAGTTGAAACAATTAAGACACCAGGTCTATTACAACCTTTATCCATTCCAAGCCAACGTTGGGAGGAGGTTTCAATGGATTTTATCACAGGTTTACCCAAGTCTGAGGGAAAGAGTGTCATCATGGTGGTAGTTGACAGACTTACCAAGTATGCACACTTTTGTGCATTATCACATCCATTTAAAGCCAGTACAATTTCTACTGCATTTATGGAAACAGTTCAAAAGCTACATGGAAACCCAAAGATTATTGTAAGTGACAAAGATCCCATTTTCACTGGAAATTTTTGGACAAAATTATTTTCTTGTCTTGGTACTCAGTTAGCTCATAGCTCATCTTATCATCCTCAATCTGATGGGAAAATTGAGATAGTAAACAAATGTTTGGAAGGATATCTTCGTTGCTTTGTATCTGATAAACAGACACAATGGGTCAAATGGTTGCCTCTAGCTGAATGGTGGTATAACACTTCCTTCCATACAGCAACAAAAATGACCCCATTTATGGCACTTTATGGGTATCAACCACCATCCATCACATCATATTTAAAAGAAAATTCTAAGGTTCAGGCAGTGGAACATCACATCGAACATCAACAACAAGTCCTCCAACTCTTAAAGGATAACCTCGTGTTGGCACAAAATAGAATGAAACAACAGGCAGATCAACATCGCAGTGAAAGAAGTTTTGATGTAGGTGATTGGGTATTCCTACGGCTACAACCATATAAGCAAATGTCCCTAAAGCAAGCTAAGAAGGATAATAAATTATCACCAAAGTATTATGGTCTGTACAAGGTGTTGGAAAAGATTGGTGCTATGGCATACAAATTGGAGCTTCCTGCAACTTCTCGATTGCACCCAGTTTTCCATGTTTCATGTTTAAAGAAGGTTATAGGTGACAAGCTCCCAATTCAAACAATATTGCTAGAACTTGACGAGGAAGGAAAAATTATATTGGAACCGGAAGCAATCACAGAAACAAGAACTCTACAGCAACGAAATCGATCAATTTCAGAGTATCTTATCAAGTGGAAGAACTTATCCGCTGAAGATTCCACATGGGAGGATGAGAATTTTATGCAGAAGTATCCAGAACTGCTCAAGCGTTGAGGACAACACTTTTTTGAAGGAGAGGGGCATGTTGGGTCCCTATAATACTAGTGATTACCCCATTACTATTGTAGTTATACCCCCTATTTATATTGTTGTGCCCCTATTACCCCCATATTGTTATTTTTGTGCCCATAGAATCCCTCTATTGTTATTTTTGTGGCTTTATATTATTATTGTTAGGTCGGCTGGATTATATTGTGACTCCTTAGACTCCTATATATAGAAAGGAGGTTTTGTCATTTGTATCATCCAAGAATTGTTCATTTATGTAATGTAAAGGAGGTTTCCCCCTCGAAGAGGCTGAATTCTAAGGCGTGGATTTATCTTTTCTATCTTTTCTTGAGCTGGTTTCATAACAGTGACTCCCGTGCAACTTCAGATTCTACTGTTCCATTGGTGGATAACCCCCGTCAACCTATTGAGGATTTAGGAGTTCGGATGTACTCTTTCGTAATGGGTATATTTGACCTTCCCCCCTCCTACAACTAGAATCAATGCAATTTCATCCTCCAAGGGGCCTTCATGGAAAGAGTTCTTTCGAACTCATTATTTTCCATACCCTTGTACCTTACCTCCATCTACGGCCACATTAGATGGAGGACAGGTTGGTGGAATGGTATTTCCCATGCTTGTAGCAGAACTTAGCTATCAATCTATTATTAACACTATAGACAACCATACCACTCCTTTTTCTGAGGAGGAGTTAGATGGTGATGTGGCTCCAGCTTGGACCCTTGACTCTACTTCTACGCTGGATTACTTAGATACATTTTCACGATTTAAAGAAGTAATTTTAGAAGCAATGATGGGTGTATATTGACCGTGGGAAGATTTACAACATTGTTCATTTTTTCTTCCCCATTGCATGAAGTCAAATCCAGGTTCAACAATCTTCCTACTAGTGATATTTGTATAGTTTCAAACCCTCTGGCTCTAGCACAATTATTTTCCGAAGGTAATATGTCGATTATCTCAAAAATTGTACCCATAAACATCTCTAGGAATCCTAACATTATATAAAATATCTTCATCGGAGCCAATTGTTCCCTTGAAGAGATTCAAATTTACACCGACCTCTTTAAAGAGTTTCAAGATGTGTTTTCTTGGTCTTATGAGGAAATGCCTGGAATTGATCCATCTATAGTCCAGCATGAGATCAAGACATATGAAAACACCAAACCTATTCATCAGAAGCTTCGACCAGTCAATCCTCGGAAAGTAGAAGCTATTAAAGCCGAAGCTGAAAAGCTACTTAAAGCAGGTTTCATATACCCCATTCCTCTAATGGAGTGGGTTTCCAATCCAGTCCTTGTAGATAAAAAGCAAGGAATGATCAGAGTATGCATTGACTTTAGGGATTTGAATAAAGATTGTCCAAAATAAAATTACCCCCCGCCTTTTATTGATCAAATTGTTGATGAATGTGTGAGTAATCAAATTTTTTCGTTCATAGATGGATTCTTTGGTTAGAATAAAATTACTATCCATCCAGAGGACCAGCATAAGACAACTTTTATTTGTCCTTGGGGCACGTTTGCATACAAGAAGATGCCTTTTGGTCTTAAAAATGTTGGAGCTACCTTTCAGTGGGCCATGTCTTATGCTTTCCACGACATAAAACATGTTATCGAAGCATACTTGGATGACTTAGCTGCTCGTTCTCTAAGGAAAATCGATCATTCCAGCCACCTTCAGTTAGTTTTTGAGATATATTGTTTTTATAAAATCCTGTTGAATCCAAATAAGTGTGTTTTTGCGGTCACATCTGGTCAGATGTTAGGATTCATCGTATTGACTGAAAGGATTCGAGTAGATACTTTCAAGGTTGAGGCAATAATTTAGTTGCCTCCCCCGTCTTCCATCCCTTAACTTCAAAGTCTCCAAGGAAAGGAAAATTTCATGAGAAGATTTATAGCAAATTACACCGAGATTACCAAAGTATTTATGTGTTTGCTCAATAAAGGAGTTCCATTTTTATGGGATGACTTTGCGCAATGATCTTTTGATGCCTTGAAGCAGGCATAAATCTTTGCTCCATTGTTGAGTCCACCAGATTATGGAAGAGATTTCCTTTTGTATCTTGCTGCGGAAGAATCAACCATAGGTATGGTTCTGGTTTAGGAGGATGATTCTCTCACTAAGCATGTAATCTCCTACTTGATTCGAGGCTTAGTAGGTCCTGAGCTAAGCTATTCTCCTATCAATAAATTGGCCTGGGAGGCTATCCATGCTGTCCAGTGGCTTTGTCATTATATTCTGCTACGCAAAACGTTCATCTTAGCGGCGGTCAATCATTTTCAGTTTGTCCTTAGTAGGTGAGTGATTGGGGGCAATATAATCAATGGATTGTTATTTTGCAAGAATTTGATCTCGAGTTCCTGTCAGCCAAGTCTAAGAAGTCATTGGCTTTTATGGAATTAATTTCCGAGCTACCTTGTGAGGAAGACATTGTTTACGAGGAAAATTTCCCCGACGAACATTTATTCCTCATTTCTTCACAATATCACTGGTATGGAGATATCATCATATATCTCCAGACTTTGAATTTCTCGCCTTCTTCCTCCAAGGATGAGCGTCAAAAGTTACGTCACCTTGCCAAAAAATATGTTATCATCGGTGATACATTATATCACAGAGGGGTTGATTCAATCCTTAGGCATTGCTTAACTTTGGAAGAAGAAAAATCTATACTCAATGATTGCCACAGTGGAGCTTGTGGTGGTCATCTATCAGGGCTGGCAACAACCCAGAAAATTTTGCGTACCTGCTACTTTTGGGCTTCAATTTTCAAATATTGTATTTAAGCGGTCAAACGTTGCCACCTTTGTCAAATCTATACTCAAAAAATGCGTGTGCATCTAGCTCCACTTTTTCTTGTTATCACTGTTGGTCCATTTACGAAGTGGGGTATTGACTTTACTACTTGTAATCCACCTTCCGAAGTGAATCACAAGTACATCATTGTGGCCGTAGAATACTTTACGAAGTGGGCTGAGGCCATGCCTACTTACAAAAATGATAGTGAAACAACAGCCTTGTTTCTCTTCAATCAGGTTATTTCCTGATTTGGTATCCCAAGAGAGATTGTCACTGACCATGATAGTCACTTCCAGAATCAACTGATGTCCTAATTGGCTCTCAAGTTCGACTTCCAGCAGGAGCATTCGTCTATGTATTATCCTCAGGCCAATGGGCAAGTCTAAGCCGTGAATAAGTCCCTCAAGGCTATCCTAAAATGGACAATTGACAAAAATTGCTCCAATTGGCACATCATGTTGTACCTGGCACTCTGGGCATACCAAACCTCGGTGAAGACTGCCACTGGTTTTAATCCTTTTAAATTAGTTTACGGGCTAGAATCTATTTTTCCTATCGAATGTGAAATTCCATTCCTTAAGCTAGCTATAGAACTTTTTCTAAAGACATCTAGTCTCGAAGGACACCTCATTTATTTGGAACATCGCGATGAGCAGAGTTGAGATTTCGCCATAATAAACGAGGCCCATAAGAAAAGGGTTAAAAATCAGTATGATAAAATTGTCCATCCTCGGGTCTTTTTTGAAGGTGACCTTGTCTTAGTCTATGACCAAGATAAAGACGCCTATGGTCCTTGTCAACAAATTACTCATGAATTATCAGTATTTTTAATGTATCACTTGAAGGAAATAATGATCCTAGGTGGTTCTATGTGACTGCTACAAGAAGACACACAGTCCTATAGCAATATGTACATCCCCTATCAAATCACAACTAGAGCATTAGATTTAGAATTCAGCCACCATGAGTACTTGAGGATTTCAATTTTGATCCTTTAGTATCCATAGGACCTCATATCATCTCTTACAAGATTCTTTATCACCAAGCAAAAAACAACACTTGATTCCAAAAGCACCCACAAAAATATAAAGAACCTGCATCATCAAGTTTCAGCCAACAAATAACATAAAATACTTATATTATTCTCAAGAAAATGTAGAAGGAAATGGAGACAAAGTAAAGACCTTACAAAAGACACCCAAAAACAACCTCACCCATGTCCAGATTGTCCATGTAACCATGAAAGGATCATTACTAGAAGCTTCAGAACCACCAAAGGCAACTTCAACAATCATATCAGCAACCTCAATATCACCTGCAAAATCACATCAAGGGTAAGGCTCAGGTATCCAATCCCCTAAACCTTTCCTATGAACTTATTTTATCTTGAAAAACATTGCAAGTATATGAATGAAAAGCTTTTTCATAGCTAAAATTAGTAGCAGAGAAAACTTGGCCTTATCTAGCAGTTAACTTCACTTTTCCACCAAGACAACTACACATGTGGGAGAGGAACAAGACAAAATTGAAGAGGACTTTAGAAAGTGGGTTGTAATAAGTTAGTCATGATGCCAGAAAAGGAGTGTGAAGGGATAAGTGATGGCCAACTCAAATAACAAAAAACACTCAAAGTTTATTTTGCATGCAATGAAAAAAGAGAAAAATAATAATAAAATAATAAAACAAAATTAAAAAGAAAAATTAAAGGTGGGCCCACCACCTATTGGAATTTGAAGATTAGTTGCTATAGGATTCGAGTTGTATGCTATAAGAATGAACAAAACTACTACAGGAAGGAACTTCACTACTACAAGAAGATTAAATTTGCTCCATGAAGCTAATAGAGTGTTACAAGAGGGAAAATTTCACCCATAGGGAGGCCCACCACTAGAGTATTCACATCTAAGAGGTTCAAAGCACAAGCTACCCTGCTATGGGAGAAAACGGAGGAGCTACACACAAAAACAAGGTCGCTATAGGAAGAAAAATAATTGCTATAGGAGCAACAAGGACTTTTGCAAGAGTAATAGGGAATGCTATAAGAAGGGGAAGCCACATCAAAAGGGGAATAAAAATACCTCCAAGAACTCTAGGAGCCTGATCCACAGCTTGAAGTTGGATCTTACTACAAATCAGTTGAGGGTGGGAGAATTATACCCACCAAATTTGCAATACCACTCTTTTTGAGCTAGAAAGGGAAAGAGGTAGAACTCACATATAGGTACAAATTATAAAATACAAGGTGGAAGATGTGGGTCTCCTAAAGGAAAAAGTTCAACAAATGGGTAAGAAATTTACCAACTTTGGGCTAAAATAATTAGTCATGAAGGAGCAATTGCAGAGGATTAGAGAGAAACTATAGGAAAAGGAGGCAAAACTTGCCACCATGGCAAGTTTCTCCATGAAGGCCATCCAATGCAGACAACCATCCAAATCATATTCCATTGATCTAAATAATGGAATTTCATGAGAATACATATGAGGATAAAAGAAGAACAATAGGGCAAGAAGTTGGACAGGTTGCTTAGCTGATGAGCAACATTTTAAGGAGGGGGTATGATGGGCCTCCAAATTAAACATAAATTAAGGACCATCGAACCTTTTCTAGGCACATAAAGGCTATATTAAATCTCTACTTCTACACTTAATAATGCTTTTTTAGATTTAATATGGTCTTAGGAAGGTTTAGAGGTAATTTCGTATTATGTGCCTACTATTATTTATTTTTGTAGAATATTGAGAGAATATGGAGTAAATTCTTAATGAGATAATATAGGGAATTTCTCCCTACTACATGATGGACCAATATTGAGTAATAAATTAACAACATATTATGAAATTATTTCAAAAATTCTAGAGCTCCAGTGATGGAGAAAATCTAGGAATGTGTTCCTTGTCATTTAATGTAGATTCCTAGTGTTGAGAATTAGATCCACTATTTGAGGGATTTTGGAGGGGAAATATTCCTCCTTTCAAGGAGAATGCTTCCCTGTCACTTTAAGTACCAATTTTAATTTCCCTCTAGGGGCATGTATTTCTCAGTGTTCTTGTGGAGAAAAATTGTTATTTAGTAGCTCCACTTTCATTTATAGCAGGGATGTACTTGGATGGATTCAAATAATGAAGTTTGGTGCCATTTTTAGCTTCTAAAGATTGGTTTCCATCGTATGACTATGATTTTCCTTGGGATTGGAAATTCCAGGAGCCTCTAATCCCTCTTGTACAATTTCTTTATTTCCTTTGAATATCTTTTTCACTTGCATCTCTTATTTTTTGCATTTACTATACATGCTTATTTTGTTGTAGTTTATTTATAGATTCACAAGCATGGTGCATCCTTAGAACAACTTTGAAAATTCATATTCATCATTGAGCTACTTAGATTGGTCTACTAGTTCACAAATCTAGAATTTATGGAAATCCTTTATAGCAAAATAGTAGTAATTTTATGAAATTTTTTATAACATGTTAATGAGCTTAATTTGAGTTGATTCCACTTGTATTGTGTCACAAAAATGCTCATGTTAATAAAATTTTTTAGCCCATATCATTTTCACTTGATAAGGTTAGGAATTTGGTAGGTTAACTAGCTCACTAATTCTTGAAATTCCATTTTTTAGAATAGTAATTTTCTACTAGTTTTTAGCACATGTTAATAGGGGTATTTTGGAGTGATTCCACTTGGAATGGAGTCCTAAGACATCCTACTTAATAACAAAAAAAATCTTGTATCATTTTCATTTTATTTACTTTGGAATTCTACAAGTTTTCTCACTCCTGTAACAAAATAGGGCCTCCTATAACACCTCTTGTAGCACTCCTGTAGCACAAGTAAACTTGACAATATATGCTCCAAAAGCTTGGTTTTTGTCTCTTATGATTGAATAATGACCCCTAGGATCTAAATACATGTTTTGGGAAGAACAAACACCACTTAGAACTTGCGTTTTTACAAAGTAGATTATGCCTTTTTCTTTGAATTCATGCTCTTACAATTTCAATTATGAATTGTTGTTCTTGCATAGGATTAGATTCTTTCAAGGAAACTTTTTACATTCTGCAATTAGACTAATAATTCACAATGTTGCGAGTAGGAAAAGGTTTACATTCTGAAAATAGACAAGTACTTTTCTTTTGTATAAAAAGCATAACCTTTACCTTCTTGCAATTAGAATTAGTGTTTATATTTGAGCAAGTAGCATTTCCATTTCTTGCAAATACTAGAGTAACATTTCCATTTCTGAAATTAGTTTAGTCTTTGATTTCATTACATTCATTCCATTACATTATATCAATGAAAGAAGGACACATTTTCTATTGCACATAGTGTTGATACCTCTTAAGTTTTTATGAATCTTCGGTTGATATAAGCTGGTAGCCTTGGGAGTTTCAACATTCTTGTTGAAATACTAGGGCTCATCACCCAGGTGGAGTATTTGAGCCTTAATTCCATGTGCCCACACACTATGACCATGGGTAGGGCGTAACTCTATCATACAATTGAGATCTCTAGTAGATATATGACAGTGGAGGTGGTTTACGAAACCCCCCCCCCTCGCCTGTGACATGCATGGGGAGGAAGGGGGTGGCATAATTAGTAATGGTTTTCAAATGGGTAGAGGCATTATGGACCATTGGCTAGGGGTCTTGGATCAGGCAAGAACCATGATTGTGACGAGGTTTATACCCGTTAACATTTGAGCACATCGACCCCTCGCAAACCATGTATTGGTCATTGATCTCCCCACTCTAATCATGACCGTTAGATCTCAGGTGGTGGATGGTAGGTATCGCCAATGTGTGGCGATGGGGTGTGATATATATATATAAGAATAATTGGAGTAGTAGTATCCATCCCACTAGGGTAAGTGGGTTGTTGTTACAAGTGCTATCAGAGCATCCAGGTTCAACACTTGGCTTGGATGGGCTCTACCACGGGTAGGTAGTAGCAGGTCCCTGAAAATGGGGGTTTCATAATGGTTTTTATAAAATTAACTATACAATTATTTAGATGTTCAAATCTAGTTTAAACAACATAACAACAGTCCTGATTGGTGTATTGAATATGTGATTTCCCTAAGTAGAAGAAATATATATATATATATATATATATATATATATATATATATATATATATATATATATATATATCACTGTCATGAAAAAATTAATAGCTATGATTAACAACTAAAATGTTATTGAATTATGTAGGCTCATATATTTCAGTTAATGATCTGTTGATAAACACATGTTAATGTGGATTGCTTTGTAGCATACAGTTTGTTACAACAACTTTGTAAGAGAAGTACCATGGGAATAATTTTGTTGTTTATTACTAATGATGCATTATAGTTTGTACTTATTGACTTATGATTGATTCATATGAAATATTGATTATCATGGGAATACTAACATGGATATTTTGTCACAACATAGATCTCCATGGAAGCTCCATGAGTGTAAGTTCATGGTCATCATTGTGTTTATTTTTTTTATCACATGAAGTATCTAGTAGTGTGTGTTTGAAACACATCACAAGAAACATAATACAAAGACAAACAAAAAAATGAGGACCATAATGGTGCATTACGGTTCTGATCAGTAACAACATGGTGAAGAGGTTAGGACCAATGAATAACAAAGATCGACTGACCAAGGGGGAGGGGCTCACTCCCCAGATTGGTCAGATACTTTAAGAATCCTAAGGGCTAAAGTTAGAAGCTTCAAGGCAGATAATGAGAAAATAGTGAGAGCTCATGAGAAACAAGTTCAGATAAATGTAGTCATATTGCAAAGTCCCTTAGATTTATAAAGACATAGGCAACCTGCAATGAGGGCTAGTCATAGAGATAAGAGTAAGCCTACTTCAATAAGGTTGATCACGGCTATGAAAGCCAAGTGCAACAATAAAAAGTGATGCATGTTGTTTGCAGGGAAAGTCTTAAGTGATGTGAAGGTTGATGGTAATGATGAGAATGAAGAATGTGAATTGCTAAAAACGTACCCAGTTATGCAGTAGCATGCAGCTGTATTTCCGGTTGAGGTCCCTGGATTACCTCCTCATAGAGAGATATATTTCTTTATTGAGTTACTACTTGGAGGAACCCAACGTCCAAGGCACTATGAAAGATGAGTACCCTTGAGTTGGTTGAGCTAAAATTGAATCTAAAGGAGATTTTGGAAAATGGATATATAAAGCAAAGTGTGTCACCATGGGGAGATCCAATACTCTTTGTAAAGAAGAAGGATGAGAGCCTTATATTATGCAGTGATTATAGGAAATTAAACAAGATGACCATAAATAATAGGTACCCATTGCCATGAATTGATGATCTCTTTGATCAATTGAGGGGAGCAGTAGTTCCCCAAGATTGACTTGAGGTCAAGATATCATCAAGAAAGGATCAAGGAGGAGGAAATTCATAAAACTACTTTTTGGACAAGATATGGGCACTCTGAGTTTGTAGTGGTACCCTTTGGGCTTAATAATGGCCTTGCCACTTTCATGTGTTTATTGAAAAGTGTGTTACATCCTTATTTGGACAAGTTTGCGATTTTATTTGTTGATTACATATTAGTGTACTCAAAGACTAAGGAAGAGCATGAAAATAAGTTTGTTGCAGTGCTACAATTGATGAGGGAGCACAAGCTCTATGCAAATCTCAACAAGTGTGATTTCTTCCAATCACGGATACACTATCTAGGGCATATTGTCTCTAAGGGAGGGTTATTAGTTGATCCAAAAAAATTCAAGGCCATAATGGAGTGATCAACCCCAAAGAATGTGAGTGAAATTAGATGATTGATGGGATTGGTAGGTTATTACAAGAGATTTATCAAAAAATATCTAAGATAGACCATCCTATAACATCCTTGTAGATAAAAGGGAAGAAATTTGAGTGGAAAACTTAGTGTGCATCAAGCTTTGATCAATTGAAAGAAATGCTTATGAATGTAGATCTTTATATGGATTTTTTGGTATGCACAAAGTCCCACAAGGAATGTCTTGAGGGAGTCTTGATGTGGAAAGGAAAGATAATATGTTATAAATCAAGAAAATTGAATGAGCATGAGGTGAATTATGTGACTCGTGATATAGAGTTAGATACCATCATTCATGCATTTATGTGGAGGAATTACCTCCTTGGTAGGAAATTTACACTTATGATAAACCATAGTGGGTCCAATTATTTGTTTGAGCAACCCAAGTTCAATGCAAGACATGCTAGATGGTTGGCCATACTTAGCGAATTCTATTTTGAGATAATTACTTCAAAGGCAAGGAGAATACAATCGATGATTCACTTAGCAAGAGGATTCAAGTGAAACACTTGGCAGCTATAAGCTCCTATGAAATGGACTAGTAGAAAGGGTCAATATTGCAGGACAACATGATGAAAAATATCAGAAATTGAGAGAAAATGTGTTACAAGATGGTGGGGCTGAGTAGTATCACCTCATTATGACAAACTAATTAGGTTCAAGAATATAATTTATCTGTCAAATAGTGACATATCGAAAAGTCTCATAGTGAGAGAGCTCCATGTCAAGTCATATTCAAGCCACCCAGGGTACCAAAAGATTCTTAAAACCATTAAGAAGTTCTACAGTTAGCCAAATTTGACGAAAGAAGTGGTTGATTTTGTGGCTAAATGCATATAATTTCAGCAAGTGAAGGTTGAATGAAAACATCCAACAAGATTATTGCAACTCATTCCCATTCGAAAATGGAAATGAGAGGTGATCTCCATGGATATCATCATAGGCTTACCTAGAACCTCTAGGCAACATGATGAAATTATGGTGGTGATTGATAGATTGAGAAAGGTAGCTCAATTTTTAGTAGTAATTTCCACCAAATCAAATAGTGAGGTGGCATAAATATTCAAAAAGGATATTGTAATACTACATGAAAATACCAAGAAAATTATTTCACATAGAGATGCTAAGTTCGCTTCAATATTTTGGAAGGAACTATTTGCAGGTTTAGGGAAAAAGATAGCATTCAATACAACATATTATCCAAAAATATGGATGGGTAAACAAAGAGGAAAAATAAAATCCTCGAAGACATGTTGAGGATGTATGTGATGCATCAAACCAAGAACTTAGAGGAGTATCCTTCGCTTGTAGAGTTTGCATACAACAATGGATACCAATAATTTATAGAGATGAGCCCATTTTAGGCACTGTATGGGAGGAGTTCTAATACTCCTATTAGTTGGAGTGATCTAGTGAAGAGGGCCCTTATTAGGCCTGATATGCTCAAGGAAATGGAGCAACAAATTTAGATCATCAAGGAGAATTTGAAGGTGGCACGGGATAGGTAGAAAAGCTACGTGCATTAGCATAGGATGTATAAGGAGTTCCAAGTTGGGGAACATGTTTACTTGATAATTAAACCCAAGAAGAGTTCCTTGAAGATTTGGTCATGTGATATGTTGGCACCATGCACTACAAGGAAAATGCCTTCTAGTGGAGGTTATAATAAAGGTTTTTATTCTAATAAAATTAGAAAAAATTGTCAAAAAAACATCTGCTAAAGCATCCATTTCACATAATGGATGTTTTAGCTAAGGTGTTAATGGAAATTCATCACAATTGAAAACATATGAGTGGTCGAAAGTTTTAGCAAATGATTTTTTTGTGGTGTGCTTAATGGAACAAGTAGCATCGGTACTCTACATATATAAAAGAACCAGGAGAAATACATAACTAAAAGCACTAAGGCATTAAATGAACATAATATCGGTGTATAATATATACTACACCAGTGCTAAGATATAAAAAAGTCCTAGCGCATTCTTGTAAGGAAAGACACTGGGGCACAAAAAAAATCATTTTTGTACCAATGTTTTTTTTTAACTTATAACATCGAAGTGTATCGTTTGTACAAATTCCCAATGTGTCATTTATACAAAAGGATCGGTGTTGTTAGTCTTCATAATGCACTAGGATGGAAATAATATTTTGTAGGACGGGGAGTTAGTTATATGAAAGCACTGGTGCATTGAGAATTACAAGGCATTAGGGTGTTAATCTCAAACAAGATTGGTTCTTGAAGAGATAAACACACTGATGCTCTATTTTTCTTAAAATACATCAGACATACAAAAATATACCATCATGGTGATTTAAATAACATAATGCATTGGTGCATATTTATGTTATAAACACACTATTTTTTTGAATTATATTTTCTCTTTTTTGGAACATCAACCTGTGACAATGAAATTATTGTAATTTTTAAAATATGTTATTCATCGAAAAATCGACATATATATTATAATAGTATTCATATAAATTAAAATTTGATTAATTAATTTGTATATGATCTTTGGATTAATTTGTTATATTGTCATATTTCACATCTCTTCATTATAATATTTAATCATCCATATAGTTAATCAGTGGCATAACAGTTCACGGCTACATTGGATAACATAATAGAATAAATTAAATTGTATGCTATTATTTATCAATAAGAAGTTGTTTTTCATACAAAGTGTGATTTTTATTGTATCCCCTTGCCTTTTAATTGGAACACTATGTCCCTATTATATTAAAAAAAATATCTGATTTTCACAGACAATTATTTTTAAAAATATAACAGGTTGCATTAATATCCAAATTGATCATCATTCTTTGTTGGAATTGTTGTCAGTGCTTGAGCTACTTCCATGATTTGGGTTATTTGGAGGAATGTTTTGTTGATTGTGTCGATTGCTTTTGTCTTGTTGATCTTGCAGGTCCATCTACAAACATAAAAATAAATTGTAATGAGTGTATCTACATTGGTGAGAATAACAAAAATTGAAATAAATAATATATATCAATGTAAATTAAATAACAATGTACCATAACAAGAAGTGACTCATAAACTATGCACATGGTTTCAAAAATAAGTCTCATGCCTTGTTTCCATAAGTCTTCTACTGACGTAGTTACCATACTTTGTTTCCTGCATGTTTTAAACCCCAATATAAATAATAGTTTTAATATAAATGATTTTTTTGTTCTATTAATTATAAACTTAGAGAAGTAAAACAACATAGATACTTGCAAATTCCATAATTAAATTTTGATATGCCAACATATAATCACAATCCTTATTTAACCCAATGTCAATCAATTCTTTTAATGCCTCTTCTTTGTATGTTAGAACCTATTTGAAGACATTCAAGGGTGGTTGTTATAAAACAACTTGAAATATACAAAATGAAACCTTGAGTTGTTAAGGAAATATTAAGAATTTATACTCACAAACTTTGAAATCAACCCTTTTCTTCCTTGTCATCTTGTTTTATGTGATGAATGAGTTCCATCTTGATTTCTTTTCTGCAAGAGAATACTTGAAAACTAGTATTTAATGCTAAATTACTTTTTTATATGTACACAGTTAATCATGATTACATATATTTGAAGCATGTTGTTGTTGAGATGGCTCTTCCTTTGAAGCAATTGTTTCCATTTATTTCACCATCACCTTATACACTTTTTTGGACAATCCTATTGGCATATTTCACATATCAATGCGTTGATCATTTGGGATTTTCATAATCTTCCTGAAAAAAAGTAATAAATTATTTTTATAATGATCTACAAAAACTAAATATAACAAAAATGATATTAATAAATGAATGGTTTGCAACAATATATACATATAATTCTAAAAAATCATTTTATATAATTAAGAATATTACCTTTTGAATGACTCTTTTTTTGTTGTTGTATGTTTTTGCTATTGCAAGTCTCACATGTCTCATTGACCATTGCTCTAGAAACACTTCCTGTTGTTTTAATATAATTTGGTTCTTAGAATTATTGAATTTATTTTTGAAATGTAAGTGGAAAGTATGTCTATATTTTCTTTCCAATAGATCCCCCATAGTTTTGTAAAAAGGTCCCCCCCTTTCATTAACCTCCTGCACCACTTCAGATGAGCCAAGGACCAATTCATCATCATTTAGATGTTCTATAATTTTCCTTTTCTTAGAAAGACATTGGTATTTTCGTTCATTGTTACTCCCTGTAGAATATTAAACATATATGAATTAATAGATTGTTTGAAACATGTTATCTAATATTCTTAAGTATATTATTAATGAAAATTAAGAAGAAAAAAAACTCATATTGAATAATATTTTTTCATTCACTCGATTCATCATTCTGCAATTTTTCTATCAGACTTTTATGCTCTTCTGCACTTAGATTACAAATAATCTTATTGACCTTATTCATTTGTAGCTCTTCATGACACACACCAACCAATACATATTAGTTAAACTTACATATAGTTCAAACATATTAATTTTGTAAATAATTTACAAAGAACTTGTCTTCTCTACTTTTTTGATGTGTTATCATTGTGTTGATCAATATTTTTGTTACTTGAGACATTTTGAGACATTTTTAATCAATATACAACCTATGGCATTGAATATAAAAGTAATTATATATATTTAACAAATAAATCAAATAATTTTCAACAAAAAAAGTTCTGGTAACCAATGTATTTAGAACATTAAATGCACTGGGTGTTTAATTGTTCAACACTGACATGGAAAATTGATTGTTAAAATTAATTTTAAATTATTACGATGTGAATTGTAAGGATAAACACACCAGAATGATTTAACGGTGCTATTTGAAAGAGGTGCATCAATGCATTATATTACATCGGGAGAGACGATTAACAGGCTAGACAGAATAGATAGTGTTATAATATACCAGTGTGTTGTATTACACAGGGAGCATGAGTGTGTTATATTACAAAGGGTGCACCATGAAACATATAGTTGTTTAAAAAAAAGGTAGAGAGGGACGACATGATTTGGATCTCATTCAATCATTGATTCCCCTACTTTACATGTCAAATACCCTATATATAGTAAGTACACAAACCCATTAAATCTAAAATGCCTAGATTGAAAAAACCTAATTGTGAAGTGGCAGAGGAAGTTAAACCCTAATGTGAAAATTTGCAGGAAGAAGCAAGGGTTTAACATAAGTATTGATTTTTTGTTTTTGTTTTTTGACTGAATTTTATTTAAATTTAAATAGGAAAGAAATTGTAAGAAAATTTACTAGTAAAAACTATAGTAATTTTTTTATTATATAGGGTTTTAAATTTTTTTTGTTAATTGTGAATAAATCTAACAAAAATTGAAAATATTTTAACAATACAATTTAAGACTTTTTCTATCGGGGGTTTTGAGTCAATCATCATACCTTTCAATTTCTGTTATCTCCACAGAATCAAAATATTTTGTAGTTCCACAATGCTCTCAATATGTCTCTCTTGCAAATGATCTCTCTTTTAATTAGACCTTAACAGGAATTGTAAATTTTTTATTAGTAAAACAAACAACAAAATTTAAAATTTTTAATATGCATTTTTTGAGTGAATCACCATGACTTTCAACTTCTGATCTTCTAAATAGTTCTGTTGATCCAAATTATTATGCTACTTTGCATTGCTCTTGGTATGTCTCTTGCAAATCACTCACTTGAAATATTTGGGAAAATAATGAAATGGTGAATAACTTTTTACTATTTAAAATACTTTATGAAATTATATTTTGAAAAATCAATCACTGCCTGTGTTGAATTATAAAAAATATTAAAAAAATCATGTTTTTTTTCAATTTCCCTACACATCAGTACATTCGATAGTTAAGTGCACTGGGGCGGCTATAAAAAGTGCACCGACATTGTCAAGGTGCCAATTTTTTTCAATGCACCGATATGGTACAATTTTTTTTTTCAAAACACCAAAAAGATGCGATTAGTTTTTTTAATGCAATAATGCAGTTTCTATTTAAAAGCATTGGTTCTCTAGTTGTTATAAGAGCACTGAGTTGGTTGAATTCATTTTTATTTTTTTAATCAAGAAATAGGTGTGTAGAAGTGTTGTTTTCTTAAAATGCAGCGGTGCATTTTTGTATAAGACCACTGATATGATAACATATTTTTTTCGGAGTACGGGAAGTCGGTGCAAGTATTATTTTAACACCCTGGTGTTGTTAATTGTTTAAACACATTGGTGCACTTTTTTCTGATAAGTGCACCGGTTGAGTTTAAAATCTATCTGAAATTTTATTTTCACATAAAATGACATATTAATCTCAAATTATCTTTAGGATATGCATCCAAATGAATTATAATAGTTCATAGTATACATTTTCCACTTAAAGTCGCCTTATTCTTGAAAAATAGTTTGAAAACTATATTGAAATTTAGATTGTGGTTATATGGTTGTCGAGATTAATTTTGGACATGCACACAAGATTGTATTTCTAATTGTTCTCAAATGCAAGGACAAAATATCAATAATATCAAATGGCCACTTCTTTAAATTCCAACTCATTCCATATTGTTGATCAAAGTCCTTCATGGTGTTCTCCCTTTCCATCTCATGTAAGTTCAGATTTTATTTATATTTTGATTATGTAATTGATTTTTTTTTAATCAATGTCAAATTGAATAAAAATGTATCCAAATTTGCAGGAACTTGATTCAAAATCAAGTTCAAATACATAAAATGTTACTCCATATTTTCAAAAACATTGTCCAAGTTCTTATCAGGAGCATCATATCATAAGTAGTTGGTAGATGAAAATGGACAACCTCTTCACCCTACCAATTGCAACATGGCATCTTCCAGGCACAATTCTAAATCAATGATGGTAATAATTGTTTGGTATAATGTAATTTCAACAAACCAATTGCATTGATGTGCTTACTAATATAATTGATATTTTATTAATAACGTTTAATAATATTTGAAATTATGATTCTAGTGATGATAAACGACCCACCTACCATCTTCTAGAGCACCCCAATACAATGTCAACTTGAGAGAAGGTTGCATTAATAGAAATAATTAGAGAGGAAACATACAAAGAATGGTAGAATCAACCACCTATTCAATTCCCATTACATCCAAATTCATCAATTAGGAAATGAATACAATAATAGTAGTTATTCATCACAAGTTGGCAATGGAAGAAATCAAATGGACATTGGTATGGATGATTACTTATGGGATAAAAACACCATGGAGGAAATATTGTTAGATGCATTCCAGAATGATGAGCTATGGGATGATGCTCATATCACTGATACCTTATTCAAAATCCTCAAATCTGCTTCGACTACCCCTCTCTTTGGACTTGGCAACAATTCAAAATAAACTTAACTGGGGAAAACAATGTTGTTGTATAATGTGAAAGAAACGTCTGGCATGTCAAATGCATGTTTCTTGGAAATATTGAGGTAATTGATCTGCATGATCGATCAAGTCCCTTATATTTTGTCACATAATCAAATTTAAAAATGGTTAATTTTATGAGTGGTAAATATTGACATTGTAAAATTATATTCCCCAGCAACTACAGGATATTCAAAGATAAGTTTCTTTCAAGTGATAATGTCTTGCTAGGTAGCTCTGAAGAGGCAAAGCAATTGTTGAAAATTTTGGGTGTTGAGTACATATCATATCCTGCATGTCTGAATAATTGTATTCTATAGAGGGGAGAATATGCAGATAAAGAGGTATGTCTAAAATGTGGTAATGTCGGTACCATAATTAAATGAAAGGGGTAAATCACATGGTCCTCCTCATAAGATATTGAGGCACATGCCTATAATCCCAAGGATCCAAAGACTCTTTTATTATAAACAATTAGCTATGTTGTAGGGATGGCATGCCTCACACAAAATTGAGTTAGGTGTTATGTGAATCCCAACAGATTCAATAGCCATGAACCATATAAAGGATACATGGCCTGAAAAATTAAAGTAAAATGTATGAAGTCTACGGCTCAGCATAGCCATGGATGACATCAACCCATATTCCCTTCAAAACACCAACTATTCTATTTGGCCTGTAATATTGATCAATAAAAATACACCCCGATGTTTTTCCATGAAGAATGAAAATCTTATGGTGACGCTCATAGTCCCTAGAAAAAGACAAGTGAAGAATATGGATGTCTACGTACAACCATTGGTAGATGAATTGAAGGAATTATGGGAAGGGATAGATGTGTACGAGTATCAAGACCCATCACAATAGAGGGGATTTTTATGTTATATGGTATATGTGCTTACACCATACATGGTTATCTATTCTTTGGAGTTTTATCTCGTAAATTAAATTCTTATTGATTTGTTTATTAACCGTATTATTCTGCGTATTAATTTAATTTGTTGCAATTTTTTAGATCTTCATGGTTGCTAACGTGCTAGCCTGTATACAATAATTTTGTAGGTCTTGTAAAAAAATAGTATCATGGATGTAAATTTGATGGACCTTCTCTGAAGGCTAGGTGGTCTGACCACCTACGAAATCCAGTGTATGACTACTCCATGATATTACTCTCAGAAGAACACCTTTACATAATAGAAACGACCACTTTCAATGGTAAACCAAAGAGAACCAAAAGGCCTGCGATAATGACACTAGTTGAATGGCTTAGAGAATATGAGAGAGAGAAGGAGAAGGAGTTTGCATAAAAAATTGATTCAAATAGGGAGCCTATGTCTGATGATCCAAAATTCTTTGACACCTATGTTGAGGAATTTCCCATTGGGATGAAAAGGAAATTTGTATTTTATGAGCTCCCATATTGGGAGCATCTTAAGATTACCCACTTACTAGATCCCATTCATATACTTAAAAATGTTTCATCTTATTTGTGAAGACACGTATAATCAAAAGATAGTGACACATTGGTTGTTAGGAGAGACTTTATGTCTTCAAAAATTAAAAAGAAACATTGGCCAAGGAAAGAAACTAATGGAGAGGTTGGTCCTTCTTGGTCTTTCAAAGTAGGTGATGTCCCATGAATTTTAAAGAAAAATTATATTTATATGGCAAAGGAATTTATAATGAGTGTGAGGATGCCTCTTTATATGGGTCTTCAATACAAAGTTGATTCACTATGGATGATCATTTGTTGGGGTTGAAATCGCATGACCATTTGAACCTTCTAAGAGTATGTATGTCAAAAACATGATTTTTTTATTTTATTTTTATTTTTTTGTAATGGTATATTTTATAATTGATTTTTGTATAATTTACTATTTACTATGTAGTTTCATTATCCTTTGCTCATGTGTGGGTGTGTGAACCATGACTTCCCCCAAGACCTACGATGTGCCATATCTAAACTATCTCCATTTTTACATTAGATCACATCAAAGAATATTCATATGGCTAGAATTCCGTGGTGGTGTCAAGAGATAGTTTATATTGAGATTGTTTGTATGTTTGAGAAGGAGTTTTCGATGAGTTTCATGGACTTGCAAGTTCACCTTCTAATTCACCTAGTAGATGATGTTGAATTAGTTGGGTTCATTTCTTATCGTTGGATGTTCTTCTTAGAGAGGTACATGAATAAATTGAGAGATTTCGTTTGACAAAGAGCAAAACACAAGGGATCTATGGCATAGGGGTATATATCATATGTTTCTTTCTATCATTTTAGTGACTACATCAAGTAGATCAATAACACACTAGGTGTGGCTATTTGGGATGACGAAAGGGATGAAGACAAAAGACAAGGGGAGCTTCTAAAAATGAATGGAAAGAGGCACATGATAAAGAGTAATCCCATTTGCCAAATTACTACACAGTAACTATTCAGACTAAACTTCATATTAATGCATATTTTGATCTCATACATACATATATATATATATATATATATCTATATATATATGTGTGTGTGTGTGTGTGTGTGTGTGTGTGTGTGTGTTGGTTTGATTTGATCATCAACGAATTCATAAATTGAAGCCATCAACAAATTCATTGTTTACAATATGGAAGTGACACAAATGTGGGTCACATTGTATGAAGAGAAGAGGAGGAAATGGGAGAGTGACAGGAAATAGTTCAAATGGTTGAATGGTAGAATCATTCCTTATGCTAATCATTTAAAAGAAAATATGCCAATGGCATGCCCTAAAAATTGGTTTGCTGAAGAGGATGCGCTAAACATAGGGATTGGGTGCAACAACTTTGTAATTATATTGTCTTTATGTACAATATTAACTTCACACTTCACCTCTGAATTGTAACATATATATATATATATATATATATATATATATATATATATATATATATATTTATATATATATGGTTGGGTTGGGCTATTAGACACATGCCACTATGATTTTTTCACTTTTTTATAGGTTCATTTGTTCCCATCTATGTGGGAATATGGACATCATTTTCGCATGGAAGAAGTCAATAATGGATGCATGATACAAGACTGTGGAGTGGAAGTCAAGTTCAACAAATCTAGTCCTATTCGCTGCCACGATCGAAACCTAATGTAGGGGACCTTAGGTTACATTGAAATATAGAAGAGATCATTCAAATAGACTTCTCTTTGCTCCAGTGTGTTATTTTTTGGTGCAAGTGGTGTGACACCTTTGATCAGAATGTAAAGGAATATCATGATAGTGGGATGATATCTATCAACTCTAAAAAGATGTCGCATGAAGCTAGAGACCCTTATGTTTTCCCAAAACAATGCAACTAGGTGTTTTTTAACCAGATGTATTGGATAGGGATTGATGGTTCATATTAATACATGACCTTGGATAAAAACATATTTTTGATAACAAAATTGTTATCATGCCAAGAGGGGAAGATAATTAGGGTGATGACAATGGAGAGTGATATGCACTTGTGTTATTTCATCATTTATACTATTTTTGTATGTTTTTTCCGTCATTATTTATCTAATTATATTGTTTTTTATTAATCTTGTTGGCATTTTATAATATAATTGGTAAGATTCACAATTTTATTTTTTATTTAAAAAAATCGGTGTGCCCTGTTGTCACCCTTTGCATTATTTTCTTTTTTTTGTTGTCTAAAGGATGAAAAAGAGTAGAGATTTTTTCAGCCATCTTCCAAGCCATAGAAAAACTCAAAGCTAAATCAGACCCCTTGCAATGGATAGTGCTCAAAATTATCCTTCCAACGGTATATGGAACTCCTCAAATGGACTCTGGAATTAAAAGCTAGAGTAGATTGAAGTTACCTTTGAAAAACAAAAAGACAAAGGGAAAATGCCTAAGGGTAAAATCCCAGGTCCCAACATATCAGTGATCCCGTATATCAAATATCATAGGTCCCGACAGTACATGACTCAAACCCTATAAATAAATTACATGGGAAAATGGGCCGATAGGGTAAAATGTCAGGAGTTGCCTCGAAATATGTTACAAAGGAATTCAATGAAAACCAAGGGTGGATGGGCTTTTCTCTCTCCTCAAACTGGACACATGGTTGCATAGGATTAGCTCTGATAGGTGACACATGGAAGTATAGAGGATTTTCAAGGTCCTATAGGGGCGTATTTGGGTGGCATGTGTCACCACTCAAGAAGTGACACATGGCAGTGATGACATCATCAATCGGCGATCGACAGTAGTAGTGTATTGTAAATAAAAAAGAATGCACTGATAGTGAACCTCCAATTGGGGGGCTTCGATATGGAAGCTTGCCCATGGTCACAAGAAGAGAAAGGAGTCAAGGGATAAGTAGAGGAGGTTATCGGCAATCGGCGATCACAAGTTTTTGGAGGTCATACCAATGGCATGGGTTAGAAAGTGTCAATTGTGATATTCCAAGTGGACCCAATCGACAATCGACATTCGTGGTTCACAGATGTGGTCCAATGTAAATATCGATTATTTCATCAATAAGGGAAATTTCATGTAACAAAGGAAAGGGTCTCTCAGACACACATTGAAAGGCTTTAGCTCCTCAAGACTAAATTCCCAATTATAGCCCCTAATCATATGGTAGAAAAGGGGAAGGGCTCAAAGCATAAGGGGGTGAAGGGGGATCAGAATTAACGGTTTTGCAAGGTTTTTCAATGTAAAGTACTAGTGCGGAAAAATCCTTGATATTACACCATGGATGTTTTAAAAGGAATATAGGGCTTTGATAGCGTTATACAAGGAACTCAAAGGGATGAATGAGTCGGCATCTACGACCCACGGGCAACACATAAACCATAACGATGATCACTCTCGGTCCATGAAAGTGGAAAATTAAGACTATTAAGATTGAAAGTGATGGGGAATCACCTTGGAGTGGGTAAGATATGATGTAGCAAAAGGTATATAGATGAGAGGCCATCTGAGGAAGTGGCAAGGAGATATTTTCATAAACCAACTTTTAGTTTTCATGATTATTATTTAGTTTGTTTGCAAGTCTATCATTATGTTTATTTGTAACCAACAATATCATTCTGTTGTAATAATTGAAGGTGTTAGAGCCTGCACTTCGAGGCAATTGGTCGTTCAAACAACTAAATGCTCAAGCTAAGATATTTTTGTAATGGATTTTCAATCTTTCACTCTCCTTATAAAAGGGAGGAAGAAATACTTAGAAGAGGTTCAAAATTTTGGGAAAGATGACTCTTCTACGAGACCTTATCTGTTTTCATAAAGGCCTTCTTAAAGTTTGTCGTATTCTAGTTTTCCTGAAGAGATTAACACAAATTTTATGGTGATTCCAACTGATTTGGATTGCAGTATGTTCTTCTCTCTCTGATTTTCATATATGGTTTTAATTCTTCACAGATTGCATGTCATAGTAGCAACTAGTTGTTTTTCGCTTTAGATATAGATTCATTTAAATCAGAAATGTTGGTGGATCTTGCCTATTTCAAGGTGTAAATCAAGCCTTTAAAAAGCACTCCATGCATCTCAGTAGTTCATAGAATCTCCTCTTTCCCGTTTCTCTCTAAGTCTTGATATATAGGATTCTTATGTCTTAAGCCCTATATGGAAGATTCCTCCTCTATTATCTACCTCCATTTACATATGTTTCAAAAACTAAATTTCTGCAAATTCTACGTCTTATTTGGCCACCTTAAATTAGATATTGTTTCCCAATTACTCCTGTATATCAACTGCATTCCATTTGCTACCTTTATGAATGGTTCTAGACCATATCGATTTGTATTTTTGTGACATAATTGAAGTGTTGCAAGCCTCTACTCTGAAATCTGTCAAGCATTGTCTTAAGATGTCCTAAGCACTAGTGCACAATCAACGCAAAGGTTGTCTCTAGGAATATTTTCTATCTCTTAAAGTACTTGTGCTCTTATTGCTAGAAAAAGATACAACATCTTTTTGGTGTCGTTGTGAGGGAATGAAATTGTGAAATAGATTTCCTTGGGTACAACAAATATTTGCATTCCCTTTGTTAGGTGAGAAAGGGAAGTGTGGGTTAAAGATCTTTCACCTTGGTGACTCCACTATTTCAATATTATGATAAATACCTTGGAGACTTCACTATCTGAAATTATAGCTAATCATTATGGCTTATCAGTGACTCCATACTCACTCAGATACCTCACAACAAAGTACTCCCCCCATAAATAATAATCTCCAGAAGAATTTGGAAAGAAAAGACTCCAAAAACTAATGTGACTATCTCTTCATTTCTTGAAACACCTGCATCTAGTTCATAGAGGGCATTAATCCATTATTCTGAACTTCCTCCTAGAATTATGGTATATCCTCCAAAAGTTCATCATTTGTTTAGTACTATGTCCATAGAGGTCAAAGAAGAAGTTGATGAAATAAAAGTCACACTCCAAAGCATCCTCACCTAAAGTGTGAACAATTCCTCATTCCATAGTCAGTCTGTTTTCTTACTATTGTTTGTCCCTCAAAATCCTCCAGTAATTTAAGTAACACCTCCACCTCTAATCCAAATGGTTGTCCCGTCCTTCTTGTTAAACAAGTATGCCCCCTTAAATCTGCCTCATCCCCTAAATGTAATGCCACAAGACTATCTCAAGCTCTTGCCTAGATATAATGAAGAGATCGACATCACAACACAAAGACACATAGAAATATTCAATGCCTTTGCAGAAAAATAGAATGTAGAGCATCATGATGTAGTGTTGAGACTCTTCATCCAATCCTTGGACAGAGAAGTCAAGAAGTGGTTCAAATCCTTGCCCAAAAATTCTATTACCACTTGGGAGGAGATGGAAAATTCCTTTCTACAGAAGTGGGGAGAGAAGAGAGACCATGGATACATCCTCCCAAAGTTTAATGCTATCAAGAAGAAATATGGTGAGGATATCTTTGATTTTATTAAAACATTTAATAAATTGTTTAACAATATTCTTGCTGAAATTAAACCCCCATAGGTTGTTGCCATAGTAGTATTTCTTGGGGCTTTTGATTCATAATTTGGTTTCACATTAAGAGAGAGGAAGTCTCCTTCCTTAGATCAAATTCAAATTGATGCTCTCGAGGTAGAAGTGAATTATACCTTGACTGGAAAGTCTAGAGCTAGATCCGATCTAGGAGAGAAGATAAAAGGGAAGGAGGAGACACCTTCCTCAAGTGGAAGAAAATTCCAAGAATAGAGGATAGAGGAAATGAATAAGTTGATAAAGAACTTATCCAACAAACTGAAAGGATGGATCTGGAGAATAAAATCCTTTAGAGATAGAACTTCCTAGCTGCCAATCGGGGATACAATCACCAATAAAGAAGACCTCCCCTATAGTTAATGCAAAGGGAGAGAAAATAACAACAAGATCATATTCATCCTCTGTTGTCCATAGAAGATGATCGGGAGGAACCATCACATGATGCAAGCAATTTTTAGGGAAACTTGTACTCCTCTTTCTACAAGGAGGAACAAGAGCTCAAGACATATGAAGGGGAGGAAGAGCTTCATGCTGAACTAGACGATGAGGAGATCGATGACTACTACAAATAGTTCACTGATTTCATGTAGGCACAACTGCACAAGAAGTATGATCTATAATCATCTAGAAAGAGAACAAGAAAACCAAATCAGAATGAATTTAATTTCTCCTAAGAGCCCCCTAATTCTACTAAGAAGGGAAAAAGAGATATAGACCCAACTATCTCAAGAAAGAAAGAGTCCTCTGGCCCAAACATCTTCCATTTTGAAGTCATTAAAGAAGGTAAGCCACCTCCTCCCACAAAACCTGTTCCTAAAAGAGAAAAGGAGCCCGTAGAAATTAGCACGGGAGAAAAAGGCCATGCACTCTTTACCCTCTAGAAAGAACTTGAAAAGGTCAAGATCCCAGTCCCATTTTCTGAGATCTTGAAACAACCCACTTATAAGGCCTAAGTCTCTCAGTTTCAGTTTCCTTCCATTTCAGTCCAACACCTTGACACTCTAAACCTGTAGGAAGAAAGTACTTTGGTAGTCTTTGGACCACATGTAGAGGAGAAAGACCCTTTCACCCCACCTTTTTATGTCACTCTGGTAGTACATGACCTCTTTCTTCAAAATTTCATTTTAGACTTTGGGGCTTCTCATAATTTGATGCTATTATCTGTAATGGAGTAGCTAGGTCTAGAGATAACCAGACCCTATAAGGATCTCTATTCTTTTGACTCTAAGAGAGCTAAATGGTTGGGGATGATAAGAGCTAGTGGTGAATTTGGCTCGGGTTCTAACAAAGAGTGTGGTAATGAATATCATAGTTGTTGACATCCCAACTAGGTTTGGTATGCTTCTTTCCAGGTCCTAGGGATCTAATATTGGAGGGTCTATGAAGCTGGACCTGACTTATGCCACCATCCCTATCTCTATTGGGGAGGAAAGGAATATCTATATAGAATCCAAATTCGTCAAAAAATTCATCAGAGCTGATTTCTCTGACAATGCACATGTGTATGAGACAGAGAAAGACATCTCCAACTTTGTGCTAGAAGAAGATGTATCCATCCTAGCAGAAACACATATAGAACCTGCTATTCAATCAGACCGATAGATCAAAGAAGGTAGCAAGGTATGAAAGTTGTATGTTGATGGGGAATATTCAAAAGAAATAAATAGGGTAGGGGTATTATTGATATCCCCAGAAGGTAACTTAATTCCTCTTTCTTTCAAGTTGGAGTTTGAGGCCACCAACGATGTGGCAGAGTATGAAGCATTGTTGTTGGTCCTACAAACAGAAAAGAATCTAAATATTGATTTCTTGACAGTATTTGAAGATATTGATTTGGTAGAAAATAAGATCAAATACCAATGCCAAACCAAGAACCCTTGGCTTAGGGCCTGCAAAAGTTATGTTTGGGACTTGATAAACAACTTGTTCTTGGCATTTAATGTTCAATTTTTTCCAAGAGAAGGAAGAAAAATGGTTGATTCCTTAGCTATATCAACCAACAACTTCAAGCCACCCCAAAATCCTCTACTCATAAATGAAATTGAAGTAAGACACAAACCCTAGGTTCCTGACAACGTGAAACACTAGCAAGTTCTTAAGGACGATGAGAAAATCAAGCGATTCATGGAGGTCATCAGGGAATTCTCAAACTTTGTGATTGATCAAGAGGAGGAAGAAGTGACTAAATAACAAAAATCTACATGGGAGGAAAGTATCATTTGACACAGA
This sequence comes from Pinus tabuliformis, assembly GCA_031772625.1. Classification (NCBI taxonomy): domain Eukaryota; kingdom Viridiplantae; phylum Streptophyta; class Pinopsida; order Pinales; family Pinaceae; genus Pinus; species Pinus tabuliformis. Next base: position 211,665,520 of record CM062807.1, on the reverse strand, counting down.
TTTCTACAACTGAAGGGAAATGTTATCTCATGGGGACTAGTTCCTTTGGAGAGGATTTTCAAATCAAATGATGTGGTTGTTAAACCTCCTAAACAATACACTGAGGAACTATTGGAAGATTGAAACATAGGCACAGAGGATTAACCTTGGTTGATCAAGCTACCAAAAAAGATCCCTTAGCACTACAAAAAACGATACTTAAATCTCATGAAATCCTATAAAGATGGTTTTTCTTCATCTTACGATGATTTGAAAAATTTGATGTAAATATTATGCAACATAAGATCCCTTATGATATGAAAGAAGGCTACTTCCATCCATTGAGAAGGAAGTGAAGAAGTTGCTTCAATCTAAGATCATTGTACCACTAAGCTACTCACAATGGGTTACCAATATAGTTCCTGTTAAAAAGAAGAATGGAGAAATCAGATTGTGTGTAGATTTCAGGAACCTGAATAAAGCTTCTTTGAAGGATAACTACCCATTGCCTAAAATGGACCAAATTTTATAGAAGGTAGTTGGCTCTACTAAGATGTCAATGATGGATGGATTTTCAGGGTATAACCAAGTGGTATTGCAACTTGAGGATCAAAAGAAAACTGCATTGACCACTCCATGGGGGACTTTCATGTATGCAAGGATGCCCTTTGGTTTAATAAACATAGGAGAAACATTATAGAGGGAAATGGACATATAATTTATGGGGGCGTAAGACAAGTTTGTGATGGTTTATTTAGACGACCTCACTATTTTCTCCAAAATAGAGTAGGAGCACATTGAACATCTAAAACTTACCTTTGAAAAGTGCATAAAGTATGGGTTGTCCTTGAATCCCGAGAAATCCCATTTCACTTTGAGCGAAGGAAAGTTATTGGGGTGCATCGTGGCGTAGGAAGATGGATCCTAAGCGGGTGGAGGATATTAGTTAGATTTCATTTCCAAGGAATAAGGAGGTCAAAGTCTTCTTGGGGAGGATTAATTTCTTGAGAAGGTTTGTACCTAAATACACTGAAATAGTGAAAGGCATTACCGAAATGTTAAAGGACGAGAATGAAGTAAAGTGGAAGCTAGATTCCTGAGAATACTTCTCTTGAATCTAAAGGTCTTTTGCAGAGGCTCCAATACTAGCTAGCCCAGACTACGCAAGGCCATTTTATATCTATTCTTTTGCCTCCCCCCATACTATCACTGCAGTGTTATTGGAGAAGAATAAGGAAGGCCATGAGCAACCCATAGATTTCTTCAGCTGTGTGTTGCGGGATGTTGAATTAAAGTATAATATATTGGAAAAAAGGCATATGCTCTAGTCAAAACTCTAAAATATTTCAGAGTTTATGTGTTACACTCAAGCACTGCGGCATATGTCCTAATAGCAGTGGTGAAGGACATCTTGGTACAAGGGGAGAATGATGATAAAAGGGGTAAGTGGATTGAAAAAATCCAAGAGTACGACATGGAAGTGAGACCCACGAAGCTCATTAAAGGAAAAGGATTGGCAAAAATCCTATCAGAGACAAATTGTCATGAACTGAGTATCAATTCATTAACAGAAGAAGGTGAAGAGGGGATATAGCCTGTGATCAAAAGTGTAGTCCAAAATATTCGTATCAAATATGAAACTTCAACCTGGTATCAAAATGTTACTCATTATTTGTTCTTTTTGAGATGCCCAACAAGGGTGGAAAAATTTTGTACAGAGCTTTGAGGGCCCAAGACCAGAAGTTCATTATATTTAATGGGAAATTGTACTCGAAAGACTCGGTGGGGATTCTGTTGTTGTGTTTGGTGTAGATGGAAAATCAAAGAGTGATAAAGGAGTTCCATAGCGGTGTTTGCGGGGGCACTACAACTAGAAGACCACTATGCATAAGATACTGAAAGCAAGGTTCAATTGGCCCATGCTACTTGGAGATGTTCATTCTTATGTTAAGTCTTGTTAGTAGTGTCAAGTGTTTGCTGAAAAGAAAAAAATTGGCTGCACTCCCCTTGTTCCCTGTTATTGTAGAAGAACCCTTTAGACAATGGGGACTAGATGATGAGCCTCATCATTGGGTAACTATATGGACCTTAATACACTTCCTAGCTTATTCAAATCAACTCTTCTCTTAATTTCTTACATATTTTGATTATATTTTTCTTAATGCGATGAGTCAAAGGGAGATATTATGCCTAGTGGATTAATGTGCATTGGTTGCAGGTTTTTGAGAGCAAATCATGGAAATTTTGGCTAATTAAGGGGTGAAACTCGAATGAGACAAGGAGGAGAGATTGTAGGAGATAGATCCTCCCCATTTACTCCTCACTCATTTGAATATTCCTCCATGAAAACACACTAGCTCAGAGTTACAAGCAGCCAAGTCATGAAGATCAAAAGGTAGTCGAGCCAGTGATAGTTAAAGAGCCAGTTCATCTTGAGTTTGGAAGCCGAGCCTCCCTAGATTTAAGGAAGTTGTTGGAAACTTCAGTTGTATAAATAAGGAGGGCTAGAGCCACATTATGATTCATATTTTTGATGTAAAAACACTAGGTATTTTCTGTTCAAGACTTGTGGAAGACATTGCTATGTAATTTTCTGATTTGATAGTGAGAATGAGCATTTCCGTGATCCAGCACTAAGTTGACTCAGAGGGCTAAATCTCTTGGGTTAGGACCCAAACCTAGTAGCAAAAGGTCCCTCTTCTTGTATATGTATGCTTAGTTGATTTCATAGATTAATGGTTGAATTGTCTTTAGCATTATTTCATTACAAGTAGTTGTGGATTTGATTAGTTTTCTTCCATTTGTGCATTGCTTTAGCATTAGCTTAGGAATATAAAGGAATATCAAAAAAAAATTAGTAGGTGGATTTGGCCTCACTCCTCCCTTCAGGGACAATGGTTTGAGAAAACAACTCCTATGCAGCCCCAGAAAGACAAAATTCTGTTTTCTCATGAAATTTAGGGTTTTCTGTTACTTAGGTCAACATTTTACTAGTTTTCAAGAATAGGATTTAATTGTCATTTGTGCTATCTTTAGTCTTACATTAGATTTAATCAAGGTTTCATATTACCATGCGAGTTTTCCCATGCATGAAATAGGAAGCTAGCTCATGAAATTTTGTTTTCTTTAGTTAATTGAAATCCTTCTTGTTTACATGATTTATGGATAAATGTCAATGATTGATGTAGTGTAGTTGTTTTGGCAGAACAAAGAGATTTCATGATCAGAAACCCCATTCTAACCTCATCCATCTATGGTTATCACTTTTCTTCACTAAATCCCTCACTAAATTCATCATTCCACAAGAATACTTCTCCAAGCTTGTTGAGCAAATCCAACCATCTCACAACTCTATTTTTGAGTTCTGAAGGAGTTGTATGCACTCCCTTGGTTCATTTCACCCACCTTTCACTTTCCCTAAGCCTTACATCACCTTAAAAATCCCTCCTCTTGCTCTTAGTTATATCCTGTAGGAATACAGGTGATCTATAGGAGCATTAGGACATCCTATAGGACCTGTAGTGGCCTTTTTTGAGGCCAAATTGTGAAACAACCTCTAGGAAGATAGAAAAGGACCCCTACTTGCCTCCCAAGTCATCTGACCATCCACCATCATCCCTAATCCACCCGCCACATCACCAAAAGAAGTTAGCTTTCACACTTTCACACAAAAAGACAAAAAGGAAAAAGAGTTATTTTGTTCATTTACATGCATAACAGTAGAATGTTTGATGTTTCAAATTGCATGCCTAGGATATTAGGATTGCACATATAATAATTTAGCATTATCTTGAAGCAAAGCCTCTTAGCAGTTGGATTATATGAATGGTGTGCTTAAGCATTTGATTTCAGTCTTTTTCCTTACTGTAGCAGACAAGATTTCTTTTAGTGTAGATTTCCCTTTTTCTTAATTGGTAATCGAGCTTCTTCTAAATCAATAGGAGTCTTGTTTGAAAAACCTCATTGGTCTATGGCCATCTTAGCAATGACAAAGAGCAGACCCATCACATTTACTCGTGTATATAGAACTGTCACCTCCAAGTTTGTACGAACCTCGGGATGATAAAGTAAAGTTGGTAGCCCAGGAGTTGTAGCATTCTTGTTGCAATACTAGTGCTCATAACTTTTTGGTGCCGTTGTTGTGGAGGTGTCTGAGTAATATGTGGTTTCTCCTTTCTTTCTTCTATTTATTATCTCTAACATTCCACTACTAGCTTCATTTCTGCAAAATTAGTTTAGTTTGCTTTCTTATCCATTATGCATTCTTTGCTTTCTTTTCCATTTTTCAAGTGAGATTTCATTCAAGCAGTTAGTTTTCATTTAGTCAGTAGTTTCCATTCAGTTTGTGATTTCAATTCTGCAATTATTTTCAAATCTTGAAAAAAAAAACAAAAACACTTCTTTCATGCCTCGTAGGAATAGGGATAAGTTAGGAAACATTCTACCAAATACCCCGACCACTTCAAACAGCCAACCTACCCTCTTCTTCCGTGGCTATGAATTGGAGGACCCCTTAGGTGAAAAACCGAAGATATTTGAAGAGCCTACAATGGGAGAAGAAGAAGGAGAACCCATTCCAACTGACCTAATGGCTGAAAATAGAAATGATAGAGGAGATAGAGAAATAATTGAGGGTGCCTTTCCCATCAGAGAAACTAATGGGGATACAAAGATGAAAAACATAAGCCCCTCTGCTCTTCCTCACTTCCATGGCCTGACCTCAGAAGATCCAGACACTTTCTTGTTTGAGTTTGTTGTCATATGTAGAACTTATGATTACACCAATGATGAGTAGAAGTTGAAACTATTCCCATCCACTCTCAAGGATGTAGCTTTGCGCTAGTTCATGAGTTTACCTAGGGATAGCATCACAACTTGGGCTCAGATGCAACAAGCCTTCAACAACAAGTATCGAGACTATTGTAGGTCCAAAGGCACTAAAGAGGAAATTTTTAGGATGACCTTAGGGCATGATGAATCCCTAGAGGATTATGAAGAAAGATTCTAGCTTAGGTACAAAAGGGCCAGGTGCATACTTGATCCTGAGTCACTAAAGCTAGTCCTACTCATAGGGGTAAGGGAAGATATTGTGGATACCTTTAACCTACTAGTAGGAGGGGACATCTACTAGCTACCCTATGAATATATCAAGATTGTCTTTAGGAACCATTCTAGGGTCACTAGGAAAAAGGGTAGGGCTATTCAACTAATGGCCAACCCATCCTCTTCCAATACATCTATCAAAGGTGAAATTGGAAATATGCTGGAAGATTTCAAGAGTGAAATGCTGTAAACCCTTTCTCTACAGATGGACACTACGCAAATCAAGATAAAGCAGGAGGAAGCAGAGAGATCCTTAGCAATTTTCTGCCCTAGATGCACAAGGAAGCACCCTAGGAATGAATGTCCATTAAATATGATTGAAGTCCGCTCGATTTGTAAAGAAAACCACTCCACAGAAAAGTTCCCTTCTCTACCTATACTAAAAGTGGTGTATCAGGGAACTGAAGGGGTGATTGAACATCTTTGCTACATAAATCAAAGGATACCTCATGGACCTCAGCCATACTAGTAGGGCATGCAAGGGTCATCCCATGCATATTACAACCCTAACCAGGACACATCCATTCCCTCTTGGGGGGCCCCTACTCATCCCTCCCGATCGACACCTCCTCCTTGGTATTTTGCACCTTAGTACCATTCCTAGCTGACCAGCCAATCATTTTAGCCATATGCTCTGCCACAACCTTAATGGAATGCACTGCCTAAGGGGTGGAGGCCCCCACACAACAATGCTCCAGATTTATTGCCTTCACCACCTACTCAAACACAACTTTTACACCCTACTCCACCTAAACAACCTCAAATTCCTACGCAACCCAATCTGAAACCAAACAAAAGACAGGCACAACAACTGTATAGTGAAGAGACATGCTATCCTGCTTATGCTATTGAGATTAAGGAAATCAACTTGAGATCTGGGAGATTACTCCTAGAAAACCAAACTCCACCTCCACCTATGGAGAGTGAGGAGGAAAGAGAGGAAAGTATGCCCAGAATAAATCCACCACCCTTTCCTTAGAGATTAACTCAACTAGTCCAACCTACCGTAGAAGAGAATGAACTTCTAAGTGAATTGAAAAATCTATGTGTCAAAATTCCACTTCTCCAAGCCATAAAGGATGTGCCTATTTACAACAAGTTGATTAAGGATAAGTTCTTCAGACATCCAAAGGGGAGAAAAAGAGATACCCCTACCATTATTATCACTGGATAACTATCTGACTTAATGCTGGAGCAGGTAATTTGCCCAAAATATTTGAACCCCGGAAGCCCTGTAGTTGATGTGCACATCAATGGCACCATTGTCCCACACACTTTGATTGATCTTGGCACTGTGATTAATGTAATGACTAAGGACACCATGCTCAAGCTCAGTCTCTAGGGTTCATTTAGAAAGACCACAACAGTCTTGCAACTTGCAGATTGTTCCACAGTGACCCCTGAGGGGATTGTGGAGGATGTGATGGTCTCCATTGACTCTTGGGAGTACCCTACAGACTTCCTAGTTCTCCAACCTAAGGACAAGCTTACTGGTTATCCTCTCATCCTTGGGAGGCCCTGGTTAGCCACTATTGATGCCTACATCAGTTGCAGGGTTGGAAATATGACTATCAAAAATGGGCATATGTCCAAGCAGTTAGTCATCTACCCTCGTGCTCAACCATCTCTAGAAAATCACTTACCTTTATGGTTGGAAGAGGAGGAAGAAGATGAAGTGTACTCAGCCCAACTCTATACCTTAGAAGCAGCCATGGGAGGAGGACAACTGGATGAAGATGATTTGATTGAACACATACTCCAAAGTCCAACTCCCAACACCTTGTCCTCAGAGGAAGTAGTAAACGAAACTGAGAATAACCATCAGATTGATCTATGCTTAGCTTATTCAAACCCTACCCGTGTCAAAACCATAGAATTTGGTCTTGAGAGAACTTTGAAAATCAACCCATCTCTTTCTGTACACCAAGAAGAAAAGTTGTACAACATGCTAAAGGAAAATCTGGATGCCTTTGCTTGGAGTTGCAAGGAAATGAAGGGAGTACACCCCTCAGAACTCACACTTTTCATCCACCCCAACTTTAGTTTGGATATATTTATTACCAATCAATAAGTTAAATGGCTCGCCTTACACAAATGATTCTAATTTTAAATTAATTAATAAAAATTATATAAATAAAATTATACATAATTAATGTGAAAATTATTATTTTTTAATTCAAAATGATTTTTAATTAATTACAACCCTATTTAACCTAACATTTGTAGAAAAACACTACTACTCAAAATGTACTCACTACATTTATATCAAAGAAGGTTGCAAACCAGTTTAACAACCCCAAAGAAGAATGAATCCAGCTCTCAAGGATATAGTCAAAGAAGAACTGCAAAAGCTACTAGATGCAAGAATCATTTACCCTATCTCGGATAGTGAGTAGGTCTCTCCTTTGGTGTTGGTTCCAAAGAAAAATGGGAAGTGGAGGATTTGTGTCGATTACAGAGAGTTAAACAAAGCAACAAAGAAGGACAATTCCCTCTACCTTTCATTGACCAAGTGCTAGATGGCCTAGAAGGGAAAAAGTTTTTTTCTTTCCTAGATAGGTCCAATGAGTACAATAAAATTCAGATCAGACCTGAAGACTAGGATAAAACCACCTTCACTGGTCCTTGGGGTACTTTTGATTATAGGTTCCTTCCTTTTGGCCTATGCAATTCTCCTGCCACTTTCCAGAGAGCAGTCTTGAGTATCTTTGCTGAGTTAGTCCATGATACAGTAGAAATTTATATGGATGATTTTACACCCTATGGATGTGACTTCTAGGAGGCTCTATCCAACTTAGGTAAGGTGCTGAAAAAATGCATTGAAATGAACCTGTCCCTTAGTCCTGAAAAATGTGATTTCCTGATGGCTACAGGAACTGTTCTAGGTCATTCAATATCCTAGAAAGAACTTTAAGTGGACCTAAATAAAATAGCCATCATCCAAGGGATCACCTCCGCAAAAATAGGGATATGTCATAGTTTTTCTAGGTTTAGATGGATACTATCAGAGGTTTATAAAAGACTTCAACAAGTTAGCTTCTCCTTTATTTGGGTTATTGGCCAAAGACTTCGAGTTTTTATTGGTCAAAAAGTTCTCAAGAGGCACTAGACACCCTGAAGGATAAGTTAACCACGACACCTATTCTCTGAGGCCCAAATTGGGCCCTTCCTTTCCATATACATGTTGATGCCTCTCACAAAGCCATAGGAGTAGCTCTAGGCCAGATAGATGACAAGTTACCTTATGCCATTTACTTCATTAATAAGAATATGTCAAAGGTCGAAATGAACTATACAGTAACTGAGAAAGAGCTCCTAGTTGTTGTGTATTCATTGAACAAATTTAGGCATTACATTACAAGTTACCAAACATTTGTACATATTGACCATGCTACAATTGAATATTTGATGAAAAAACCTGATGTGAATGCCAAGATTATTAGATGGTTACTTTTATTACAATAGTTTGATCTAACTATTATTGATAAGCCTAGCAAGGAAAATGTTGCTGCAGATTTTTTATCTAGATTAACTTTGCCTGCAGGGGAGGAAGAAATGGTTGATGATTAGTTACCATATGAACACTTATGCACAATTTCAGTTCTCTCTCCATGGTTTTCTAATATGGAAAAATACTTGGTGTCTGCATAGTTCCCTCCAAATTTTTCCTCGAAAGAGAAAAGAAAGATTGTGAGGAAGAGAAACAAATTCACTTGGATTGGGGGAAACCTCTTCAAACTTGGCCTAGATCAAATTTTGAGAATATGTGTCAGGGAGGAGGAAGTATTTGACATCCTTCTGACTTGTCATGATGGGCCTTGTGGAGGTCACTTTGTAGCCAAGAGGACAACATTCAAGGTGCTACAAGCTGGGTATTATTGGCCCACTCTTCATCGAGATGTGAGAAATTATACTAGTTAATGTGATCGGTGTGAAAGGATGGGCAAGCCTACTCCAAGGGATGAAATGCATCTGCAACCTCAAGTGACTTTCGAGCCATTTGACAAGTGGGGCATGGATTTTATTGGACCTATTAACCCTCCATCCAGGCAAAAGTAGTACATCATTGTGTGCACTAACTATTTGACGAAGTGGGCTGAAACCAAGGAAATCAAGGCAGCAACAGAGGAGAAAGTGGTTGAGTTCTTAAGCGAAAATGTATTTTAGAAGTTTGGGTACCCTAGAGAACTGGTCACTGATCAAGGAAGCCAATTTACATTGCACATGATTGAAAATTTGTCAAGCCATCACAAGATCAAGCACAGAACATCCACTCCTTACCACCCACAAGGTAATGGGAAAGTGGAGGTGACCAACAAAGCATTGGACGGCATTCTGACCAAAGTGATTAGCAGCAGTAGAAAATATTACGTAGATAGATTAGTTGAGGCCACTTGGGCCTACAATACCACCTGGAAGACCACCACTGGATTCACTCCCTATGAGTTGTTCTATGGGAAAAGGGCCCTGTTGTCCATTGAATTTGAGTACAATACATTGAGAATGGAAAAAAAATAGATCTAGATCTCATCAGTGCACAACAAGAGAGATTGCTCCAGGTGAATGGGTTAGATGAGTTTAGAATGCACACCCTCCTACACACATAGGTGACTCATGTTCAAAGGAAGATCTAGCATGACAAGAACATGAAGGACAAACAATTTCAATAAGGTGATTGGGCTTTGTTCTATGATTCCAGATACAAATATTTTAAAGGCAAGTAAAGGACTAGATGGTTAGGGCCTTATGTCATAGAGAAATGTCATGATAATGGTTTAGTGCAGATAAGAACCATTGATGCATAGGCTATTCCTTTACTTGTTAATGGGCATAGATTGAAGGTCTACAAGAAGCCCTTGTCACAGAAAGAATTCATTGATGGCATCAGCAAGACAGTGATGGTAGTGGAGCAAGTCCCAGCTTCCACCCCATTAAGTCACCGAAAAAAATAAAAAAAAAATAAGGAGACTCGGGTGAAAACCTCCATGAGGCACCTGAGTCCCATTGTTGGGTTGAAAACCTCTTGAGGCGGCCCAATGGTGTCAAAAAAAAATAAAAATTTCTGGGTGAAAAGCCCTTTTGAGGCACCCAGGGCAAGCAGCTAAGATGAAAACCTCTTGGAGGTAGACTAGTTTTTTTCAAAAAAGAAGAAAAAGAAACAAAAAAGAGATAAAAAAAAGAGAGAAAAGAAAACTTTCAAAATGTTGTTTGCAGGTCAGCAGGAGGAGGATTAGAGCAATAAGAAAGGATCAAAAGGACCTATACAGTTCATGTTTTCATTCCTCCATTCCATATCCTTCATCATTCCATCATTCCCTCTATTTTGGAACTCATCTAGCTCAGTTCTCAAGAGTTCTGTGCTTTCTACAGGATTCCCTGTAAACATATAGGAATCAGGATTCCCTGAAAACCTATAGGATGATCCTGTAGGAATTATAGTGGCTTGGGAATCCCAAGGAAAGTAACCCTAGAGCAAGGGGATGACCTGCTTATGTCAAAAAAATAAGTGTCTACTTCACCATCTCATCACCATGTCTCTCTCCACCATGATCACCCCTGCATTCATCCAATAAATTTAGTTTCAAAAAAATTATTACAGTTTTCAAAACAAACAAACAAAAACAAATAAAAGAGGATAAAGCCAGAGAACAAGGAGACAACACCTGAAATCTATACCTCTCATTCACCAATCCCTAGACCCCTTCTCTACCCATGCCAAGCATCCTCATGCTCTAGAAGTAAAGGATTGATTAAAAAATTTGAGGGAGAGGTAGCTATAGGACATCCTGCAGGAAATCCTATAGTAACCTATCCCACAAAACAAAAAATCACTGGTTGTAGTCAGGTTCACCATGGATATCTAGAGGTCAAAGAAGCTCCTCCAGAGCTTAGCAGCAATAGAAGGATCATCAAAATCACCATCCAATACCTTCACATCAAATGAAAACATTGAAGGAGGACAATAAAAAAAAGGATAAAAACACATGCAGCAAATACACAACAAGGACTTCACTCTCCAACAAAGCAACATCAAGGCAGCCCATGAGAGGTATGTCTCTCACTTCATCTCTCTCATTAACATAATATGATCAAACATGTAGATTTGTGAAAGAGTTGGTTTTATAAGAAAAATGTCGCTAGTTAACTTGGCCACCTTCGGTAAGTCAACGAGGAGAATACAGTTAGTTCATTACACATGTGACAGTAGTCAAGTCAGGAGAAAGGAGAGATGAGGTTGAAAGTGGTTAAGTTACGATGCCCAAAGTGGGAGTTGATTATGAAATAAATAAAAAAGATGATGTGGTAGTGGGACCAACAGTTCAAAAATGGAGACTCGTACCTCGGTTGCTAGCACACCATCCCACTCAAATCACCCATATGAGGAAATAAAACGTTGATTCCCATGCATAGAGGCATTCACAATCTCAAGGCTACATCAAAGAAAAGTTGCTCTCGGCCCCTGAAGCAGCCTACAGGAAAGATAGTATGCATTTTTTTCCAGAGCAGGAGCACCTACAGGATCCTATAGGAAAACCTACAGGATCATACAGGAGATCCTATAGGATACAAAATAGTGACCTACAGGACTGGCAGTGAGCATTTTTAAATGGAAAACCAAAAGGTTGGTTTCATCAGACAGTGACAAGGAGGTATGATTTATATCTTCCCACCTTTCCAAGTAAAACATATATATAAAAGCCTTCTATTTTGTTGAAAAGATCGCAGTCTAGGGGAGTTATACATAGAATTTCCATTTAAAATTCCTCATCCATTACAATTTGGTATCAGACATATACAAGCCTCCACATCCATCAGAGAAAAATGACAGGGGGATTTAACAAGAGGGAACCCACAAACATAGTGAGAATTCATCAACACCCTCCTATACTAGATATATTCACAAGGCACAAATGGATGGGTTTATTTGAAAAATTGAGGGGATATGATGATGAAGTGGATAGAGACTTTTCTCTCTCCCTCACACCGCTGACTACAACCCATGCCATTGTTGTGGTGAAAGGCCTCTTTGTAGAACTCACCCCTAAAATCATAGGCAAGATCATTACACTTCCTTTAGGGTTGCCTTGGATAAAGGAAGATAAATGTAACAACCAAATTGCAAAGAAGAAATTATTTTTGGAAGGAGAGGAGGCAATGGAAGAAAAAAATGGAGTCAGAAGAGCAAGCCTGCCATATCCTTGGAATGAAATTAGCTATCACCTCATTAAGTATATATCATGTGAAGGTAGGTATAGTGTGTTATATGGGTGCCATTTTAGTCTTCTCCAAGAGCTGAGGTTCGGAGCAGACACACCTCCTCAAAGCAGACTAAGCATACACTGATTTCTTCTTCAATCAATGATAGATATGAGAATTAAGGTGCAGGGAGGAAACCATTAATGGCTAGCCGATCATGGGTTAATCAGACTTATAATAGAAGATTCCCTCCAAAACCTAAGACTCCTTATCACATGGGCAATTTTCAGAGACATGCAGACAGAGGAAGACATAAAATCCTCTAAATATGAAAAAATCCCCACTGCTAGTGAAAGGGATGAAGAAGATACAGAGAGGGATGAAGGAGAAATAGAGGAGGAAGAAGAGGAAGAAAACGAGAAGGAACGTGGTGAAGAGATAGAAAAATATGCAAAGGAAGAAATTTATGAACAAAGTGAGGAACTAGAGGGAGAAGAAGAGGAGAAAGACAAGAGTGAGAAGGAGAATATAAAAGGGAAGGCAGAAGACAAGAAATAACAGAGGTCTACAATGAAAGGAAAAGAAGGGGAGAACTCACCTAGGATATCTCCATAACCCACTAAGAAATAGGCATTAGCTCCCCTCACTGCCCTAAGTACCCCTATCAGGCAAAAAGGGAAGAGATAGATACAAACTCCATTGTACTTTAATACAATAAAAAGTACAAGGATTAGGCAAGGAAAACCTCAAACAACCACAAAAGTTCCTATTGTAATTGAAGACTCGCCAAAACAGCTGGAAAAGATAGCTCCTCTTGTGAAAAATCAAGTGGAAGGATCATCAAGACAAGCCTCTCCAAAGTCTCCTATCACCTATGTTAGGAGGCATGCCACTAGATTTGCCTCATCCAAAGGAAAAGGTCTCCTACAGTGGACACAAAAGGACCTATAGGAAGTAGAGGCCATCCTACAGGAAACTCTGCTAAACCTACAGGAAACTCAAAAACTGGACAAAGAAGGGATCATGCAGCAAGAAACAAAGAAGGATGATCTAGAACTGAGGGAACCTAGTCCTCAACCCAACCTTTACTCCTACTACATGTTCATTGAAGGGGGTAGGGTCATTCCACATAAATTTTCCATCCCCTTATTCTTTGATCTTGAGAAATAAATGGCAAGAACACATAAGTGGATGCAAATTGCCAAACCTAAAGGAGTTCAGGACATAGGTCACATGGAGGAGAAAGTAAAGGAGATCGGCAGAGAATTAAGTAGCCTGAGGGACAGAGAGGCGATGATGAAAGCTCAGTTGGAGGTAGAGAATGCATGGTTAATAGGATAACTACAAGAATGAGAGAATCAATTGGCATCCATGGCCAGTCTATCCTTAGAGGCAATCTAGTGCAAGATGCCATCAAAGTCCTATGCATTGTATCTTAGGAACTGTGGATGCAGTTCCAAATCAAAAATTTAGCACAAAGATGCATGATGCCTTTCCAATATTATAGAAAATTCATTGATCTCTGTGATCAAAGCACCTTGGAGGATAGAGCTAAAATGTCTAAGTTTTACCTCCACAACTTGGCCTTGACTCACCAGAACGTGTGGGATCCAAATTCAAAACTAGGGGACTTAAAGATGATGGTTTTGGCATCATGGATGAATCATGAGGAAGAAAGGTTTCTAGAAATGAAGAAAGTAATGACAAGAGAAGAAACAAATCCCTTCATGATAATAATTGAGCAATCAAATCGAATGGTGGTCATCAGCACCCATAACTTGATTGCAAATGACCCTCAACTTCCACCTAAATACCTTGTTGCCCAAGAGCAAGTAATCACACACTTTGAGGACATGTTCAAACTATTAGGTGATGACAGCATGCAAGCTTGCCAAAGGAGATGGAACACTTTTCCCTACAGCTTTAAAATCGGAGAGTACCATTCTCATCAGAGAATGAGAGAGGCACTAAACAGAAATAGAACACCCATGTATAAGGAAGCTCTCCAAAGACTCAGTCAATTGGATTGGCTTGAGACTCAGTCCACCACTACTCTTAGGAATGTTGGGAGGAAGGAAGGAAGAGGAAGAAATAAAACAATGGGAAGAGATAGAGAGGAAGGCAGGATTCTATGCACAGGAAGAGGAAACTACAACAGAAGCATGGGATGTCAGGGAGGCCACTAGTGCAATGAAAAACATGGATATAGATTGAGTTTCTCAGAGGATAAGAAACACTTTCAGTAGGGGGTGATGATGAGTGTTGGGTCCCTATAATACTAGTGATTACCCCATTACTATTGTAGTTATACCCCTTATTAATATTTTTGTGCCCCTATTGCCCCCATATTGTTATTACTGTGCCCCATAGAATCCCTCTATTGTTATTTTTGTGGCTTTATCTTATTATTGTTAGGTCAGCTAGATTATATTGTGACTCCTTAGACTCCTATGTATAGAAAGGAGGTTTTGTCATTTGAATCATCGAAGAATTGTTCATTTATGTAATGTAAAGGAGGTTTCCCCCTCGAAGAGGCTGAATTCTAAGGCATTGATCTATATTTTCTATCTGTTCTTGAGTTGGTTTCATAACATTTGGTATCATAGCTTTGGATTCTAGGGTTTCGCTGCTCCAAACAGGTCTTCGTGGCATTTTCACTATAATTTTTTTTTTATGCAACGTTTCAGAAGTTGCAAAAATAACCCATTTGAGAAGAAATCGAGCTGAACCTCGAGTCCGAATTTCAGAGCTTTTAGTGCTATATTTGCGGAGATATGATCTGAGGAAGTTGGTCTTTTTACAGACTCCTGAATTACATTCCAAACAGGTGACCTGGGGAAAATCGTCATAACATTCTCTCTTGGGATCAGATTGAAATTTCATAAGAAGGTATAGAAAGAGGATGGACTGTAGTTTCGTGTATGCATTTTTTAGATCCAAAGGTCAAAACACTGACTCGTTGCACGTCGTACAAGTTCGCTCTACTGAACTAGTCTATAATCAAGTGACTGTGGGGGATTTTGCATAACTCTTCCTTGGAGAATCCAATTTGGGTCAAACTTGTGGCATTGGAAAGAGGACACAAAGGGCTATTGCAGGTCACAAATTCAGAACTAGATGATTGGAAAGTATAGAGATACATTAGAGGCAATATCGAGTTCCTACAAAGTGGAAAAAAGGTGTGTAGTTTTTAAATTTTTTGCATAAGATTGGTTTGAAAAATTAGTTTGAAGGAATTGAAAGGGCATAGTAAAGCATTATTATTGGTAATTGATGCCCGGAGGAAAGAAAATGAAAACACCTAGTAGGCAACCTGAAAGCTCTAGCATGACCCATGAAGAAGAGGACGAAATGCAACATGATATATCAAAATTACGAGACCAAGTGCAACAATTGTCACTTGCACAAAAAGGAACATAATATAAGATGGATGGTTTAAAGAAAGATGTAGAAGCTAAGATAGATGGTTTAAAGAAAGGCGTAGAAGCTAAGATGGACTATTTGAAGATAGATCTGAAGACAGACATGGACAAATTGAAGATAAATATGAATAAGTTGCTACAAGAAATGGTCACTAAGGGTGAAAGGGTACTAAAGGAAACTCATGATGAGAATAAAAGAAATGTTAATCATGATTCTAGAGACTCTAATGTTGGATCGAAGACTCACCATATTCCAAAAATCGACATGAGGAAGTTTGATGGCAAGGATCCCGCCACATGGATATTACAAATGGAGCAATTCTTTGATTTCAATAATGTGCAAAACACACAAAAGGTATGTATGGCAACTTTATATTTGGAACCAAATCAGTTTGTATGGTATCAATGGCTTTGCTCTCGTAAAAAATTTATCACTTGGGCAATTTTTACGGAAGAATTGATAGCACATTATGAGGATACAAAAAGCAACAATTTTTTTAGCCAATTGATAAGTCTCAAACAAAAGGGTTCAATAATGGAGCACATTGAGGAGTTCAAAAAATTGAACATAAGGGTAAAAGATATTCTAGAGGAGCATAGGATTGATGTGTTCATAGGGTCTTTAAAGGATAATATCCAACATGATGTTCACCTTTGGGAACCTGATTCATTAGAGAAGGCATTCAGGTTAGCAAGAAAAATGGAAAGAAAAATTATGGCAACCAGGAAGCATATCACTCACAACTATAAAGACGGAAGTGTTGTTGCCCCTAGTCTTCCACAACCTATAAGGTTGACACCACAACAATTGGAAGAAAAAAGAGAAAAAGGGCTTTGTTACAGTTGTGATAGCAAATACACTAAAGGTCATAAGTGTGCTGAGAAGAAATTATTCTACATAGATTATGAAGAGGAAGAAGAAAAGGAGAAAGAAAGGTCAAAAGAAGAGGATATACTCCAGGAACAAAGCCTAGATGAAGAACAAATAAATCCAACCATATCTTGTAATGCATTGGTGGGAATTACCACTCCTAAAACCATCAAGATAGAAGGACAAATCAAGAAGAAAAAGGTAATAGTGTTGATTGATTCAGGAAGAACCCACAATTTTATTCATTGTAAGGTAGCAAAAGAATTGAATTGCTTCTGATATCCAGCACCAGAGTGTCAAGTGATGATTGCAAATGGAGGAACAATAAATTGCTCTGGAAAGTGCCATAATATCAAGCTATCCATGGGAGAATATGTATTGACTAGCCCAATGCTTTCCATTCCAATGGGAGGTGCTGATGTTGTAATAGGAGTCCAATGGCTACAATCCTTGGGTACAATAGCTTTTAATTTTCAAGAACTTTTCATCAAATTTTCTACGAAAGGAAAGGAAGTTGAATTAAGGGGTATTGCAGGGAAACCAAGAAAGATAATCAGCTCTAATGGTATGACAAAGCTTCTAAAAAAGGAGCAAAGAGGTGTAATTGCACAATTATGTTCTCTAGATGTTTCCCCGTCAGAATCATCTATTTCTCCAGATCTCCAAAAAGTCTTGGACAATCATTCCAAGGTATTTGAGACTCCGAAAGGTCTCCCACCTATGCGTAATCATGATCATGCTATTAATCTGGTTCCAGGAAGTGTTCCTCCAAACATCAGGCCGTACAGATATCCCTATGTCCAAAAGAGTGAAATTGAACGTATGGTTGCAGAAATGCTAGAGGCTGGTGTAATTCAACCGAGTCAAAGTTCTTTCTCTGCTCCAGTAGTATTGGTGCACAAGAAGGATGGATCATGGTGCATGTGTCCGGATTATAGGGAGCTCAACAAGCTCACTATTAAAGATAAGTTCCCCATTTCTGTCATTGATGAATTACTGGATGGATTGCATGGATCAATTTACTTCACCAAGTTGGATCTTCATTCAGGATATCATCAAATCAGAATGAAGACTGAAGACATTCCAAAAACAACATTTAGAACTAATGAGGGTCATTATGAATTTTTGGTCATGCCTTTTGGCCTTACCAATGCACCTTCAACATTTCAAGGTTTGATGAATTCAATTTTCAAACCATTCCTTAGAAAATTTGTGTTAGTATTTTTTGATGATATACTAATCTACAGCAAGTCTTGGAAGAATCATGTTGAACATGTTGACAAGGTGCTACAACTACTGGAGGAGAAACAATTATATACAAAAAGATCCAAATGTTTCTTTGGAGTCCAGGAGGTGTTATATCTGGGTGATATTGTATCTCATGAAGGAGTTAAGGTAGACCCTAACAAAATTAAAGCCATTAAGGAATGGAAAATACCCACATCCATAAAGCATCTGCGAGGATTTCTCAGGTTGACAGGGTATTATCGCAAGTTTGCTAAGAATTAGGGGAGAATAGCAGCACCTATAACAACATTATTGAAGAAAGATGCATTTTCATGGACTCAGGAAGCAAAAAAGGCCTTTGAACATCTTAAAGAGGCAAAGTGCCAAGCACCGGTCTTAGCTACACCGAACTTCACAAAAACCTTTATTGTGGAATGTGATGCTTCAGGAAATGGACTTGGTGCTGTTCTAATGCAAGATGAAAGACCCATTGCTTTTGAAAGTCGTCCAATCAAGGGAAAGTTTTTAAGCAAAGCTATTTATGAGAAGGAAATGTTGGCAATACTGCATGCACTTAAGAAATGGCGACCCTACCTAATGGGAAGATATTTCAAGGTAAAAACGGATCATGATAGCCTTAAATACTTTTTAGAACAAAGATTATCCTCTGAAGAGCAACAAAAGTGGGTCACAAAGATGTTGGGTTATGACTTTGAAATCATCTACAAAAAAGGGAAGCAAAATGTGGTGGCAGATGCACTCTCAAGAAAGGATGAGGATGTGGATGCATTGTTGAGCGCCATTTCTATTATCCAACCAGATTGGATAAACGAAGCAAGGGAGGAATGGAAGAATGATGAAGAAGTGTGGGCACTTATTCGAAAGTTACAACAAGATTCCAGTACGTCTGATACATTTAGCTGGAAAAATGATTCGTTATGGTACAAATATCGCTTACACCTCTGTAAGAATTCCCAGCTAAAACAAAAGATTCTTATGGAATTGCAAACTTCTCCCTTAGGAGGGCACTCAGGATTTTTAAAAACTTACCACAGGGTTAAGAAGGAATTTTTTTGGGATGGCCTTAAATTAGATATTCAAAAGTTTGTGGTGGAATGTTTGGTTTGCCAACAAAATAAAGTTGAAACAATTAAGACACCAGGTCTATTACAACCTTTATCCATTCCAAGCCAATGTTGGGAGGAGGTTTCAATGGATTTTATCATAGGTTTACCCAAGTCTGAGGGAAAGAGTGTCATCATGGTGGTAGTTGACAGACTTACCAAGTATGCACACTTTTGTGCATTATCACATCCATTTAAAGCCACTACAGTTTCTACTGCATTTATGGAAACAATTCAAAAGCTACATGGAAACCCAAAGATTATTGTAAGTGATAGAGATCCCATTTTCACTGGAAATTTTTGGACAGAATTATTTTCTTGTCTTGGTACTCAGTTAGCTCATAGCTCATCTTATCATCCTCAATCTGATGGGCAAACTGAGATAGTAAACAAATGTTTGGAAGGATATCTTCATTTTCTTTGTATCTGATAAACGGACATAATGGGTCAAATGGTTGCCTCTGGCTGAATGGTGGTATAACACTTCCTTCCATACATCAACAAAAATGACCCCATTTATGGCACTTTATGGGTATCAACCACCATCCATCACATCATATTTAAGAGAAAATTCTAAGGTTCAGGTAGTGGAACATCACATCGAACATCAACAACAAGTCCTCCAAATCTTAAAGGATAACCTCATTAGCACAGAATAGAATGAAACAACCGCAGATCAACATTGCAGTGAAAGAAGTTTTGATGTAGGTGATTGGGTATTCCTACGGCTACAACCATATAAGCAAATGTCCCTCAAGCAAGCTAATAAGGATAATAAATTATCACCAAAGTATTATGGTACGTACAAGGTGTTACAAAAGATTGGTACTATGGCATACAAATTGGAGCTTCCTGCAGCTTCTCGATTGCACCTAGTTTTCCATGTTTCATATTTAAAGAAGGTTATAGGCGACAAGCTCCCATTTCAATCAATATTGCCAGAACTTGACGAGGAAGGAAAAATTATATTGGAACCGAAAGCAGTCACAGAAACAAGAACTCGACAGCTACGAAATCGATCAATTTTAGAGTATCTTATCAAGTGGAAGAACTTATCCGCTGAAGATTCCACATGGGAGGATGAGAATTTTATGCAGAAGTATCCAAAACTACTCAAGCATTGAGGACAATACTTTTTTGAAGGAGAGGGGCATGTTGGGTCCCTATAATACTAGTGATTACCCCATTACTATTGTAGTTATACCCCTTATTAATATTGTTGTGCCCCTATTTCCCCCATATTGTTATTATTGTGCCCCATAGAATCCCTTTATTGTTATTTTTGTGGCTTTATATTATTATTGTTAGGTCGGCTGGATTATATTGTGACTCCTTAGACTCCTATATATAGAAAGGAGGTTTTTCCATTTGAATCATCGAAGAATTGTTCATTTATGTAATGTAAAGGAGGTTGCCCCCTCGAAGAGGCTGAATTCTAAGGCGTTGATCTATCTTTTCTATCTTTTCTTGAGCTGGTTTCATAACAATGAGCCTCATCATTGGGTAAGTATATGGACCTTAATACACCTCCTAGCTTATTCAAATCAACTCTTCTCATAATTTCTTACATATTTTGATTATATTTCGCTTAATGAGATGAGTCAAAGGGAGATATTATGGCTAGTGGACAAATGTGCATTGATTGCAGGTTTTTGAGAGAAAATCATGGAAATTTTCGCTAATCAAGGGCTAAAACTTGAATGATACAGGGAGAAGAGATTGTAGGAGATAGATCCTCCTCATTTACTCCTCACTCATTTGAATATTCCTCCATCAAATCACACTAGCTCGGAGTTACAAGTAGCCAAGTCATGAAGATCACAAGGCAGTCAAGCCAGTGACACTTAAAGAGCTAGTTCATCTTGAATTTGGGAGTTGAGCCTCCCTAGATTTAAGGAATTTGTTGGAGACTTCAATTGTATAAATAACAAGGCCTAGAGCCTCATTAGGATTCAAATTTTTGATGTATAAACACTAGGCATTTTCGAGTCCAAGACTTGTGGAATACATTCTTATGTAATTTTCTGATTTGATAATGAGAATGAGCATTTCCTTGATCCAACACTGAATTGACTTAGAGGGCTGAAGATCTTGGGTTAGGGCCCAAACCTAGAAGCAAAGGTTCCTCTTATTGTATTTGTATGCTTCGTTGATTTCATAGATTAATGGTTGAATTGTCTTTAGCATTATTTCATTACAAGTAGTTGTGGATTTGATTAGTTTGCTCCCATTTGTGCATTGCTATAGCATTAGCTTAGGAATATAAAGGAATATCAAAAAAAATTTAGCAGGTGGATTTGGCCTCACTCCTCCCTTTAGGGACCATGATTTGAGGAAAGAAGTTCTACGCAGCTCCAAAAAGACAAAATTTTGGTTTCTCATGGAATTTAGGGTTTTGTACTACTTAGGTCAGCATTTTACTAGTTTTCAAAAATAGGATTTAATTTTTAGTTCTACAATCTTCAATCTTAAATTATATCTCATCAAGGTTTCATATTACCATGCAATTTTTCCCATGCATGAAACAAGCAACTAGCTCATGAAGTTATGTTTTCTTTAGTTAATTGAAATCCTTCTTGTTTACATGATTTATGGATAAATGTCAATGATTGATGTAGTGCAGGAGTTTCAGTAGCATAGAGATATTTCATGATCAGCAACCCCATCCCAACCTCATCCATCCATGGTTATCACTTTTCTTCACTAAATCCCTCACTAAATTCATCATTCCACAAGAATACTTCTCTAAGCTTGTTGAGCAAATCCAACCATCTCACAACTCTGTTTTCGAGTTCTAAAGGAGTCCTAGGAACTCCCTTGCTTCATTTCACCACCATTCACCTTCCCGACCTTACATCACCTTCCAAATCCCTCCTCTTGCTCTCGGTTGTAACATGTAGGAATACAAGGGATCCTATAGGAGCATTAGGACATCTTGTAGGACAAATTAGGACATCATGTAGGTTGACCTGTAGTGGCCTGTTTTGAGGCCAAATTGTGGAAATAGCCCCTGGGAAGCTAGAAAAGGACCCCTACTTGCCCCCCAAGCCCTCTGACCATCCACCATCATCCCTAATCTGCCTACCACATCACCAAAAGAAGTTAGCTTTCACACTTTCACACAAAAAGACAAAAAGGAAAAAGAGTTATTTTGTTCATTTACATGCACAATAGTAGAATGTTTGATGTTTCAAATTACATGCCTAGGATAGTAGGATTGCACATATGATAATTTAGCATTCTCTTGAAGCAAAGCCTCTTAGCAGTTAGATTAGATGAATGGTGTGTTTAAGCATTTGATTTCAGTATTTTTCCTTATTGCGGTAGAAAAGATTTCTTTTAGTGTATATTTCCCTTTTTCCTCATTGGTAATCAAGCTTCTTCTGAATCAATAGGAGTTTGGTTTGAAAAACCTCAGTGGTCTATCACCATCTTAGTAGAGACAAAGAGTGGATCCATCACATTTACTTGTATATACAACACTGTCACCTCCAAGTTTGTATGAACCCCAGGTTGATAAAGTAAAGTTGGTAGCCCCAGGAGTTGCAGCTTTCTTGCTGCAATACTCGTGCTCATCACTAGACCTCATCAAATAGATATATCCTTCTTCTAGTGGTCAACATAAGTGGATCCTCACAACCATGAACTATTTGACCAATTGGGTAGAAGAAATCCTAGCCAGGAATGCAACTGACATAGTGGTAATAAATTTTTTGGAGGATAGTATCTTGGCCTGGTTTGGATGTCCTGAGAAGATTGTGACTAATAATTCCCAGGCATTCAAGTCTGCAAAATTCTACATTTTTTTTCATAAATTCAACATTAAAGTTGGTCACTCCACTACTTAGTATCCTCAAGGTAATGGGTTAGCTGAGTCTTCAAAAAAAACGGTGGTGAGAATCCCGAAGAAGAAAATTGCAGAAAGTTAGAGGAACTGGGATTCTTGGCATGCACTCTGAGAAAATAGGGTCACTCCAAAAATATCCACAAGTAAATCACCTTTCGTGTTGGCTAATGGAAAATTTGTGGTATTCCTTAGTCATCTTGCTATGCCAATGGCTAAGATGCTACAATATGTAGAAGAAGAACCCAACTCCCTAACTAGAAGGATACATCAATTGGTGGAGCTTCGGGAGACCTGAGAATAGGTCAACCATCGATTGGACATTACCAACAAAAATGAAGTCCCTGTTTGATAAGAAAGCTAAGGACAAGCCTCTTAAACCAGGAGATATAGTCCTAAGGTGGGATGTGAGGAGAGAAGACAAAGGGAAACATGGTAAATTTGATTCCTTATGGTTTGGACCCTTCAAGATTAATGAGGCTAAAGGAAACAATACTTTTATATTGGAGAACTTGGTGGGTGACATGCTTGAGCTGCCCATAAATGGGTAATTCCCAAATCTTTATTTCCAGCATTAAGAGGTTCAATTCTCACCCATTGTACATATCGGTGAGCTATTGTAAAATATCAGTAATGATTTCATTCTTTATATTTTGGTTTTTATTTTTATATGCATAAATAAAATGACTCCATGACCAATAGATATAACACTTCCAGTCTGTAGTTTCTTAGCACCTTGAAAGCAAGGCATTGTCCCTAGGTGGAGTCAATGTTGTCACCCTCTGCATTATTTGTGATTTTTTGTTGTCTAAAGGATGAAAAAGAGAAGAGAGGTTTGAAGCCATATTCCAAGCCACATAATAACTCAAAACTAAATCTAACCCCTTCTGATGGATAGTTCTTAGAATCATCTTTCCAACGATATATGGAACTCCTCAAATGGACTCTAGAATCAAAAGTTAGACCAGATTGAAGTTACCCTTGAAAAACCAGAAGACAAAGAGAAAATGCCTAAGGGTAAAATCCTGGGTCCTGCATATTGCAGATCAGAGGTCTTGGTGGTACATGAATCGACACTACAAAGAAATTATTGGGGAAAATGGGCTGACAGTGTAAAATGTCGGGAGTTTCCTCGAAAAATGTGACAAAGGAATTCAATGAAAAACCAAGGGGTGATGGGCCTTTTCTCTCTCCTCAAACTAGATAGGTGGTTGCATAGGATTAGCTTCAATAGGTGACACATGGCGGTACAAAGGAAACATGGCATGCTGATATGGAATTTTAAGGGTCCTATAGGGGCATATCTGGGTGACATGTGCTACCTCTTAGGAAGTGACATGTGGTAGTGATGACATCACCAATCGATGATCAGTGGTAGGAGTGTATTTTGCATCAAAAGGAATTCACTGATAATGAACCTCTAATTGGGGGGCTCTGATATAGGAGCTGGACCATGGTCACAAGAAGAGAAAGGAATCAAGGGTTAAGTAGAAGAGGTGATCAGAAATTGGTGATCGCAAGTATTTGGAGGTAATACCAATGGCATGGGTTATAAAGTGTCGATTGTGATATTCTAAGTGGGCCCAATCGACGATCGGTGTTCATAATGTCGCAGAGGCGGTCTAGTGTAAAGGTCAATGATTCATCGATAAGAGGGATTTCATGTAATAAAGGAAAGGGTCTCCTGGACACACATTCAAAGGCTTTAGCTCCCCAGAACTAAATGCTCGATTATAGACCCTAGTCATATGATGAAAAAGGGGAAGGGATCAAACCACAAGGGGTGGAAAGGGGATCAAAATTCACATATTTTCAAGGTTTTTGAGTGTAAAGTAATAGTGCAAGAAAGTCCCTGATATTGCACCATGGGTGTTTTAAAATGAATATAGGGCTATGGGAAGTTGAAGGGATGAATGAGTTGGTACCTATGATCCATGAGCAACACATAAACCATCATGATGATCTCTCTCAGACCCTGCAAGTGGAAAATTAAAACGGTTAAGACTAGAAGTGATGGGGAAAAGACCTGGAGTGGGTAATACATGATGTAGTAGAAGGTGGCTAGATGAGAGGCCATGCAAGAATGTGACAAGGAGATATTTCCATGAACCAACTTTTAGTTTTCATGACTGTTATTTAATTTGTTTGCAAGTCTATCACTTTGTTTATTTTTAACCAACAATAGCATTATGTTGTAATAATTAAAGGTGTTAGAGCCTACACACCGAGATAGTTGGTTGTTTATACAACTGGATGCTTAGACTAAGATATTTTTGTAATGTGTTAGTGTTGCTGGAAATAATACTGAGAGGGGGGGGGGGGTGAATCAGTATTATCAGATCAATCAAACTTTTTCAATGCTCAGAAACATATACGCTACTTCAGTTAAGTGAACCAGCGTGTACACGCTACTGTGACTAAATAAAACAGCGTATAAGAGGAAAACTCATAATTTAGTTAGCTTATTCTTCAGTTAAGTGCATCAGGACATTATTCACCACATTAACAGTAAACAGGTGCAGTATAACAGAACAGATCAAAAGCCACACACATGAACACCAAGATATAAGGTGGAAACCCAATGTGGGTGAAAACCACCTGCTGCAAGTTGTCTCTATCTTTCTTTAATATGAAACTTCAGTTTACAATCTTTTTGTACTGGTGCAGCCTTATACCAGTACGCAGGCTACAACCTGCAGAAGGCTACAACCTTCTCTCGTTTTCCAAACTTCCTTGGAAGGGAGCTCCAACCCCCTTTGCTCTTGTACTAGCCAAGATACTAGTACGTAGGTGCTGACCTACAATCTTCTTTCTTTCAGGTACCACTTTTCATACATTTTCAGACTGGATATTCCTGAAGCACAACATTACAATCTGAAGACCACAATTCATTCACCTTTCATAATAGATCATTGAAGCATAAAACAACCAAACTTTGAATCGCTGAACCACTGAGCCCTGTCAATCACCAGTTACCAGAACACAGAGCAGACTACAGAACTCTGCAATAACAGTCAGACCCAACTGTAAACCCAAAATCAAGCTTCAAAATATATACGCTACTTCAATGAGAAAAACCCGCGTATACACGCGCTTTTACCGAAGCCAACCTGCGTACAGATCTAAAAATAAACTCTCTCAATTTGCAGCTGTACCAGACATCAGTTAGACCCAGAACATAACATTGCGACAGTATGCAGATCTAGAAATACGCATAATCAACCATATCATGATAGTGCATTTCAAACCATTAGATCCCGATCTATACTTAGATCTAGTCTTCCATCAACCGATGTGATCTCTCCTTGGCTTAGATCAAGCAACCCAGAACCTGCATATCAGATCTCTTTCTTTTTCAGATATTCAAGCCTTTTCCAAAAGATGATTTGCCTAATGATCTTCTTCTCCTTATATAGCCTTAGGCCTTGCTCAATACCAAGATCCAAAACCATAGAGATCCAAAACCATCAACTTCAAAACTAGAGATCTACACGACTGTCGAGGTACTTTGGTCCAAAGACATGGGCACAAGTACCGAGGACTAACTACCATGGACCAAAAAGGAAACTTCCCGACATATACGCACTTTTCTGTTCATTCATCTGCGTGTATACGCGACTTATTATATAGCTCTCCTGCGTATACGCGACTTACTATGCATATCACCAGCGTGTATACGCAACTTGGACTTAATTAACCTGCGTATATGAGATTTCTTCTTCATTCTGTAGACTGAACGGAGGTCTGTCATCAAAGAGAGTTGCCATCAAGGACAACACCTGTATCATAGCGCCATACCTGAGCCAAAATGCCAACAATCTCCCCCTTTGGACTTGATGGCAACCTTCAGATCCTTAGAATCATTCTCCCCCTTTGTCATCAAGGGCAAAGGGCTGTGCTCCCCCTGAGAACATGCTGATACCTCTGCTTGGCTGTGCTGAAACATGCTCCCCCTGACTGTAGGCAAGATCTGCAAAAGATGATCTTCAACAAGAACCAAGACTTATACACCATAAGGGACCTTTCTATCACCAAAAGACTCACTACATACATCCATACTCCCTACCAAGAGGGGACACATCAGAAACAATCAATTATATTACATCATTCATCCCAGGCATAGTGGGGAAACCAACATAGGCCGTTACATGACCTTGACACCATAAAAGAGATATCACAAGAGAGATACATGACATAGAGACAACAGATCTAGACCAAGACTTATGAAAGTCACCAGCAGCATATGATAAACATCTTTTTAGATCAGCAACCAGGATTTCTTTCTGAGCTCCTTTTCCTGAAATCAACAATCAAAACATCTGAATGCCAACAATGCTTTATGAGACTTTTAAGCTGCTCCCCCTGAACCTGTGCCTGCTGCACCCCCTGAAACTGTGCCTGAAGAATTCTGACATACCCATTGTTGTTCAGAACTCCAGAGTTTGCCCTTGCTGTTCAGAACTTCATATACGCGGCTTCTCCTGCATGAAACTGTGTATGTACGCGGATATACTTTCTGCAACAAGCGTCCAACAGACACGCGACTTACCCAGCATAAATCGGCGTATATACGCGGATATCCCTTCCGTAACCTGCGTATACCAACTTTTCTGTAAACAAACTTCAACAGCAGGATGAAGCATCAACTACTCCCAGCTTTTGTCTGAGATATTCAAAAGTTTCCCTGGGCAGTGGTTTTGTGAGAATATCAGCAACTTGTTCCTTAGAAGGAACATACTCCAACTTGACCTTCTGCTCAAGCACTTGTTCCCGAAGAAAATGGTACTTGATTGGTATGTGCTTGGTCTTTGAGTGCATGACTGGATTCTTTGAAATGCTGATTGCACTTGTATTATCACATAAGATAGAGACGGGTGGAGTGCAAGTGATTTGAAAGTCCTGCAAGGTCTGCATCATCCAAAGAAGTTGTGTGCAACAAGATGCTGCAGCCACATATTCTGCTTCAGCTGTAGATAAGGCAATCGAACTCTGTTTCTTGCTGAACCAAGATACTAATCTGGAACCCATGAAGAAAGCACCACCACTTGTGCTTTTCCTATCATCCACACTTCCAGCCCAATCTGCATCTGTGTAAGCATGAAGAGTGAGATCTGTATTTCTAGGATACCATAAGCCATAGTTTTGGGTCCCTTGAAGATATTTGAAGATTCTTTTGACTGCCTGAAGATGAGTTTCCTTTGGGTTGGCTTGAAATCTTCCAACCATTCCTACTGCATGTGTAATATCTGGTCGAGTACCTGTCAAATAAAGCAAACTCCCAACCATGGATCTATAAGTGGGTTGGTGAACTGCTGCTGATTCATCATTTGCACTGAGGCTGCATCCTGTAACCATGGGTGTACATACTGGTTTTGACTCTTCCATGCCATACTTCTTCAAGATCTGCTTGAGGTATTTGGTTTGAGATAAGAAGATACCTCCTTCATTTTGTTGGATTTGCAATCCAAGAAAATATGTCAATTCTCCAAGTAGTGACATTTCGAATTCTTTCTGCATAACCAAGGCAAAGTTTTGACTCATAGTCTCTTCATTGCTGCCAAAGATAATATCATCTACATAAACAACAAGAATTAGCAATTTGTTATTTTCAACTTTTATATAGAGATTGCTATCTGCTGATCCTTTTGAAAAGCCTTGTTGGTGAAGATATTTGTCCAACCGATAGTACCAAGCCCTTGGAGCTTGTTTGAGTCCATAGAGAGCCTTTTTCAATCTGCATACAAGGTTTGGATCATTCCCAAGAATGAAACCATCTGGCTGCTCAATATATACTTCTTCTTCTAAGTCTCCATTCAGAAAGGCTGATTTCACGTCCATTTGAAAAACCTTGAAGTTTTGAAAGCTTGAGAGAGCAAGGAACATTCGGATGGCTTCAAGTCTTGCCACAGGAGCAAAGGTCTCTTCAAAATCTATTCCTTCTTGCTGTGCATACCCTTTACAAACAAGTCTGGCCTTGTTTCTAATTACTTCTCCATTTTCATTTAATTTATTCTTGAAGACCCATTTTGTTCCTATCACATTCTTATCTTTTGGTCTAGGAACTAATTCCCAAGTGTTGTTCTTTTCGATTTGCTCAAGTTCTTTATCCATTGCTTTGACCCAACATTCATCTTTGCATGCCTCTTTCACATTTTGTGGTTCAGTGGAGGAGAGTAATGCCAAGTAGCTTGAAGCTTCTGCAAGTGTCCTTCTTGTTTGTACTCCTGCTTCTTTCTGCCCCACAATCTGAGTTTCTGGATGATTCTTTTGAACATATCTGGATGGAGTCTTCTCTTCTATTCTTGTCTGCTCCTCTGGTTCTTCTTGAGATTCTTCTTCTTCTTGAGGTTCTTCTTCTTCATCATTCCGCCTTTGAGAGTAGCCTTCATCTTCTTCAATGTCTTCATGATGAACTTGCCTAGGAATATATCCCTTCTCATCAACCACTACATCAATACTGTCAACAATTCTGCCAAGTCTTTTATTGTAGCACTTGTATGCTTTGCTATGTGGAGAATAACCAAGAAGAATGCCCTCATCTGCTCTTGGTTCAAGTTTGCCAAGTTGCTCATCAGTATTCTTAATATAACATTTGCTCCCAAAGATTTTGAAGTGCTTCACGGAAGGAGTTTTACCACTCCAAAGCTCATGAGGTGTTTGAGTGCTGTTTACTCGGACATTTGTTTTGTTAAGAATAATAACAGCAGCATGTGCAGCTTCACCCCAGAAGGTTGCAGGAGTACCTGATTCATCGAGCATAGCACGAGCCATTTGTTGGATAGTTCTGTTCATTCTTTCCACAACCCCATTTTGCTGAGGAGTTCTAGCTGTAGAGAATTCTCTTCTTATCCCATGTTCATCGCAGAAATCGAAAAATTCATTTGAGGTGAACTCCCCACCTCTGTCAGATCTGAGGCACTTAATTTTGTGTCCTGATTCATTTTCAACCAATGCTTTGAAGGATTTGAATTTTTCGAATGCTTCATCTTTGTGCTTCATAAGCCCTAACCAAACAAACCTTGAGAAATCATCAATGAATAATATCAGATATTCTTCTCCTCGAGGTGTCCTTTTCCTAAATGGACCACATACATCTGTATGGACTAGCTCAAGAGGCAAGCTAGCTGATCCTTCCTTCTCTGGAAAGTTAGTTCTGGTTTGCTTTCCAAACTGACAAGATTTGCATATGGTGTTGTCTGGAATTTTGATATCTGGAAGATCGCGAACTGCCTGATATTTGCATGCTTTCCTTATTTGTGAGAAGCTTAGATGTCCCAACCTTCGATGCCATAACCAGTGCTCTTCATCCTTGCTAAGATAGCATTGTTGTTGTCCTTCTTCAAATATGTACAGATTATTTGGAGTTCTTTTTCCTTTGAGAACTGTTTTACCTGTATCAAGATCACGAACAAGACATCCATTCGATCTGAAAATAACCTCGATTTTTTGATCACACATCTGGCTGACACTTAGTAGATTATGCTTCAATCCATCAACATACAAAACATTTCCAGCCTTGACCTTTTCTTTCAAAGGAGCAATACCTTTTCCTTTTATAGTTGCAGGAGTATCATTTCCAAAAGAAACTTTCTTTCCCTTTTCTAAGGTAGAATAAGATTCAAGTTTTTCTTTATCACCTGTCATATGTTTCGAACATCCACTGTCAATGTACCATAGATTTTCCTGTCCTTCTGCATAAAATGCTATCCCACATCTTTCTGTTTGAGGTTCCTTTATTCTCCATGTTTTGGTGCTTGTGGCTTGTTCCTTTTTCTCCTGAAACCTGCTCCTGCATTCAGAGTCTTCATGACCAAAATTATTGCAAATAGAACATTCAACTTCATTTTCAAGAACCGAAAAGTTGTTATAGGTCCTTTTTGTAATCCCTGTCATACTTCTTTGTTTTTGAGCTTCCCTAGTCATGATTGTTTTATATGCAACACATTGAGCTGCTTTGTGACCAAAGTTATGGCAAGAAAAGCATTGTCCATTGAAGAAGCTTCTGCGGTTATTGAATCTACCAGCCAACTGATTGTAATTTCTATTTTCATTTGTTCTTGAACCAAACTGAGAAGATTTTACCTGTGGCTGGTTGTAGCTTTTGTTCACCCTTAAGATGGATTGTCCCTGATAGTTTCTGTTTGTAATTCGTCCCTGCTTTACCTGATTATCTTCATTGTTCTTCTGCTCATTTCTTCTTGCTGCATCAAGATAACTTTTTGAGGTGGATGCTTGAGAGGTTTCTCCATTATAGCCCAAACCTGTCTTGTTTAGAGGAGACCGCTGCACATTGATAATCTCATCCAAAGTTTCAGATCCTTTGACAAACTTAAGATTAATAGCTTTTGTTTTCTCAATTTCTTTTCTGAGACCAACAATTTCACCTTCTAGTTTTTCAAGATGTTTTTCCTTTTCATCAATTTGAAATTGCAAAGTATCAATGATCACATTCTTTTCTTCTATGCATCTCTTCAGTCTAGTAATTTCATTATAGAGATTATCCACATCTACAGCATCCTCATAATCATCATCTTCAAATGCCATTAACAGCTTATATTTATTACCTTGTTCATCTTCATCACTGTTTGATAAGCCATCACTATCTTCATGGGTGTAGTAGCTTTTCTTATTTGCACTTTGTTTCTTGTTCCATCTAGCAGGTTCTTTTCCTTTATCCTTATAAGGACATTTTGCAGCATAATGACCTACTCTTCCACAAGCAAAGCATTTGAAAGGTAGCTTACCTCTGAACCTTCCAGAACTCCTTTGAAGATTTCTGACAAAATTTGATTCTTCTTCCTCTTCTTCTGGAACATGGCTTGCTTCATAGTAATCTTCTTTTCCTGATGCCTTAAAAGCAGCTTCCCTTCTGTCTGATGGACCTCCCTTTCTCATTTCATAAGCAGTTAGAATTCCATGTAGCTGAGACATAGTGAGAACACGGAGATTTTCCTTTTCTTCTATTGCAGATACTTTAGATTCAAACTTGGGGGATAATGATCTTAGAATCTTTTGAACTACTATAGTCTCTTTTATTTCTTCACCCAAATTTTTCATACAATTAACAATCTCATCTACCCGAAGAAAATAATTAGCCACACTTTCATCATTATACATCTTGAGAGTCTCATATTGAATCCTGAGAGTTTGAAGTTTAGCTTGTTTTACCTGTTCATCTCCTTCATAGCTAGTGATCATTTTGTCCCATATTTTTTTTGCTGATTTGAAGTGCATGACCTTCATGAATTCTGTTTGGGATATACTTCCTAATAGAGTACTGACTGCTTTTGCATTTGTTTCATACTGCTTTTTCTCAGCTGGATCTGTAGGAGTAGCTGAAGGAAAAGCATAGCCTGTTTCTACAATGTTCCAAACTTCTGTACCAAGAGATTGAAGATATGCAGTAACTCTTACCTTCCAATAGTTGAAATTTGTCCCATCAAAAATCGGTGGCCTGATTGATGCTTCTTTCTCGTAGTTGCTCATGATGAATGATCTACCTTCAAGCGATCAAGCTTCTCTGAAGGACCTGCTCTGATACCAATTGTTGGAAATAATACTGAGAGGGGGGGGTGAATCAGTATTATCAGATCAATCAAACTTTTTCAATGCTCAGAAACATATACGCTACTTCAGTTAAGTGAACCAGCGTGTACACGCTACTGTGACTAAATAAAACAGCGTATAAGAGGAAAACTCATAATTTAGTTAGCTTATTCTTCAGTTAAGTGCATCAGGACATTATTCACCACATTAACAGTAAACAGGTGCAGTATAACAGAACAGATCAAAAGCCACACACATGAACACCAAGATATAAGGTGGAAACCCAATGTGGGTGAAAACCACCTGCTGCAAGTTGTCTCTATCTTTCTTTAATATGAAACTTCAGTTTACAATCTTTTTGTACTGGTGCAGCCTTATACCAGTACGCAGGCTACAACCTGCAGAAGGCTACAACCTTCTCTCGTTTTCCAAACTTCCTTGGAAGGGAGCTCCAACCCCCTTTGCTCTTGTACTAGCCAAGATACTAGTACGTAGGTGCTGACCTACAATCTTCTTTCTTTCAGGTACCACTTTTCATACATTTTCAGACTGGATATTCCTGAAGCACAACATTACAATCTGAAGACCACAATTCATTCACCTTTCATAATAGATCATTGAAGCATAAAACAACCAAACTTTGAATCGCTGAACCACTGAGCCCTGTCAATCACCAGTTACCAGAACACAGAGCAGACTACAGAACTCTGCAATAACAGTCAGACCCAACTATAAACCCAAAATCAAGCTTCAAAATATATACGCTACTTCAATGAGCAAAACCCGCGTATACACGCGCTTTTACCGAAGCCAACCTGCGTACAGATCTAAAAATAAACTCTCTCAATTTGCAGCTGTACCAGACATCAGTTAGACCCAGAACATAACATTGCGACAGTATGCAGATCTAGAAATACGCATAATCAACCATATCATGATAGTGCATTTCAAACCATTAGATCCCGATCTATACTTAGATCTAGTCTTCCATCAACCGATGTGATCTCTCCTTGGCTTAGATCAAGCAACCCAGAACCTGCATATCAGATCTCTTTCTTTTTCAGATATTCAAGCCTTTTCCAAAAGATGATTTTCCTAATGATCTTCTTCTCCTTATATAGCCTTAGGCCTTGCTCAATACCAAGAGCCAAAACCATAGAGATCCAAAACCATCAACTTCAAAACTAGAGATCTACACGACTGTCGAGGTAATTTGGTCCAAAGACATGGGCACAAGTACCGAGGACTAACTACCATGGACCAAAAAGGAAACTTCCCGACATATACGCACTTTTCTGTTCATTCATCTGCGTGTATACGCGACTTATTATATAGCTCTCCTGCGTATACGCGACTTACTATGCATATCACCAGCGTGTATACGCAACTTGGACTTAATTAACCTGCGTATATGAGATTTCTTCTTCATTCTGTAGACTGAACGGAGGTCTGTCATCAAAGAGAGTTGCCATCAAGGACAACACCTGTATCATAGCGCCATACCTGAGCCAAAATGCCAACAAGTGTCAGTCCTTCCAGCCTTCCTCCAGTGATCAAATATGCTCTTACAAAGTGGTCTCAGAGTGTCAAGGTCAAATTTTGTCATTTCAAAGACTCTTCAAGCAAAATTTGGTCACTAGGCATTAGGTCTAGGGTTTGCTTTCACTCTTTTCAAAATTGCCCAAATGCCAATCCATGTCATCATTCTACTAAGTCTATCATCATTCATAGGGTTGTCATTATCATGTAAGTGTCGAATGAGTCATTTTACACCTTGTTCATGCTTCAGTTGCGCCTAGGTAAGGTCATTTCCCTCTCCTAGGGTTTTGGAGGTAATTTCTCTTGGACGGTCAAATCATCGGAAAAACTTGTATCTTGATGTTCATACACCTTCCCCTATCCTTAAATTACCTTATTAAATGCTTCCCATCCCTTAGATCCGCCAAATTCCTCATTTTCGCACAAACCCTAGTTTCTTGCTACAACCTGGCAATTTTCTAGGTTGGGCCTGTGTTTTGCCCTTTTGGACCCCTTCCCCTCACTCGATCTCTGTGATTCCACTTTCCCCTACTTCCTAACATCCCTCCCTACTTCCAAAAATTTCCCCAAGAATTTAGAAGCCTCTTATCCCCTTCATTTCGCTTCATTTCGGCAAAATTCCTTGTTTCACACATCGGGATAAGTTTCACTCAAAAGATGTTTCAGAGCAATAAAAGATGAATTTTGGAAAACTGATAGAGTTTTTTTTCCACAACATGACAAAGAAGAAAAACCTCCTTCACTTTTTAGACAGGTGTCATGGTTTTAGAGAAATGTCAAAAATACAATCGCCAGATCCAAGGAGGTTGAGCAAAGCACTAAAACGGAGAAAAAGTCCCGATCCACTCCAAATTTTGGCCAAAGCCTCTTTTAAGGAGCATGGTACTTGATGAGACACGCCCAGCTCCAATTTCAAAAAATTTGGAGCAATTTTGGTCAATTTTGAATTTTTTGTGCCAAACACAGGTTTTTGCCCTCAACGCGTAGCGCGCCGCGCGCTACCCTAAAGATGGGCAAGTCCATTTCTCAAAAACTCAGCATTTTTGGATTTTTCATGACAAATTACACTTTCTCAGCAATTACCAAGACATTTCATCAGGTTTTGAGCCCTCAGAAGGTCAAAAAACATGCAAAAAATGACTTTCTGCCACTTTTTGGACACACAGGGAGCAGTCTTAGGAGATTGCAATTTTGGAGGGGCAAATGACCACCAAATTGCGAAATTCAACTTGGGCTGGAAAGTAGACATCCAGAAGTTTCCAACAAGCCTATTTTTGCCTCATTTGGATGCCAGGAAGTTCCTCAAAAGTTGGCTCAAAGGCGCGCTATGCGTTGACGATTGGGGCGCTACGCATCAGGGAAGTTTGCCAGATTTTCACCTACAGCTCAGCAAAACGCAGATTTGACTAGTTTTGACTTTTTGGAGTGGTTTTTCATCCTCCTTGATGTAATTGATGTAATTTTATGATGTCATGGCACTTATTTATCTCTTCTAGAAGATTCATTCATAAAAAATAAAAAATTTAATGAATGAATTGGTTTCCTAGCGTATA
Source organism: Pinus tabuliformis (assembly GCA_031772625.1). Lineage (NCBI taxonomy): Eukaryota > Viridiplantae > Streptophyta > Pinopsida > Pinales > Pinaceae > Pinus > Pinus tabuliformis. The sequence goes on along the minus strand of CM062807.1, from coordinate 211,630,115 downwards.
GAGGCAAGTTGTTTTGATTGCCTAGATTGTAGTGCTCAGTTTAGAATTGTTTAAAACAGCTCCTAGGATGATGAGCTCGACCCCTAAAGGCAAGGAAAGGTGTCAGCTTGCCTATATTATGTATTTTCTTAGTCATTTTCATGGTTGGACTCTTGAGGGATAAGCTTCTATTGTATTACACTTTGTATCTCTGCAATTTTGGCAAAGGAAAGACCAGGGTTTTGCAGCACTATTTGGGATTCCTGTGGTTATTTGTGTTGATGGTGTGTTCTCTCATGTACTTGTAAGATTTGTTATGTGTATCAATTTCCTATTTCTCTTTTCTTCACATTAAGTAAATGAAGTGTTAAGGTAGAATTCATAATTTATATGCTCTGCCTTTAAGTTTGCTTAATATCTATGTTTTCCTCTGTCTAAAGAGAACTCTTGATGGTTTCTTTCTCTCTTTAGCTCCTCACCGGTCATTTCTATCCATTCACTTAAATCAAAGGCATCAAGACAATCTCCTACCTTGCCCCAAAAAGACCTCTGCAAAAGCTGTGTCCCATCCCCGCACCCAAAATTGCTCTCCCCCTGTTTTCCACCAAAACCCTAAAAATCTGAAATCAAACCTTCTCAATCAGTTTACTAGCCTAAAATCAGTGTTATTATTGGTCATCTCCACCCTTTGAAGATTTTTTGTCGAGATAGACCCGGAGAGAGCCCTCTCCTGCCCCGTAGGGCTAGCTACGAGGCTAAGTGGTTTGATGTTGCCTTGGATTTTGTATTTTTCAGCCTGAGGCCAAATTCAAGCGCTAACATATTGGTGACCATACTGGGGAGAAAAAATGGTTTGCTTGTTGATGTCATTTGTTTTATAAGCTACAGATGGAACCTGAAGTTATGCCAGGTAGCCTTCGAAACTCTTTTGCTTTGCATTAGCGAAAGTAGATAAACGCTGCTTCAATCAATCTCCGGTCTAGCTTGTAAACGTGACATCTAACTTGTTAATTACCCCAGTACATGTATCAAGTTCAGATCTGATTGTTGATGGTGAACAATGATCAGACACTGACAAGGCTGAAATCATTCACTAGCGACTCCTTCACTGAAAACTCCAGAGGTCAATGCTTCATGGTGACTTCACTGCAAGAAGACTAGTAGCTTTGAGCTTTTCAAGATGGATCGGATTGCAAGAAGATATGCCCCCATGAGCCGAGATCACATCCCTGGTTTTCCAAATAAAATTCCGAAGGTAGATTGGTCAAGGAATTTGCCTACATTTAAAGATGATGGTAGGAAGGACGCTGCTCTACATCTGGTTAGATTTCACATGCATATTCACAAGTTGAAGGTTGATTTTCCTGAAGATTGCTTGATGAAGATATTCATGGCCACTCTGGAAGGTAAAGCCCAATCTTGGTATGAAAGTTTGCCGCAGGCCTGTATTTACTGTTTAAAGGATTTTCATGCCTTGTTTATTGAAAGATATCAAGCATCTTATCCATCATTAAATTTAGTTCATGACTGTTGCAAACATGCTTCAACTTTTATTGAAAGCCTTGAGAAATATTATGAAGATGATAATTTTATGGATGTTGAGATCATGGAGGCTCTGTATGAGAATCCATTTCAGCAGCATAAAGAAAACTTAGAGAATTCCCATCAAGATGATCAGGACATTTTGCAGCAGAATCAAGATCAGCAGCTTGAAGATGGCCATATGGCTGAAAATGATGAAAGAGAGGGTTATATTTCAGATCTGCCCACAGAAGAAGACAGCATGCAGGGTAGTCAAGATTCATGTGATGCAGTCAAGTCAACTATTTCAGATCAACATTCAGATCATGATGACCAAGAATACCTTGTGCCGAATCCTATAAAGAAAAACTTGGCTGTTGAGATCATTTGGCATGAAGAAAACAAAGTTACAAATTTAAGTGCTCCCATTTCATCAGAATAGAGTCTTCATGAGGAGGTCATTCAGTCTGCTCATGAACAACAAGGTGAGATCTTTGCTCAAGCAAGTGAAAAAGTTTCTTTGAGTGAATTTGTGGTAGACGATGTAAATGATAATATTGTGCTTGATAATATTGAAGAATGTAATAAGGAACTTGATAATTTGGTTGTGATATCATATGAAGATGACCTACCATATTGTCAGACTACAGAAGATCATAGCATACAGGATTACCTTTCATATTCTTCATATGTCTCATGTGTTGAAATGTTTTTACAAGAGGAGATCTGCTCATCTACCTGTTCAGAGCTTTTTGAAGCCCATGAGCATACTTTTACTGAAGCACACGATGAAGGCAGATCAGAATTTGAAACAAAGGACACCTTGTTCTTTCAGCAGGAGGTGGAAATGGCAAATCTTCATGTTTTTTACAATCCTCTAGCAAGTTTGTTGCAGCCAGCAGTGAAAGTGTTTATACAGTGTTTTGTTGCAGCCATGGTCAACTATGTTTTTGGATGCCCAGTGATAGGTTTGTACTGTTGACCAGAAGATCTAATCAGGAGAATCAATCAAGAAGGCATCTGCTTGATTGGTTGCATTGGCATTTTGATATAGTTTGATGTATATTGTCTTGTAAGAAACACAGGTGGTTGTCATCATGATTTCAAATCTTGATGGACTGCTGCCCTTCAAAAAGATTTGAAAAGTCTTGTTTTAAGTCAGTCATGAGTCATTTGTGTTTGGTCTGTTGAGTGAGTTTTTCAAGTTATTTCAGTTTGCCATCGAGTGGGTTTGAATCAAGTTTCAGTTAAGTTTCAGTCAGTTTTCAGTCAAGTTTTCATTAATAAATGAGTCAAAGTCTTGTGTCGTTTGCCGAAATAATGGACTCCATAGCCCAATGGACGAAGGCGCTGGTCTGCTCTCCCAAATATCTGTTGTTCTTGGCACCTCCAAGGAGCTACCATCCCCATTGGAGCCAATTTTAGTGTCAGTCTTTCCAGCCTTCCTCCAGTGATCAAATATGCTCTTACAAAGTGGTCTCAGAGTGTCAAGGTCAAATTTTGTCATTTCAAAGACTCTTCAAGCAAAATTTGGTCACTAGGCATTAGGTCTAGGGTTTTCTTTCACTCTTTTCAAAATTGCCCAAATGCCAATCCATGTCATCATTCTGCTGAGTCTATCATCATTCATAGGGTTTTCATTATCATGTCAGTGTCGAATGAGTCATTTTACACCTTGTTCATGCTTCAGTTGCGCCTAGGTAAGGTCATTTCCCTCTCATAGGGTTTTGGAGGTAATTTCTCTTGGACGGTCAAATCATCGGCAAAACTTGTATCCTGATGTTCATACACCTTCTCCTATCCTTAAAGTACCTTATTAAATGCTTCCCATCCCTTAGATCCGCCAAATTCCTCATTTTCGCACAAACCCTAGTTTCTTGCTACAACTTGGCAATTTTCTAGGTTGGGCCTGTGTTTTTCCCTTTTGGACCCCTTCCCCTCACTCGATCTCCATGATTCCACTTTCCCCTACTTCCTAACATCCCTCCCTACTTCCAAAAATTTCCCCAAGAATTTAGAAGCCTCTTATCCCCTTCATTTCGCTTCATTTCGACAAAATTCCTTGTTTCACACATCAAGATAAGTTTCACTCAAAAGATGTTTCAGAGCAATCAAAGATGAATTTTGAAAAACTGAGAGAGGTTTTTGTCCAAATCATGCCAAAGAAGCAAAACCTCCTTCACTTTTTACACAAGTGTCATGGTTTTAGAGAAATGTCAAAAATATAATCGCTAGATCCAAGGAGGTTGAGCAAAGCACTAAAACGGAGAAAAAGTCCCGATCCACTGCAAATTTTGGCCAAAGCCTCTTTGAAGGAGCATGGTACTTGATGAGACACCCCCAGCTCAAATTTCAAAAAATTTGGAGCAATTTTGGTCAATTTTGAATTTTTTGTGCCAAACACAGGTTTTTGCCCTCAACGCGTAGCGCGCCGCGCGCTACCCTGAAGATGGGCAAGTCCATTTCTCAAAAAATCAGCATTTTTGGATTTTTCATGACAAATTACACTTGCTCAGCAATTACCAAGACATTTCATCAGGTTTTGAGCCCTCATAAGGTCAAAAAACATGCAAAAAATGACTTTCTGCCACTTTTTGGACACACAGGGAGCAGTCTTGGGAGATTGCCATTTTGGAGGGGCAAATGACCACCAAATTGAGAAATTCAACTTGGGCTGGAAAGTAGACATCCAAAACTTTCCAAAAATCCTACCTTTGCCTCATTGCGATGCCGGGAAGTGCCTCAAACATTGGATCAAAGGCGCGCTATGCGTTGAGGATTGGGGCGCTACGCATCAGGGAAGTTTGCCAGATTTTCACCTACATCTCAGCAAAACGCAGATTTGACTAGTTTTGACTTTTTGGAGTGGTTTTTCATCCTCCTTGATGTAATTTATGTAATTTTATGATGTCATGGCACTTATTTATCTCTTCTAGAAGATTCATTCATAAAAAATCAAAAATTTAATGAATGAATTGGTTTCCTAGCTTATAGAGGCAAGTTGTTTTGATTGCCTAGATTGTAGTGCTCAGTTTAGAATTGGTTGAAACAGCTCCTAGGATGATGATCTCGACCCCTAGAGGCAAGGAAAGGTGTTAGATTGCCTATATTATGTATTTTCTTAGTCATTTTCATGGTTGGACTCTTGAGGGATAAGCTTCTATTGTATTACACTTTGTATATCTGCAATTTTGGCAAAGGAAAGACCAGGGTTTTGCAGCACTATTTGGGATTCCTGTGGTTATTTGTGTTGATGGTGTGTTTTCTCATGTACTTGTAAGATTTGTTATGTGTATCAATTTCCTATTTCTCTTTTCTGCACATTAAGTAAATGAAGTGTTAAGGTAGAATTCATAATTTATATGCTCTGCCTTTAAGTTTGCTTAATATCTATGTTTTCCTCTGTCTAAAGAGAACTCTCGATGGTTTCTTGCTCTCTTTAGCTCCTCACCGGTCATTCCTATCCATTCACTTAAATCAAAGGCATCAAGACAATCTCCTACCTTGCCCCAAAAAGACCTTTGCAAAAGCTGTGTCCCATCCCCGCACCCAAAATTGCTCTCCCCCTGTTTTCCACCAAAACCCTAAAAATCTGAAATCAAACCTTCTCAATCAGTTTACTAGCCTAAAATCAGTGTTCTTATTGGTCATCTCCGCCCTTTGAAGATCTTTTGTCGAGATAGACCCAGAGAGAGCCCTCTCCTGCCCCGTAGGGCTAGCTACGAGGCTAAGTGGTTTGATGTTGCCTTGGATTTTGTCTTTTTTAGCCTGAGGCCAAATTCAAGCGCTAACATAATGGATTTTCAAGATCTCCCTCTCCTTATAAAAGGGAGGAGGAAATACTTAGAAGAGGTTTAGAATTTTGGGAATGACGACTCTTCTACAAGACATTTCTTGTTTTCATCAAAGCCTTCTTAAAGCTTTCTTTATTTTGGTTTTCCTGAAGAGATTAATTCAAAGTTGATGGTGATTCCAACTGATCTAGATTGTTGTATCTTCTTCTCTCTCTGTTTTTCATATATGTTTTTAATTCTTCATAGATTGCATGTCATAATAGCAGTAGTTGTGTTTCCCATTAGATACAGATTCATTTAAATTAGAAATGTTGGTGGATAATTCCTCTTTCAAGGTGGAAATCAAGTCTTTAAAAAGTGCTCCATGCATATCAATAGTTCATAGTATCTCCTCTTTCTTGTTTCTCTATGAGTCTTGATATATAGGATTCTTATGTCTTAAGCCCTATATGACGGATTCCTCCTGTATTATCTCCCTCCATTTACATATTTTTCAACAACTAAATCACTGCAAATTATGGGTCTTATTTGGCCACCTTAAATCAAATATTGTTTCCTAAGTACTCATGTATACTGACTGCATTCCATTTGGTATCTTTATGAATGGTTCTTGACCAAATTCATTTGTATTTGTGTGACATAACTAAAGTGCTGCAAGACTCTACTCTGAAATATATCAAGCGCTCTCTTAAGATGTCCTAGGCTCTGGTCTATAATCAATGTAGAGGTTGTCTCTAGGAATATTTTCTATCTCCTAAAGTACTTGTGCTATTAGTGCTAGAAAAATCTAGAACATGCCCAAAACACAAGCATGCACCGAATCCCGTGTGCTTTAAAACACAATTGCACTAGAATCGATGCAAAAACACCTTTGACATACCATTATTAGTTCATAAATTTAAAGTTTTGTAGTTGTGCATAACACTTATGCACCAATGCGCACATATGCCATTTTAGCACTGCTGTGGAAACTTCACATTATCGAACGCACTGAGCTATAACTATATTTTTAAATATTATTTGTACAATGTGTTTGATCAATATGATAGCGCCAGTGTGAGAAGAACATATCAAGGGCACCAAATTTGTAATGGTGATTAAGAGGCATTTGTTTGACTTTCAAATAGACTTGGTCATGTATTTATGTTTCTTATTTTGATTATGTGAAATAAATATCTATTTTTTTATGTATTTATAACTAAATTATTTAGAGTAGACATGTATTTATCATTGTGAACATGATGTAATATTAGCTAGGAGAAATGTGAAAAACATGAATTTTAGTGGCTATCTCATGATAGTCATGTGGAAAAAATAATATTTTTTGAGTTGTTCATTAAGAAATAATCAAAATATTATTTATCAACAGTTTAAATCTAATATACCAGCCTAGATCCATCTTAACTTTGGATCTACCAAGTGCCAAGAGGGATCAAATATTTTTTCATCATAAGATATTTTCATCTCAAGAGATTTGATCCCTCTCTATGCTTGGTAGATTCAAAGTTAAGATGGATCTAGGATGGTTTAATTCCACACTTTAAATAGGATATATTCCACATGAATACCATGGGTTTTCATGGACCTGAAGCTCAAAAAACATTGGTAACTTGACCAAGTCAAGTTTATGTTCACTACCCAACAGAACTTAATAAAAATAATAATAACATAAAAAACTATTTTAATATAGGGTTAATTTAATTTTTATTTCAAATTTACCTTAAATACCAACAAAAATTGATTAAAAAAAATAACGTAGATTTTTTAATTTTAACATAGGGTTATTTTTATTTTATTTTATTTTGACCTAGTCAAAATGATTACAGGATGTGACATTACAATGTCTCTTGCATATTGCGTTGGAGAGTGTCTCTTAGCGCAATTAAAACAAAATATTTATAAAATATTTTCATTTTGAAATAAGCTATGGTTTTTTGGCATCTAGTATTGATGATAAGCCATGGCATTGGCCCATCCCGTCGTAACAATGCCGATTTAGAAAGCATATTTATAAGTTAATTATATCCATGGACAAATGGGTTAAATATCCATGGTTATGCATCTTGTTATATTGTAAGTTTTTCATAAGTTTTAAGTTTTTATAGCTTGTTAAATAAATCCATACATTTTTCCTTTTACATTTAACGTAAAAATGATATATATCTATATATATATATATATATATATATATATATATATATATATATATATATATATATATATATGATTTTGAAATGAGTTATGGCTTTTGGGTATATGGTATTTACCCATGATATTGTAATAGACACTATTTACAAAACCTATTTATAAGCTAATAATATCCATGGTAAAATGGGATGAATATCCATGGTTATGAATCTTGTTATATTGTAAATTTATTATAAGTATTGAGTTTTTATGTGCTTATTAATTAAATTTAAATATGGTTACATCATTACTTTACACCAATACTGTTAGGTCCCTATAATACTAGTGTAACCCCTTTATTGTTATTGTTAGTGTAACCCCCTATTGTTATGGTTGAGTCTATGTATCCCCCATATTGTTATTATTAGCCATAGAAGCCCACTACTGTTATTGTTGTGTCTTTACATTATTTTTGTTATGTAGGCTCTAATTATATCATGGCCCCTTAGACTCCTATAGATAGCATGGAAGTCTAATCATTTGTATCATCCAAGAATTGTTAATTTATGTTATCTAAAGGAGGATTTCCCCTTGAATAGGCTAATTTTTAAGTTTTTGATATACCTTTTTTGTGATATAGTTGCATAATATTTAATATCAGAGCTTTGGATTCTAGGGTTTCGCTGTCCCAAACAAGTCATCTTGGTATTTTCGTTATAAATTTTTATCTACGAATATTTAGAAGTAGAAATTACAGTTATGTGGAAATTAAATATGGTTGAAATTTTTGTAGGAATTTCAGATCTTGGTTTGCTATATTTTCTGAGATATGGGCCGAAGAAGTTAGGGTTTCCACATGCTCCAGAATTTAATCTTAAACAAGTGACCTAGGGAAAAACGTCATAAATTTATCTTCAATTATCAGATTTGAATTTTGTAAAAAGTGACAAAAATAATATGGATTATATCTTTGTCTCTATCAATTTCAGGGCTCAAAGCTGAAACAATGACATGTGGAATTCTATACAAGTTCACTCTACTAAACGAGTCCAAAATCAGGTCATCATGGGCAATTTAGCATAGCCTCATCTTGAAGAATCAAATTTTGGTCAACTTGTGGAATTGGAAAGAAGACTCAGAGGGATATCAGAAGATGTAATTTTAGACCTTGAAGAGACAAAATTATGAAGCTACAATAATTTCAATATTGAGCTCCTAAAAATCAAGAAAAATATGTGTATTTTTTTAAAATATTTGCATAACTTTTGTTTGAAAAATCAGTTTGAAGTGATTTAAAAGGCATAGTGAAGCATACATATCATTGTTTGAGACCAAAATTCCTCAAAGAAAACAAAATGGACACAACTAGTAAGAAACCATAAAGCTCTACCATGATGCATGAAGAATATGAAGAAATGCAACATGATATCTCAAAATTACTAGACCAAGTGCAAAAAATTTCACTCTCGCAAAGAGTAACCAAAAATTAAATGGAAGCTAAAATAGATGGCTTGAAGAATGGTTTAAAATAAAACATGGAAGCTAAGATGAATGACTTGAAGAATAGTTTAAAAGGAAACATGAAAGGATTGAAGGATGGAATAATTGTTAAGATGTAAGGTTTGAAGGATGGTTTAAAAAAAATGAAAAAGGACCTGGAAGATTTTAAGGAAGGTTTGAAAAAGTTGCTACAAGAAATTATTCCTAGTGGTGACAAGGTACTTCATCAAAATCATGATGAGGCTAAAAGGAATATGAATTTTTATTTTAGAGACTCCAATAGTGGGTTCAAGACTAGCCACATTCCAAATATTGATATGAGGAAGTTTTATGGGAAGGATTTGGTCAAATGGATATTACAGATTGAGAAATTCTGTGATATACATATTGTGTCAAACACACAAAAGGTATGCATTGCATCTTTATATTTAGAACAAAATAAATTTGTGTAGTATAAATGTCTTTGTTATTGTAAATCAATTGTCATTTGGACAATTTTTGCGAAAGAATTGGTAGCACATTATGAGGATATAAAGAGAAATAGAAATACCTTCTTTGGCCAAATGAAAAATCTCAAATGAAAGGGTTCAATGGTAGAGGACATTTAGGACTTCCAAAGATTGAATATCAAGGTAAATGATATTCCAGAGGAGCATAGAATTGATTTCTTCATAGGAACTTTAAAGGATAACATCCAACATGAGGTTTGCCTTTGAGAACTTGATTCATTGGAGAAGGCATTCAAAGTAGAAAGAAAAGTTCAAATAAAAATTATGGAAACAAGAAATTCTACCACCCATAATTATAAATAGGGAAGTGTTGTTGCTTATAGCCTTCCACAACCTACAGGGTTGACACCACAACAATTGGAGGAAACAATAGAGAAAGGGATTTGTTATAATTGTTATAGAAAATACACTAAAGGTCATAAGTGTGCTGACAAAATTATTTTACATATATTGTGAAGAGGAGGAAGAAAAGGAACAAAAAACATTAAAATAAGAGGATATACACTAAGAACCAACCCCGAAGAAAGAAGAAATGAATATGACCGTATATTGTAATGAGTTGGAGGGAATTACCACTCCCAAAACTCTCAAGATAGAAGGATATATCAACAAGAACAAGGTAATAGTGTTGATTGATTCAGGTAGTACCCGTAATTTTATTCATTGTAAGATAGCCAAGGAATTAAATTGGTTCCTATATGCAACACTAGAGTGCAAATGGATGAACTATAAATTTATTTGGAAAGTGCCATAATATCAAGCTAACAATGGAGGAATATGCATTTAATATTTCAATACTTTCCATTCCAATGGGTGGTGTTGTTGTTTTACTAGGAGTCCAATGGTTACAATATTTGGGGATGATAAATTTTAATTTTCAAGAACTTTTCATGATTTTTTTTGGGAAGGAAAGGAAATTTAATTAAGGGGTAATGTAATGAAACTAGGGAAGATAATTATCTCTAATGGCATGACAAATATTTTGAATAAAGAGAAATGGGGAATAATTTCACAATTATGCGCACTAGAGGTTCAAACATTGAAATCATTTATTTCTCTAGATCTCCAAAAATACTTAGACAAACATTCCAAGGTATTTGAGACTCCCAAAGGCTTCCCACCTACTTATGATTATGATCATGATATTCACTTTATTCTAGGAAGTCTTCCTGCAAACATAACACCTTGAAGATATCCCTATTGCCAAAAGAGTAAAATAAAATGTATGGTTGTTGGAATGCTAGAGGCCAATATAATTCAACCTAGTCAAAGTTATTTCTCTTCTCTAGTAGTATTGTTGCACAAGAAGGATGGATCATTGCACATGTGTCCATATTATAGTGACATCAAGAAGATCACTACTAAAGTTAAAATTCCCATTCCTATCAATGATGAGTTGATGTATGAATTACATGGAGAAATTTAATTCACCAAGTTAGATCTTCGTCCAGGTTACCATCAAACTATAATGAAGATTGAAGACGTTATGAAAACAACATTAAAAAATCATGAAGTTCATTAATAATTTTTGGTCATGCCTTTTGGCCTTACTAATGTACCTTCCACATTTAAGGGTTGATGAATTCCATTTTCAATCCCTTCCTTATAAAATTTGTGTTAGTATTTTTTGATGATATACTAATCTACAACATTTCTCGGAAGGATCACGTTCTACATGTTGACGGGGTGCTAAAACTATTGGAGGAGATAAAAACTATATGAAAAAAACTCCAAATTATTATTGGAGTACAACAGGTGGAATAATTAGGTCATATTTTATCTCATGAGGGTATTAAGGTAGACCTTAACAAAATTAAATCCATTAAGGAATGGAAAATCCCAACAACCCTAAATCATCTTCAAGGATTTATCAGGTTAATTGGGTATTATCGCAAGTTTGTTAAGAGTTATGGGAGAATAAAAATGCCTCTAACAACATTACTGAATAAAGATGCATTTTTATGGACTCCAGAAGAAACTAAGGACTTTGAACATCTTAAAGAGGCAATGTGCCAAGCACCAGTCTTAGCTACACCATATTTCACAAAAACCTTTATTGTAGAATGTGATGCCTCATGTTATCCTCTACAATTTCCTAGGATGAGGAGGATATCGAAAGAGGTAACCTCAAAGCACTTTCAACTCAGTGGCTAGCCCTACTAAACCAGAGAGAGATCTCTCACTGTATTTATCAATTAATAGCTTTAAAAACAAAGTTTTTAGGCTAGATATGCATGTTGTTTGTGTATTTGTGAATTTAGGATTTTAATGTTTGTTGGACTAGGGTTTAGAGCAAGTGATTAGGTCTAGGCTCCAGGAATGCAGAGAAAAATATAGAAAGGAGCTAGGTATCAGTGGGATATGGTATACTTGAAATGTTGTCAATGTAGCATAGATTAGAGAGTTTTGAAGAGACTAATGAGCATAGAATGTATGAATTCATTAGCTTTAGAAGAAAATAAATAAAACTATGAATTCCACATAAATAGAGCTTGAAATCAAGAATCATGTCTATATAACTACAAGGAAATTCATAGAAAGAAGACAAAGCATGAGAAGAAAGATGATTTATACATTAGAAACTGATAGAAAGATTAAACAAACACCATAAAATCACTGAACTAAAGTTCCTAAAAAATAGTTGCACCTTCTCCTGTATTAGCTAAAGAGAACATAAACATACAAGCTTCCTCCAAAAAATTCCAACCCCTCTCTGAAAGAGAAATGATACATATAGACTCAATTAGACCACTTCTCCACCTTCATGAGTCAAATTCCTAGGTGGTGGAACTGATTCCAAGATTCTTTCAACCAACAGGTGAGAGTGAGAAGGTCAAACACAAACACTTCTTGTAGACTTTGTTTTTGAATTTTCTTCCTTAATGAGGCCTATTAAACAACAAAAACAACCTATCATGTCCATTTATTTATGATTACATCATCTAAATTTGAACTAACTTCAATTACATCAAGAGTTTTCAGTTTGACCAATTCCCTTTCTTTGCCTTTCTTCTATCAATGTGGGATTGTCAGTTCATCTATCTCTACCATCTTGATCTATTCAATAACGAGACCCGAGCAGAAGACCAACCAAGGGGAAGATAGATATCACATACTTTGAGGAGAGATTGACCGAGATTCCTCCAATTTGTTTACTTTTGTCCATGGAATTGGGATCAAGTCACGAGGTATTGTCAAATGCTAAAATCCCATTTTGATGCGAATTTCCCAGGGTTTTCTCACTATCGATGTGAAATCCCTCACCATATGAATAGTGAGTGTGCTAACGCACCCTCTGTTGGACAGTCGATTGTGCTAACGCACCCTCACCATATGAATAGTGAGTGACTCTGTCCCTGGTTGCTTGAAGCTCTATTTCGATATCTTACACTATTGACTTCTATGTGAACTGAAAACTAGGAAAATTACACAGTGAAATTTAAATGAAAAACACATAAATTTGCAGAAGCACAATGCTGAATTTGAGCGCCCTTTAAGGTACCTTCCTGAGGTCCAAATTAATATCTGAAAGAATGGTCAACTAGATTTTCAATTCTAGTTTCCAGAACACCTTGAATTTTTAAAAATCACCCATGGGAAGGCCTTCAAAAAATTCCAATCTCCCACGGTCACTCCAGAAGCACAACACTTGTCAAAAATAGGTCTAGAAAGCTGATTTTTGACAATTTTTTCCTCTTTTTCTACAAATTTAGGCCCTCCCTAGAAAATATGAAGAAATGGGTTTTGAGAGGATGCCAGGCAATTTCCAAACCTGCAATCCATTTGTGATTTGAGTGTGTGAGGAAATAGCACAATGCCAAGGTGCTGCACTTTTGTGACTGGCCAAATTTCTTAATAAGGAACCAAAATAGCTAGAAAACAAAAAATGTTCAAAATTCCTCCAAAGTTAGTCATGAGCTATAAAATAAGGTATTTTCGGCCCTCATAGATGCTTTAGAAAGAATCTCTAAGTTACCCTTCTCATTTTGGACCTTTAGGGTTTCTTTGAGCTTGTTTTCCAGTTGTTTGACCTTGACAATGAAAATCATATTCTTGGCCTGGTAGTGATGTGCCATGTGCCTTAGTAGTTGGTTGTATCTATTGGCCTTGTCCAGAAGCTTCCCCAAGTGGTCATTGACCTTGTCTATCCAATACTCCATGTCTTCATTAATCTCTAAGGCGATTTTGTCCTCTAACTCTAGTTCTTCATCAAGCAAGATGTTTTTTTCCTTGTCTTTCAATGCCTTCTTAAGCCCTTTAGTCCATGGCCTCTTTTTCTTACCTTTTCCTTTAGTTCCTTCAGGCTCATTGATCTCCAAGACTTCTTTTCCCTTGCTTGCTTGTTGCAATAGTTTAGCTTGCTCCTTTTCCATGATAAGTTGTTTTGCCTTTAGCTGAATATTTTCTTGTTCTACGAATGAAATGAAAAACCTTGCCCTTGCCATGTTGTTCATGGGTTCCCTGATTTGAGAGTCTTTGTCTTTGATAATCTAATGCATGCTTGAGGGCTCATTTTCTACTTCCAAGTCTACCAACTCAAACTCATGCTCAATCAAATCTTTATCCTGTACTGGTGACCCATGATTTGCCGATGTAGAAGGCTTGACCCCTCTCTCACCTTGAGAAGTAAACACAAGCCTTTTCCCTCTTTTGTACATCCTACTCACCTTAGGTATAGGTGCTTTAGGAATCTTGATTGTTTTACTTGAGAACCCAATCTCCATTTGTTGGGTTGGCATGCTTGAATGTTGAACTGAAACATTGGATTCATGCCATTTCAAAGCTATCTCCAAGAAAGAACCCCATGTCATGCTCTTCTCTACAAGTTGATGGAGCACTACAGTCTTGATCAGACTATGATGAAAGAGACTAGGATATTGTTCTATGATATTCACCTGTGCCTTCTCAGACTTGTTGGCAAGGCTTCTACACAGATAGTTGCAGATGCTGAGAGGTTTCTGAGCTGTAAAGTGCATTAGAAGTTGGATTTGATAGGCATATAATCTAGAAAACCTTCCTTCACATGTGAAAAATTTCATGACAACTTTGACCAATGGATCATACTTCTCCAACAGGTACCTAAAAGGTATGATATTTGTATGGGTTTCCTTGTATGGTGTTTTCAAGAAGGACTTGTAATGCACAAGATATAAATTCATGCCCTTAAACCAATATTCTCCATGATCTGGTATCCCTGTAGCAAGTGAAATAACAACCACTGAAAATGTGAACTCAACCCCAGAAATAATAGCACTTTCTCCTTTCAAATGAGTGGCAACCCAATCTGTCAACCGTTCATGGAAACATACTTCACACACCCTTTTAGAAAGACTGAGACAATTCACATCTTCAAAACAATGCTTGATGAAGGGTGATGTATTAATTTCATTACATTTGGTAGGTTCATATCTGAGAATTTTGCCTCCTTTATGATTTTTCTTCCATTTTGGTGAAGAATCTCCTTCCATGATGACAGAAACCATAGAAACAGGAAAATGAGAAAAAAGAGTGAGGGATGAGTGAAAAATGAAATAATGGGGAGGTGGAGTGGAAAAAATGGAAAGGGAAATTTTAGGAGGTAGATATGGATTGTGAGAAACTCATAAAACTCAAATGAGGTGATTCAGGTGAAATGAACGAAATAAGTGCTTGTGAAAAATGGAAAACAAAGTTTCTAGGAAAACTGTCCAAACTACTTAGGAATGAGCTAATGTTTAGTTTTTGGTGAAGTAATATGATGATTTGTAGTTGGTTCATTGGATCAAAATGTAATTAAAACATGTGTATAGGTGTAGGATGAAATATTTACATGTTTATCATATGAAAACTAAACTAGCCATTATCAACCCTAGCTCATTTCATGATAATTTCACTAAAAACCCTAGATGAAGAAATCTTAAACTTGAATCCATATTGCTAAAGAAAAAGGTAAGTGAAGTGATGTACTTACTTGTAGAGAAGTCTAGATTAGCAAGAAAACAAATTGCAAGCTTTAATTTTCAATTTGGGTGATTTCTAAACGGTTTTGGGATGCTCTGGCACAAGCGCAATACAATGTCTGGAAGCACATTGTAGTGTCCAGAAGTGTAGTGTTGGCCTCAGAAGCGCAACACAGTCTCTCAAAGCACAATGCCTTCACTTTTTTGCTAAATTTGCCTAAAAACTCGAGTTTTTCTTGCTAATGGAAGAGAGATCTTGATGCACAAAGGGGAATAAAAGGAAAATGAAGTGATTTTGGGGTTTTTTGGGTTTATATAGGCAAGTTAGTTTCCCTTTTGAAAAGAAATGGGCCCCACAAACCTTTTAAAAAACTGATTTTTCACCTTTAAGATTGAGTCACCTTGGAGAGCTGAAACCTGAGCTGCATTTTTACTTTTTGAACACTGAAACTTCTTCTCTTGGAACCTTTGAAACTAAAATCATGAAGAACTTGTGGAAATTCATCAAGTTAATGTCAAAGAGCTACTTGTCATGATTTATTTAATGCTGGATTTACACATGATGATGATGGACCTTGAAACCCTAATGACTTACTGAAAACCTGAAACTGAATGGAATGATGATGCTGATTGATATAATGAAAACCTTATTTTTACTATGACACCTTCATTTAAATGAGGTAGGTGACCAGCATGTGTGACTTTCCTAAAAGAATAAAATCATTCCTAGACCAACTACCTAGTGACCAAATTTTACTCTGTAAACCTAGTGACATGGTAAAATTTGACCTTGAGACTCCTGATAGACTTAGTAAAAGTATATTTAATCACAGGTGACATGAAAACAAGACCGACACTCACATTGGCTCCAACTGGGGATTTCAACTCCTTGGAGGTGTCAAGAACATCGTAGACCAAGTAGCCTTATTCATCGGGCAATGGAGTCAGCATGTAGAAAACCAAAGTTTGACTAACAATTGACTGACTATTTGACATGATAGGACAAAAAAATTAAAATAAAACCAGTAGCCTTAGGGCCTTCTCTCCTATGATAGCCACTTAGATACTAGAACATAAAAAAAACACCAATATATACAATGGTGATTAAATTTCAGAACCTTTTTCAAACATGGTAGTGCTTGAGAAGCCTACCATTGTGATGAGCCCCAATTTTTGGTACAATTTGGGCTCATATTGGCCTACTTACCTTGCTCAACCATTCATATTTTACCACTTATGCATTCATTTCTTAGTATATTCGTGTTGTTTGTAGGAAGAAGGGCAGGCATTATATCTATGTGACTATTACATGATGATTTCAGGTTCTTGGCATTAAAGAGAGCAAAAGACCACGCAAAAGGAGACAAGGAGACAACAAAGGTGACATTGCGGGTTCATAGGGAGGTTGTCCACAGTCTTGATGACCCTCCTCGTGATTTTCACTTTAACTCCGAGCCCTAACAGCTCTCCCCACCGAGCTTAAAGACAACCAACACGTTCTACAGGATCAGCAGTTTGACTTTCAGTTGGGCAGCCAAGCCCCACGAATGGAGGAAGCCAGCTTGATCTTCATTTTGTATAAATATGAAGGCCGTAGCCTTTGTTAGGGGCTTTTTGGAATTTTTGAACTGATATTGTAATTGTTGGAGCATAGCTCGGTGTTTGTTTTTGTAAGCCAGTTTTGGCATGACATCAGACTTTTGATTATGAATAAAGGCAAGCAGATTTGGATCTAATTCTGAGCTTTTAAGGGAGCTATAGCTCTCAGGTTAGGGCCCAACCTGAGAGAAATAGATCTCCTCTTCTTGTAGTGTTATTTGCCTTTCGTTCCAGCACTTTGTTTCTTTACTTTGACATGCAATTCGAAAATACAATCTGCTGATTTGGTTTGTTGTGATTAAGTAGGATTAGCTTATGGTTAATTTTGCTTTCAGTTGCTTAGATCAGAATAGGAGAGTTGTAATTCATTGGAGCTCCAAAAAAGGTTGAAAGGACCTCATTGCCATCTCTGTTAGGGATTGGGATGCAGTCTGAACCAACCACCAAAAAAAATGCAGTCTTTTCACGTTCATGCAAGCTGCACACAGTTACCTTAATCGTAGATCCATCCATGCACTCTGATTCTGAGCATTACTCCTTCATTCCACTTCCATGCACGAGTTTCCTTCACAATTTACATTGTTGTTCATTGGTTTAATATCACAGGTAGCACAGGTTAATGAGTTCTCATTTTTGGTGACAGTCATCAGCAATTTGTTTTATTTACACTGCTCCACATCGTTCCATTCCCTTCCTATTCTTATCAACCATGCCTAAAGCCACCTAATCGACCTCTGTTCAGCTCATTTACCTCCCAGCTCTTCCATTATTCACGCAGCTCCATTTTCTTGGCCTTTCATTGATCCCATTCTTCCATCCACCAACCGACTTCATGCATTCTTTCTCTACCTTATTTCTCTGCCCCTGAGCCATCACCAGTCCCATCTCCATCTCACCTAACCACCCATACCACTCCATCACTTCACCAACACACAAAACTTCCACTTACAGCACATCCTGTAGAAGTTAACAGACTTCCTGTAGAATCCCTGAGTTTCCTGTACGATCCCCTGCAGACATCCTGTAGAAGCCTGCAAACTTGGTTGCCGAGCATCCGAACATTGTAGACCTCTGTGGACTAATGCTAGGGACCCTCTGGGACCTCTCCTAGCCATCCTGACCTTTCCCAAGCTTTCTCTCCCTTCGCACCACCTCTGCACAGCCAAACCCTAATAAGAAACAAATTCATAATCACTCCATCACTTAAGCAAAAATACAAAAACAATGTTCTCTTTTATAGAAGCAGTTTGAGTTCATGCATTTCACATCATTAGAAGTAATGGCATCATTTGTAGACATTTTCACTCTCACTATTGCATCATAGAGGTTAAACTAGTCAGATTAGGGTTTACTAGGGTTTCCATGCTTTGGTTGGCTTTCAGTTCATTTTTGCAAAGTAGATCAATTTCCCTTGAGATAGCCTTCATCCATCATTTAGAAAGCTTCTTCTGAGAGCATATAGAAGTTGTCTTGAGCCCTAGCAGACTTGTGCCAGCTGACCAAGTGACAGCTGCGACAAGAGCTAGTACTTGTGCATACAACACCGTTGCTTCCAAGTTTGTACGAACTACCAGGTTGATAAAATTAGAGATAGGGAGCCCCAAGAGTTGTAGCATTATTGCTACAATACTGGAGCCCACCATCTTTTTGGTGCCGTTGCCGGGGAAGCGTCAGAGTATTAGTAATTGTTGCTTTTCTTCTATTTTCTTGCCCTTGCCTTCTGCTAAGTAGTTTATTTCATTTCCATTCTGCAAAAGTAGCATAGACATTTCCTGCTTTCATAGATTAGCATTTCCTGCTTTCATAGATTAGCATTTCCTGCTTTCCTAGATTAGCATTTCCTGCTTTCATAGATTAGCCTTTCATTTCTGCAAGCGTAGACTAGCATTTCCATTCCTGCAATTTCATTTGAGCAAAGTAGATTAGTTCTTTCCTGCTTTCAGTTTAATTCTGCATCTTTATAGTTAGTTGTAGATCAATCTGTTTCAGTTTTGCAGGTACCAAAAAGAAAAAGCAAAAGAAATCAAAAAAAGAAAGTCTTTTCCATTTCATGCCTCGTAGGAACCAAGATAAATTAGGCAAATTCCTACCCAACACCCCCACCACATCACTGAGTCACCCTTCTCTCTTCTTTGGTGACAGTGACCCAGAAGAACCTATAGGTGAACATCCCGAGATATCCAAAGATCCTATAGTAGAAGAAGAGTTAGAGACCACTCCAGCTGAAGCTATGGCTGACAATAGAAGAGAAGATGAGAGAATAGAAGGTGCCTTCCCCATCCGAGAGACCAATGGAGAGATGAAAATGAAGAACATTAGCCCCTCCGCCTTACCTCACTTCCATGGACTGACTACTGAAGATCCTGATACCTTCCTGTTTGAGTTTGATGTCCTTTGTAGAACCTATGACTATACTGAAGATGAGCAAAAGCTGAAACTCTTCCCTTCAACTCTTAAGGATGCAGCATTACGCTGGTTCATGGGCTTACCTGGGAATAGTATCACCACTTGGGCTCAGATGCAGCAAGCTTTCAATACCAAGTACAGGGATTATTGTAGGTCCAAGGAAACCAAGGGGGAAATCTTTCGGATGACCATGGGAAATGATGAGTCCTTAGAGGATTATGAGGAGAGGTTCCAACTCAGTTATAAGCGGGCCAGGTGCACACTTGACCCTGAATCCCTCAAGTTGGTCCTGCTCCGAGGAGTCCCTGAAGACCTCTTAGATACCCTTCACATGTTAGCTGGGGGGGACATTTACCAACTGCCTTATGAGGACATCAAGACTGTGTTTAGAAACCACTCCAGGGCAGCTCGAAAACGAGGTAGGGGAAACCTCCTCTCAACTAGTGTCCCTTTCTCCAAACATGAGCTTGCAAATCAATTAGAAGATCTCAAGAGTGAGGTGAGACAGACCATTGCCATGCAGCTGGACACATTCAGAATCCAGCAGAAGAAAGAAGAAGCTGAGAGAGCCTTAGCTGTCTTCTGCCCTAGGTGCACAAGGAGACACCCTAAGAACGAATGCCCATTGCATTTGGTTGAAGTATGTTTTGTTTGTGAGGAGGACCATCCCACAAATCAGTGTCCAACCTTACCTGGGTTTAAAGCCATGTACCAAGGGACAGAAGCTCCCACCGAACCTCTCTATTACCTCAACCAAAGGAGGCCACAAGGATCTAGACCTTATCAGCAGGGAATGCAAGGGGCACCTCAAGCTTATTACAGCCCCAACCAATCGACTCCTATGCCTTCCTGGGGTTCCCCTGCTCATCCTTCCTGGTCCATGCCTCCTCCATGGTCTTATCCACCTCAGTACCCTACTCAACCTACTTCTCATTCATATCATTCACATGCCCAGCCACAACCTCAGTGGAATGCACCTCAGTCGGGGTGGAGGCCCCAGTACAACACTCCTCCTGCCATTTTGCCTCCACCACCGGTTCAACCTCCGCCATTACCTCCTGCTCCTCCAAGGCAACCTCAAATGCCTGCTCAACCGAACCCTAACCCCAACAATAGACAGGCCCAGCAGGTATACACTGGGGAGACCTCATGCCCTACCTATGCTGTGGAGATCCAGGAGATCAACCTTCGATCTGGAAAGACTCTACCAGATCACCAACCTCCTCCCCCAGAGGATGAGGAAGATAAACAGGAAAGTGAACCAAAGGCTATTCCACCCTTTCCTGAGAGACTAACAGCCACCACACAACCCAACCCAGAGGAGGATGAGCTTCTGGGTGAGCTCAAGCAGTTGTGTGTAAAAATACCACTTCTCCAAGCCATCAAGGATGTGCCAATATACAACAAACTGGTTAAGGAAAAGTGTTTCAAACACCCAGGCAGGCAGAAGAAAGATGCTTCAACCATCAATGTCATAGGACAACTGTCTGACCTTATGTTAGGACAAGTCATCTGCCCGAAGTACCTAGATCCTGGAAGTCCTGTAGTAGATGTCCACATCAATGGCACCATCATACCTCACACCTTGATTGATCTGGGGGCTACCATTAATGTGATGACCAGGGACACCATGCTCAAACTCAATCTTCAGGGTTCCTTGAGGAAGACCTCGACAGTACTGTAATTAGCAGATCGCTCCACTGTGACTCCCGAAGGGATTGTGGAGGATGTCTTGGTCTCTATCGACTCTTGGGAATATCCTGCAGATTTCTTGGTTCTGCAACCCAAGGCAAAGCTTACTGGATATCCTCTCATTTTGGGAAGGCCTTGGTTAGCCACTGCAGATGCTTACATAAGTTGTCGTGCAGGAAATATGACCATCAAAAATGGTCCTATGTCCAAACAGCTAGTCCTATACCCTCCTGCCCAACCCTCCTTAGAGCATGACTTACCACTCTGGTTAGAAGAAGGAGAGGAAGACGAGGTGTACTCAGCACCTCTGTGCACCTTAGAGACCACTAGAAGAGACCCCCCAACCGAGGATGACTTGATTGAGACCTTGATCCAGAATCCACCTTCCAGTGCACTATCCTTAGAGAAATTGGTGGAGGATGCCCAAGCTAGCACTTTAGTGGATCTCTGTACAACCAACCATGTCACTCCCAGAGTCAAGAATGTGGAGTTCGGCCCTGAGAGAACGTTGAAGATCAGCTCCTCCCTATCTCCTTCCCAGGAAAAGGAGCTGTGTAGCCTGTTGGCCAGTCACCTAGATGCTTTTGCTTGGAGCTATAAGGAGATGAAAGGAGTCCATCCTTCGGTTTGTACCCATCACATATACATCAAAGAGGATTGTAAGCCGGTTAGGCAACCCCAGAGGAGAATGAATCCAGCCCTTAAGGACATTGTCAAGGAAGAATTGCAAAAGCTGTTGGATGCCGGATTCATCTACCCCATCTCAGATAGTGAATGGGTGTCCCCTCTGGTGTTAGTTCCCAAGAAAAATGGGAAATGGAGAATCTGTGTGGACTACCGAGAACTGAACAAAGCTACCAAGAAAGACCATTTCCCTCTACCTTTCATAGATCAAGTGTTGGATGGACTCGCAGGAAAGAAGTTCTTCTCTTTCCTGGATGGGTTTAGCGGGTACAACCAAATCCAAATCAGCCCGGAAGACCAAGATAAGACCACCTTCACTTGCCCATGGGGTACCTTTGCCTACCGAGTTCTTCCCTTTGGGCTATGCAATGCTCCTGCTACCTTCCAGAGAGCTGTTTTGAGCATCTTCTCGGAGCTGGTCCATGATGCAGTGGAAATCTATATGGATGACTTCACTCCTTATGGGGCCAACTTTCAGGAAGCATTGTCCAATCTGGGAAAAGTCTTAACCAAATGCATCGAGATGAACTTGTCCCTTAGTCCTAAAAAATGTGAATTCCTAATGACTGAAGGGACCGTGCTAGGCCATACCATTTCTTGCCAAGGGTTGCAGGTGGATCCTAACAAAATTGCTCTCATCAAGAAGGTTCCACCTCCTCAAAAGGTAAGGGATGTTCGGAGTTTCTTGGGATTAGCAGGATACTACCGAAGATTCATTAAAGATTTCAGCAAGCTAGCCTCGCCATTGTTTGGCCTGTTGGAAAAAGATGTGGAGTTTAAATGGACTGACGATTGTCAGAGGGCTTTAAATGAATTGAAGGACAAGTTGGTGTCAGCCCCAATCCTGAGAGGTCCAAACTGGGCCCTACCTTTCCACATCCACACCGATGCCTCGAACAAAGCCATAGGTGCAGCTTTAGGACAAGTTGAGCAAAAACTTCCATATGCCATTTACTTTGTTAGCAAGAACTTGTCCAAAGCCGAGCTGAATTACATTGTAACCGAGAAAGAATTCCTGGTTGTGGTCCATGCACTGAACAAGTTCCGACATTATATTACTGGCTATCAAACCTTTGTACATACAGACCATGCTGCAATTAGATATTTAATGAATAAACCAGATGTGAATGCTCGTATTATTAGATGGTTACTTTTATTGCAGCAGTTTGATTTGACCATTGTTGACAAACCAGGTAGAGAAAATGTTGTTGCTGACTTTTTATCTAGATTGGATTTGTCTACAGATGAGGATGGAACGGTGGATGACCAGATACCCGATGAACATCTGTTTTCTATTTCAGTACTCTCTCCATGGTTTGCTGATATAGCAAACTACCTTGTTTCAGCACAGTTCCCTCCGCACCTATCTTCCAGAGAGAAGAGCAGAATCATCAGAAAAAGTGCCTCATTTACTTGGATCGGGGGCAATCTGTTCAAGCTTGGCCCCGATCATATCTTAAGGCGTTGTGTAAGGGAGGAGGAAGTCTTTGATATCCTCCTCACTTGTCATGATGGGCCTTGTGGAGGACATTTTGCAGCAAAGAGAACTGCCTTCAAGATCCTGCAGGCAGGCTACTATTGGCCCACACTTCATCAAGATGTCAGAAGATATGTCAGTCAGTGTGACCAATGCCAAAGAATGGGGAAACCGACCCAAAGGGATGAGATGCCTCTCCAACCTCAGGTGACTCTTGAGCCATTTGAGAAGTGGGGTATGGACTTTGTGGGCCCAATCAACCCTCCTTCGAGGCAAAGGTCTTACATCATTGTGTGCACTGACTACCTGACAAAGTGGGCAGAGACCAAAGCAATCAAAGCAGCAACAGAAGAAAAGGTGGCCGAGTTCCTAAGAGAAAACATCTTCTATAAGTTTGGCTATCCAAGAGAGCTGGTCACCGATCAAGGGAGTTAGTTCACCTCCAACCTGGTTGAAGATCTACTAGCTCATCACAAAATCAAGCATAGGACTTCCACCCCCTATCACCCTCAAGAAAATGGGCAGGTGGAAGTCACTAATAGAGCATTAGAAGGGATCTTGACTAAGGTGGTGAGCAGCAGCAGAAAGGACTGGGCAGATCGCCTGGTTGAAGCCACATGGGATTACAACACCACTTGGAAGACCACCACCGGCTTCACACCTTATGAGCTGGTCTATGGGAAGAAATCTTTGCTGTCCATTGAGTTTGAATACAACACTTTGAGGATGGCAGCTCAGCTGGACCTAGATCTCAGCCATGCACAACAAGAAAGGCTATTGCAACTGAATGGCCTGGATGAGCACCGAATGCAGGCCCTCCTTCACTCAGAAGTGGTTCAACTTCAGAGGAAGGTGTGGCATGACCAACATCTCCATGACAAGCAATTTCAGCCGGGAGATTGGGCTTTGTTGTATGACTCCAGATACAAAGATTTCAAGGGTAAGCTGAGAACCAGATGGCTAAGGCCATATTCAGTGGAAAAATTTCATGACAATGGATCTGTGCTTATTAGGACCATTGATGAGGAAGCCATCCCCATGCTTGTCAATGGGCATTGATTGAAGATCTACAGGAAGCCTCCCTCAAGACAAGAGTTCATCAAAACTATGGAGAAGGCAGTGTTGGTCATAGAGAAGGGTTCTACCTCTGCTTTGGGCATACCCTGAAGAATCTAAAAAAAAAAAAAAAATAATAATAATAATAATAAAGATCCTTGGGTGAAAACCTTTCTGAGGCGCCCAAGGCAGGTGGTAGGGGTGAAAACCTCATTGAGGCGCCCCTATTGTCTTTTCAAAAAAAAGAAAAAAAAGAAAAAAGAGAGTGAAAAAGATCCTTGAGTGAAAACCTCTTTGAGGCGCTTAAGGCAGATGGCAAGGGTGAAAACCTCAATGAGGCGCCCCTGTTATCTTTCAAAAAAAAAAAAGAAAAAAAAAAGAGAAAAAAAGAAAAAAACAAGAGAAAAACAAGGTCAGTAGATTCATTATGTAAAATTGCATGCAGGTGTTCTATGGAGGAGAGGAAGCCTCTCAACTCAAAGCCAAGGGTCCTCATCATGCAGCCAGGACACCTCACCAGCACCTCCTCCAAGAATACTCATTTTCTCCAAGGTATGTGCAATTTTATTACAGCAGAGTTTCTATAGGGAGATGCAGATCTTCTACAGGAAAATGCAGAGTTTCTACTGGAAGATGCAGATCTTCTACAGGAAAATGCAGAGTTTCTATAGGAAGATGCAGATCTTCTACAGGAAGCGCTGTATTTCTACAGGAAGCCTCCTGTAGAAGCTCAGAACGGGCCAGAATTCATTTCATGAGGAGATCTAATGGCTAAGGATCGGTTTGGACGCATGCATGCCACTATTGTCAACCATGCACATTGTTGTTATCTTGCTCCACCATCCTTGTCGACATGCAACAAAGTACCTGCACCAGCAAAGCAGATCGATGAGTCTCGAGGAAAAAAGCAACTTGTAAATGGAAAAAGCGCTAGAGATCTCACACCATATTCATCACAGTCAGCCTGAAGCTCCGAGAGCATGATTGTGAGGCCATCCATCATCATGCAGCATGCACCCAAGGAGGAAGAACTGTTCCAAGACATCCCGCGGGAGTCCTGTAACAGTTAAGCCTGCTGGAGTGGATACCATTCACCGCGCAGGCCATATGAAGTGAAACATGGGTGCATGCAACTGAAGCATCCCATCCATCGACGACAGCTCATGAACATGGACCTCCGGTCCTGTGTAAGTCCGCGCAGCAGGTAAATCGACTCATCAGCGTCCAAAGAGCCGAAACATCGTGTGCAGCCACGCAGGTAAGTGTCTCGACCCTTCCTTCCATCAGATTGCATGAATGTTACTTTGATTGATTGCTTAAGTGTAAAGGTGAATGGGTTGAGCGGCAGTATGGTTAGTTGGCCGGCCACGTCGGCCAGTTAATGATCTAGTTGGATGTATGGGTGGCGGCCGTGACAAAGAGAATGGCCAGCACGCACGTGAGAGAAATCCCGTCGAGAAAACGAGTTCAACAGAAGAGGCAGCGGCAGATCCACGGGAATTGATGCGGCAGCAAGTGAACGCATAGTTGAATGATGGGGTGACGTCACCCAATGGTCCGGCGGGGACAGCTCACCCCCTGCGCCACGGATTCCGCCAAATTTGAAATCTAATCGGCTAGATCACGTTCATGCATTTATCACCCACCTGTTTGAACTCGAGCGGCTATCCTGATCCTTCTGCAGTGTGATACGCCGAGCCTTTGGCTATCAGAGCGGTTGAGAAGCACACCCAAGGTGCAGACCGACTGCAGTCTCTCCCGAAAATCGCGTGCTGCATTCTACAGGAACGCTGTCATTCTACAGGAACGCTGCATTCTACAGGAACGCTGTCATCCTACAGGAACGCAGTTTTCTACAGGGAAGCGGGTGCCTCACGTAAAAAGGTGGCCAATTAAAGAGGTAACCCTGAACTCTTCATGCAACTGGTTATTAAAGGTGGCAAGATTGTCGTCCACAGTTCGGTCATAGAAAAACGGTGAAATTGTTGTCTGTTGTGCCTATACTGTCATTCTACAGGATGTCGAGTAATTAAACTGTGTTGAGTTCCTCAGGGAAAAGTTTTGTGGGTTATGTGCATGACCTTCTACGCTCTGTCTCAGTAAACCAAAATCTCTTCCACAATCACCACCTCTGGTTAAGAAACTTGTTTTATCATGCCGGGTGGGTTTATAAGACGAGAACCCACTGATTCAGCCAAATTGAGGGAAAACCAGGAAGTGGTAGAGCTCTTCACACGGGTTCAATGGATATCTTTTTGTGACAAATTGCAAGGGTACGATGATGAAGTGGCAGAAGAATTTTTGCAGGCTCTGAAGCCGAAATCCAAGACACTGGCCACAATGAACTTCAGAGGTCTAAGCCTCAAGCTCACCCCGCAATATATCAGTCGAATCACTGAACTTCCGATGGGTTTGCCATGGGATAAGGAAGAAAGAAAGTTGAGCCAGCAAGCCAAGAAGGAATTCTTCACACCTGAGGAGGAATTCTCAGAGGACAAAAATGGGGTGCGAAGAACCAGCTTGCTGCCACCATGGAATGAAGTCAGCTTGCAAATCATGAAATATATCACTTGTGAAGGCCGTTTTAGCATCGTGTATGCATATCACTTTCGGTTGCTCACTGAATTGAGGCACCGGATTGATCTTCCTGTAGAACAAAAACTGAGCATCCCTTATTTCCTGTTGCAGTCTCTAATTGAGTGTGCCACAAAGCTAAAAGAGGGCATACCAGATCAGATAGCCCACCATGGGTTGATCAAGCTTCTTGTGGAGGATGCGCTTCATTCATATAAGGTTCCCCTCTCCTGGGAATCATTCCGGAATTTGACAAGAGATGGAGACATTAAAATGTTGATTGAAGAAACGGGTTCCTCCAGCAGTGAGGAACAAGAAGCAGTGGCCGAGGGAAAGAGAGAAAAAGGCCAGAAGACCCCGACCACAGTGCAGAAGAAAGAACAAAAGAAGAAGCATGAGGAAAAGGATGACAAAGAAAAAGGTGGCACACCCATCTTGTCAGCAAGAGAAAAGAGGTTGAAGAGCAGAACGAACAAAGCTGAGGTGGTCCACGTCAGCCCAAGTACCTCATCAGCACCTGCAACCAAAGCAAAAAGCAAAACCCATGCGGCTAAGCAAGAAAAGGTGGTGACACCCGTGTCTATAGGAAAGCAGAAACAGGCTTCTACAGGAAGCCCGAAAACAGAGAAAGGGTCTTCTACAGGAAGCCCGAAAATTACCAAAACAGGGGCTTCTACAGGAAGCCCCGAAAAGGTGAAACCCAAAGAGAAGAAGGTGGATATTTTGGCACGGGAGGCAGCAACTGTATTAGCTGGCCTCAGCATGCCACCTAAGCCAAAAGAAAAGAGGAAGAGGGAGACCCCTCTATACTTTAAAGCTCGAAGAAGTGTTAGGATAAAGACGGGCAAGCCACAGCCTCCGTCCAGCAGCCCGATTGTCATCGAAGATACACCTGCTTCTCCCAAGGAAAAGTCACCCTCCAGGATCATAGTCACCTACGAGAAGGGGATTCCAAAGAAAAATACGTGGCAAGAAAGGTTACACCTGTTGACTGAAAAAACTCGGCTACAGGAAGATGAAAATGTTCTATAGGACACTCTGGCCTGGCTACAGGAAACAGACAAGAGGGAAGGAGAAGGACCCTCATCACCACAAAGGAGGGTGAGGTAGAGCCACCTGAAGGGGCAGAAGAAGTACATATACCAGAGCCCAGCCCTCAGCCTAGTCTGAGTTCATACTACACCTTTTTAGAGGCAGGCAAAATCATACCGCAGAAATTTACTGTGCCCTTATTTTTTGCATTAGAGGAAGAAAGAGTCCGTTCCCACACATGGATGCAGATCGCCAAATCAAAGGGTGTGGCGGACATAGGCCCTTTACAAGAGCAACTCAAGGAGGTCAGGAGTGAATTCACCATGGCTAAACATGTGGCTAATTGCCAACATGTGCTTCTACATGAAGAAAATCAGAAGCTGAGATTGCAGCTACAGGAACTAAGGGCAGGGGCAGGAACATCCTCCAAAGACATCACAAAAGAACAACAAGGCAAAAAGGAGCTGACCACCGGTCTTGAAGAGCCAATGACACTTCTAAAGGAAGCAGAACAGCAAACAAAAATCGAAGTACAAGCTCTAAAAGAACAGCTGCAACAAAAGGAAGCACAATTGGCCTGCATGACTAGTTGGGCCATGGAGGCAATTCAGTGCAGACAACCTGCAAAATCCTATGGATTGTACTTAAAAGATCAATGGCTGCAGTTCCAAATAAACACCTTGGCACAAATAGGTATTTCACATATCCAAAACCCACAACAATTTTCTGAATTGTGCAGTACTAGTTCGTCAGAAGACAAAGCCAAATTAGCAGAGTTTTACCTCCACAATTTGGCTTTGCCTAATGAAGTCTCCTGGGATCCCAATATTGCCTTGGATGATATGCAATTAATGGTGTTCGCTTCATGGTTAAACCATGAGGATCAAAGAGCAGCTGAAGCAAAATCGGTCATGAACCGAGAAGTGAGCGAGCCACTGTTCATTCGAGCAGAACCAGAGGATCCGGTGGCACTCATCTCAGCCCACCAACAGTTGGCTACTGATCCCACAGCTTCCTTGAGATTTATGGACCAACAGGCCCAAGCCATAGCTCACTTTGAAGACATGGAAAGGTTGTTAGGAGAAAGTGCTGCCCAAGCATGTACACGCAGATGGAATACCTTGGCACACAGCTTGAAAATCCGAGAGTACCATACCCCCATTCGGATGAGGGAAGCTTTGGCAAGGGTTGACCTTTACAAGAAATCCATGCAAAGCCTCCAGGCCAGCTGGATTGGCCTTAAACTCAACCCACCACTACTGCTAGGGTTGACTGAAGGCAATACAGAGGAGGATGACAGTCAACAATGGGAAGAGGTGAACAGGAAAGTAGGGTTTCATATCAACAAAGAGGACACTACCACAAAGCCTTGGGATGCAAGGGAAGCAGTGAAAGCGATGAAGGATGAAGATTTGGACTAAGTTGCTCAAGGATGAGCAAATAGTTTAGCTGGGGGGTGATGATGAGCCCCAATTTTTGGTACAATTTGGGCTCATATTGGCCTACTTACCTTGCTCAACCATTCATATTTTACCACTTATGCATTCATTTCTTAGTATATTCGTGTTGTTTGTAGGAAGAAGGGCAGGCATTATATCTATGTGACTAATACATGATGATTTCAGGTTCTTGGCATTAAAGAGAGAAAAAGACCACGCAAAAGGAGACAAGGAGACAGCAAGGGTGACATTGCGGGTTCATAGGGAGGTTGTCCACAGTCTTGATGACCCTCCTCGTGATTTTCACCTTAACTCCGAGCCCTAACAGCTCTCCCCACCGAGCTTAAAGACAACCAACACGTTCTACAGGATCAGCAGTTTTACAGCAGTTTGAGTTTCAGTTGGGCAGCCAAGCCCCACGAATGGAGGAAGCTAGCTTGATCTTCATTTTGTATAAATATGAAGGCCGTAGCCTTTGTTAGGGGCTTTTTGGAATTTTTGAACTGATATTGTAATTGTTGGAGCATAGCTCGGTGTTTGTTTTTGTAAGCCAGTTTTGGCATGACATCAGACTTTTGATTATGAATAAAGGCAAGCAGATTTGGATCTAATTCTGAGCTTTTAAGGGAGCTATAGCTCTCAGGTTAGGGCCCAACCTGAGAGCAATAGATCTCCTCTTCTTGTAGTGTTATTTGCCTTTCGTTCCAGCACTTTGTTTCTTTACTTTGACATGCAATTCGAAAATACAATCTGCTGATTTGGTTTGTTGTGATTAAGTAGGATTAGCTTATGGTTAATTTTGCTTTCAGTTGCTTAGATCAGAATAGGAGAGTTGTAATTCATTGGAGCTCCAGAAAAGGTTGAAAGGACCTCATTGCCATCTCTGTTAGGGATTGGGATGCAGTCTGAACCAACCACCAAAAAAAACGCAGTCTTTTCACGTTCATGCAAGCTGCAACACAGTTACCTTAATCGTAGATCCATCCATGCACTCTGATTCCGAGCATTACTCCTTCATTCCACTTCCATGCACGAGTTTCCTTCACAATTTACATTGTTGTTCATTGGTTTAATATCACAGGTAGCACAGGTTAATGAGTTCTCATTTTTGGTGACAGTCATCAGCAATTTGTTTTATTTACACTGCTCCACATCGTTCCATTCCCTTCCTCTTCTTATCAACCACGCCTAAAGCCACCTAATCGACCTCTGTTCAGCTCGTTTACCTCCCAGCTCTTCCATTATTCACGCAGCTCCATTTTCTTGGCCTTTCATTGATCCCATTCTTCCATCCACTAACCGACTTCATGCATTCTTTCTCTACCTTATTTCTCTGCCCCTGAGCCATCACCAACCCCATCTCCATGGTGAGCTCCAGTATTGTAGCAATAATGCTACAACTCCTGGGGCTTCCTGTCTCTTAATTTTATCAACTCGGTAGTTCGTACAAACTTGGAAGCGGCGGTGCTATATGCACAAGTACTAGCTCTTGTCGCAGCTGTCACTTGGTCAGCTGGCACAA
Source organism: Pinus tabuliformis (assembly GCA_031772625.1). Lineage (NCBI taxonomy): Eukaryota > Viridiplantae > Streptophyta > Pinopsida > Pinales > Pinaceae > Pinus > Pinus tabuliformis. The sequence goes on along the minus strand of CM062807.1, from coordinate 211,599,265 downwards.
GTCCGCTAGGGCTCAAGCCAACTTCTATAGGCTCTCAGAAGAAGCTTGCTAATTGATGGACGAAAGCTAATCTCAAAGGAAAGCTACTTTACTTGACAAAAATGAACTGAAAGCAAATCAAAGCATGTAACCCTAGGAAACCCTAATTTGACTAGTCTAACCTCTTATAATGCAAAGAATGTAAATGCAACTTCTACCAACGCTGTCATTACCTCTAACAAGTGTCAATGCATGGATCTAAACTACTTGCATCATGAAAGTTATGTTTTTGTATTTTTCCTTTAAGTATGTGGAATGATTGTGATCTTGTGCTAACTAGGGTTTGGTTGTGCAGATGGGATGGAGAAGGAAGGAAAGCGTGGGACAGGTTGGGGAGGCTAAGAGAGGTCCCTAGGGATCCTTAGCATCCATCCACAGAGGTTCTTCGCATTCAGATGCTCAGCAACCGAGAGAGTGGCCTCCTACAGGATGGCCGTGGAGGATCCTACAGGATACTCTGTTTTCTACAGGATGTCTAAAAATGGCTACAGGATGACCTACCGTGAGTGTTTGGAGTGATGGAGGGATGATGAAATGGTAGAGGGAGATGTGTAAGGTAGGAATGAGGCTGGTGATGGCTTTAGAAGTGAAAGAATGGGATGGGAAGTGAGTGTAGGGAGTAGGGTGGAAGGTAAAGGGCTATGTCAACGAAAGGGCTAGAGAATGGAAGTACGTGAGGAGTGAAAGGCTTTGTGAGATAACAGAGCGGAGCAGGGATCAAAGATGTGTTTGCAGGTGTGATCAAGGTGGAGGACGAAGTGATGGAACAAGAGAAAGTAGTGTAGATGAAACAAATGCTTGTGAGTGTCACCAAAACGAGAATGCTTCAACTTGAGCTACATGTGACATAAAATCAATGAACAGCAATATAAATTGTGAAGGAAACTCATGCATGGCAGTGGAATGAAGAAGCAATGCTGAATATGAAAGTGCATGAATGGATCTAAGTAATGCCTCAGCCTACTTCCAAACAACTACAACAGTTCTAACTAATAAAACCAATCTGTTTGACTTCTACAGGAAATCTAAATCAGCAGCTATACTCAAATGCATGTAAAGGAAAATGGAAACGAAATGCTAAAGGAACAATATTGATACAAAGGAAGGAGGCCTGAGCTCTCAGGTTGGGCCCAACCCCGAGAGCTTTAGGCTCCTTTAAAAACTCAAAATCTGATCCAAAACTGCTTGCTTTTATTCATAATCAAAAGTCTAATGTCATGCCAAAACTGGCTTACAAAGAGCTAAAACCACATTGACTAACTAGCTGCTACGAAATGACTAACTACTAGCTACCAAAAATGACTACCAACTAGCTAACAAAAATGACCAACCACTAGCTAACCAAAATGAGGCCCCAAGCCTTCTTATTTATACAATTTGAGGACCCAACAGTCCTCCTAAAAGTTAGGGACTTGGCTGCCCAAGACTTGGAGTTAACAGCAGTCCAACTTGACTTGCTTGGCTGCCCTTGTGCTCATTAATTCGGTGGCCCTTGAACTCCGAGCTGATGGTGGAGAATTCGAGGTAAGGGTCCATAAATGAGGGGGACACCTTCCTACAAATCCTCTAGCTTGTTCTCCCACGAATTTGGCTGCCAAGTGCTCATTAAGACCTTCAATTTTGTCTCCAAGTTGACCAACAAGGCTACACAAAGCACCCATTAGACTTGTTGGCATAATGACTAACCAAATTCACTCTATTAACATAAAAATAATCAAAAACATGCAATAAACAAATGAGAATGGTGGACTAAGCCAAATTAGGAAGTTGAATGAGCCCAAATAATTATACATTTTTGGGGCTCATCATCACCCCCCTACTGAAAGTGTTGCTCATCCTCTGAGCAACCAATCTCTCTCCTTGTCTTTGATGGCCCTGATGGCCTCCTTGTCATGCCAAGCTTCTGAAGTGATGTCCTCTTCTCTGTCATGAAACCATGCTTCCTTGCTTCTTCCCACTACTTGCTCCTTTTCCTAAAGAATTCTCAGCTTGGGTATGATTGTGCAAGTATATTCAATCTGATGGCGGAAATGGTGGTGAAAGGAGATGAAACCAGTGGAGGATGGAAGAAAAGAGTGGTTGCATGCCTCCTCAACAGACTTCATGCTTCGAATCCCTCTCCAAAATTGATTATGGCCTGCCAAAAGGCTTCTACAGGAAAGTCCTGTAGCTTCCTGTAGAAGGTTGAACCGTGACTAAATTGTGCCCGAACCTTGAAAGAAATGAGTGTTCATAGAGGGGATGGATGTGCTTGGGGGTGGCCAACATAGGTGCTACCTCCTTAGTTAAAATTTCGGCCGATTTCTCCTTTTTCTGCCCTTTTTCAAACTTTCCTGTAGAAACTGTTCGCTGGCTTCTACAGGAAAGTCCTGTAGTGGCTTTTTCTGTCTTCCTGTAGAAACAGACTTCATTGTTTTGGTCTGCGCGGCTGAGGGTGCCTTCTTCTTGAACTGTGCTGTTGCTCCACTTGTCGTGAAGGATTTTGCTGTTGCATATGAAGATGGTGTTGATCCAGCTGTTGTGATGGCACCTGCTGCTGCTGTTGCTGATTGGAAAGGTGGTGTTGCTGTTGTGGCCACATAATTTGGGGTTGATACAATTCTGACTGTTGGGACTGTGGAATACTGAATTGTAACTGATGTGACCGCAATGCCTGTTGGGCTGAATTCAAAGGCTTGGTATGTCACTGCTCCCCAGTTTTTGTAAGGTAGCAGCAGCCATAGGACGATAGCAATCTGGCTGGATGGCTGAGTTTGTTATATCAAGTCTCTGATGCATGTTCATCCATTGGAGTAAACCAACACCAGGCATTGTAGGATTTTGAGAATTACCAATACCAGTCTCCTCCCCAAACCACAGTGAAGATCTCTTGATGGCACTCACAAATACACCCCATCCTGTTGTTAGAAGATGCCTCTTTGGCTGACCACGATAGATATGTCTGAATGTCCATGCATGGTTATGCAAATCTCTGGCCACAAGTTCTTGAGCTGGTGGTTGCATCGTATAATCCAGTGGTGGAAATATTTTCTCCGTGGCACGTCGAGGTACAGAGAAGCCGCCATGGGTACTTGTATCACTTGCTGTCAATGTGTTGCAGAAGAACTCTGTAGGCTGCTTACTTTGCTTCAGACCAAGACCAACATCCTTCTCCATGAAAGTAGTTTGAGTTCCTTACGGGCTCACTTAGTAGCCTCCACAGTCTTGAAAGTCACAAATGCAAATCCCTCTTTACTCATTTTCATTTGACTCGGAAGCTTTCAACTTCACACAAGAGTTTCTAGTCAAGCTACTTGGTGAATATCTTGACCTATCTCTGTTTTCGGGCTTCCTGTAGAAGCCTGTTTCTGCCTTCCTGTAGAACGTGATTCGGCCTTTGAGTGAGCCCGATGCACTAGAGAAATTCGAAAATAGGTAGGAAACTCAGCGGAGGTCGATATATTAAGCCGATTGTGGAAGCAGAGGATGTAAACTTCAGTTTAACACGATGCAAGTGCAAGTTGACTAACAGTTCATGACTTCCAGCTGAGCGCTGATTAATTCTGCGTGATTTTTGGGTGGAGTGAGGTGGCAAACGTGTGCGCTGGCATTTTAGAACTGCAGTGATGCATGTCTTCATCTATCTGTAATTATTTTACGTCCTGTGCACTGGAGTTCAACTGATCTAACACTAACTGTGTTTTTCAACTTCCACGTGAATGGCCGATCATGCATGCGTGATTTTTGCCTTGTTGAGTGCAATTGGACGTGGCTCCCTTCTTGGCTGAATCCACTCATTTCATTCATTCATGCATTGCTTTAGATTAGATCTACGCAAACAGAGGAACAAGGTTAAGTCACGTACCTCGAAGTGGAATGGTTGCCGTGAGCTGCTGTGGCTGCCTGCTCTGATTTTGCTGCTGCATGCTTAGTTTTCCTGATTGCATATGGCTTGGCTGCTAATCTTTGATTGTGTTTTTCATGTGCAGGTGTACTCTGGCCGGATCCAAGCTCCAGACAATTGTTTCCACGTTCAAATTTGCACGTCCAAGCTGCTGTTGCTGCATCTTCACCAAACCAGAACTTGTTTTCGACATTTCTCCCAAACGCCAAAGCGGATCGAGCTGAAACTTGGTGGGCATGTTCCTCCCATCATGATGCATCTCCCATAGCAAATTCGTGATCAATGGATGCACGGATTTCGAGAAATTTGGAAAATGGCTGAAGATTTCAGAGCTCGATTTCTCGGAAACTGTGCATCAGAATTGGCTGAAACTGCTTGGGTAGGCTACTATCATCCATGTACATCTCCCCATCAAACAGGTTTTGAAACGGATGCACGGTTATGGAGAAAATGCAAAAATGGTTGATGGTGATGGAGGCTGATTCCTTAGAAACCGTGCACCGGAATTGCATGAAACTGCTCAGGCATGTTGTCATTGACCTTGTACAATCCCCCATAAAATGGTTTGTCAAATGGATGCATGGTTCTCAAGTTATGGTAAAAACAAATTCTGCTCTATGTGTTTTTGGCTTCAAGGCATTTTGCATGTGTTTGCATGGTATGACAAAATGAATTTTTGTTGTGATGCAGGTATGGAGATGATGGAGGAGGAGTTGGAAGATGGCATGAGGGCTTCTGAACCTTTGAGGAAGCTACCATGCTCGCCAAACCACTTTTTGAAATGCATGCCTAGTTTCCCACAATTTCTACAGGAAGATCCTGTAGAAGCACAATGAGAAGCACAAGGAGGTGAAAAAATGATGGATGAAGGCAAGGGATGGACACACAAGTGCTTGCAGGCCTAACCAATAGATTCCCACCATTAGATTCACTTTTGAGATTGAATTTGGCTCGTCCAAAGGTTCTACAGGATGTTTCCTGTAGAAATTCAGAGCATCCTGTAGAAAACACAGTTTTGAGGAAAGAAGCATAATGACATGAAAAGAATGATGGAAAAGGGGTGAGGAGTGGAAACATAGATGAGTGTAGGCCTCATGGACATATTCCAAGCCTTCAGGTCCTCTTTGGAGATCAATTTGGCTTTTTTGTAAGCTTCCTGTAGAAGATACGAAACTTCCTGTAGAAGGCACAAAAACTCCTTTGTCTTTGTTTTGAGTGATCCACCTGACCTACAATGTCCTTCTTGCAACCTGCAATTTCATTGCTGCAACATGAAATGGAGATTAGCTTCATTTTTCTTTTTTTTTCTCTTTTTTTTTTGAAAAACAACTAGGGCGCCTCATGGAGGTTTTCACCCTAATTGCCTGCCTTGGGCGCCTCCAAGGGAGGTTTTCACCCAAAGATCTTATTCTCTTTTCTCTTTTTTTTTCAACCCATTGACCGCCTCATGGAGGTTTTCAATCAATGAGCCAATCTAAGGCGCCTCCGAGGAGGTTTTCACCTTAGATTTCTATTTTCCTCTTTTTTCATTTTTTTTTTCCTTTTTCTTTTTTTTCTTTTTTCTTTTTCTTTTTTTCTACCCTACCCTACTTGAAAAACAAAATCATTCTCAAGTATAAGAATACTTCCAATGGAGCCATGTGCACATCGAGATTAGAGAAAAAATGATGTGAGGGCTCGAAATGCATGCTTGGACAACTATCCAACTTTCAGAGACAAAATGATATGACTTTGAGAGTACAAAACATAGCTGAGGAGGAGAGTGTTGCTGCAACTTAGTGACCTTCTGAAACCATATCTCAATATAGCTTTGATATCCTTGGTTCTCTTGCTGATCTGGATCATTCTTCATGTCACCTTCCATCATGACCTTCTGATCTTCCTCTTGTTGCTGATCTTTCTCTTGAGTACATGGAGGATTTAATGGTAACCATGAGGGATCTTTCTTTATCTCTCCTTCTGATGTCTTCTCTTCATTAAGTGCAGCCCATGGTTCTTTGATCTCCTCTTTGGAATCTTCTTTTGCTTTTGGTCCTCCAATGTTGTCAATAGATTCCCTCTTTTGCAACACTCTTCCTGATCTATGGTGAAGATCATTGAGCTCAAGAGGAGTTGTTTGCATATGTTGTGCCTCGGCTTTGCAATTGGGTTGAGCTACTCCATTGCATGGCTTGGGAAATGGTGGTATGGGTAGCCGAGTGGAGGTGTGAAATTGAGATGGAGATGGATGGCATTGTGGTTGGGTAGGCATTTGGGGTTGCCTTGGTGGAGGAGGACGCGATGGTTGTGGATGAGCAGGTGGTGGAGGAAAATGAGTGGGATGAGAGTTGTACTGGGACCTCCACTCCTGATAAGGTGCATTCCACTGAGGCTGTGGCTGAGCATAAGAGTGAAATGAATGAGCAACTGGTTGGGCATAATATGGATCTGTGAAGGAACAAGGAGGATATGACCAAGGAGGAGGTGTAGACCAGGAAGGATGAGCAGGGGGACCCCAAGAAGGCATGAAGGTGGCTTGATAAGGGTCATAATAGATCTCGGGTATCCCTTGCATCTCTTGCTGGTAAGATCTAGGTCCATGTGGCCTCCTTTGGTTCATATAATAGAGTGATTCAGTGGCTCCCTTAGCTCTTTGATATGCAGCTTTGATTCTGGGCAAGGAAGGGCACTGATCTGTAGGATGGTATTCTTCACATACAAAACACACTTCTAGGGAGTGCATTGGACATTTGTTCCTGGGATGCTTTTTAAGGCACCTAGGACAAAAAATGACCAAAGCCCTCTTGGCTTCTTCTTGCTTCTTTTGGATCCGCAAGGTATCCAGTTGCATGGCAAGAAACTGCCTCATATCTCTCTTGAAATCTTTGATCTGATTTTCAAATTCATCCTTGGACAAGATGTTGCTCCCAACATTTCTGCTTGTAGCCATTTGCTTCAGAGGAATGTTTCTTCTTCTTCTCCCCTAGAGGTTCTTCAGATATGTCTTGATGTCCACCCAAGGGTCCTTTCATCATAGCCATCGAAGAAGAACGTTGGCTGTGTGAAGCAGTGGGGGTGTTGTGCAATCATTTTTCTAACTTATCTCTACTCCTACAAGGCATGAAATAGATTGAACTGCAACTAACTATCTTGCGAAATTAAAATGAAAGCAGGAAAGGACTACTCTATTTTGCTCAAATGAAATTGCAAGAATGGAATGCTAGTCTACGCTTGCGGAATTGAAATGCTAATCTACGCTTGCAGAATTGAAATGCGGAATTGAAAGGCTATTCTAGGAAAGCAGGAAATGCTAATCTAGGAAAGCGGGAAATACTAATCTAGGAAAGCAAGAAAGGCTAATCTACTTTTGCATAAATGAAATTGCATAATGGAAATGAAATAAACTACTTAGAAGAAGGTTGTAGTAGAAAATAGAAGAATAGCAACAATCACCAATACTCTGCCGCTTCCCCGGCAACGGCGCCAAAAAGATGGTGAGCTCCAGTATTGTAGCAATAATGCTACAACTCCTGGGGCTTTCTGTCTCTTAAATTTATCAACTCGGTAGTTCGTACAAACTTGGAAGCGGCGGTGCTATATGCACAAGTACTAGCTCTTGTCGCAGCTGTCACTTGGTCAGCTGGCACAAGTCCGCTAGGGCTCAAGCCAACTTCTATAGGCTCTCAGAAGAAGCTTGCTAATTGATGGACGAAAGCTAATCTCAAAGGAAAGCTACTTTACTTGACAAAAATGAACTGAAAGCAAATCAAAGCATGTAACCCTAGGAAACCCTAATTTGACTAGTCTAACCTCTTATAATGCAAAGAATGTAAATGCAACTTCTACCAACGCTGTCATTACCTCTAACAAGTGTCAATGCATGGATCTAAACTACTTGCATCATGAAAGTTATGTTTTTGTATTTTTCCTTTAAGTATGTGGAATGATTGTGATCTTGTGCTAACTAGGGTTTGGTTGTGCAGATGGGATGGAGAAGGAAGGAAAGCGTGGGACAGGTTGGGGAGGCTAAGAGAGGTCCCTAGGGATCCTTAGCATCCATCCACAGAGGTTCTTCGCATTCAGATGCTCAGCAACCGAGAGAGTGGCCTCCTACAGGATGGCTGTGGAGGATCCTACAGGATACTCTGTTTTCTACAGGATGTCTAAAAATGGCTACAGGATGACCTACCGTGAGTGTTTGGAGTGATGGAGGGATGATGAAATGGTAGAGGGAGATGTGTAAGGTAGGAATGAGGCTGGTGATGGCTTTAGAAGTGAAAGAATGGGATGGGAAGTGAGTGTAGGGAGTAGGGTGGAAGGTAAAGGGCTATGTCAACGAAAGGGCTAGAGAATGGAAGTACGTGAGGAGTGAAAGGCTTTGTGAGATAACAGAGCAGAGCAGGGATCAAAGATGTGTTTGCAGGTGTGATCAAGGTGGAGGACGAAGTGATGGAACAAGAGAAAGTAGTGTAGATGAAACAAATGCTTGTGAGTGTCACCAAAACGAGAATGCTTCAACCTGAGCTACCTGTGACATAAAATCAATGAACAACAATATAAATTGTGAAGGAAACTCATGCATGGCAGTGGAATGAAGAAGCAATGCTGAATATGAAAGTGCATGAATGGATCTAAGTAATGCCTCAGCCTACTTCCAAACAACTACAACAGTTCTAACTAATAAAACCAATCTGTTTGACTTCTACAGGAAATCTAAATCAGCAACTATACTCAAATGCATGTAAAGGAAAATGGAAACGAAATGCTAAAGGAACAATATTGATACAAAGGAAGGAGGCCTGAGCTCTCAGGTTGGGCCCAACCCCGAGAGCTTTAGGCTCCTTTAAAAACTCAAAATCTGATCCAAAACTGCTTGCTTTTATTCATAATCAAAAGTCTAATGTCATGCCAAAACTGGCTTACAAAGAGCTAAAACCACATTGACTAACTAGCTGCTACGAAATGACTAACTACTAGCTACCAAAAATGACTACCAACTAGCTAACAAAAATGACCAACCACTAGCTAACCAAAATGAGGCCCCAAGCCTTCTTATTTATACAATTTGAGGACCCAACAGTCCTCCTAAAAGTTAGGGACTTGGCTGCTCAAGACTTGGAGTTAACAGCAGTCCAACTTGACTTGCTTGGCTGCCCTTGTGCTCATTAATTCGGTGGCCCTTGAACTCCGAGCTGATGGTGGAGAATTCGAGGTAAGGGTCCATAAATGAGGGGGACACCTTCCTACAAATCCTCTAGCTTGTTCTCCCACGAATTTGGCTGCCAAGTGCTCATTAAGACCTTCAATTTTGTCTCCAAGTTGACCAACAAGGCTACACAAAGCACCCATTAGACTTGTTGGCATAATGACTAACCAAATTCACTCTATTAACATAAAAATAATCAAAAACATGCAATAAACAAATGAGAATGGTGGACTAAGCCAAATTAGGAAGTTGAATGAGCCCAAATAATTATACATTTTTGGGGCTCATCACTCCATCTCACCTAACCACCCATACCACTCCATCACTTCACCAACACACAAAACCTCCACTTACAGCACATCCTGTAGAAGTTAACAGACTTCCTGTAGAATCCCTGAGTTTCCTGTAGGATCCCCTGCAGACATCCTGTAGAAGCCTACAAACTTGGTTGCCGAGCATCCGAACGTTGTAGACCTCTGTGGACTAATGCTAGGGACCCTCTGGGACCTCTCCTAGCCATCCTGACCTTTCCCAAGCTTTCTCTCCCTTCGCACCACCTCTGCACAGCCAAACCCTAATAAGAAACAAATTCATAATCACTCCATCACTTAAGCAAAAATACAAAAACAATGTTCTCTTTCATAGAAGTAGTTTGAGTTCATGCATTTCACATCATTAGAAGTAATGGCATCATTTGTATACATTTGCACTCTCACTATTGCATCATAGAGGTTAAACTAGTCAGATTAGGGTTTACTAGGGTTTCCATGCTTTGGTTGGCTTTCAGTTCATTTTTGCAAAGTAGATCAATTTCCCTTGAGATAGCCTTTGTCCATCATTTAGAAAGCTTCTTCTGAGAGCATATAGAAGTTGGCTTGAGCCCTAGCGGACTTGTGCCATCTGACCAAGTGACAGCTGCGACAAGAGCTAGTACTTGTGCATACAGCACCGTCGCTTCCAAGTTTGTACGAACTACCGGGTTGATAAAATTAGAGATAGGGAGCCCCAGGAGTTGTAGCATTATTGCTACAATACTAGAGCCCACCACATTGATCGATCCTCCTAAATAATATTCTCCATACATTTCCTCCAATAGGAAAGCATTCTTCCCTTTGAAAGCATAAATTTTGTAGGGTCCGTTCCACAAGTTTTCAAATTTTCCATGTTTTCCCTTTTCTTCATTCTATAATCCCACCGAAGAACCACATCTCCAAAATTGAAATTGTCTTCCTTGGTCTTGCGATCATAGGTATTTTTAGTCCTCTCCTGAAGTTTAGAGGTGTTTTGAAGAACTTCCTCTCTAGTCTGTTGTAGATGAATCATCTGGTTTATCCTTGTTTGCATGTCATTGGTCTTACTGTTCAATTCCTGCATAATTTTCATGACTGGGACAACAACAAATGAAGAAAAAATTGTGTCAATCTCATACACCAACTAACAAGGAGACATACCTATTGATTTCTTAGTGTTGACTCTGTTCGCCCATAGGGAATTAATGAAAGTTTTATGCTAGTTCTTCTTATTCACTTCTAAAACCTTCTTGATGATGTTAATAAAAGATTTGTTGGAAGATTCAGCCAGACCATTCCCTTGTGAATGATAAGTAGTGGAATGTCCTAATACAATATGGTACTTAGCACAAAACTCCACCATTCTTTTTGACTTGAAGGCGACATCATTATCAGTGATTATTTTCTACGAGTAGCCAAATCTAGACAAGATATTAGACTCAATAAATTGAATGATAACAGAATCAGTAGCTGGCTTGGTTGGGATTGCCTCAATCCATTTTGTGAAGTAATTCGTGGCTATCAAAAACCATTTGTGTTGTGCTGATGATGAAGGATGGAACTTTCCAATGAAGTCAAGACCCCATTACTGAAATGGAGATATAATTAAGATGGGTTGCAAGGGTAATGGAAAAAGTTTTCTTTTTCCTTGGAAAATCTGACATTCATGACAACTCATCACTATTTTATATACATAAGAAAAAAGAGTAGGCCAATAGAAACCAGCCCTTAAGATCTTTTGGTGTAGTCTTTGAGAAGTTATAGCCACCATAGTCTCCTTTGTGAAAATCTTTCATCGCATCCTTTGCTTCATTTTCAACCAAACAATTCAACAACACACCGCCAGGGTCTTTCCAGTATAAAACACCATCAAGAATACAATACTTTGAAGCTTTCAACTTTAAGGATCTATATTTACCTTTGGGAAATTTCGGTGGAGGATTTAAATGCTGCAAGACATAAAAAATGTCGGAATACCATGGAGATGAGATGAACATGTCGGACACCTGTAAGTATGGGTCTTAGTCTTCCTCTTCTTCAGAAAGTGCTACAATCAAATTGATGTCTAGTGCATGTAGATTAGATTCAGCCATAATCATAGCCAAACCTTGTCCCTTGATGAGCTTTGTAGGCTTTATCTCAAAATCATACTCGAGCATGGTTGCAATCCATTTTCCCCTTCTGCTTTCAGGATCTATTTGCATAAGAATTTCTTTCATTGTTGTTGTGGGAACATAAACATTGGTGTGAGAATGCAGAATATAAACTCGAAAATCCTTGAGAGCTTTCACCAAAGCCAAGGCCTTATTCTCAATGATATTGTATCTTAGTGTTGCATCTCTTATGGTGGGACTGAAGAATGCTATGAGTTGCTCATTTTTCTGATCTTTCTCTTTCATTAGGACTGTTGATAATGTATACTCAGAGGCAAATGAAAAGATAATGAAATCTGAAGTATATTATGGACTAATCAAAATAGGAGCAGTAGATAATGAAAATTTTAATGCCTGAAATGATTTCTTAGCCTCTAAAGACCACTTTACCTCACTGTCCTTCTTCAACATGTATGTCATCTCTTTTAAATGTTCAACTATATTAGGGATGAATCTTCTCAAAAAATTGATTTTCCCACTAAAAGACTAAATTTCTTTCTTTTTCCCTGGGAAATATAATTGTTGAATGGCTTGCACTCTTGTAGGACCAATGTGAATGCCATCCTTAGAGATGATGTGTCCCAACAACTTACCTTATTCCATGGCGAATAGACTCTTCTTTGGGTTGAGTGAGATACCAAATTTTCTGCATTTCGGAAAAACAATTCTCAAATGATGTAAATGATCTTCATCAGACTTGGAAAATACTATGAGATCATGTAAATATATAACCAGAAATACATCTTTTTCATTGGCGAAAGCTATGTCCATAGCCTGCTAAAATGTCGTTCCTACATTCTTTAATCCAAATGGCATCTTGGTGTACATGAATGTACCCCATGGTGCTGTGAAGGATTTTTTTATCTTATCATATTTATGCACCAAAATCTTATTGTGCTTGGAATATCCATCTAGAAATGGCATCCTAGAAGACCCAACTACCCTCTGAAGTATATGATCCATCTTTGGTAGGGGATAATTATCTTTCAAGGACACTTTGTTTAAATTTCTGAAATCAATGCAAAGACAAATCTCGCGAGTCATCTTTCTCGCTGGCACAAGATTAGACATCCATTCAGAAAATCGACTAGGGATAATGATACTGGACTTATAAAGCCTATTTACCTCCTTTTCAATTGGTGGTAGCAATTTAGGATTAATCCTTCTCAATTTATGGCGAAATGGCTTTTGATCAGGCTTGATGGGAATGGTGTGCTCAATGATACTCTTGTCATAAACTTTCATATCTGAATAGTCCCAAGCAAATATATCAGAAAATTTCGTCATTAAAGTTATGTACTTACTTTTCAATTTAGGAGATAAGAATTTTGATAGTTTGACCATATTAGGCTTGTGAACTGTACCAATGTTTACATCTTCAACACCTTTTTCTATGGGGACCAAGGTGGGATTTTTGGCAACATTGTCACAATCAAAAAAATCTACCCAAGGTACAAGGCCTCTTGGAATGTTGTTGTCCTTCAGCTGTAATATTTCAATCTCAGTTGATTGAATGTCTGGGTCATTCATATTGGATGTATCATCAATGCGAGAATTCTGAAATTCTCCTTCCAATTGCAGAAAATTGTTGATCTGTTTTTCATCCCAAAATATCATATTGGCAGGAATAGATGGGCAGTGTTTGACATGGATAGAATACTTCTGACCAAAGTGAATAGGAATCTTCACCATACTCACTGCAGTAGCAAGAAAGTCAGCTATAATATTCTGAGTTTTAGGAATAAGAGACAAAGTATATTTTGTAAAATTTGTGAGGATGTCAAGTACAACATTGCAATAAGGTCTCATTCTTGGATGCTTGGCCTGGTATTCCCCTTTTACTTGTTTGATTACCAACTCGAAGTCACCATAAATAGAAATTTTCTTTGGTCCCAACTTCTTCAAAATCTTGAGGCCAACAATCAATGCCTCATACTCTGCCTCATTGTTTGAGCAGTCAAAAGCTAACTTGTAAGAACTCATTCTTATATTACAAGGAATTTTTCATGACTGATGTTATGGACCATGAATCCAAACACCAATCCCAACTCCTTTCCCAAATGCAGAATCAAACTCCATGGTCCAAAGACCATTTTCTTCATCCGGAGAAAGGATTTCTGAAGGTTGAATTGTTTGATATTTGGGAGGATGGTTGGCTGTCTAAAGACCCTATGCTTTCTGCACTATCTCAACAATCCTTTCAAGAGGGTTCAATAACTATAAACACGCTTCATTAATATCTTTTCCTTCAGAAATCATAACTTTCTGCACACTGGTTATAACATATGGAACTTTTGAAATTTCTACAAGCTGACTTTCATCATCAACTGAATTCGTATCACTAAACAAAATGAAGGAATCAAGATCAATGTGCACAACATGCTCATCCACGCGCTATTAATCTGTGGTATCCATCCACGTAGCAGCAAATCGAGAAACTGGATTTCTCTCAATCTGACCGCTAGATCAGCAATAGATTCTTTGGAGAATCCTTCCGAAAGCTGAGAAAGCGACACATAACGTAGGAAATTAGGAAATCCGGATTATTGGAGAGGATTGGGGTTTCTATTTTTTCCTTACTACTATTCATGAATTTCATCTTCTTTTCCCGATAGATTTTTTTAAGCTGCCCAAATACTGGGATAGTAGCATATGAAAAGTCAAGTTGTTGAGTGCCCTCTAGTTTTTCTCCCAAAGACCTTGAAAGCAACATACCAAACCTAGGAGGAATATCAGCAACCACTACATCCATCAGCACATTCTTGGCCGGAATTTGGTCTAAGGACACTACTAAATCTTTAATGAGGCCAAGGCATTTCACTCTACCCGAATCAAAAGACAAGAGGGCATGATAAGATGGGTGATACTCAGTCCTAGTTTGTCCATGATAACTTTGGGCATAAGATTATGTGAGGCACCAGAATCTAGCATAGAATTATGGAGGATAAAGTCATGAAGTTTGAGACTAAGATAAAAAGGTGGAATTTCACTATCTTCAGGACTTCCTTCTAAGGTTGGACCAAAAAGGATTGTTGGCTCATCATCGGCCACATTCACATTATCTGACATCTGGTCAAACTTAAGCATTTTTGCAATATGAAACTTATATTTATCATTCTTCACTAATTCAATGAGAGGAATTGAAACTTTCAACTTAGAAATTAGATTTTCTAAAATAAAAAGATTAGATTGCTTTTCTGCCTCCTTTGCAGCAATGCCCTTCTTTTCAATCTGCCCTTTAGCTTGAGATTCCTTCGTATGACTTTCACTTTGAAACTCCGTATCTTTTCTCACATTGTTGGTAGATGCCTCACTTGTTTTATCTTGGCTCAGTATGACGACTTCTTTTTCTTTATTATGATTTGGAGGAGATGCTTCCTTGCTTGGTGTGTCTTTTTGTAGATTTTTCCTCTTCTGGTTCAATGTAACAGGTACATTTATGTTCCTCAAGTTGTACTACTTTTGCAAATGACTAAGAGCATTTTGATATCATCTTTTATATTCTTTAGTTTGAACAACCCATATATCATCACTTGTAAGAACAAGTTGTTGATCACTTTGTATCAAAAGAAAATACATTTCTAGGTAGAGAAGTTGTTCTTTTAATTTTTCGAACTGCACCTTTAGTGATAGGTAACTTAAGTTTTCTGAGCAATTTTTCAAGATCTTCCACAATAAAAGGTGGATTTGGGTCAAGATTTGACTTGGTATATATTTTAGGAGCCACAATTTTGTCTCACCTTAAGATTAATGAAATTTGTAAAATCAGCCTATCTTTGGATACGGCAAACAAACACGATAGACTCACTGAACTAGAGTTCCTAGAAAATAGCTCCAACTGCTCATGTATTAGTTGAAGAGAACATAAACATACAAGCTTCCTCCAAAAAAGTTCAACCCCTCTCTATGAAAGAGAAATGATTCATATAGAATCAATTAGACTACTTTCCCACCTTCAGGAGTTGAATTCCTAGGTGGTGGAACTAATTCCAAGATTATCTCAACCAACAGGTGAGAGTGAGAAGGTCAAACACAAACACTTCTTGTAGACTTTGTTTTGGATTTTGCTTCCTTAATGAGGCCTATTAAACAACAAAAACAACCTATCATGTCCATTTATTTATGATTACATCATCTAACCTTGAACTAACTTCAATTACATCAAGGGTTTTGACTTTGACCAAGTCAAACTGAAAACTAGGAAATTTACACAGTGATATTTATATGAAAAACACAGAAATTTGCATAAGCACAACACTGACATTGAGCCCACTTTAAGGTACCTTCCTAAGGTCCAAATGAAGATCTGAAAGAATGACCAACTAGATTTTCAAGTCTAGTTTCCAGAACACCTTGAAGTTTTCAAAATGACCCATGGGAAGGCCTTCAAAAAAATCCCCATGGTCATTCCAGAAGTGCAGTGCCTGTCAAAAAGAGGTCTAGAAAGAAGATTTTTTACCACTATTTCCTCTTTTTCTCAAAATTTAGGCCCTCCCTGGAAAATCTGATGAAATTGGTTTAGAGAGGATGCCAGGGGCTTTCCAAAACTTCAAGCCATTTGTGATTTGAGTGCCTAAGGAAAAAGTGTAGCGCCAAGGTGTTGCAATTCTGTGATTGGCTAAATTTTTGAATAAGGCACCAAAATATCCAAAAACCAAAAAATGATTAGAATTCCTCCAAAATTATTCATGAGCTATAAAATAACGTATGTTAAGCCCTCATGGATTCTTCAGCAAACATCTCTAAGTTACCCTTTTCATTTTGGTCCTTTACAGTTTCTTTGAGATTGTTTTCCAACTATTTGAACTTAACATCACAAATCATATTCTTGGCCTGGTAGTGATGTACCATGTGCCTTAGTAGCTGTTTGTCTCTATTAAACTTGTATAGAAGCTTCTCCAAGTGGTCATTGACCTTTTCTAGCCAATACTCCCTGTCTTCATTAACCTCTAAGGTGATTTTGTCCTCTAACTCTAGTTCTTCATCCAACAAGATATGTTTTTTCTCCTCTTTCAATGCCTTCTTAAGCCCTTTAGTGCTTGGCCTCTTTTTCTTACCTTGTACATTAGTTCCTTCAGGCTTATTGATCTCCAAGACTGCTTTGCCCTTGCCTACTTGCTGCAATAGTTTAGCTTGTCCTCTTCCATGATAAGTTGTTTTGTCTTTAGCTGACTGTTTTCTTGTTCTAGGAATGAAATGAAAAACCTTGCCCTTGCCACGTTGTCCATGAATTCTTTGATCCGAGAGTCTTTGTCTTTGATAATGTAATTCATGCTTGAGGGCTCATTTTCTGCTTCCAAGTCTACCAACTCAAACTCATGCTCAATCAAATCCTTATCCTATACTGGTGACCCCTATTTTGCTGATGTATAAAGCTTGGCCCCTTTCTCACCATAAGAACTAAACACAAGCCTTTTGCCTCTTTTGTACATCCTAGTTACCTCAAGTTTAGGTGCTTTAGGAATCTCCACATATTTACTTGAGGACCCAACCTCCATTTTTTTGTTGGCATGCTTGAATGTTGAACTAAAACATTGGATTCATGCCATTTCAAAATTTTCTCCAAGAAAGAATCTCATGTCATGTTCTTCTTTGCATGTTGATGGAGCACTACAGTCTTAAGTAGCTATGATGAAAGAGACTAGGATAGTGTTCTTTGATCTTCACCTATACCTTCTAAGACATCTTGGTAAGGCTTCTACACAGATAGTTATACATGTTAAGAGGCTTCTGAGCTGTAAAGTGCATTAGAAGCCTGATGTGATAGGCATATACACTAGAAAACCTTCCTTCACATGTGAAAAAATTCATGACAACTTTGATCAATGGATCATACCTCTCCAACATGTACTTAAAAGGTATGATATGTGTATGGGTTTCCCTGTATCATGTTTTCAAGAAGGACCTGTAATGCAGAAGACATAAATTCATGCCCTTAAACCAATATTCTCCATGATTTGGTATCCCTGTAGCAAGTGAAATAGCAGCCAGTGAAAATGTGAACTCTACCCCAGCAATAATAACACTTTATCCTTTCAAATGAGTGTAAACCTAATCTGTCAACTATTCATGGAAACCTACTTCACAGACCCTTTTGCAAAAATATAGACAATTCACATCTTCAAAACACTGCTTGATGAAGGGTGATGTATTAATTTCATTACAGTTGGCAGGTTCATATCTGAGAATTTTGCCTCCTTTATGATGTTTCTTCATTTTTGGTGAAAAATCTCCTTCCATTATGACAGAAACCCTAACATGAGGAAAATGAGAAAAAAATAGTAAGGGATGAGTGAAAAATGAAATGATGGATAGGTGGTGGAAAAAATGGAAAGGGAAATCCTAAGAGGTAGATATGGATTGTGAGAAAATCATAAAACTCAAATGAGGTGAAATGAAGGAAAGGAGTGTTTGTGAAAAACAGAAAACATAATTTCTAGGAAAATTTTCCAAGCTGCTTAGGAATGAGCTAGGGTTTAGTTTTTGGTGAATTAATATGATGATTTGTAGTTGGTTTAGTGGATCAAAATGTAATCAAAACATGTGTAGAGGTGTAGGATGGAATATTTACATGTTTAGCATATGAAAACTAGACTAGCCATTATCAACCCTAGCTCATTTCATGATAATTTCACGAAAAACCCTAGATGAAGAAATATTAAAATTGTATCCATCTTGCTAAAGAAAAAGGTAAGTAAAGTGATGTACTTACTTGTAGAGAAGTCTAGATTAGCAAGAAAAGAAATTGCAAGCTTCAATTTTAAATTTTTGTGATTTCTGGACAATTTTGGGTTGCTTTGGCACAAGCGTAGCGTAGTGTCTAGAAGCGCAGCATAGTGTCCAAAGCACAACGCTGACCTCAAAAGCATAGCACAGTCTCTAGAAGCGCAACACCTTCAATTTTTTGCTAAATTTGCCTAAAAACCCAAGTTTTTCTTGCTAATGGAAGAGAGAGATTGATGCAGAAAGGGGAATAAAAGGCGAATGAAGTGAGTTTGGGTTTTTGGGTTTATATAAGCAAGTTAGTTTCCCGTTTGAAAAGAAATGGGCCCCACAACCCTTTTAAATATTTGATTTTTCACCTTGAAGACTGAGTCACCTTGCAGAGCTGAAACCTGAGCTGTGTTTTTACTTTTTGAACACTAAAACTTCTTCTCCAGGAACATTTGAAACTAAAATCATGAAGAACTTGTGGAAAATCATCAAGTTAATGTCAAAGAGTTGCTTGTCATGATTTATTTAATTCTGGATTTACACATGATGGTGATGGACCTTGAAACCCTAATGACTTACTGAAGACTTGAAACTGAACGGAATGATGATGATGATGAATGATATAATGAAAACCTTATTTTTATTATGAAAAATTCATCTGAATGAGGTAAGTGACCAGCACATGTGACTTTCCAAAAATAATGAAATCATTCCTAGAGCAACTACCCAATGACCAAATTTACTCTGTAAACCTAGTGCATCGGTGAAATTTGACCTTGAGACTCCTGACAAACTTGGTAAAAGCATATTTGATCACTGGTGACAGACAAACAAAACAGACACTAACACCTCGAGAAATGGAATTTGTATTGTTTTAATGCAAGAAGGAAGACCCATTTCTTTTGAAAGTCGTCTAATCAAGGGAAAGTACTTACACAATGCTATTGATGAGAAGGAAATTTTGGTAATACTACATGCACTAAAGAAATGGTGAACTTACCTAATGGGAAAACATTTCAAGGTAAAAACAGATCATGATAGTCTTAAATACTTTTTGAAACAAAGATTATATTCAGAAGAATAACAAAAATGGGTCACCAAGATGTTGCGTTATGAGTTTGAAATCATCTACAAAAAATTGACACAAAATTTTGTTGCAGATCCACTATCATGAAAGGATGAGGATGTGGAAACATTTGTCTATGCCATTTATATTATACAACCTAATTGGATAATTGAAGCAAGGGATGAATGGAAGAATGACGAAGAGGTGTAGACAATCATTCAAAATTTTCAACAAGATACCAATACATCGAATACATTTATATTGAAAAATTTCATTATGGCACAAAGATTGCTTATATATTTATAAGAATTTCCAACTCAAAAAAAAGATTATTTTGGAATTTCACTTCTCCCCCATAGGAGGGCACTCAATATTTTTTAAAACTTACCACAGGTTCAAGAAGGAATTTTTTGGGATGGCCTTAAATATGATATTTAGAAGTTCATGGTGGGATGTTTAGTTTTCCAACAAAATAAAGTTGAGATAATTAAGACCCCAAGTCTGTTACAACCTTTAGCCATTCGAAGTCAACATTTTGAGGAGGTATCAATGGATTCTATCACAGGTTTACCCAATTCTGAAGGAAAGAGTGTCATCCTGGTGGTAGTTGATAGACTTACCAAGTATGCAACTTTTATGCATTATCTCATCCATTTAAATCCAATACGGTTTCTCCTGCATTTATGGAAACAATTCAAAAGCTACATGGAAATCCAAATATTATTGTAAGCAACAGAGACCCCAGCTTCACTGGAAATTTTTGGACGAAATTATTTTCTTGTCGGGTACTCAATTAGCTCATACCTCATCTTATCATCCTCAATCTGATGGGAAAAATGAGATAGTAAACAAATGTTTGGAAGGATATATTTGTTTCTTTGTGTCAGATAAAAAACACAATGGGTCAAGTGGTTACCTCTATTTGAATGGTGGTATAACACTTCCTTCCATACTGTAGAAAAGTACCCCATTTATGGCACTTTATGGATATCATCCACCATCCATCACATCATCTTTAAGGAAAAATTTAAGGTTCAAGTAGTGGAAGATCACATCAAGCATCAATATTGATTTCTCAAACTCTTAAAGGATAACCTCACTATGGCCTAAAATCAAATAAATGAATAGGTTAATCAACATTACAGTTAAAGAAGTTTTGATGTAGGTGACTGGGTATTTTTATGGTTACAACCATACAAACATTTTTCCCTAAAACAAGCTATGAAGAAAAATAAATTATCACCCAAGTACTATGGTCTTTGCAAGGTGTTGCAAAAGATTGGTACTATGCCATACAAATTGGAGTTTCCTACATCTTCCCAAGTACACCCAATTTTCCATGTTTCATGCTTAAAGAAGGTTATCAGTGATAAGCTCTGAGTTCAAACAATATTGCTAGAACTTGACGAAGAAGGAAAAATCATTTTGGATCCTAAAGTAGTCACAAAAACAACAACCTGAAAACTATGAAATCGATCAATTTCAGAGTATCTCATTAAGTGGAATAACTTACCTATTGAAGATTCCACATGGAATGATAATAATTTTATACAGAAGCATCCAGAACTACTCAAGCATTGAGGACAACAATATTAAGGAATTAAGACTTCTGTGATCCATAACATTGTTTAGAAAATCTTCGGCAAAATCACATAACCAATCTTTTGTCGACGCGTTTCGAACCAACCAGTGTGGTTCATCGTCAGGACAAGTTGAAGAACCAATCCGGCTTAGCTTGATTAAATAGAGTGTGCAGAGACTCCAACGGCTATAATGCCAACGGCTAATTTTGACCAGAGGTCCTAGTCAAACCACTAATTTTATTATTAATATTCTTAGAAATAGCTAAAACTTATAATTCATTATTATTAGTTCATATATTAAGAGAGTTCATTAGTTAATTTGAGTATATCTAAAATATAAAATTTATATAATCTATTTTTTATTAATAATAATCTATATAAATATTATCATTCAATATTATTTAAATTTAAATAATAGTATTAAATCACTATTATTCTAAGAATTTTGTTACATTAGGTAATTTGTGTATTTATTTAATAATAATTATTTAAATCTAAAGGTCAATACCCTAAAATATAAAAATTATATAATCCATTTTTTATTATTTAGACATAATAGTCATGTATAATCGTTCATATTTCTTATTAAATAATCTATATATATATTATCATTCCAATATTATTTAAATTTAAATAATAGTATTAAATCACTATTATTATACGAATTTTGTTACATTAGGTAAATTGTGTATTTATTTAATAATAATTATTTAAATCTAATGGTCCAAAGGTAAAAATTTAAAACTAATTGAGTATATCTAAAATATAAAAATTATATAATCATTTTTTATTATTTAGACATAATAGTCATGTATAATCGTTCATACTTTTTTATTAAATAATATATATATATATTATCATTCCAATATTATTTAAATAGTATCAAATCGCTATTATTCTAAGAATTTTGTTACATTAGGTAAATTGTATATTTGTTTAATAATAATTATTTAAATCTAATGGTCCAAAGGTAAACTCTAATATATTATTTTTATTAATTATTTAATTACAATGGCCCTAAAAGAAAAATCTAAAATTATTAATTTTAATTTTTTAATAAAATTATTAAAGTTAACTCTGTCATTAGGTAATTATATTATTACTAATACGGTTTAAAAAGAGTTTTCTAGACAATAGTTAAAGTGAATTTTAATTCAAAAGTTATAGTAGTATTAGAATAAAGGCATAAATAGTTGAAACTATGGAAGCAAAAATTCTAGTCTAATTATACCCAATAGTATCATAACGGGATAAGGTTAATTAATTAATAACTTAATAATAACTCAAACACTTCATAATAATAGGACTATCTCGCCAAAAATAGAACTTAAGGGGAGGGAAGACAGAAACCCTAAGACCTAACAAAAGGGGGAATGAGGAGGCTCGGAAGACAAGGTTGGGACCCAGCAACTGCTAATCCTCCAGCCATCATCCCTATTAAGATTGTTCGGCCTTTTCTCAATCTCCAGGGCCTCTCTAAATTTGCGATGGTGAAATTGCGCAACTTTGGCAATGACTTGAGCCTCCTCTATACAAACATGATGCATAGTCTTCTCTGCATGCTCAGCCAGGGCTGAGGACTTGGTCCTACCATGTCTTAAGTCAGCCGAATGCTCGCTAATCCACTGATTGATAGAGCGACCGGTCTCACCAATATAAGGGGTCCCACAGGAACAGGGAATGACATAGACGCCCTTCATGTCCTTAGGGTCAACAATATTTTCAATGTGAGGGGCATCTTAGGTCCTTATAATACTACTGTAGCTCCTTTATTGTTCTTGTTAGTGTAGCCCCCATATTGTTGTTATTCCCCATAGAAGCCCACTATTGTTATTGTTGTGTCTTTACATTATTATTGCTATGTAGGCTCTAATTATATTATGGCCCCTTATACTCCTATATATAACAAGGAGATCTAAACGTTTGTATCATCCAATAATTGTTCTTTTATGTGATGTAAAGGAGGTTGCCCCCTCAAAGAGGCTAATTTTGACGTCAAGGATCTATCTTTTTTATGATCTGGTTGCATAACAAATACATTTCCTCCATACCTTTTCTGTTTTTAGATAAATCTAAAAAATGTTATAAAATAAAATTAAAATAAAATATTTTAAAAATGTTAATGTATAATCTTTCTTACATTACATATAACACCTACACATCTCCCCCATACTAGGTTGTCGAGTGCCTCTCGATGAAATTATCATTTTTGTATTATTTATTACTAGAAAAAAATTACTTGCCTCTTTAAGGGAGAAGTTCCAATAGAGTGAATCCCCAACCACAAGTAGCTTCACATGAAGCCTTATGTTACATTTATTTATCCTTATCTTTAGAGAGTGGAATTTCTAATTTAAATTGGTAAGAGTTGCTATAAATATTAAATTTAAATTGCTTGAAAATATCATAACTTTAGTAATAAATTAAATTTTATATAAATATTTTTTATTAAGTTATATCAAATCTAAATTAATTGCAAAAAGAGGTGCTCTATAGTTCAGTCTGGGATAGATGTTGTCATTTAACGTTACATTTAAAAATAGTAAAATAATAATTTAAATTAGCAAATTAATAAATAGTAATAACAAAAGAAATTAATGTCGACCATAATTACAATACTTCAATTTACACCTTAATATTATATAAATGTATATAGAGATATAAATAATGGAAAGTAAAAAAATAGCTTTTATTATGGAGAAAAAATGTAATGAGTAAAAAAATATAATTTACTTTTTACTACAAGGAAGAAATATAATTTTTTCACATGACAAGAAATAGTATTATTGATATTACAATATGTGTAATTCATTCTATGTTCCATTTACATGTGATATTTAAAATAAAAATATATTATAACAAAAATATTTTACTGATAAGTAAAATATTTCAATGTCCATATTAAAGAACATAATTTTATAGATACTTTATATAGAGAAAAGTAAAGTAATTTAAATTGAAAATTTTCTTATGTTTTCACTTTAGTAAGAAATATTGAGAGAATTCTTATTCCATGAATAGTTGCTTTCTAATTAAATATATGAGGGATACTTGTAAAATTTTCAATGTTTAATATGAATTTGATAGGTAATATTTTAGAAAATATTAATAATAATAAAAAAAAAATGTACACCTACAGGAAAAAATTATAGGGGGGGCATATTTTAACATTTTAATGTGAAGAACATGAATTATAAATAAAATATTTCAATGTCAACTACATATATATTATACCAGCCTAGATCCATCTTAACGTTGGATCTACCAAGCCCCAAGTGGGATCAAATCTCTTTTCACTCTAAAACATGTTTTCATCTCAAGAGATTTGATCCCTTTTGGTTCTTGCTAGATCCAGAGTCAAGTTGGATCTAGGGTGCAGGTTATAAAAAATGTCACTTAATTTTTTTTAATTTAACAATAGATTCAATTTTATAAACCAATATTAAATTAGTTGAATTTTGTTTTTGAATAATTTATTATTAATAAAATTTTATATTAAAAATTGAATGAGTTACACATTTTCTTCTTATCAAGAACTAACTAAATTATTTTACCTTTAGTTATTTTTTCCTTGTCAGTATTGAAATAGTTCTATAATTAAGTTATATTGAGTATTAATGAACTATCTAAGCAATAGAAAACTATTTATCATAATTTTACAATCATAGTTTCCACCATACTAAACTGTGTAATTTATAAAAATATCTTTGCATTTTTTAAAACCGTTTTTCATGTAATTATATATATATATATATAATTTTGATATAAGTTCACGAATACATAATCTATACTAAATAGTATTTCATAAAAATAAACATCATCATGATAACCATCTAACAATCATAAACATCATCTAAGATACACATTTGAATTCACTACCATTGTGTAATTATATTCACCTTAGCACATATAATATCATTAGCTAGCACATAAATCTAGTAATCTAAGAGGGCATTATCATCATGATCACATCTAACAAAACAAAAACATTATAATCTAACATCATAACCACACACATCCTCAAATTATTCTAAATCTCAAGTCAAATAACTTCTATCACAAATTCATCTATTTGCAAGCACATTAAATGAACATATCTAACATGACCTAACAATATACACATCAACACCAACATATAAATTAAGTACATAAACGTGAACAAAAAAATGCACCATATATATACAAACAAGTCAAATAACTACATCAAGTCAAATAAGTGCAAACAAAAATATGAAAAACTAGACATAGTTCCAGACATTAATAGAAGACGATGGATGGTAAATTACGTTTGTGCCCTCAATGTGGTCTGGTGAACTCTGAGGTGGAGGAGGAGGTGGTCGGCCTGCTCTGTCAAGAGAAACATGAGGCACATATTCTAGGTGTAGCATCTCATTAGGTGACTAATGAAGAGGTGTACTACTAGAAGGATCATCAAAATCTTGATGGCCATGCTTTGATGGGGTGGTATTGCCAGAAGCATCATGATCACCACCCCCATGATCATGATCATGATCATCACCCTACTCATCATCATCACCACCCTCATTTGATGTATCTATTGCTACATGATGTTGGTTTTCATCCCTCATCTCTGTAAGTAACCTACTATCTCTGATGATATGCCACATAAGAGACATAATAGGATCTATGGTGATATCTCAGGCCCTTGTAGTGAAGACTCCTGCATCAAACAAAACTTTGGCCAATTTTTCGTAGTAGTCCATCTAAACTCGTAGACCAACCCTATGGCCCCAGATTCCCATGCCCTATTGAGGATGTGCCTCACCCTCTTGGGCCTCGCCCATCTCCTCATCTCCTCTAACATATGGTGTGGGAGGAAGCATGCCCCCAAATTGAATGTGTTGATATCTACAGAATATATAGTACAAAAAAATAATTAGACAATTTCATTAAACAATTTAATAAAAAAAGTTAAATAACATGCTATAATAAAACTAGATTAATTTAAAGAAAAAACTAATATTACCTCTATCATCTTGAGGCTCAGTCACTATGAAGAATATGTTGGGACAACCTCTCCAATCAATCCCCGTGTAAGGAAACACTAGCATGACAAACGCATGTTCATCCTCACTGGCTAGTAGCACTAGTACCTTAGGAGAAATGTCAGTCTAACGGGCCCCTCTTGGGCATCATCTGCCCCCACATGCACATCTGGACCTCAATTATCGACCTTAGAGGGAGAAGGTCAAATTTAGGCCTCGTCTTTAGAAACCTCTCAAAAAATAAACAAAAAAGGTCATAAGCAAAAGGGAAGTTCTATTTCCCATGTCTCAATGCATGACATCTATCTAAATCCATGCAAAACTGCCTCAAAAAAGGGTAGACCATTTGATGCAACATGACACTTGAATCAAAGAATCAACATAATACAAACGAGGGAAACTAATGCACTTCCCATAACTACTAATGTGTGAAATGGTGGTGACTAATAACAAAAGGTACCTAACCTCCTCTCAACAAAAGAAGAAGAATTCCATAGATGTACACCATGGACCTAAAAATCTAATGGATGGACCGAATGAAGCTCGAAATATATCTAAGTGTATGCAAGATTACTCTCAGCTGCAAAACGATGGGGGATATCAAAGAACTGCAGAAAATCCTTCCCTCTCCTGGATAGGCCAATGTTAAAGTATATTTCCTCCTCGGTGGACCTATGCAATGCCCCAGGACCGACATGGAAAGCTTTCCCCTAGGCACTCCATTGGCAATTTAAATGCCCCAATAAGATAAATTGAGCCTTCAAGGATGTAGCCTTCTCATAGTACTTGAGGTGGCCTACATTCCTCAAGAGTGCTCAAGTCCATGCATTAATATGGCAAGGGTATAAATACCTATCCCTCTCTCTGGCCTTCAATGTTTAGACCATATTGTGTAGCCTGCCTGTTGTTGTTGTTGTTGCTACTTCTCCCTTTGCTAACATCACTATTGGGCCATGAATACGACCACTTTGTAACACTTATTTCATCCATTTTTACTCTTCTCTATTATATCATCTATTATAATTTATCATTTAAATCCATTTTATAAATGATTTATGATCTTATGGATGAATATTATTTATTCTCCTTTATTTCTAATAAATTGATGATTATGCATGATTTTATCAATGATAGTTTTAATAAATCAGTTTTAACATTATTCACCATTTTTAGCCTCCAAGATAATTTCCAGATTGAAGATTTGATAATTAAAAGTGCCAACTCAGAAATTCGCTGGAATAAGAAGTGACGGTTTTGCGGTTGAGATTCTGAGCAAATGGAGCAGAATCTGGAAAATCCGGAACATGGGTTTTGTCCAGAACGGGCCCAATTAACTTTTTTAAAGAATGGTTTGCCCAAATTCAGCTTGTACTGGGATAAACGCAGGGTTCTTTGAGCACGATTTTCTGAGATTTATTGTTGCGGCCGTCCTCCAAATCTTAGTTGCAAAGCCAAATTCGCCTTGCTCTTGTTGAAAGCTGGATGGAAATATATCTTCTTGTTTATCAATTGGTTGGAAACAATCTAATTTTGTAATAGAAATCATGTTGTACTTATCTTGATTGTAACTGCTCTCTGATCTCTCTTTATTTAAATCACAACAGAGATCAGAGAGGGGGGGGGGGATTTCGGGGGAATTCGAATGATGGAAGAATGATAGAAAAATGATGAAGAATGATGGTGGATTAACCATGATAGGATAGGGATTGTTGCATGCTGTAATTCTCAAGCATTTGATGTTGTAATGATTCCACAATTTGCTGATTAATACATGGTTTGGGAGTTGCTGTTCATTCTTTTCCTTCTGAAGTAACCTAGCAGCATCCACTTGCGGCTAAGGGCCCAGCCTCTGGTGGAGTACGCTGCTGCTGCTACTGTATATTATATTCTTTTGATTTCTGCGTGGTTTGCTTATCTTTATTGCTCGGTAATCTGACATGCTTTTTCATATGCTATTCCATGCTCTGCTACGATTAATTCATTAATGGTTTCTTCAGGAAATTTATGTAGTGACTCTGTATTGTATGAGTGAATATTTTCAGAGTTGATTGCATGTTATTAGTCTAAACCAGTTATTTCTGTTACAGAGAATTTGTACTGAATATTACTGTTATTGGATTCATTTGAAATCCTGATTATTGGAATCCGAAAAGTGATATTATTCTATTTGGAAACATAGTCGTATTCACCTTAATCGTCAGATTACCATATTAGCGTGTCGTGTGTATGTATGGTTGATTCTTGCTAATTCATCAGTGAGTGTTGTTCCATAAAGTACATTCCATCCAATTTGCCTTAAGAAAGAAGATTGCTATTTTATTGCAGAATGTGAGTTTGGTTCAATAGAGAAAGTTTAGTTCTGACTTGCGAGACTTAGTTTATTTGATTGCTGTTCCATTTACTGCTGTTCCATTTTAGACTTGTTGTTCCATTTCCTATTTGTTGTTCCATTTTACTTTCTGTCGTTCCATTTACTTGCATTTGCTGCTTTGGTGTGAGAGAAGGTCTAAGGCTGTAGTGAGCCTTAGCAGTCGCTGTATAGCTCCCAGACCTATGGTCCATGCTCTAATTTCCTTTCCATTAGTTTCCAGAGGGATGGGTTATTGCTACCGAACTTTCGACTGATGCAATGCTTGGTGTGATTTAGCCTTTTGAAGTAGTTAAGTTGTAGACATGCACCCATTTACTTTGTTGTTCATTTCTATTGGTTAATTGCACTAGTTTGCTTTTAAAGAGTTTTCCTAGTTTACTTTCAATGGCAGCTTTAGTTCAAGTTCAATTTCCTTTTGATTGCTTTAAAGCAGGACTATCAACTGTAGAGAACATTGGTTATTGCTTCCTCGTTCCCAGATTGATTGTCTTGTTCCAGTTTGATTTCAATTGCATCAATATCGAGATGAATGAGTTATTGCTACTGTATCCTCAATTGATGTTTGCTAAGTGAATAGTTGGATTTCAGAGCATTTGAGTTTATGTTGTTGTTAGATTTCTTTTTCAAGCTTTCATTTACTTTTGCATTTTAAGCACTATACTGCAAAACATTACTCTTGAGTAAATAGCCGCCTCAGACTGAGTACACTCTTGAAATAAAAAGTCGTCCCTGGGTTGATAATTAATGTGAAGGTAATTAGGAGTTTAAAAGACACCTTTTTATCGCTCCACATTTTGGCGCCGTTGCCGGGGAGAGTGTAGCCATTTCTAAAGAGTAGTGTGAATCTGATGAGTTCCTGTTAGGGAAGAGTTGGATCTTAAAAACGGAAGGTAAGAACCTGCATACGGAGCATGTAATAGCCCTGCTCCACTGTCCGTTTTCCTAACAGATTTGCTGTTGCTTTCTTGTATAGAAATAGATGTTTGAATTTTTGTGTGAATGACTAGGGAAAAAATAGAAATTTTGAAAAATAAATCACAGAATTTCACTCAAGTGGTGATGTAAGCACCACCCATTTCACTAACTAATTGACAGGAATATTGGAAGAAGGAGCTTCGAAGGAACACATGAAGGACATCTTCTGTTATGGTAAGAAACTACCCAACATTTTTTTTGAATTTCCTGCTCAACTAATTCCACACCTTCACCGCAATAAACCAGTACAACATGCTTACAGTGTTGAACTGCCAAATTTACCCACCCTTCCCACCCATTCTATCTCACATGTGCCATTAGAGAAAACTTACAATGAGATTCAGAGTGTTTCAAATTCAAAAATTGTAGAAGCTATGGAAGAAAATGAGGTTCCTTGTAGGTTGCACCAACAAATCATTTTAAAAGCTCAAGAACTTCATGGTATGATGGGAAATCAAGAAAGTAACGGATATATTGAAGATTGGTTTCACTCCATCACATGTTTGCATCATCACTCCATACTTCAACAATTTTTGAAACCATCTTTTCAAGGGAAGTTGGCTTCTCATACCCTAATTTTTATCAACATGCATTTTTCGAATTTGGGTATGTGCATACATGAGGCCTTATTTCTAACATGGTTCCACTGGAAATACTCTTATACATAAACATATTCGATTCTCAAAGAAGAGTAGGATAGTGGAGAAAATAAAATAAATAAAGAAATAAAACAAACACATTTTTTTTATTTTTGTAAAACTAGTTGTTTCTTTTGTTGCAACACGCTATCGAAATCAACATCGGTGATAAATATTTCAATCTATTTGTGTCATAATAGAAATAATAAGTTCTACAAACACTCATTTTCATTTTTATCACCAATTTGAAAAAATGCTTGAATATCATTCTTTTGGCTTGCGGGCTTGATGAACTTTCTAGAAAAACAGTCGGGACAGTCATGTTTTGAGGGACCAAAAGTGAATATTTTTAAAACTTGTTTCTACCCTAGGTAGCCCTTGATGTCTACTTTCTAACCCAATTTGAACCACTCGATTTGGATTTGAAACGAAAAAGTTAGAAACAAAACATTGACAGGGTGTCTAGTGGGCAGCTTAGGAACAGAGCTAGGACAGTCAGTTTTTGGAGGCCTAAATGAATGAATTTTTAAAACCTGTTTCTATGGTAGATTCCCCTATGAATCTAGTTTATAATTCAATTGGAATCACGTATTTTTGATATCGTACGGGGAAGTTATGATCAAAATACTGACTGTCTATTGTAAATCAACACCCTTAAAACTATGTCTTTCTGGCTGTTCCTTACAGTGTTTGACCTATCAATTCTTCTTGTATTCAAAACTTGTTTCTATTGGAGATAAATAAATGAATCTAATTTCATTTCCCATTTGAATCATTTGAATCCGACATCAAATGAAGAATCTATGCTTGAAATATCAATCGTTGGTCTAGATTGGGTAATCGAAAATGACTCTGTTAGACAGGTTGTTCTAACTAAAACTGAAATATCATATCCATTGAATATTTAAAACCTGTTTCTACTGGAGATAAACCTTTGAATTAGCTCTCATTTGGCTTTGGAATCACTCAATTTCGACGAAAAACAAAGAAGTTGTGATTAAAACACTGCAGGTTAGCATGATTGGCCACTGCTCTCCCGCAGGTAACAAATAAATTTTACTTTGTTATTTTCTCCATGGATTTGTTCTACATAGTAACTACTTGTTAGTTTTTTTACATAATTCTTGGATTAGGGGAGCCGTGCACCTCTCTTTCTCCATGATTTAATGTTTTATTGCAGGTAGACACTCGTTTTTTGCAAGTCCTAGGAGAAAAAGAATGTCAATTTATGGACGAGTGATTCTTGAAAGAAATTTTAAATGAAACAAAGGAATTTCATCCAACTCATTACCCAACGGATTCATAATAGAAGAAATGAAGAATTGATTTCCATTTGAAGATTCATGTCATGTCTTTGCTGCCAAAACATTTTTCAAATAAATCATTTTTTTGACATAACATCATAGCTGTTGTAACTTAATTTATTTATTTACATACTATTTTTTGTTGTTTCTTTTCTAATTTCTCTTATATTTTGTGTTTCAGGTGTTGCTTCACTCAAAGTATAACTCATCCTCAGCATCAATACAGTGAACAACGAATTCCTTCTTTGCATGCTTGCATTTTATGCTTGTGCATTTTGCTGCTCCTTTTCTAAAAGGGACAGCATTTGTGTGCACTTTTGTTGTTTCTGCTGTTCCTCTTCAAAAGGGACAACATTTTTGTTTTGTTGTTCCTTTTCCAAAGGAATAGCACCTTTTGGGTCCACGATTCATTTTTCCGTTCCCTTTCCACGGTTCATTTTGCTGTTCTTTTTCCATGGTTCATTTTGCTGTTCCTTTTCCACGATTCATTTTGTTGTTCCTTTTCCATGGTTCATTTTGCCGTTCCTTTTCCACGATTCATTTTGCTGTTCCTTTTCCATGGTTCATTTTGTCGTTCCTTTTCCATGGTTCATTTTGCCGTTCCTTTTCCACGGTTCATTTTTGCTGTTCCTTTTCCAAAGGAACGTCACTTTCATTTTTGTTGTTCCTTTTCCAAAGGAACAAAACTTTTTTTGTTGTTCCTTTTCCAAAGGAACGACACTTGCATTTTTGTTGTTCCTTTTCCAAAGGAACGACACTTGCGTTTTTGCTGTTCATTTTTGCTGTTCCTTTTCCAAAGGAACAACACTTGTGTTTTTAATGTTCCTTTTCCAAAGAAACGACACTTTTCATTTTTTCTGTTCCTTTTCCAAAGGAACAGCACTTGCGTTTTTGCTGTTCCTTTTCTAAAGGAACAACACTTTTAGTTTTTGCTGTTCCTTTTTCTAAAGGAACGACATTTGCATTTTCACACTTTTTGGTGTGTATTTTTACTTTTTTTTGTGTGCATTTCCTTTGTTGTTCCCTACAAAGAATAACACTTTTTTTTTTAGTGTTTTTGCTGTTCATTCAAAAGAGCAACACTTTGGGAATATTTTTGAGAGCAACCCTTTCCTTCCTCTTGTAGGATTACTCCTAGTTCATCTCAACCATATTTTACTGATTCCCTTTCATTGCATGAAGTACACTACTTTTATAAGGACAAGAATTATGGATTCTATTGAAGCGAGTTAATATCATTCATGTTATGATCTTTAACAGGACAACTCCTTGATGATAGCTTATTTTCAAAAGGGACACAATTATTTATATACTACTTTACTGCATTGTTTTCTGTTGAACATGATATTGATTGATCATCTTAATACCATGCTGGTTCCATCATCCCTGGTTATAATCTTCTCTGTCTGTAATAAATGAGATTATGGGTATATTTTTTTCTATTGACATCTTCAACTTCTTCCGCCATCCCTGCTCTTAAGGAGTACTGAGCCTCCCTCTTTTTATCATAAAAATGTGTAATAATAACAAAATTTTCTTCGCAGATGGAGGATAGGGGGTCTCATTACGAGCCAGCCTACCATGTTCATAAGGCTGTAACAAAGTGACATTCCCATTATGGCCACCACACCAGGGTTATGATCCATTGGATAGCCAAATTATCATGGAACAAGAGGTCTCATCACGAGCCGGCCTGATCACTTTTGCTACATCCTAGTGAATGGCAGTGTGGTTATCTGGTTACCATGCCAGCACATTGATCTCTTCTGTAGAACAACACTGAAACTCTCTAGTTATAAATTGAGGATTCTGGCTCATATGGGTTAAAAAGCAACCCTTCCAAGGCTATGGACGCCTGCTGGCAGCAGCGGCTCTGCTTATGGTATTGAAGTTATATCTTATCGTCGATTATTATTATAATACCCTTTTCTTATTTTCCTTTTTATCAAAGAAGTTATTCCCTTAATTTTTTCTCTGTTTTGAACCTTTATGCATGAGAAATTGTTTTTAGATCAATCGCATCATTTTCAGCTAGAATGCTGTCAGTCAAGCATCTTTTTGGCATATTGTTGTCCTTTTTCGTTTTGCATAAACTATCATCAATCCAAAGCGTCCTATCTCTCATTCATAACTATCTTTACACACTCTGCTCTCATTATAATCATAACTCTCATTGTCCTATCATTGATATGTGTACTCTGCTTCATTTACTAATATATTGTTCATTCCATTGCCTTGCCGTCAGCACCACCCATTTCATATGTTTTATGGTTATGGAACCCATTCTCCAATTGGAGGGGGGAATGTATGCATTATGAGATTGCATGTGATATGATTACTGCACTTTGCCATACCTTGTTGATTTGACAACATATTAGTATTGCATGTATACATAAATTTTTCTAATTGAAATTTTGCATGCATCTTATCTGTTGCTATTCAAAGCTAACACTTTGGATTCAAGAACATTGTATGCAAAATAGTGTTTTGTTTATAGGAAAACAACAAGTATGGAGAATTCTATTCGCAGCATGACCACACTATTGCAACTAACAGAAGAGGCTCGAGCAACTCGCGAACGTGAACAATTGTTCAGACATGATGTGCTTGCCTCGATTCCACCTTTTGCATCACTTTCCGCACCAACTCAGCTTCAACAACTGCCAATCCATATATGTCATTTCACATTTTTCTTTTTGGAGGTAAAACTCAAGGTAAAATAGCATAATTTTCTAATTTATTACGAATTTAGGAGAATTTAATGAAAATCCATTTTGAGCATTATTTATCATCCTTCATTTCACATCTTTACCACTTCCCCTTTCTCAGCAGCATATCATTTCCGAGTGTGGGGGAGTGT
This sequence comes from Pinus tabuliformis, assembly GCA_031772625.1. Lineage (NCBI taxonomy): Eukaryota > Viridiplantae > Streptophyta > Pinopsida > Pinales > Pinaceae > Pinus > Pinus tabuliformis. The sequence continues at coordinate 211,565,198 of CM062807.1, read as the reverse complement.
TCCTTCATTTATTTCTTCTGACCATGTCATTCATATTCTTTATCATCCATTGCTATTCTTATTCATTCTCAATACCTCCCTTATTCCATGTTGTTTTACACCAAGCATAGAATTCAACAGATAGTAGCAACCACCTCTATTTGTTTTCTATCATCGCATGAGGGCATGCTAATTTTTCAAAGAGGGGGAGGAATTGCTATGCATGATGGATGTTTTCTATTTTCTTTCTCATTTAAGGCATACAATTTCAGTGTAGAAATTGATTTCCATAATATTTTTAAAACTATGAACTCAGTTCTTGTGATCTCTAGGAAACACAGACATATTATTAAAATACACATACCTAGATAATTTCAAGATAAATTGGTTCATAAAATTTTGGAAATCATGCACTCTCACCTACAGCCATTTTGTTTATATTTCATGATCCGTGCATCAAAACAGTCCGATTTTTGGATCATAAAGGCATTCATATATTATAAATTTACTTGCCAAATTTCAACAAAAGCTGGTTTGTAGTTTTTGAGAGAATGGTTAATGAAGTTTGTTGTTACTTATATCATATTTTGTTGCAACTTCATATATACATATAGTTGAATGTCAATGTAAAAATTGTTATGCCTTCATCAAGTTTACTAAAAGTGAATATTCATTAATTAAGGAAGAATTCATTTGTTCTATCCATTTCATGAGCTGAGATGAACATATTTTATTTCTTGGTTAACACATGGGTTTTTGTCTTTGGGTTGCATGAAGACATGCAATATATTCAGTTTTCATTGCATGAGGACATGCAACATATTGAGTGTGGGGGTATGTTGGGCCATGAATACGACCACTTTGTAACACTTATTTCATCCATTTTTACTCTTCTCTATTATATCATCTATTATAATTTATCATTTGCATCCATTTTATAAATGATTTATGATCTTATGGATGAATATTATTTATTCTCCTTTATTTCTAATAAATTGATGATTATGCATGATTTTATCAATGATAGTTTTAATAAATCAATTGTAACATTATTCACCATTTTTAGCCTCCAAGATAATTTCCAGATTGAAGATTTGATAATTAAAAGTGCCAACTCAGAAATTCGCTGGAATAAGAAGTGACGGTTTTGCGGTTGAGATTCTGAGCAAATGGAGCAGAATCTGGAAAATCCGGAACATGGGTTTTGTCCAGAACGGGCCCAATTAACTTTATTAAAGAACGGTTTGCCCAAATTCGGCTTGTACTGGGAGAAACGCAGGGTTCTTTGAGCACGATTTTCTGAGATTTATTGTTGCGGCCGTCCTCCAAATCTTAGCTGCAAAGCCAAATTCACCTTGCTCTTGTTGAAAGCTGGATGGAAATATATCTTCTTGTTTATCAATTGGTTGGAAACAATCTAATTTTGTAATAGAAATCATGTTGTACTTATCTTGATTGTAACTGCTCTCTGATCTCTCTTTATTTAAATCACAACGAGATCAGAGAGGGGGGGGATTTCGGGGGAATTTGAATGATGGAAGAATGATAGAAAAATGATGAAAAATGATGGTGGATTATCCATGATAGGATAGGGATTGTTGCATGTTGTAATTCTCAAGCATTTGATGTTGTAATGATTCCACAATTTGCTGATTAATACATGGTTTGGGAGTTGCTGTTCATTCTTTTCCTTCTGAAGTAACCCAGCAGCGTTCGCTGGCGGCTAAGGGCCCAGCCTCTGGTGGAGTACGCTGCTGCTGCTACTGTATATTATATTCTTTTGATTTCTGCGTGGTTTGCTTATCTTTATTGCTCGGTAATCTGACATGTTTTTTCATATGCTATTCCATGCTCTGCTACAATTAATTCATTAATGGTTTCTTCAGGAAATTTATGTAGTGACTCTGTATTGTATGAGTGAATCTTTTCAGAGTTGATTGCATGTTATTAGTCTAAACCAGCTATTTCTGTTACAGAGCATTTGTACTGAATATTACTGTTATTGGATTCATTTGAAATCCTGATTATTGGAATCCGAAAAGTGATATTAGTCTATTTGGAAACATAGTCGTATTCACCTTAATCGTCAGATTACCATATTAGCATGTCGTGTGTATGTATGGTTGATTCTTGCTAATTCATCAGTGAGTGTTGTTCCATAAAGTACATTCCATCCAATTTGCCTTAAGAAAGAAGATTGCTATTTTATTGCAGAATGTGAGTTTGGTTCAATAGAGCAAGTTTAGTTCTGACTCGCGAGACTTAGTTTATTTGATTGCTGTTCCATTTACTGCTGTTCCATTTTAGACTTGCTGTTCCATTTTCTATTTTCTGTTCCATTTTACTTTCTGCCGTTCCATTTACTTGCATTTGCTGCTTTGGTGTGAGAGAAGGTCTAAGGCTGTAGTGAGCCTCAGCAGTCGCTGCCTAGCTCCCAGACCTATGGTCCATGCTCTAATTTCCTTTCCATCAGTTTCTAGATGGATGGGTTATTGCTACCGAACCTTTGACTGATGCAATGCTTGGTGTGATTTAGCCTTTTGAAGTAGTTAAGTTGTAGACATGCACCCATTTACTTTGTTGTTCATTTCTATTGGTTAATTGCACTAGTTTGCTTTTAAAGAGTTTTCCTAGTTTACTTTCAATGGCAGCTTTAGTTCAAGTTCAATTTCTTTTTTATTGCTTTAAAGCAGGACTGTCAACTGTAGAGAACATTGGTTATTGCTTCCTCGTTCCCAGATTGATTGTCTTGTTCCAGTTTGATTTCAATTGCATCAATATCCAGAGGAATGAGTTATTGCTACTGTATCCTCAATTGATGTTTGCTGAGTGAATAGTTGGATTTCAGAGCATTTGAGTTTATGTTGTTGTTAGATTTCTTTTTCAAGCTTTCATTTACTTTTTCATTTTAAGCACTATACTACAAAACATTACTCTTGAGTAAATAGCCGCCTCAGACTGAGTACACTCTTGAAATAAAAAGTCGTCCCTGGGTTGATAATTAATGTGAAGGTAATTAGGAGTTTAAAAGACACCTTTTTATCGCTCCACAATCACTACTACATGATTGACATATAAAATACATCACCCTCATGCATAAAATTCAAGTTTTTTTAAATGAAACATGCATTTATAAATATGGAAGCATATCTTTCAATTAAAAAACAAAATCATCGGTGCATTCAAAACACATTCATGCACCAACGTTGGTCCTCTTTCAACTATAACTACATCGATATTGCTGCACATATAAGTATGACCTACCACTGTTGTTTCACAAATTTAACTTTTGATATTGGTGTGACATGCTTGTGCACTGGTGCACACCTATAATCATTTCACACTAGTACAAAATTTTCAGTTTATTGAATGAACCAAGCTATAAAATTATGTTTAAATATTATTTTTACGATGTATCTGGTAAATACAAATGCACTGCGAGTGATGAACCAACATATAACCTTTTGCATCTTTCCTGATGCATTTTTATTTATGAAACACACCGTAACAATGGCAGAGAATTATGTTCATGCACCGAAACACAATGCACCTTGTAAATTTTCTGAGTGCATCATGGTCAATGCAAACTGGACATATTGAACACAGCACTAGGTGATTTTGTTTTCTGGAAAATAGTGGAAAATTTAACCTAATTTAAAATTTTAATCCACTAAAAAAATAAATTACAAAGAAACGTAGACATTACCTGGAGATTTGGTCGTCGGGGAGGCATTGTGTACATGTAATGGAGAAAAATAAATTTTAGGACGGTTTGAAAATTTTGACAATTAAAACAGTGAGCATAGTATAGAAGGATGGTGAGCAAGAGAATCATCGATGTCAGGAAATTTTCATGTGTCAAGAGTGGCACTAGTGCTTCAAAGATATCCTGCACTGTAGATTGTAAAAATAAAAATTACATTCATGAGGTTTTTTTATTTAACCCTCCTTTGGTTCGTTTCTACAAATGCACCAATGCATGATATATCCAAAAGAACCACATTTTTTTAATTAAAAAATAAGGAGGTTCTTTTCTCGAGAGACACCCTAGCGAAATTCTCTATAGGTACCACACCATTGTTGTGTTTTCACTATAGCACCACTATTTTTTAGAAATTAAAAACTGCTTAGTTGTGCTCTTTAGTTGTGCTCCGAGGTGTTTTGTTAAGCTTATCGTGCTAGGGATTTGTTGGAAAATAGAACGAAATTTCTGTAAAATATAAAATTATAGTGGTTCTCCTTACTGGTATTCACTGGGACATTTAAAATGTGAAGGGAACCAGTGCTATTGCCTATTCAAGCATTGGTGCATTATGTTATTTAGTGCATCATGTTTTTTTATTTTATAGAAATACATTTTCGACATTGCACCATGTTATATGCATCATTAGTGCTTGTATTGATAGTGAAGAACTAGTGCATTTATATATTTTAGACGCACCATCAAAAAAATCCACTAAAACATCCACCCGCCCACCTTTGTTATTGACGTCGCTACAAATGAATTTTTGGGCTATTTTTATAGGGGATTCTGCAAAAACCTATGCTAGAAGGTATTTTCCTTGTTGTGATGGTATTTTGGGTCTTTAGAGATACTTGAAAGGATTGGACCAATGGCCTATGGGCTAGATTTTTCATCCTTCAATTAAAGTTTATGATTTTTTCCATGTTTCTTTGCTTAAAAGGTATGTACAAGATTCCAATCATGTTATTGATTGGTTTGTGCTATAGGTGGAGCCAGAGGGAGAGTTCCAACCATAACCATTGTGAATTCTAGATGGGAGGAGTTTGATGCTCCAGAATCGATCCATAGAGTAATTCAAAGCGTAGTGGAAGAAATTTGGTCCAAAGGAAGCCACTTGGGAAATGGTTGATGCCATGAAGAAAACTTATCCATTTTTGTTTGTAGGTTGAGGAAAATGTTCATATTTATATGTAAATACTATAAAGAGTTGTAGATATAAATCTCCAAGGAAAATATGTGTTGTTTTCTTTGTTTAGCATTTTTTTTTTTTTTTTCTGTGTACATGGGTAGAGAACACCGAGAATGGTGTCTCCCCAAGGGGGCGAGGTCTATAATAGCCCAACCTGAAACTAGATTCATTTTTTCCATGTAATTACATCATCTAATTGAATTTTAAAAAAAAAAATGGATTGAGTTAAGGGACACAAATTCCAAAGTGAAGAAGGTTGATTGCTTGGGATAGGAAATATGAATTGCTTCTAACATTCGTTAAGGGTTAATTGGTGTGTTTTAATGGAGTAGTTTCCTTAATTTAAATGGGTTTCAAGAGAGGTACGCAAACCCATGTTTCCTTAATAAACATTACAAGGTAGGAAGGACAAGTAATTTATGAAGCTTGGAGGCTATGCAGACAACTAGGAAAAAAAGGAAGAAAAATTGACTTTTGAAGAGGAAAGAAGGAATAGGGATTCAATCATCATTCAATGAACATAACAGTAGAGTAGGAGGAAGAACAAAGGATACTTGCAGGAAGAAAATAATGACAATGATATCAGTTTGGTTCGAAATACTAGCAGGAGTAATATCTCTCTTAGGTGAGGAACAATGGCCTCTCGATTCCCTACATATCTATAGGGTGGAGGTGGTCTTTCTCTGGATTACCTTGATGGTTGGGGTGGAGGGTTGTTCCTTGGATTCCTAAAAGGAGGATATTGGATTATGTATTTCATAGTGGGTGGAATCACTCTGTTTTGTTTGAATTATGGAGACTGTTTTCTCTAGACTCCCTTAACATTCTTGGGTGGAGAAAACAAGCCTTTGGATTCCCTGTGTTTATTGGTTGGCTATCGTCGAAAAATTGTATGGTGGTGGATGATAACCTCTGGATTCCCTATGCATTTTGGTAACTATTGGGTAGCTAGTGGGTGTAGGAAGGAGGACCTATGGAGTCCATTTTTTAGTTGGAAATTGATCTTTTATTCCCTTGAGCAAGACCCCTCAATCTCTGAAATTTGGCTTAAGGGTGACAGTTGAAAGTGAGGATTGGCTACAATTTTATATGGTTGGGTGGAGAGACATTTTCCCAGACTCAGTGACCCTGAAAACTTGAAAGATAAGTTCTCTTGTGAAATTATTTACATGATAATAATGCATGTTTCATTTCTAGTTTGAAATGGTGTCTTTGAACAAAATACATGACTATGTTTTTGATTTGACATAATGAATAAAATAATTTGCAATGTTTAAGGGAATTGGAATGGATTGTAAGAACCATAAATAAATCATGTAAACACTCAATATAAGAAATTATATATTATAGTATAATGATTACATAGAGGACAACTTGTGTTGACAAGGTTTGTATTGAATATGTTGAAGGTGTTGGTTACAAGCCCTTGTTGTTGCTACAATCCATTGTAATAATGTTGAGGACTTTGTTAGAAAATTATATATTATAGAGCAGTGGAACACATATAATATTGAAGAAACACAAACAGAGAAAACACATAAAACTAGAGAGACACAAATATACATGGTTCACCCAATTTGGGCTACATCCAAGGAGAAATAGTCAGTCCTTCCTTTTATATTATCCAGTAAAATTAAGAGATACAACCTACAACAAGTCCGTTGTAATTTCCTCTTCACTCTTACACAATCTGCTCTCTCTTTCTCGCTCAAAATACACACATACATAGCCGAAATAAAATTCCCTCATATATATAGCGAGGGGTTTCCTTCTAGGGAAAAAAACCCTAAATTAAACATAAATTCTACCTTCAGATCATCCACCTAATGAACTGCTAAGATTGACTATGAAATTACAATATTTTACAAGGCAAATTTACATCTAATTTTAGCTTCGAGGGCGCTGCTCCCGAACCTGTGCCAGGGGGGGGGCTCATAAAAATCAACATCGGCCCCCTAGATCCCCTTTTCGGTGATCAAATGGGCAACATTTCTACCCCATTACGAATTGGGTTCCAATGCAGAAATAGCTCTAAATAAAGAATATTAGCAGGCTCCACACCCAAAAAAATTTCATCCTTACTTAACTTAATGATATGTGATCTTACATAAGGGGATTCTTTAGCCTACTATTATAAATTCCCTGGTGTTAGGAAACTTTGTTCACATGACCAGGATTTGGTCCAAGGGATCTATGTACATTCTTGAGAAGAGTACAACCTCATAAGAGGCACTCGTTAGATTTTAATTCATGTATTCACTAGAGGATGTGTCCTGCTTTATTTGTGTAAATGTTGAACCTTGCTAGTTGGGGATCCATCTTCAGTGTAACATCTTAACACTGAGAAATTGTAGCAACTTATTTCCTGAATGTTTGGTAGCATCCATGGTGTTTGGGGTGATTGTATGTCATCTAGAAGGGATGGTTTGTGCGTCCTTGCTAATAATGAAATGCCCTTGAAATCCTTACAAAGTGTTGTGGGGTTACTTGTAGGGTTGTTGCAAACATTAGTGAGCACCCTGGCGTGCATTAGGAGAGTGGTAGGTCCTTTAGGACTCCATGAGTTCTGTTAGGGTCCTATAATTTATAGGATCAAATGATGATTGAATAATTGCTTTCAATATTTCAGATTATAAATAATATTGCTTACTGCAAATGATTTCCAAAAAAACATAGAAGAATGAAAAAAATGAAAAGAGGGTATAAATACAAAAATAAAAGATAAAAAATAAAAGAAATGATAAAAGAACCCCACAAAACAAAGAATGAATAAATGTGAAAGTGATGCTAGTCAAAGTGCCACTGATAGTTTATTGGTTTTTTAAAGAATAAATTCATGAAATTGTGTGCAGCTTGTCTAAATGCCATAATACCTGTGTGCTTGAAACATCCAGTTTAATCATGTTCAAGCTAGTTTCAATTTATGTTAATTAGATTATAGTAAATTTCTTAGCCAAACAGTTTAATCTTGGCTGAGATTAGATAGGTAGAATAGGTGAATAATTTCATCCAACAGTTTAATCTGGATTAATGTAGTTGTTAGATTAGTTTAGTTGTTTGAAATAAATATTCTTAGTCCTTTAAGAATGATAAAATAAATAGGTTTTGAACATTTAAAGGCACCCTCGTTGGTTTAAAGTTAAGTTAGGGTAGGAAAAATATTCATTTATTATAAAATTTGTGAATTTGGTCGTTTATCCAAAGTTTAGACTTTTGTGTAAAATTTATTTGTCCGAAATTTTTTGTGGGGCTATCGGCACTTAACTACACACAAATCACCTTCCCTTCTCACCATCATGTTTTGATATGACGGACCTTAAGTCTTTTTGGACCCCCCCACAATGATTCTCTTTAATGAAGAAGGGGGGGGGGGGGGGGTCTGAAAATCAGTTTCCCCACAGCTACGTGTCCTCTCCCCATAATTACAAACCCCCCCTCTCATACCACAAACCACCTAACCTCCCTCGGAAAGTTGTTTCCACCATACCGCCACAACCTGCCTTCCTACCAACATTTACCCACCACGTCCCTGCTCAACCTCCATTCCACTCATGCCACGTATCGCTCCTCCCATAACTTCCCACCAACGGTCCCACACCTTTATCTGCCTATCCTAATCTGCCACGTCGATGACTGTTGCGCCCGTCCCATTGTAAATTGCTCCTATTTCCTCTATTCTGTTGTGGAGTAAATGTGGCTCACAACTGTTGATCCAACGGTCCTGCTCTGTCTATGAACTATAAATTTCCATTTTCTCCTATGATCATATCTTTTTTCTTTTTTCCCACTGTATATTTCAACCTCCATCTATTTTGTGCCTATCATCAACTATTCACAGATGAATTTCCTATCTCCAATTGTTTCAAGAGGAACTCCCACCTAGTTTTTTCCCGAGAATTACTGAGATCTTCTACAAATTCACTCTGTCAATCTCTCTCGCGTTCATCTTGTTACCACAATGGCCCCCAAAATTTCCACTATAATGAATCATGTGCTCACTCCCCCTGTGGATTTAGACCACATCCCTATTGCTGACAGAGACCATAAAATAGATGAGACACAGTGTGAATTGACTTATTCGAATTATGTTGTTCATTTCATGACAATAACCCTGACCAATCTGGTGAAATCAGCCTCTAGCAGTATAGACTACACCTGTTCATTTTCCCACAATCTTATTACTTCCATGAATGTTTCCTAAAGTTTCATGCCTCTTACCTTTCAAGTAAGAGGGCTATCATTTCCCCCAATGGTGAAATAATTTTTACCATTACTTCTCAGAGCATAAATAAAATCTTGTAGGTCCCCCACAAAGATTCCCTCACCCCTTTTTCCCTTGAAGCTCTCAAAGAAATATACCAAAAACTCACCTTTCCTCAGAGAGCCAGAATTTTTGAGGTCTTCCTACCAGAAGATACTCAACTCCACAAGAAGAATCTTCCTTATCCATCTTCTATTTTCCCTCAAAGATACAGAAAGATTATCTCTATCATGTCTTACCTTCTTGGTTACTATTCAGATGAATGGGTAGATGAGCCTATTTTAGGCTTCCTATCCACCCTTTCTATAGAAGAAGGACTATTAGTCACCTTTGACTATGGTCACTTCTTGGAAAATGTAATTCATGAACAATTCCTTCAGTTTCTAACTGAAGGAATGTTTTGATATTCTTCTATTCCGATGTATATGTTCATTTTCTTTTAGATAGATAGGTTTCCCTTTGTAGTGCAGAAGATTGATCAGTAAGGAGAGCCTTAGTCCATTATCTTCTGGACCTCCATGATCAGAAAACAATCACAGGAATTCAGTTTTACAAAGTTTATTGATTAGTTTGTGTATCCAGTAACTTCTTTGCTAAGTGGCCAGTAGATTCCAAGGCTCAATTAGGATATTCAGAAAGTGTTACAACTTAGTGAACAAGTGAAGACAAGAGATTGGTACCTATACAAGTCATTTACAAAGATCAGTGTTTATGGCTCAGAGAAACCATATAAGTTTCCAAAGTACCTTCCAATGAGGATATTTTCCTTGGAGTACATCATGCAAATAATTCACTCAGACAACATCCATTTTGTGGCAGCCAAGAAGAAGTCTTAGCTCCTAATTAAGACACAGATATGACCTTTCATCTGCAATAGTAGAGTAGTAGGAGAGGAAGAAGACCTCCATATGAAACAAATGAATTTCCGTCTTAGTTTTACTTGGTCGTATGACCCCTTTGGGGTAATTTCTATGTTAAGACTGGAACATAAGGCAACTCCATATGTGCATACTCAAAGGCCATAAACAAAGAAGTACATGAACCAACACATTTGGGTAGAAAACATATTACAGGAGGCTGAAGAGCAAGTACTTTCTAGAACAGCTTCAGAGACTCCTATACCTAGAGAAAATCTCGATAAGAGACTGAGAGAGGAAGATTATCCTTTCGCTACAAAATCCTCAACCAAAGAGTTCAATATATATACAAAGAAGGTTAAAACAGGCTATAAGATAGACTTCCCACCGCTAGAGGAAACATAGGGTACCATTTTACTCTTAGGCTTTGAAACTTTTAAGGTGTATAGAAGTACTATTGATTCTCCATCATCCTTGACTACTAAATAGATTCCAACTACAATACTTCACAGACCAGAGTCATCTACATAATAGAGGCAGTTGGATATTTGCTAGAGATATAAAGAGATTAAATAGAGGAATGAAGCCATTCATGACAACATCTTTTCTCAATTTAGGAAGCAGTGTTCCTCAATCCAACACAAGTTCATTTCATCCTATGACACAGAGAAGGGAAGAATGCATATGGAATTCTTGCAGGTCCAGGCTCCACAACCAAATTCAGTAGCAAACTTCAAAAAAACTACCTTTGATTTTGAGGCAAAGGACATTCATCCTTTGGATCAAATGGATATGCACAGGAAGACTGGAGAAGTGGTCTACTCAATGTTTACACAGACTTCTCTCACTTCTTCCAAACTACAACTTTCTTTAAACAATGTTCAGTCTCATCTTAAACTAGAGAAAATGTTCTCTCTTGCTAAGGACAACAGATAAAAATATTTGGAGGAAATGATGATCAAAGAAGGTTTTGATCCTGGTAACTCAAAGGACATGGAGGAGATAATTAAGAAGAAGAATGCTAACATAGCAGCCCTGAAAAAGAAATTGAAGTTGCCTACAATTGAGGATCCCCAGGCAAAGGAGATAGGAGAGACAGAGTTACAAAAAGAAGAGATGTTGAAGCTCCTAGTGGAGAATAATGCACAGATCAAGGAGATGGAAGGATACATGGACAAGCTAATCAAAGAAAAGGAATAGAGTTCACAACTAGCAATAGTTCCTCTTGATGCAGTACCAATTGCATCTCTACTTCAAATAGGTATCCCTACAACAGCCACAACAACAGGAACATCCTCTTCTACAATACTTCCCACATCAGCTGTAGATGATTCAATTAAGTTGTCTGAATCCATGGAAAACATGTCTATACAGGGAGAAGAGATAAAGAAACTAAGATAGGAGGTGAAATTCCTACAGGAACAAAAAGTAAGATTTGAGAATTCCCTCCTAACAGAAATATAGAGATCCCAAACATTGTCCCAGAGATTCCAGAAGATGGAAAAAGAATGTGCCATGGGTAAAAGAGAATATTTGGAAGTGGATCAATGAAGACATGATAGACATTTGGCCTTCACTATAAATCATTTTTGAAAAACAAGAACTGATTCTAAGGTCCAATGGAGCTAGAGAAGAAGTCAGAAAGAAGCTGGGTGACAAACCCGATGAAGCCACTGAGCTCATCAAATTCCTTAACTCCAAAAACAAATAGGAATTAGAAAAGTTAGAGATTAAAGATAGAATAGAAGCAATATTAGAAGTCAAGAAGGTGTTGACTAAGAGAAATATAGTGAGATAGCTTGAATAAAAATGTTATATTATGGACATTGGTGTACAAATATTCTTCATCAAGTTGGAACCCCTCTACAAGAAAGGACTTCCAAATTTATTAGTTATTAATGATAATCTTAGCACGTGGTCTGATTACAGTGAGGAACTAATGACCAAGGCGAGAGAGAGTTCAAAGGTTGCAGCTGGAAGATTTAGTATGAAAAGCAAGGTGTTCTTGGAAGCATTGGCATATGACCTGGACATTTAGTATGCAATTAAACACATATTCATTTCCAAGCCGATAATTGCTAAATATACTAAAGTAGACAAAGTTTATAGAAAGTTACTGAAGAGGAATATACCAAGTGAAAAATATTGGGATAAACTATGTGAATTACTCAAGTAAAAAAACAACAAATTGTTCAACCAATTTAGTGCCACCAATTCAGATAGTTTGAATTTCCATGAAATTTTTGTAATAAGTTAGATAGATTGATTTTAGTAATTCTTGGATACATCCTAGTCAGTTTTGATAGGATATTTTCTAAATAAGCTATAAATACTTCATCTTCAGAAGTATCAAGGGTTGGTTTTTATATAGAATAACACTATTGTACATTGTTGAAGCATCAACAGATTTACTAGTAATACAAAAATCTCTTTCACATGATTATTGTGTCAAGTTGTTGATGAACTGCCTCTATCATTCTATGTGTTTATATTTCTTTGTTTATCACACATATTTGTTTCTTAATATGAATTATTCAATAGATAATTAAAGGACAAAATTTGTTTAAATCTACACTCTCCTCCCGGTTTTGAATAATTTCCATGTCTTCTATTGAAATTTAAATATAGAATTCATATAACAATGCTCTATATCTAAAGTGAATCTTAATCTATGCTTGCTTCCCCATCTCATAAACTAAAAGAATCCAATCAATTTGGCTACCATGTCCTGTGAGATCTATCTATAAACACTGAAATTGATCTATACTTTATGAAACAGACTCCATAGCCTAATGGTAATCTATTTGTCAACCACCATTCAAATACAAATCAAACCTTAAACTTCATAACTAGCCTACAAAGTTAAATATTACAGAGAGATCCCTTTTTGAAGTTGGCAGGGCTAGATCCTAGCTTCCAAAGTAGGTTTGTGGTTATCTTTGTGATTTTCTTCTGTAACCTTAGAAAATTATATAGTGCTAACATTGTAGCGACCATACTGAGGACTTAAAAATAATCCTTCGTTTCATTTTCATAAGGTTAATTTCCCCAGTTTATCCATCTTTATTTCAAGAAGTCTAAGGATAAAAATATTGGAAATAAAGGATTAGAGGTTGTTTTTCATTTTTAATATTTGGATCCAAAAAGAATACATACCCGAGCCAATCTTGATCCAGAACCACCTGAAATTTTAGACAATCCTGAAAGGATACTAAGAAAAAAAGTTTAGTTGAAAGCCAAGGAAGCAATAGCCCCCTTTCTAGGGAAAATTCCCTTCTTGAAAACCTTGACACCATACAAGATATTCAATTTGACTTACCTTTTGAACACAACCTTTTTAGGACCAAGTCTGAAACTTTTGTTGATCAGATAGTGATTAATAAATCCATTCTTCAGCCTTACAAACCAATAGGACCATTTGTTGAACCTGATTTGGATCAACAAGCCCTCCAGAACTTCGACAAATTGCAGGGTCTTGTGTCAGCACTTGATCAAGCTATACATCAAGCTTACATTTAGCAATCTATTGAAATTTATGCTCTTACTATTGCAACATCAACTTCCTCTTCCCAATCAATTCATCCAACATCAGTCGTCCCTACCTCTTCTGTAATTTCTACTACTCATCGAGTATTATCACAAATAGTAACCCAACCTATTCCAACAAATCCTAGATCTACACCTCCCATAAGACCATAAATCATGGCTACTCTTTATTCTCCCTTGGGTTTACCTAACCAGTTGCATGATATGCCCCAAGAATATCAAACTAGGATTCCCCAGTTTGACAACATTGGTGCTATCAATGCACAACAACACAGATAAAATGAATGAGTTTTTTTATCTTCATGAAGTACATGAGAATGATGTGAAACTGAGCCTGTTTTTCCAGAGCTTAGGTGGAGAGGTGAGAAAATGGTTCAAAAACTTAGCAGCAAGTAGTATAGATAACATTGCTTTATTTCACCAATCTTTCCTAAATAGGTGGGAAACAAAAAAGAGTCCTCTATAGATCCTTAACGAATACAAAAACCTTAAGAGAGGACCTAATTAAATTGTAGAATAGTATTGTGATAGGTTTAATAAGGTTTACAATAATATCGGCTACCATTAAACCTCCCCCAATCTTGGCCCTAATACATTTCCCAAAAGGATCCGATGTTGATATGGCTTATCAACCAAGAGAAAGAGATCCCAAAACCTTAGAGGAAATGCAAGAAAATGTGCTCAAAGTTGAGGCCAATTTATTAGCCAAAAAAGCCAAATTAAAATCTAAAAAAAAAGAGTAACAATAAAATAGGAACCTTCATCTTCTTCTTCCAATGGTTATAAAATATATAATCTATTGAGAATAGTGGAGAAAATTATGGATAGAATGAGTATAACTGATAGGGCTCCTTCGAAAGAAAATCAAACTAGGCAAATAAGGAATCCAAACTTTAGAAGAAATCAACCCTAGATTGAACAAAGGGATCCAAAAGGTCCACACCAATAGGTAAGAACTCCTTTCCAAGAAAACTATACATATGAGGAGGCTGAGGTAGCTGATAGTACAGAGGACACTCAAATAAATTTAATGGGAGTAAATGATAATGACTCTATTTTTCTTACTTAGGAAGAATAATACCTTTTCCTGTTATCTGAGGATGAAATATAACCTAATGAATCAGAAGATTATAAGAAAGGTTTTGAGACTACCATTATGGAAGTCCATAAGTAATACAATCTGGGAGTAGGAAAAGCTTGATACTCCAACCAAAAGGTCAGTTGAAACACCTACCAAGAAGAACGTTGAGATTCTTTCTAGAAAGAATCCTGATGTTCCAATCCAGAAAAAACCTGATACTGCATCCAAATCAATTCAAACTAATGACCCCTCTACCAGCCAACAAAGAGACATATCCCAAAAGGATTTGGATGATAAACAAGAGGCTTCCAATTTAAATAAAGCTCAGACATCATTTAATATAGAAAATGAATTGGCGAAACTCAAAATACCCATTCCTTTGATAGAATTAATGAATAAAATTGCCTATAGATCACAAGTAATGAAAGCTTTGAGCATAAGAGAGAACACTGATACAGTCAATGTATCAGATGATCAACTTAAAATATTGTTTGGCCCTGAAGTCAATGGTAAACTTCAAGAGGGTGATGTACCTCCCTTTAATGTTAGTTTGACCATTCATGATAAAATCATACACAATGATATGCTTGACTCAGGGGCCTCGCACAATATTATGCCTAAGGTAATCATGGAGAAATCGAGATTAGATATAACCAAAAGGTATAAATATTTGTATTCATTTTATTCCAATCAAGAAAAGTGCCTTGGAATTATAAAGGATTTATGTGTCAACTTAGTCCAAATAGTAGCCAAAAGTATGCTAATGGACATATTTGTTGATGATATACCTCCCAAATATGGCATGTTTATTTCCCGTTCATGGGGAGCCAAAATCCAGGGAACCTTACGGATGGATATGACCTACACTACCATCCCAGTATTTGGTCAGAATATGAGACTTTATAGGGATAAACTCTAAAAATTCATGGTCACCACTCAGGAGAGACCTAATAATTATCCCTTGTACTTTGTTCATTAAGATCTTAACTCATATATTGTGTATAATGATGGAAATGCATAAGAACAGGTTTGTGATCAAAGAACTGCATTATGCCACACTAAGGAATGTCAAACATTAATCAGTGAACATGATAAATCAGACAAAGTTTTACGGAATTTGATTTTTGATGGATTTTTTAGTAAAGGAGGGGAAGGTGTTGGTATATGGGTTTCCAATTCTTATACTCATCATTCAGAGGGTCATTCCTATAAATTGAATTTCTAGTGTTCTAATAATGTAGCAGAGTACGAAGCCTTAATCTTAGGGTTACAAATTTTAAACAAGTTGGATTCTAAACGTATTTCCATTCATGGAGATTTTGAGTTGGTAATAAAACAAATCAAAGGAGAATATTTTCCATAACATCCAAGGATGAGAGAATATATGAATGCAATGTTGGATTTTCTGGATTCTTTCACTGAATATAGTTTGTCTAGGGTTTCAAGAGATCAAAACATTGTTCCTGATGGTCTTGCTACTTCAGAAAGTACTTGTAAATTACCATTTCCCCCTACTTGCCAATATACTGTCAAAGTGAAAAATAGACCTACTGTACCTGATAACATTAGATACTGTCATGTTTTTGGAGATGATGCCTAGATTGAGAATTTTTTGTAGTCCAAAAAGGAATTTGAAGATGATAATATTTATGTAGAGCTTCATGTATAAGATATTGTACACAGTAATGTGAATAAATTAGAATTGAATGAAATAGATGAAGAGAAACAAGAAAAATAAATGTTACACCTCAAAGATAACGTCTTACTTAGAGGGCTAGTTCCATTAGAAAATTTGTTTGATTTAAATGATCTAGCTAAGAAGCCCAAAATTGAACCCATTGGAGCTGGTATTGAGGAACACAATATTGGAACTGAACAAGAGGCCAAAATGATCAAACTGTCCAAATCCCTACCCCTGGATGAGAAGCTAAAGTACATTGAATTGTTCAAAGAGTTCGTTGATTTTTTCTCCTGGAGTTATGAGTATTTAAAATCCTATGACACAAGAATTATATAACATAAGATTCCCTTAAAAGAAGATAATAAACCTTTTAATCAGAAATTAAGGAGAAACAACCCAAAGCTTATCCCTCTTATCGAAAAGGAAGTAAAAAGAATGTATGATGCAAAGATCATAGTGCCCTTGAGATATTCCAAATGGGTATCCAATTTGGTTCTCACTCAGAAAAATATTGGTGAGATCAGGCTCTGTATTGATTTCCAGAATCTAAATAAAGCCTCTTTAAAAGACAATTACCCTTTGCCCAAGATGGACCACATTCTTCAGAAGGTGGTTGGATACAACATAATTTCCCCATTAAATGAATTTTCTGGTTATAACCAAGTCTTAGTACACCCAGACAATCAAAAGAAGATAGTGTTTACCACACCCTGGGGCACTTTCATGTATGTGAAAATTCCTTTTGGTCTAATGAATGTTGGAGCTAATTTTCAGAGAGAAATGGATTTTACTTTTGTTGATGAAATGGGTCATTTCATAGTCATATATCTAGATGGCATCACTGTTTTTTTGAAAACAGATGAGGTACAACTGAATCACCTCAGAAGAGTCCTTGAAAAATGTAGGAGATTTGGTATCTCCCTCAACCCCAAGAAAAAAAAAATTGGTTTGCAAGAAGGAAAAATTCTAGGACACATAATTACCAAGGAAGGAATCAAAATAGATCCCAATAGAATCGAAGCTTTACTCAAAATTAATCCCCCTAGAAATGTAAACGAAGTTCAATATTTTATTGGACAAATAATTTTTTTGAGGAGATTCATTCCTAATTTATTAGAACTTTTAAATAATATAACCAACATGTTAAGGAAAGACACCGAGGTGAAATGGAATATGGAAGCTAGACAATCACTTCATAAGGTAAAACAGGCTTTAACTCAGGCTCCCTTGTTAATTAGTCCATATTTTACAAAGGATTTCCTATTTTTTCATTTCCTTATGAGCATAAAATTGTTGTAGTTCTCTTACAAAAAAATAATGAAGGACATGAACAACCTATTGCTTTCTTTAAAAAAGACTTGAGAGATGCAACATTGAAATATGACATCATGGAAAATCAATATTTTTCCTAGGTAAATGTCATAAAAGATTTTAGAGTGTATATTCTTCATTCACATATTATTGCTTTTGTTCCAAATGCAGTAGTATAAGATACACTGACACAAAATGACCCCGATGGGAAAATGGGTATATGGATTGTTGTTATATTAGAATACGATATTGAAATCTGACCCAGTAAACTCATCAAAGGTCAAGGGTTAGAAAAATTAATTTCAGAATCTAACTTGCATGATTTAGATATAAATTTTCTAGAAATATTAAATGAACTAGATGAGTTGGAAACTCCACAGGAAAAAAAAGTTTTTTCTACCTCTCCCTGGTATGCAGACATTATTTATGTTTTAAATAATTTACAAGCTCCACCTATTTTAACTAAAACAAAGCTAGATTTTTTAAACTTAAAGATGTCAAGTTTTGTATTTTGGATGAAAATTTGCATTGGAAATATGTTGGTGGAGTTTTACTGAACTATTTGTTGAAAAATGAAGCAGAGAAAGTAATGCAAGAGTTCAATGAAGGAGACTATGGTGGAAACCTGTACTAGATGACTACTGCCAATAAGATTATGAGGGCAGGATTTTATTAGCCCACCTTATTTTCTGATGTCCAAAATAAATCTACTTCACGCCACAAATGTCAGATATTCGTAGGAAAAAAGAAACTATTGCCTTTACACTTAAGGCCTATAATTTTTGAAACTCTTTTCCAACAATGGGGCCTTGACTTTATAGGAGAAATTCACCCTACCTCTTTTGTCCAACATAAGTGGATTCTTACAGCCACTAATTACTTTACAAAATGGATAGAAGCCATACCGACCAGACAATCCTTTGATGTAGTCATCATAAAATTCCTGGAGAACAATATCCTTGCAAGATTTGGATGCCCTAGGACTGACAATGCTCCACCTTTCAGGTCAAAGTGGATGGTAGTTTTTGCAACAAATATCAGATAACATTGGGACATTCTACAACCTATTACCCTCATGGAAATGGACTGGCAGAATCCTCCAATAAAATTTTAGTTAATATTATTAAAAAGTTGTATTAGGATAATAAGAAATCATGGCACAATAAGCTGGTTAATGCATTATGGGTAGAAATGCTTACTACAAAAAATTCAATAGGAATATCTCCATACTAGTCAGTTTATGGAATATATGTTGTTTTTCCGACCTTGTTGGGAATTACTGTTTTAAAAATGCTACAAAAATTGGAGGTTGAACCAAATGATTTACAAAGGAGAATAAACCAGACAATTCATTTTCATCTGTCAAGAGAGGAAGTTCATAACATAACTCATTTGATGGAAGAAATCATCAAAAAGACATTTGATAGAAGAATTAAGGACGATGATTTTCATATCGGAAATCATGTTCTGAAATGGGATTCCAGAAGAGAAGAGAAAGGAAAGCATGGTAAGTTCGAAAATATGTGGATGGGACCTTAGATTATTTACGCTTGCAGAGGTAACAATGCATTTTTCTGAAGAGCACAGATGGAACAAATTTACTTAGAGGACCTGTTAATGGCATTATGCTAAATCATTATGTTTTTCAGGACTAAAGTAAACTTTTTATCACACCCATTGTAGATACCATTTACTTTGTACTATCATGAGTGAGTAGCTTATGTCTCAAAATTGAAGCCCTTGTAGAAGGCCCTAAGCTTTTAGTCATTTTTCCACCATAACTACAACAAACAAAAAAATCAGATGCAGTCAAACACTGAAGATAAGGATTCAAGGCTACTAGTCTACTGTTCTTGACACTTCACCAAGAAGTGTCATCCCTATCTCGAGCCACTATTAGGGTCCTATAATTTATAGGACCAAATGATGATTGAATAATTGCTTTAATTATTTTAAATTGTAAATAATATTTCTTACTGCAAATGATTTCCAAAAAATATAGAAAAATGAAAATAAAAATGAAAAGATGGTATAAATACAAAAATAAAAAAATAAAAAAGAAATTAAATGATAAAATAACCCCACAAAAAAAAAATGAATAAATGTGAAAGTGATGCTAGTTAAAGTGCCAGTGATAGTCTGTTGGTTTTGCAAAGAATAAATTCATGAAATTGTGTGTAGCTTGTCTAAATGCCATAATACCTTTTTTCTTGAAACATACAATTTAATCATGTTCAAGCAAGTTTCAATTTATGTTAATTAGATTAGAGTAAATAACTTAACCGAGTAGTATAATCTTGGCTAAGATTAGATAGGTAAAATAGGTGAATAAGTTAATCCAGTAGTTTAATATGGACTAATGTAGTTGTTAGATTAGTTTAGTTGTTTGAAATAAATATTCTTAGTCCTTTAATAATGAAAAAATAAATAGGGTTTGCACATTTAAATGCATCCTCGTTGTTTTAAAGTTACATTAGGGAAGGAAAAAGATTTATTTATTATGAAATTGGTGAATTTGGTCATATATCCAAAGTTTGGACTTTGTTGTAAAATTTATTTATACGAAATGTGTTGTGGGACAGCCGGCGCTAAACTCCACACACATCATCTTCCCTGATCACCATCTTGTTTTGATCTGATGGCCCTTAAGTCTTTTCGGACACCCCACAATGATTCTCTTTAATGGCGGGGGGGGGGGGGGGGGGTCCGAAAAGTAGTTTCCCCACCACTACGTGTCCTCTCCTCATAATTTCGGACCCCCCCCATATCATAAACAACCCACCCCTCCCTGAAAATGGTTTCCACCGTACCGCTGCAACCCGCCCTCCTGCCAATGTTAACTCGCCATGTCCCTGCTCAACCTTCATTCCACTCACTCCATGTATCCCTCCTCCTGTCAATTCAAACCAATGGCCTCATGCCTTCATCTACCTATCCTAATCCACCACGTCGACGACCATTGTACCCGTCCCATTGCAGTTTCCTCCTATTTTCTTTGCTCCATTGTAGAGTAAATGAAGCTCACAACTATTTATCCAATGGTCTTGCTGTATATATGAACTATAAAGCTACATTTTCTCCTGCAATCATATCCTTTTTATTTTTTCCCACTGTACATTTCTCCTGCCCTCTGTTTCGCACCTATCAACAACTGTTTCATAGATGATTTTCCTATCTTTGATTGTTTACACACCTAGTTTTTTCTCGTGAATTACTGAGATATTTTGAAAATTCCCTCTGTCAATCTCTCTCGCATTCATCATGTTACCACGATGGCCCCCAAAATTTCCACTATGGAGAGTCCCATGCTCACTCTCCATGTGGATGTAGACCACATCCCTCTTGTTGACAAAGACTTTAAGATAGTTGAGACACAATGTGAATTCGACTTCTTCGAATTACGATGTTGGTTTGGTGACAACCACCTTGACCATTCTGATGAAATCAGCCTCTGGGAGTCCAGACTACCCCTATTCATTTTCCCCCAGTCTTATTAATTCGATGAATTCTTCCTAAAGTGTCATGCCTCTTACCTTTAAAGTAAGAGGGTTATAATTTCCCCCAATGGTGAAATCCTTTTCACCATTACTTCTGAGAGAATAAAAAAAAATGTTGTAAGTCCCCTACAGTGATTCCCTCACCCATTTTTCCATTGAAGCTCTCAAAGAAATATAACAGAAACTTGCCTTTCCTCAGAGGGCTAGAATTTTTAAGGTCTTCCTTCCAGAAGATTTTCAACTCCCCAAGAAGAATCCCCCTTATCCCTCTTCTATTCTCCCTCAAAGAACAAGACAGATTATCTCTATTCTGTCTTAGCTTCTTGGTTACTATTCAAATGAATGGGTAGATGAGCCTATTTTAGGCTTCCTATCCACCCTTTCTACAGAAGGACTATTAGTCACCTTTGACTATGGTCACTTCTTGGCAAAAGTAATTCATGAACCATTCCTTCTGCCGCTAACTAAAGGAATGCTCTGATATTCTTCTATTAGTATGTATATGTTCATTTTCTTTCAAACATATAGGTTTCCCTTTACATTTTAGAAGCTTGATCAGCAAGGAGAGCCTCAGTCCATTATCTTCTAGACCTCCATGATCAGAACACAATCACAGGAATTCAGTTTTATTGAGTTTATTGATCAATTTTTGTATCCAGCAACTTGTTTGCTGACTGGACAGAAGATTCCAATGCTCAATGAGGAAATTCAAAAAGTGTTACAACTCAGTGAGTAGGTTAAGATAGGATATTGGTACCTATACCAGTCATTTACAGAGATCAGAGTTTATGGCTCAGATTTTCCACCATATAAGCTGCCCAAGTAGCTTCCAATGAGGATATTTTCCTTGGAGTACATCATGCAAATAATTCACTTAGACAACATCCATTTCGTGGCAGCCAAGAAGAAGTCTCAAGTCTGAATTAAGACATAGCTAGGACCTTTCATCTGCAATAGTATAGTAGCAAGAGAGGAAGCATGCTTCCTATTGAAACAAATGAATTTCCCTCTTAGTAAGGAAACTCCATATGTGCATACCCAAAGGCCAGAAATAGAGAAGTACATGGACCAACACATTTGGGTAGAAAACATGTTGTAGGAGGCTAAAGGGCAGGTACTTTCTAGAACAACTTTAGAGATATATACAAAGAAGGTTAAGACAAGCTCTAAGATAGACTTCCCACTGCTGGAGAAAACATAAGGTACCATTGTACTCTCATGCTTTAAATTTTTTAAGTTTGATAGTAGTACTACTGATTCTCCATCATCCTCGACTACTAAATAGATTCCAGCTGCAATACTTCACACACTAGAGTCATCTACAAAATAGAGGCACAGGGAAAAGAGAATATTTGGAAGTGGATCAATGAAGACATGATAGAAATTTTCCCTTTAGTACAAATCATTTTTTAACAACAAGAACTAATTCTAAGGTCCAATGAAGCCATCAAAGAAGTTAGAAGGCAGTTGGGTGACAAACCTAGTGAAGCCACTAAGCTCATAAAATTCCTTAACTCCAAAAACAAACAGGAATTAGAAGAGCTAGAGATCGAAGATAAAACATAATAAATATTGGAAGTCAAGAAGGTGTTGACTAAGAGAAATCTAATGAGACAGATTGAACAAAAATGTCATATTATGGACACTCATGTACAAAGATTCTTCACCAAGCTGGAACCCCTCTACAAGAAAGGACTTTCAAATTTATTAGTTATTAATGATAAGCTCAGCACATGGTCTGATTATAGTGAGGAACTAATGACCAAGGTGAGACACAATTCAAAGGTTGCAGCTGGAAGATTCTGGATGATAGGAAAGGCATTCTTAGAAGTGTTGGCATATGACATGAACATTCAGTATTCAATTAAACATATATTCCTTTCCAACTCGACATTTGCTAAATATACTGAATTCGACGAATTTTACAGAAAGTTACTAAAGATGATTATCTTGAGAGAGAAATGCTGGGATAAACTATGTGAATTACTAGAGTAAATAAAAGGTTTAGCTACATAGCTCAATTTCAACAACACAACAGAATTCAAGGTCCAAACAGCCAACTGTTCCACCAATTTAGTGCCACCAAATCAGATAGTTCTAATTTCCCTGAAATTTTGTAATAAGTTAGATAGATTTAGTTTAATAATTCTTGGATACATCCTAGCTAGTTTTGAGAAGATATTTTCTAAACAAGTTATAAATACTTCATCATCAGAAGTATCAAGGGTTGGTTTTTATACAGAAGAACACTAGCGTACATTGCTGAAGCATCAACGGATTTACCAGTAATACGTAAATCTATTTAACTAGATTCTTTTTCCAAGTTGTTGGTGAAGTGCCTCTATCGTTCTATGTGTTTATATTTCTTTGTTTATCACACATATTTCTTTATTAATATAAATTATTCAATATAATTAAAGGACAAAATTGGTTTAAATCTACACTGTGCTCTCGAAATTGAATAATTTCCATGTTTTCTACTGAACTTTAAATATAGAATTCATATAAAAATGCTCTATAACTAAAGTGAATCTTAGTCTGTGATTCCTTCGCCATCTCATAAACTAAAAGAATCAAATCATCTTGGTTGCCCTGCCTGTTGAGATCTATCTGTAAACACTGAAATTGATCTGTACTTTATGAAACACACTCCATATCCTAATGGTAATCTAGTTCTCAACCGACCATTGAAATAAAAATGAAACCTTAGAATTCATAACTAGCCTAGTATTCAATACAATATAGCTAAATCTTACAGAGAGAGTCCTCTCTGAATCTGGCAAGGCTAGATCCTAGCTTCAAAAGTAGGTTTGTGGTTACCTTTGCGATTTTCTTCTGCAACCTCAGAAAATTACAAAGCTCTAACATTCTGGTGACCATACTGGGGACTTAAAAATAATACTTCATTTCATTTTCATAGGGTTAATTTTGCTAGTTCATACATATTTATTTCAAGAAGTCTAAGGATCAAAATATTGGAAATAAAGGATTAGAGGTTATTTTTCATTTTTAAGATATGGCTCTGAAAAGAATTCATACCCAAGCGAATACTGATCCAAATGCACTTGAAATTTTAAACAATCCTGAAAGGATACTAATAAAAAGAAGTCTATCTGAAAGCCAAGGAAGCAATAGCTCCCTTTCTAGGGAAAATTCGCTTCCTAAAAACCTCGACACCATACAAGATATTCAACTCGGCTTACCTTCTAAACATTGTCTTTTTAGGACCAAGTCTGAAAATTTTTGTGATCAAACAATGGTTGATGAATCCATTATTCAACCTCACAAACCAATAAGACCATCTGTTGAACCTGATTTGGATCAGCAAGCCCTCCAGGACTTCGGCAAATTGCAGGGTCTTGTGTCAGCACTTAATCAGGCTGTACATCAAGCTTACATTCAGCAATGTGTTGAAAGTTCTTCTCTTACTATTGCAGCATCAACTTCCTCTTCCCAATTATTTCATCCAACATCAGTGGGCCCTACCTATTCTATAATTTATAATACTCTTCCAGTAGTATCACAAATAGTAACCCAACCTATTCCAACATATCCTACTTCTACACCTCCCATAAGACCATACATCATGGTTGCTCATTATTCTCCCTTGATTTTATGTTCCCATTTGCATGATATGCCCCAAGACTATTAGATGAGGATTCCCCAATTTGATAGCACTGTTGTTATCAATGCACAACACCACATAGATAAAATGCCTGACTTTTTTTTATCTTCATGAAGTAGAGGAGAATGATGTAAAACTGAGGATGTTTGCCCAGAGCTTAGGTGGAGAGGCAAGAAAATGGTTCAAAAAAATTGTAGCAGGTAGTATAGCTGACCTTGTTGTATTTCACCAATCTTTCCTAAATAGGTGGGAAACCAAAAAGAGTCCTCTACAGATCCTTAATGAATACAAAAACCTTAAGAGAGGACCTAATGAAACTGTAGAAGAGTACTATGATAGGTTTAATAGGGTTTACAAGGCAATCCTGACTACAATTAAACCTTCCCCGAGTTTGGCCCTGATACATTTCCCAAAAGGATTTCATGTTTATATGGCTTTTCAACCGAGAGAAAGAGATCCCACAACCTTAGAGGAAATGCAAGAAAATTCACTCAAATTTGACGCTAATTTATTAGCCAAAAAAGCTAAATTAAAATATGAAAAAATAAAATAAAAAAAATGAGGAACCTTCATCTTCTTCTTCCACTGGTTATAAAATAGATAGTCTACTAAGAATAGTGGAGAAAATGATGGATAGAATCAATATACCTGATAGAGCTCCTCCAAGAGAAAATCAAACTGGGAAAATAAGGAATCCAAACCTCAGAAGAAATCAACCCCAGATAAAACAAATGTATCCAAAAGGTCTATACTAGCAGGTAAGACCTCCTTTCTAAGAAAATTATACATATGTGGAGGCTGAGGTAGATGATGATACATAGGAAACTCAAATAAATTTAATGGGAGTAAATGATAATGACTCTATTTTTCTTACTCGGGAAGAACATCACTTTTTCCTATTATCCGAGGATGAAATAGAACCTGATGAATCATGAATATTATAAGACAAGCATTGAGAATGCCATTATGGAAGTCCATAAGCAATACACTATGAGGAGTAGGAAAACTCCTGATACTCCAACCAAAAATTCAGTTGAAACACTTGCCAAGAAGAATGTTGATATTCTTGCTAGAAAAAATCCTGATGTTCCAATCCAAAAAAAACTTGATACTACATCCAAATAAATTCAAACTAATGACACCTCTACCAGCCAACAAAGAGACATATCCCAAATGGATTTGGCTGATAAACAAGAGGCTTCCAAGTTAAATAAATATCATAAATCATTTGATACATAAAATGAATTGGTAAAACTCAAAATACCCATTCCTTTGACAGAATTAATGAATAAAATTGCGTATAGATCACAAGTAATGAAAGCTTTGAGTATAGGAGAGAACATTGATACAGTTAATGTATCAGATTATCAACTTGAAATATTCTTTGGCCCTAAAGTTGATGGTAAAATTCAAGAGGGGGATGTACCTCTCTTTTATGTTAGTTTGACCATTCATGATAAAGTCATACACAATGTTATGCTTGACTCAGGGGCCTCCCACAATCTTATGCCTAAGGTAATCATGGAGAAATTTGGATTAGATATAACCAGAAGGTATAAATATTTGTATTCATTTAATTACATTCAAGTAAAGTGCCTTGGACTTATAAAGGATTTATGTGTCAACTTAGTCCAAATACTAGCCAAAATTGTGTTAATGGACATAGTTGTTGCTGATATACCTCCCAAATATGGCATACTGATTTCCTGTTCATGGGTAGCCAAACTCTAGGGAACCTTACAAATGGATATGAGCTATGCTACCATCCTGATATTTGGTCAGAATAGGAGACTTTATATGGAGAAACTCAAGAAATTCATGGTCACCACTCAGGAGAGACCTAATAATTATTCCTTGTACTCTATTCATTAAGATCTTCACTCATATATTCTGTATAATGATGGAAATGCACAAGAACAAGTTCCTGATAAAAATAATGTGTTATGTCACACTAAGGAATATCAAACATTAATCAGTGAACAGGATAAATCAGATGAATCTTTATGGAATTTGAGTTTTGATAGATCTGTAGTAAAGAAGGGGCAGGTGTTCGTATATTGGTTTCCAATTCTTACACTCTTCATTTAGAGGGTCATTCCTATAAATTGAATTTCCAATGTTATAATAATGTAGCAGAGTACATAGCCTTAATCTTAGGGCTATAGCTTTTAAACAAAATGGGTGTTAAACTTATTTCCATTCATGGAGATTTTGAGTTGGTAATAAAACAAATCAAAGGAGAATATTTTGAAAAACATCCAAGGATAAGAGAATATAGGAATGTAGTGTTTGATTTTCTGGATTCATTAACTAAATATAGTTTGTTTGTGGTTTCAAGAGATCAAAACATTCTTCCTGGTGGTCTTGCTATTTCGGAAAGTACTCATAAATTATCATTTTGTCCTACTTGCCAATATACCATCGAAGTGAAAATTAGACCTATTGTACCCGATTACATTAGATACTACCAGGATTTTGGAAATCATGCCCAAATTGATATTTTTTTTGGCAATCCAAAGAGGAATTTGAAGATGATAATATTCATATAGAACTTCATGTAGAAGATATTGTACATAGTAGTGTGAATAAATCAGAATTGAATGAAATAGATGAAGAGAAATGGAAAAACAAAATTGTTATATCTCAAACCTAATGTATTACTTAGAGGGCTAGTTCTGTTAGAAGATTTGTTTGATTTCAATGATGTAGCTAAGAGGCCCAAAATTGAACCCACTAGAGCTAGTATTGAGGAACACAATATTGGGACTGAACAACAGCCAAAAATGATCAAACTGTCCAAATCCTTAACCCCAACTACGAAGCTAAGTTGCATTGAATTGTTCAAAGAGTTCGTTGATGTTTTTGCCTGGAGTTATGAGGATTTAATATCATATGACACAAGCATTATACAACATAAGATTCCCTTAAAAGAAGATCATAAACCTTTTAAACATAAATATAGGAGAATCAACCCAAATCTTATGCCTCTTATCGAAAAGGAAGTAAAAATAATGTATGATGCAAAGATCATTGTGCCCTTGAGATATTCCAAATGGGTATCCAATTTGGTTCCCACTCAAAAAATTACTGGTGAGATCAGGCTCTGTTTTGATTTCGGGAATATAATGAATAAATCCTCTTTAAAAGATAATTACCCTTTACCCAAGATGGACCACATTCTTCAAAGGTGGTTGGATCTAGTAAAATTTCATATTAGATGGCTTTTCTGGTTATAACCAAGTCTTAGTACACGCATACGATCAAGATAAGACAATGTTTACTACACCCTGGTGCACTTTCATGTATGTGAAAATGCATTTTGTTCTAATGAATGTTGGAGCTACTTTTAAAGAAATGGATTTTACATTTGCTGATGAAATGGGTCATTTTATAGTCATATACCTAGATGACATCACTATTTTTTTGAAAATAGATGAGAAACACCTAAATCACCTCATAAGAGTCTTTGAAAAATGTAGGAGATTTGGTATCTCCCTCAACCCCAAGAAAACAATGTTTGGTTTGCAAGAAGGAAAAATTCTATGACACATAATTTCAGTGGAAGGAATAAAAATAGATCCCAGAATAATCGAAGCTATACTCAAAATTAATCCCCCTTAGAAATGTAAAGGAAGTTCAATATTTTATTGGACAGATAAATTTTCTGAGGAGATTCATTCCTAATTTAGCAGAACATTTAACGAATATAACCAACATGTTAAGGAAATAAATTGAGTTGAAATGGAATATGGAAGATAGACAATCATTTAATAAGGTAAAAGAGGCTTTAACTCAGGCTCGTGTGTTAATTAGTCCATATTTTACAAAGGATTTCCTAATTTTTTCATTTGTTTCTTAGCATACAATTGTTGCAGTTCTCTTGCAAAAAAATAATGAAGGCCATGAATAGCCTATTGATTTGCTTATCAAAGCTTTGAGAGATGTAGCATTGACATATGATCCACATTCACATATTATTGCTTTTGTTCCAAATGTAGTAGTAAAAGATATACTGGCCCAAAATGATCCCGATTTGAAAACGGGTAAGTGGATTGTTGTTAGATTAGAATATGAAATTGAAATTCGACCCACTAAACTCATCAAAGGTCAAGGGTTAGCAAAATTAATGGTAGAATCTAACTTACATGCTTAGATATAAATTTTCTAGCAATATTCAATGAACTATATGAGTTGGCGACTCCACAAGTAGCAAAATATTTTGCTACCTCTCCCTGGTATGCTGACATTATTTACGTTTTACATCATTTACAAGCTCCACCTAGTTTAACTAAAAAAAAAGCTATATTTATTAAACTTAAAGCTGTCAAGTTTTGTATTTTTTATGAAAATATGTACTGGAAAGATGTTGGTGGAGTTTTACTAAACTTTTTGTTGAAAAGTGAAGCAGATAATGTTATGCAAGAGTTTCATGAAGGATACTAAGGGGGACACCTGTACTAGAAGACTACTGCTAATAATATTCCGAGGAAATTTTTTATTAGCCCACCTTATTTTCTGATTTCCAAAAGAAAGTTACTTCATTCCACAAATGTCAAATATTCAAATGCAAAAAGAAACTATTCCCTTTACACTTAATGCCTATATTTGTTGAAACTCCTTTCCAACAATAGGGCCTTGACTATGTAGGAGAAATTCACCCTGCCTCTTCTGACCAACATAAGTGGATTCTTATAGCCACTAATTACTTTACAAAATGGATAGTAGCCATACCGACTAAACAAGCCTCTCATGCATTCATCATAAAATTCTTGGAGAAAAATATCCTTACAAGATTTGGATGCACTAGGAAAATTATTACTGACAATGCTGTAGCTTTCAGGTCAAAGAGGATGGTAGATTTTTGCAACAAATATCAGATAACATTGGTACATTCTACAGCCTACTAACCCTATGGAAATGGACTAGCAGAATCTTCCAATAAAATCTTAGTTAATATTATTAAAAATTTGTTGCGGGTTAATAAGAAACCATGGCACAACAAGCTGGTTAATGCATTATGGGAAAAAATACTTACTACCAAAAACTCAAAAGGCATATCTCCATACTAGCTAGCTTATGGAATACTTGTTTTTTTTCCAACCTTGTTGGGAATTCCTGTTTTAAAAATTCTTCAAGAATTGGAGGTTGAACCAAATAATTTACAAAGGAGAATAAACCAGACAAATTATTTGCAACAGTCAAGAGAGGAAGTTCATAATAGAACTCAGTGGATCCAAGAAAGCATGAAGAAGATATTTGACAAAAGAATTAATGTTGATGATTTGAAAATCAGAAATCATGTTCTGAAATGGGATTCCAGAAGAGAAGAGAAAGGCAAGCATGGTAAGTTTAACAATTTGTGGATGGGACCTTACGTCATTTATGCTTACAGAGGTAGCAGTGCATTTTTTCTAAAGAACACATATGGAACATAGTTACCTAGAGGACCTATCAATGGCAAGATGCTAAAGCATTATGTTTTTAGAACTAAACAATAGTTTTTATCACATCCATTGTAGATACCATTTACTTTGTACTGTCATGAGTGGGTATCTTATGTCTGAAATTTGAAGCCCATGTAGAAGGCCCTAAGCTTTAGTCATTTTTGCCACCATAACTACAACAAAGAAAAAAAATCAGATGTAGTGAAACGTTGAAGATAAGGGTTCAAGGCTACTAGTATACTATTCTTGAAACTTCACAAGGAAGTTCCATCCCCAGTTGGAGCCACTATTAGGGTCCTATATATAGGATCAATTGATGATTCAATAATTTCTTTCAGTATTTCATATTGTAACTAATATTTCTTACTGCAAATGATTTCCAAAAAATATAGAAAAATGAAAGAGGGTATAAATAAAAAAATAAAAAAATAACAAGGAAATGAAATGATAAAATAACCCCACAAAGCAAAAAATGAATACATGTGAAAGTGATGCTAGTTGAAGTGCCACTGATAGTCTGTTGGGTTTACAAAGAATGAATTCATCAAATTGTGTGCAGCTTGTCTAAATTCCATAATACCTTTGTGCTTGAAACATACAGTTTAATCATGTTCAAGAAAGTTTCAATTTATGTTAATTAGATTAGAGTAAAGAACTTAACCAAATAGTGTAATCTTGGCTGAGATTAGATAGGTAGAATAGGTGAATAAGTTAATCCAACAATTTAATCTGGATTAATGTAGTTTTTATATTACTTTAGTTGTTTGAAATAAATATTCTTAGTCCTTTAAGAATGACAAAATAAATATGGTTTTCACATTTAAATGCACCCTCATTGGTTTAAAGTTAGATTAGGGTAGGAAAAATATTCATTTATTATGAAATTAGTGAATTTGGTCATTTATCCAAAGTTTGGACTTTGGTGTAAAATTTATTTGTCCAAAATTTGTTGTGGGATTGTCAGCGCTAAACTCCGCACACATCACCTTCCCTCATCACCATTCTATTTTGATCCAATGACCCTTAAGTCTTTTCAAACCCCCCCATAGTGATTCTCTTTAACAGTGAGGGAGGGGATCCGAAAATTAGTTTCCCCACTGCTAATTGTCCTCTCCTCATAATTTTGGATCCCCACGTCCCCCCACACCCCCCCCCCCCCCCCCCCCCCTTCATACAACAAACAACCTATCCCCCTATTTGAAAGTGGTTTTCACCATACCGGTGCAACCTACCTTCCTGCCAATTTTCACCTACCATGTCCCTTCTCAACCTCCATTCCACTCTTGCTAAGTATCCCTCCTCCCGTCACTTCCTGCCAATGTCCCTACACCTTCATTCACCTATACTAATCCGCCACGTCAGTGACCATTGCCTCTGTCCCATTGTAGTTTCCTCATGTTTCATCTCTTCCGTTGCAAAGTAAATGCAGCTCACAACCATTGATCCAACTGACCTGCTCCATATATGAACTATAAAGATCCATTTTCTCCCATGATCATATCTTTTTTATTTTTTCTCACTGTACATTTCTCGCACCCTCTGTTTCGTGCCTATCAGAAACTATTCACAAATGAATTTCCTATCTCTGATTTTTTACAGAGGTGCTCCCACCTAATTTTTTCCTGATAATTACTAAGATCTTCACCAAATTCCCTCTATCAATCTCTCCTATCTTCATCATGTTACCATGATGGTCCCCAAAATTACCACTGTGGTGAATCCCATGCTCACTTTCCCTATGGATTTAGACCACATCCCTCTTTCTGAGAAAGACTATAAGATATCTGAGACACAGTGTGAATTCGACTTCTTCGAATTATGTTGTTGGTTTCGTGACAATCAGCTTCAATAATCTGATGAAATCAGCCTTTGGCAGTCTAGACTACCGTTGTACGTTTGCCCCCAATCTTATTACTTCCATGAATTCTTCCTACAGTGACATGCCTCTTACCTTTCAAGTAAGAGGGCTATCATTTCTCCCAATGGTGAAATCATTTTCACCATTACTTTTGAGAGCATAAACCAAATTTTGTAGGTCCCCTACATTGATTCCCTCAGCCCTTTTTCCATTGAAGCTATCAAAAGAATATACTAGAAACTCACATTTCCTTAGACAACCAGAATTTTTGAGGTCTTCCTTCTAGAATATTCTCAACTCCCCAAGAAGAACGCTCCTTATCCCTCTTCTATTTTCCCTCAAAGAACCAGACAGATTATCTCTATCAGGTCTTACCTTCTTGGTTACTATTCAGATGAATGGGGAGATGAGCCTATTTTAGGCTTCCTATCCACACTCTCTATAGAAGAAGGACTATTAGTCACCTTTGACTATGGTCACTTCTTGGCAAATGTAATTCATAAACAATTCCTTCAATTTCTAACTAAAATAATGTTCTGATATTCTTTTATTCTTATATATATGTTCATTTTCTTTCAGACATATGGGTTTCCGTTTGCATTGTAGAAGCTTGATCAGAAAGGAGAGCCTCAACCCATAATCTTCAGGACCTCCATGATCATAAGGAAATCACAAGAATTCAGTTTTACAGAGTTTATTGATCAGTTTGTGTATCCAACAACTTGTTTGCTGAGCGGCCAGCAGATTCCAAGGATCAATGAATATATTCAGAAAGTGTTACAACCCAGTGAACAAGTGAAGATAAGAGATTGGTACCTATACCAGTCATTTACATATATCAGAGTTTATGGCTCAAAGTTGCCACCATATAAGCTCCCCAAGTACCCTCCAATGAGTATATTTTCCTTCGAGTACATCAAGAAAATACTTCACTCAGACAACATCCATTTTGTGGCAGACAGAAGAAGTCTCAGTTCCAAATTAAGACACATATAGGACCTTCCATCTGCAATAGTATAGAAGCAGGAGAGGAAGTATACATTCTACTGAAACAAATTAATTTCCCTCTTAGTTTTACTTGTTCCTATGACCCCTTTGGGGTAATTTATAACTTAAGAGTGGAATAGAAGGAAACTCCATATGTGCATACCCAAAGGCCAGAAATAGAGAAGTACATGGACCATCAAATTTCGGTAGAAAACACATTGCAGGAGGCTGAAGAGAAGGTACTTTCCAGAATAGCTTTAGAGACTCTTATACCCAAAGAAAAGACTGATAAGAGACCAAGAGGGGAATATTCTCCTTTAGTTTTAGAAGTCTTAGCCAAAGAGTTCAAGATATATACAAAGAAGGCTAGGACAGGCTCTAAGATAGAATTCCCACTGTTGGAGGAAACACGGGGTGCCATTGTACTCTTAAGCTTTGAAACTTTTAAGTTTGATAGTAGTACTACTAATTCTCCATCATTCTCCACTACTAAATAGATTCTAGCTACAATACTTCACATACCAGAGTTATCTACAAAATAGATTCAGCTAGATATTTTCCAGACATATAAAGAGATTAAACAGAGGAATGAAGACATTCATGAAAATATCTTTGCTCAATTGAGGAAGCATTCTTCTTGAATCTAGCACAGGCTCATTTTAGCCTATGACACAAAGAAGGGAAGAATGCATATGGCATTCTTGCAGGCCCAGGTTCCACAACCAAAGTCAACAGCAGAATTCAAACAAACTACCTTTGAGTTTGAGGCAAAGGATGTTCATCCTTTGGATCAAATGGATATGCACAAGCAAACTGGAGAAATGGTCTACTCAACCTTTACACAGACTACTCTCACTACTTCCAAACTACAACTTTCTTTAAACAATGTTTTTTCTCAACTTAAATTAGAGAAAGTGTCCTCTCTTGCTAAAGGCAACATAATTAAATATTTGGAGGAAATGGTGATCAACGTAGTTTTTTATCCTGGTAACTCAAAATCCATGGAGGAGATAATTAAGAAGAAGAATGTTGACATAGCAGCATTGAAAAATCAATTGAAGTTGCATATGACTGAAGATCCCCAGGAAAATGATCTAGGAGAGACAGACTTGAATCTCCTCACGGAGCAGAATGCACAAATCAAGGAGATGGAAGTAGAGATGGACAAGCTGATCAAAGAAAAGGAAGAGAGTTCAAAACTAGTAGAAATTCCTCTTGATGTAGTACCAATTGCATCTCTACTTCAAACATGTATCCCTATAGCAGCAACAACAATAGGAGCATCGTTGTCTATAGTGCTTCCCACATCAGCTGCAGATGATTCAATTAAGTTGGTTGAATCCATGGAAAACATGTCTATACACGGAGAAGAGATAAAGAAAGTAGGGGAGGAGGTGAAAGTCCTACGAGAACAAAAGGTAAGATTTGAGAATTCCCTCCTAACAGAAATACAGAGATCCCAAACATTGTCCTAGAGATTTCAGAAGATGGAAAAAGATTGTGCCATGGGTAATACATTGGCATAGGTAAAAGAGAATATTTGGAATTGGATAAATGAAGACATCATATACATTTGGACATCAATACAAATCATTTTTTAACAACATGAACTGATTCTAATGCCCAATGAAGCTGTTATCACCAAAATAGGACCCTGATAGGCTGCTGATCAGACTATCTCAGTGTAACTATTTCAAACCAATCTTTGGCTGAGGCTTAGCCTCCTCAACCTGAGAGGGCTCTCTCAAAGGTTAATGATTTTGATAAAGATTAGATGGCTAACTCTATGAAACAAGTGAAAAATATGAATGGTTAAACATGATCAGTAAACATCCATTGGGCTTATGGAGTCAACAACACCTCAATATAACAATGAACTCAACCTTACATGGAAGTCAGGGCATTCAACATTTAAACATTCAGAACATAAACTCATATGGGACCACACAGTTCATAAATGTATACAGGAAGTCAGAGCACATTCAGTGAATTCTGAGTGATTATACATCCATACCACTGTAAGAATTAAGAAAAGGACAACATCACATATTCTGAACATAAAAAATCCTTTATGAATCCTGAGAAGTAAAGTCAAGCATGCATTACTGAAAATGAGTCTTACATAGGCCAAATACAAGCTTTTGCATAAAATTTCCAACCCTTTGTACATCAGATCTTATTCTATATATAGAGATCTTTACATAACTGAGATTCCTCCTACATCATGAGGGGAATTCGAATTCATCCTACTATGACACCTATTGATACATAAAACTAATTATTAAATGCAAATGACACCTAACTAGCAGTCCTAGAGACCTAATGCAACTAGGAGTGTAACTCCTCATCATGATTCAACAACCTTATCTAAGTATTTAAAGCATTATTTGACAACTTTCAACCTCAAGAAGTCGAATTTGATGAAGCCTCCCACGTGGTCATCTGACTGCTGAAGACAAACCCTAGAAATTAGGGAACATGTTTCCCTGTTTTTAGGTTTAGATCCTTGAAAATTGGCACGTGGGACAGAGCCTTTATCTCTTCATCCATGACACATTTTATGAAACTGAAGGAGGTTTTTGTATCCCATGTTGTCCAGAAAAAAAACCTCTCCTGGTTCTGGAAAAAATTACTCCAGCTGTCCAGAAACTGTCCTTGAAAAACACGTGGAAAACAGGAAAAATCCGTTTTCTGAAATTAGGGTTTCAAAGAAATCTTATTATCTCCCAACTGAAAACACTTATGAAGAAATTGAGATAGGTTATTGTAGTAGGAGAATTTATGAAGATAAACCTCCTTTATAATTCCAAAATACCCTTTAATGTGACCAGAAACGGATCTTGAAAAAGGCTGCTAAAACTAGAAGATAAAGCTTGACTTTCAGCAGTTTCATAGTGCAAGTTTAACCATAAATTTCTCCCACCTCAGAACGAATTTCAAGAAACTGAAAGAGGTTTTTGTAGTTTGGTATGTTAGGAAGAAAATTCTCTTTTATTTTTCAAAATTCAGTTCTCAGCTGCTCAAGACCCCTTCTATAAGTTGACTAGTAAAAGCAGAAAACAGAGTTTTTTATGCTAAAACAGGCTGCTACAGGGGTTTCGTAGCGCGCTACGAAAACTCCTAGTTCAGTGATTTCGTAGCTACTTTCAAAATTTCTCCAAAATGATGTGAGATATGACTTATAAACACCTGGTAAGACTTCTAAAACATGGAATGAGGTTGTCAAACATTATTTGAAGATGGACATGAGACTCTAACCCTATGACTTAGACTCTAAAACATAAAAATGACTTCACCATGACTTGACCATGACTGATACAAGAATTGAGAAACCATGTAAGTTGTCCAAATTTTTTAAGTTTTACAGTGATAACAGTGGCTCCACTAGGGATAGTGTGCCCTTGTGGTACATTAAGAACCTGTAGCTCCAGTGCCGCTATCCATCCTCTAGAAGAAAACTTTGAACTTCTGCCCAATTTGCTCCTCAAGCCTTGAATGATTTTTTGTAAGAAGAATTCAAACTGTACCTACTGAAATAGATGCTCAGTCAACCTACCCTGAGCTTATTTTCAATATCCACTTGTAACTCAAGGAACATGAAACTTCCAATAAAGCCAATCAATTGTCCTTTCTGATATAAGAGCCTCTTGACTGCATTCGACCTCAAAATAACCATGATAGTGAGATGACCAAATCAACTTATAATGTACCTGATCTTCATAATGCAAATGAAAATGAAATACTGGTGTGCAAAACTTTTCCATGTATTCACTTATAGGGTCAAAGAAGACATGATTATTTTGATGATCATCATAACACTCTAAGTCTTCAGACAACTGATTTTCAAACACACAAGACCCCTTTGATGTACTATCCAACTGCCTTTCTGCATGATGCCCACAAACAATGTAATTTTCCTCACTATTGTGATCATTCTTTGAAGTAAGCTGCTGCAAGGAATTACAAAATTGAACAACCTTTTCCTCTGCCTGAGGGCTATAAAAGCTATTTTCTAGTACTTCTTCTTGCTGTTTGCAATCAATTTCATACTCATTATGATTCGAAGACTGAGAATAATACTGCATCTCTTCATTCATATCAAAGGATGAAACATGGTTTTCACAAGTAAATCCCTGCTGCTCTTCATGCTGCATTTCATGAGATGTTATACTTTCTTCTTGGTGTTGAAATGCATTGTTATGAGAGCCTCTAAAATTTCTTCATCCATAAATTCATCATCATCATAAAAATCCTCCAAATATTGAATAAAACTCGTAGAATGTTTACAACAATCTTTGACCAGCAATAATGAGGGATGACACTCTTTATACATGTCATAGAACACATCATGGAAATCAACAAGAGAATATAATGAACCATTTTCCAAACTTTTATACCAAGACCATGCCTTTCCTTCTAAAGTGGTCATAAACATCCTCATGAGACAATCTTCAGGGAACTGAACCTTAAGACTGCGTACATGCATATGGAACCTAACCAAATGAAGAGCAGCATTGTCTTTCTTTTCATCTTTGAATATCGGAAGATCCTCTAACCAATCAACCTTTGGCATAGGATTTGGAAAACCAGGGATATGAGACCGATTCATAGGAGCATACCTGGCATTCATTCTTGCAGTGGAACTCATCTTGGAACTTCATCAAGCTACTGATCTTCTAGCAGTGGAGTCACCTTCCAATTTGTTATTTGATGTGTGGAGTCGCCAAGGTAGTTTTGCAGCCTCAAATAGATGTCTGAGCTCCTGCTACCTTCAGAAGTTCAACCTCTTAATTTTGGGAATGAATAGACTTCAGGATCCCGGCAGACGCACCAAAATGTTATCACCAAAATAGGACCCTGATAGGCTGCTGATCAGACTATCTCAGTGTAACTATTTCAAACCAATCTTTGGCTGAGGCTTAGCCTCCTCAACCTGAGAGGGCTCTCTCAAAGGTTAATGATTTTGATAAAGATTAGATGGCTAACTCTATGAAACAAGTGAAAAATATGAATGGTTAAACATGATCAGTAAACATCCATTGGGCTTATGGAGTCAAAAACACCTCAATATAACAATGAACTCAACCTTACATGGAAGTCAGGGCATTCAACATTTAAACATTCAGAACATAAACTCATATGGGACCACACAGTTCATAAATGTATACAGGAAGTCAGAGCACATTCAGTGAATTCTGAGTGATTATACATCCATACCACTGTAAGAATTAAGAAAAGGACAACATCACATATTCTGAACATAAAAAATCCTTTATGAATCCTGAGAAGTAAAGTCAAGCATGCATTACTGAAAATGAGTCTTACATAGGCCAAATACAAGCTTTTGCATAAAATTTCCAACCCTTTGTACATCAGATCTTCTTCTATATATAGAGATATTTACATAACTGAGATTCCTCCTCCAGCATGAGGGGAATTCGAATTCATCCTACTATGACACCTATTGATACATAAAACTAATTATTAAATGCAAATGACACCTAACTAGCAGTCCTAGAGACCTAATGCAACTAGGAGTGTAACTCCTCATCATGATTCAACAACCTTATCTAAGTATTTAAAGTATTATTTGACAACTTGCAACCTCAAGAAGTCGAATTTGATGAAGCCTCCCACGTGGTCATCTGACTGCTGAAGACAAACCCTAGAAATTAGGGAACATGTTTCCCTGTTTTTAGGTTTAGATCCTTGAAAATTGGCACGTGGGACAGAGCCTTTATCTCTTCATACATGACACATTTTACGAAACGGAAGGAGGTTTTTGTAGCCCATGTTGTCCAGAAGAAAAACCTCTCCTGGTTTTGGAAAACATTACTCCAGCTGTCCAGAAACTGTCCTTGAAAAACACGTGGAAAACAGGAAAAATCCGTTTTCTAAAATTAAGGTTTCAAAGAAAGCTTATTATCTCCCAACTGAAAACACTTATGAAGAAATTGAGATAGGTTATTGTAGTAGGAGAGTTGATGAAGATAAACCTCCTTCAGAATTCCAAAATACCCTTTCATGTGACCAGAAACTGATCTTGAAAAAGGCTGCTAAAACCAGAAGACAAAGCTTGACTTTCAGCAGTTTCATAGCGCAAGTTTAACCATAAATTTCTCCCACCTCAGAACGAATTTGAAGAAACTGAAAGAGGTTTTTGTAGTTTGGTATGTTAGGAAGAAAAGCCTCTTTTATTTTTCAAAATTCAGTTCTCAGCTGCTCAGGACCCCTTCTAGAAGTTGACTAGTAAAAGCAGAAAACAGAGTTTTTTATGCTAAAACAGGCTGCTACAGGGGTTTCGTAGCGCGCTACGAAAACTCCTAGTTCAGTGATTTCGTAGCTACTTTCAAAATTTCTCCAAAATGATGTGAGATATGACTTATAAACACCTGGTAAGACTTCTAAAACATGGAATGAGGTTGTCAAACATTATTTGAAGATGGACATGAGACTCTAACCCTATGACTTAGACTCTAAAACATAAAAATGACTTCACCATGACTTGACCATGACTGATACAAGAATTGAGAAACCATGTAAGTTGTCCAAATTTTTTAAGTTTTACAGTGATAACAGAAGTGATCGAAGAAGTCAGAAAGGAGCTGGGTGACAAACCTAGTGAAGCCACTAAGCTCATAAAATTCCTTAAATAAAAAAAAAAAATAGGAATTAGAAGAGTTATAGATTGAATATAGAACATAAACAATATTGGAAGTCAAAAAGTTGTTGACTAAGAGAAATGTAATGAGATAGCTTGAAGAAAAATGTCAAATTATGGACACTCATGTACAGATATTCTTCACCAAGCTGGAACCCATCTACAAGAAAGGACTTCCAAATTTATTAGTTATTAATTATAAGGTCAGCACATGGTCTGATTACAATGAGGAACTAATGACCAAGGTGAGAGACAGTTCGAAGGTTGCAACTGGAAGATTTAGTATGACTAAAAAGGTTTTCTTAGAAGCGTTGGCATATGGCCTGGACATTCAGAATGCAATTAAACACATATCCATTTCCAATCCGAAATTTTCTAAATATACTAAAGTTGATTAAGTTTACAGAAAGTTATTGAAGACGAGTATCCCGAGTGAATAGTGTTGGGATAAACTATGTGAATTACTCAAGTAAAAAAAAGGTTTGTCTATACAACTCAATGTTAACAACACAATAGAATTTGAGGTCCAAACATCCAGTTGTTCCACCAATTTAGTGCCACCAATTCAGACAGTTCGAATTTCCATGAATTTTTTGCAATAAGTTAGATTCAGTTTAATAATTCTTGGATACATCCTAGTCAGTTTTGATAGGATATTTTGTAAATAAGTTATAAATACTTCATCTTCAGAAGTATCAAGGGTTGGCTTTTATATAGAAGAACACTATTTTACGTTGTTGAAGCATCAATGGATTTACCAGTAATACAAAAATCTCTTTCACAGGATTCTTATGTCAAGTTGTTGGTGAAGTGCCTATATCATTCTATGTGTTTATATTTCTCTGTTAATCACACATATTTGTTTCTTAATCTGAATTATTCAATAGATAATTAAAGGACATAATTTGTTTAAATCTACACTCTACTCCCATCTTAGAATAATTGCCATGTTTTCTACTGAACTTTAAATATCAAATTCATATTACAATGCTCTATATCTAAAGTGAATCTTAGTCTGTGCTTCCTTCCCTATCTCATAAACTAAAATAATCAAATCAGTTTGGCTACCCTGCCCTGTGAGATCTATCTGTAAACACTGAAATCGACCTGTACCTTATGAAACAGACTCCATATCCCAATGGTAATCTAGTTATCAACCAACCATTCAAATTCAAATCAAACCTTAAACTTCATAACTAGCCTAATATTTAATACAATAAAGTTAATTCTTAGAGAGAGAGCCCTCTCTAAAGCTAGCAAGGCTAGATCCCAGCTTCAAAAGTAGGTTTATGGTTGCCTTTGCAGTTTTCTTCTGCAACCTCAGAAAATTATAGAGTGCTAACATTATGGCGACCATACTAGGGACTTAAAAATAATCCTTAATTTCATTTTCATAAGGTTAATTTCCTTAGTTTATACATCTTTATTTCAAGAAGTCTAAGGATCAAAATATTGGAGATAAAGGATTAGAGGTTGTTTTTCATTTTTAAGACCTGGCTCCAAAAATAATTCATACCCAAGCCAATCCTTATCCAGAACCACCTAAAATTTAGATAATCTTGAAAGGATACTAAGAAAAAGAATTTTAGCTGAAAGCCAAGGAAGCAATAGCCCCCTTTCTAGGGAAAATTCCCTTCTGAAAACCTCAGCACCATACAAGATATTTAGTTCGACTTACCTTTTGAACACAGTCTTTTTAGGACCAAGTCTGAAACTTTTGTTGATCAGATAGTGGTTGATGAATCCATTCTTTAGCCTTACAAACCAATAAGACCATCTGTTGAACCTAATTTGGATCAGCAAGCCCTCCAGAACATCAAAAAATTGCAGGGTCTTGTGTTAGCATTTAATCAAGCTATACATCAAGCTTACATTCAGCAATCTGTTGAACTTTCTTCTCTTACTATTGCAGCATCACCTTCCTCTTCCCAATCAGTTCATCCAACATCAATCAACCCTACCGCTTCTGTAATTTCTACTACTCATCCAGTAGTATCACAAATAGTAACCCAACCTATTCAAACAAATCCTACATC
The DNA here is from genome assembly GCA_031772625.1 of Pinus tabuliformis. Classification (NCBI taxonomy): domain Eukaryota; kingdom Viridiplantae; phylum Streptophyta; class Pinopsida; order Pinales; family Pinaceae; genus Pinus; species Pinus tabuliformis. The sequence continues at coordinate 211,523,440 of CM062807.1, read as the reverse complement.
TACACCTCCCATAATATCATACATCATGGATGATCGTTATCCTCCCTTGGTTTTACCTGCCCAGTTGCATGATATGCCCCAAGATTATCAGACCAAGATTCCCCAATTTGATAGCACTAGTGCTATCAATGCACATCAGCACATAGATTAAATCAATTACTTTTTTGATCTATGTGAAGTAGACGAGAATGATGTAAAATTGAGGTTGTTTTCCAAGATCTTAGGTGGAGAGATAAGAAAATGGTTCAAAAACTTAGCAGTAGGTAGTATAGATGACCTTGTTGTATTTCACCAATCTTTCTTAAATAGGTGGGCAACCAAAAAGACTCCTCTACAGATCCTTAATGAATACAAAAACCTTAAGACATGACCTAATGAAACTATATAAGAGTACTGTGACAGGTTTAATAATGTAATCTCAGCTACCATTAAACCTACCCAGGCTTGGCCCTGATACATTTCATAGAAGCTTTCGATATTGATATGGTTTATCAACTGGGAGAAAGAGATACCACAACCTTAGAGGAAATGCAAGAAAATTTTCTCAAAGTTGAGGCTAATTTATTAGCCAAAAAAGTTAAATTAAAATCTAGAAAAAGATTAACAATAAAAATGGAACCTTCATCTTCTTCTTCGATTGATTATAAAATAGACAGTCTACTGAGAATAGTGGATAAAATGATGGATAGAATCAATATAACTAATAGGGATCCTCTGAGAGAAAATCAAATGGGAAAATAAGGAATCCAAACATTAGAAGAAATCAACCCCAAATCAAACAAAGGGACCCAAAAGGTCTAGACCAGTAGGTAAGACCTCCTTTCCAAGAAAATTATACATATTAGGAGGCCGAGGTATCCGATGATACAAAGGACACTCAAATAAATTTAATGGGAGTAAATGATAATGACTCTATTTTTCTTACTCATGAAGAACAAGACCTTTTCATGTTATCCAAGGATGAATCAGAACCCGATGAATCAAAATATTATAAGAAAGGTTTTGAGAATTCCATTATGGAAGTCCATAAGCAATACAATCTGGGTATGGAAAATCTTGATACTCGAACCAGAAAGTCCGTTGAAACACCTACCAAGAAGAATGTTGAGATTCTTTCTAGAAATAATATTGATGTTCCAATCCGAAAAAAACAAATACTACATCCAAATCAATTCAAACTAATGACCCCTCTACCATCCAACAAAGAGACATATCCCAAAAGGATTTTGCTAATAAACAAGAGGTTTCCAATTTAAATAAAGATCAGACGTCATTTAATATATATAATTAATTGGAAAAACTCAAAATACCCATTCCTTTGACAACATTAATGAATAAAATTACCTATAGATCACAGGTAATGAAAGCTCTGAGTATAGGAGAGAACACAGATATAGTCAATGTATCAGATGATTAATTTGAAATATTATTTGGCCCTCAAGTCGATGGTAAAATTCAAGAGGAGGATGTACCTCCCTTTTATGTTAGTTTGATCATTTATGATTAAATCTTACACAATGCTATGCTTGACTCAGGGGCCTACCACAATCTTATGCCTAAGGTAATCATGGAGAAATTGGGATTAGATATAACAAGAAGGTATAAATATTTAAAGGATTTATGTGTCAACTTAGTTCAAATACCATCCAAAAGTGTGCTAATGGACATAGTTGTCGCTGATATACCTCCCAAATATGGCATGCTGATTTCCCGCTCATGGGGAGCCAAACTCTAGGGAACCTTATAGATGGATAAGACCTATGCTACCATCCCAATATTTTGTCACAATAGGAGACTTTATAGGGATACACTTATGAAATTCATGGTCAAAACTTAAGAGAGACCTACTATTTATCCCTTGTACTCCTTTCATTCAGATATTGACTCATTTATTCTATATAATCATGGAAAAGCACAAGAAAAAGTTCCTGATCAAAACACTGTGTTATATCACATTGAGGAATGTCAAACATTAACCAGTGAACAGGATAAATCAGGCAAAGTTTTATGGAATTTGAGTTTTGATGGATCTATTAGTAAAGAAAGGGCAGGCACTGGTATATGGGTTTCCAATTCTTACACTCATAATTCAGAGGGTCATTCCTATAAATTAAATTTCTAGTGTTCTGATAATGTATCAGAGTACGAAGCCTCAATATTAGGGTTACAACATTTAAAGAATATGGGTGCCAAAAGTATTGCCATTCATGGATATTCTAAGTTGGTAATAAAACAAATGAAAGGAAAATATTCTGCAAAACATCCAAGGATGAGAGAATATAGGAAGGCTGTGTTGGATTTTCTGGGTTCTTTCACTGAATATAGTTTGTTTGTGGTTTCAAGAAATCAAAACATTGTGCCTGATGTTCTTGCTACTTTAGCAAGTACTTGTAAATTACCATTTTGTGCTACTTGCCAATATACTGTTGAAGTGAAAAATAGACCTACTATACCTGATAACATTAGATACTGGCAGGTTTTTGGAAATGATGCCCAGATTGAGAATTTTTTGCAGTCCAAGGAGGAATTTGAAGATGATAATATTTATATAGAACTTGATGTAGAAGATAATATGCATAGTAGTGTGAATAAATTAGAATTGAATGAAATAGATGAAGAGAAACAAGAAATAGAAATGTTACAGCTCAAAGATAATGTCTTACCTAGAGGGCTAGTTCCATTAGAAGATTTGTGTGATTTCAATGATCTTGCTATGAAACCCAAAATTGAACTCACTGGAGATGGTATGGAGGAACACAATATTGGGACTGAACAAGAGCCCAAAATGATCAAAATTTCCAAATCCTTACCACCATCAAAGAAGCTAAAGTACATTGAATTGTTCAAAGAATTCGTTGATTTTTTCACCGGGAGTTATGAGGATTTAAAATCCTATGACACAAGCATTATACAACATAAGATTCCCTTAAAAGAATATCATCAACCTTTTAAACAGAAATTTAGGAGAATAAACCCAAAGCTTATGGGTCCTATCAAAAAGGAAGTAAAAATAATTTATGATTCAAAGATCATAGTGCCATTGAGATATTCCAAATGGGTATCAAATTTGGTTCCCACTCGGAAAAGTACTGGTTAGATCAAGCTCTATATTGATTTCCAAAATTTCAATAAAGCCTCTTTAAAAGGAAATTATCCTCCACCCAAGATGGCCACATTCTTTAGAAGGTGATTGGATCTAACATAATTTCTCTATTAGATGTCTTCTATGGAGCTACTTTTCAAAGAGAAATGGACTTTACATTTGCTAATGAGAAGGGTCATTTCATAATGATATACTTGGATGACATCATTTTTTTTCGAAAACATATGAGGAACACCTAAATCACCTCAAAAGAGTCTTTGAAAAAAGTAGGAGAATTGGTATCTCCCTCAACCCCAAGAAAACACACACCTTGTGCAAGAAGGAAAAATGATAGGACACATAATTTCAAAGGAAGGAACCAAAATAGATCCTAATGGAATCAAAACTATAATTAAAATTAATCCCCCTATAAATGTAAAGGAAGTTCAATATTTTATTGAACAGATAATTTTTCTGAGGAGATTCATTCCTAATTTAGCAGAACTTTTCAAAAATATAACCAACATGTTAAGGAAATACACTGAGGTGAAATGGAATATGGAATCTAGACAATCATTTAATAAGGTAAAACGGGCTTTAACTCAAGCTCGTGTGTTAATTAGTCCAAGTTTTACAACGGATTTCCTAATTTTTTCATTTTCTTCTGAGCATACAATTGTTGAAGTTCTCTTGCAGAAAAATAATGAAGGCCATGGACAACCTATTGCTTTGTTTAGCAAAGCTTTGAGAGATGTAGCATTGAAATATGACATCATGGAAAAACAATATTTTGCCTTGGTAAAAAGCATAAAATATTTTAGAGTATATATTCTTCATTCACATGTTATTGCTTTTGTTCCAAATGCAGTGGTAAAAGATATACTGACCGAAAATGACTCCGATGGGAAAAGGGGTAAGTGGATTGCTATTATATTAGAATATGATATTGAAATCCGACCCACTAAACTCGTCAAAGGTCAAGGGTTAGCAAAATTAATGGAAGAATCTAACTTACATGCTTTAGATATAAAGTTTCTAGCAATATTCAATGAACTAGATGAGCTGGTGAATCCACAAGTAGCAGAAGCTTTTCCTACCTCTCCCTAGTATGCAGACATTATTTATGTTTTACATCATTTACAAGCTCTACCTGGTTTAACTAAAACAAAAGCTAGATTTATTAAACTTAAAGTTGTCAAGTAACGTATTTTGGATGAAAATCTATATTGGAAAGATGTTGGTGAAGTTTTACTGAACTGTTTGTTGAAAAATGAAGCAAATAAATTCAGGCAAGAGTTTCATGAAGGAGACTTTGGTGGACACCTGTACTGGAAGATAATTACCAATAAGATCCTGAGGGCTAGTTTTTATTGGCCCACCTTATTTTTTTATGTCCATAATAAAGTTACTTCATGCCACAAATGTCAAATATTCGAAGGGAAAAATAAACTATTGACTTTACCCTTAAGGCCTATATTTGTTGAAACTCCTTTCCAACAATGGGGCCTTGACTTTATAAGATAAATTCACCCTGCCTCTTTTACCCAACATAAGTGGATTCTTACAACCATTGATTACTTTACAAAATTACTAGAAGCTATATCGACTAGACAAACCTCTAATGCAGTCATCATAAAATTCCTGGAGAACAATATCCTTGCAAGATTTGGATGCCCTAGGAAAATTATTGCTGACAATGCTGCAAATGTCAGGTCAAAGAGGATGATATATTTTTGCAAAAAATATGAGATAGCATTGGGACATTCTACAGCCTATTACCCTTGGGGAAATGGACTGGAAGAATCTTATGATAAAAGCTTAGTTAATATTATTAAAAAAAAATTGTAGGATATAAGGAATCATGGCACAACAAGCTAGTTAATGCATTTTGGCCGGACATGCTTAGTACCAAAAAGTCAATAGGCATGTCTCCATACTAGCTAGTTTATGGAATAGATGTTTTTTTTCCAACCTCGTTGGGAATTCCTATTTTAAAAATGCTGCAAGAATTGGGGGTTGAACCAAATGATTTACAGAGGAGAATAAACAAGACAATTTTTTTGGAGCAATCAAGAGAGAAAGTTCATAACAGAACTGAGTTGATCCAAGAAAGAATCAAGAAGACGTTTGACAGAATAACTAAGGCTGATGATTTTTAGATTGGAAATCATGTTCTGAAATGAGATTCTAGAAGAGAAGAGAAAGGCAAGCATTGTAAGTTCGACAATCTGTTGATGGGACCTTACATCATTTATTCTTACAGAGGTAACAAAGCATTTTTTCTAAAGAGCATGGATGGAACAGAGTAACCTAGAGGACCTGTCAATGGCAGGATGCTAAAGCATTATGTTTTTCAGGACTAAACAACAGTTTTTATTACACCCATTGTAGATACCATTTACTTTAACTGTCATGATTGGGTATCTTATGTCTAAAAATTGAAGCTCGTGGAGAAGACACTAAGATTTTAGTCATTTTTCTACCATAACTATAACAAACACAAAAAATCATATGCATTCAAACATTGAAGATAAGGATTCAAGGCTACTAGTCTACTATTCTTGACACTTCACTAGGAAGTGCCATCCCTAGCTGGAGCCAGCGTTAGGGTCCTATAATTTATAGGATCAAATGATGATTAAATACTTTCTTTCAGTATTTCAAATTGTAAATAATATTGCATACTGCAAATGATTTCCAAAAAAAGATAGAAAAATGTAAAGAGGGTATAAATAAAATAAAAATAAAAAATGAAATGATAAAAGAACCCCAGCCAAACAAAAATGAATAAATGTGAAAGTGATGCTAGTTGAAGTGTCATTAATAGTCTACTAGTTTTGTAAAGAATTATTTCATGAAATTGTGTGCAGCTTGTCTAAATGCCATAATACCTTTGTGCTTGAAACATACAGTTTAATCATGTTGAAGAAAGTTTCAATTTATGTTAATTAGATTATAGTAAATAACTTAGCCAATTAGTGTAATCTTGGATGAGATTAGATAGGTATAATAGGTGAATAAGTTAATCCAATAGTTTAATCTAGATTAATGTAGTTGTTAGATTATTTTATTTGTTCTAAATAAATATTCTTAGTCCTTTAACAATGACAAAATAAATAGGATTTGCACATTTAAATGCACCCTCGTTGGTTTAAAGTTACATTAGGACAAGAAAAAGATTCATCTATTATGAAATTGGTAAATTTTGTCATTTATCCAAAGTTTGGACTTTGGTGTAAAAGTTATTTGCCTAAAATTTGTTATGGGACCGACGACGTTAAACTCCACGCACATCACCTTCCTTGATCACCATCCTATTTTGATTCAATGACCCTTAAGCCTTTTCGGACCTCCCTGCAATGATTCTCTTTAACGGTGGGGGGGGGGGGGGCATCCAAAAAGCAGTTTCCCCTCCACTACGTTTCCTCTCCTCATAATTTTTGACCCCCCCACCCCCCTCTCATACCACAAACAATCTGTCCCCCGAAAGTGGTTTCTGTCATACCACTGCAACCCACCTTCCCACCAACGTTCACCTGCCATGGCCCTGCTCAACCTCCATTCAACTCACTCCACGTGTCCCTCCTCCTGTCACTTCCCACTAATGGCCCCGCGCCTTCATCCGCCTATCCTAATCTTCCATGTCAACCATCGTCGCACTCGTCTCATTGCAGTTTCCTCCCATTTCCTCTGTTCTGTTGCAGAGTAAATGCAGCTCACAACCGTTGATCCAACGGTATTGCTCTATCTATGAACTATAAAGCTCCATTTTCTCCCGTGATAATATCCTTTCTCATTTTTCCCACTGTACATTTCTCTCGCACTCTGTTTCATACCTATCAACAACTATTCATAGATGAATTCCCTATCTCTGATTGTTTACATAGGAACTCCCACCTAGTGATTTCTCGAGAATAACCGAGATATTATGCAAATTCCCTCTATCAATCTCTCTCATGTTCATCATGTTACCATGATGGCCCCCAAAATTTCCACTGTGGTGAATCCCATGCTCACTCCCCCTGTGGATTTATACCACATCCCTATTGCTGAGAAAGACTATAAGATAGCTAAGACATAGTGTGAATTTGACTTCTTCGAATTATGTTGTTGGTTTTGTGACAATCACCTTCACTAATTTGATGAAATCAGCCTCTGGAAGTCTAGATTACCGCTATTCATTTGCCCCCAATCTTATTACTTCCATGAATTCTTCCTAAAGTGTCATGCCTCTTACCTTTCAAGTAAGAGGGAAATCATTTCTCCCAATGGTGAAATCCTTTTCACCATTACTTCTAAGAGCGTAAACCAAATGTTGTAGGTCCCCTACATTGATTCCCTCACCTCTTTTTCCATTGAAGTTATCAAAAGAATATACTAGAAACTCACCTTTCCTCAGACAGCCATAATTTTGAGGTCTTCCTGCTAGAATATTCTCAACTCCCCAAGAAGAACCCCCCTTATCCCTCTTCTATTTTCCCTCAAAGAACCATACATATTATCTCTATCAAGTCTTAACTTCTTGGTTACTATTCATATGAATGGGTAGATGAGCCTATTTTAGGCTTCTGACCCCCCCTCTCTACAGAAGAAGGACTATTGGTCACCTTTGACTATGGCCACTTCTTGGAAAATGTAATTCATCAATAATTCATTCAGTTTCTAGCTAAAGGAATGTTCTGATATTATTCTATTCTTATGTATATGTTCATTTTCTTTCTAACATATAGGTTTTCATTTTCATTGTAGAAGCTTTATCAACAATGAGAGCCGCTACCCATTATCTTCTGGACCTCCATGATCATACGACAATCACAGGAATTGAGTTTTACAAAGTTTATTGATCATTTTGTGTATCCAGAAACTTGTTTGCTGAGTGGCCAGTAGATTCCAAGGATCAATGAGGATATTTAGAAAGTGTTACAACTCAGTGAACAAGTGAAGACAATATATTGGTACCTATACAAGTCATTTACATAGATCAGAGTTTATGGCTCAGAGTTGCCACCATATAACCTCCCCAAGTACCTTCCAATGAGGATGTTTTCCTTTGAGTACATCGGGAAAATAATTCACTCAGACAACATCCATTTCATGACATCCAAGAAGAAGTCTCAGTTCCAAATTAAGATACAGGTAGGACCTTTCATCTGCAACAGTAGAGCAGCTGGAGAGGAAGCAGACATTCTACTAAAACAAATTAATTCCCCTCTTAGTTTTACTTGTTCCAATGACCCCTTTGGGGTAATTCTATGTTAAGAGTGGAACAGAAGGAAACTCCATATGTGCATAGACAAAGGCCAGGAATAGAGAAGTACATGAACCATCACATTTGGGTAGAAAACACATTGCAGGAGGCTGAAGAGAAGGTACTTTCTATAATAGCTTTAAGACTCCTATACCCAGACAAAAGACTGAAAAGAGACTGAGAGAGGAAGTTTATCCTTTAGTTTTAGAAGTCGCAGCCAAAGAGTTCAAGATATATACAAAGAATGTTAAGACAAGATCTAAGATAGAATTCCCACTGTTGGAGGAAACACAGGGTACCATTATACTCTCAAGGTTTCAAACTTTTAAGTTTGATAATAGTACTACTGATTCTCCATCATCCTCCACTACTAAATAGATTATAGCTACAATAGTTCACACACCAGAGTCATCTACAAAATAGAGGTATCTTGATATTTTCCATACATATAAAGAGATTAAACAAAGGAATGAAGCCATTCATGAAAACATATATTCTCAATTGGAGAAGCATTCTTCCTCAATCCAGCATAAGCTCATTTCATCATATGACATAAAGAAGGGAAGAATTCATAAGGCACTCTTGCAGGCCCAGGTTCCACAACCAAAGTCAACAACAGAATTCAAACAAAATACCTTTGAGTTTGAGGCAAAGAATGTTCATCCTTTGTATCAAATGGATATGCAGAAGTAAATTAGAGAAATGGTCTACTCAACCTTTACACAGACTGCTCTCACTACTTCCAAACTACAAATTTCTTTAAACATTGTTCAGTCTCAGCTTAAACTGGAGAAATTTTCCTCTCTTGCTAAAGGAAACATAATTAAATATTTGGAGGAAATGGTGATCAAAGTATTTTTTTATCCTCGTAACTCAAAATCCATGGAGGAGATAATTAAGGAGAATGCTGACATAGCAGCCTTTAAAAAGAAATTGAAGTTGGTTGTGACTGAAGATCCCCAGGCAAATGAGATAGGAGAGACAGACTTACAAAAAGAAGAGATGTTGAAGCTCCTCATGGAGTAGAATGCATAGATCAAGGAGATGGAAGCAGAGATGGACAAGCCGATCAAAGAAAAGTAAGAGAGTTCAAAACTAGTATCAATTCCTCTTGATGTAGTACCAATTGCATCTCTACTTCAAAAAGGTATCCCTATAGTAGCCACAACAATAGAAACATCATCTTCTACAGTAATTCCGACATCAGTTGCAGATGATCCAATTAAGTTGGTTGAATCCATGGAAGACATGTCCATACAGGGAGAAGAGATAAAGAAACTAAGAGAGGAGGTGAAAGTCATACGAGAACAAAAAGTAATATTTAAGAATTCCCTCCTAACAGAAAAAAAGACATCCCAAACATTGTCCTAGAGATTTTAGAAGATGGAAAAAGATTGTACCATGGGTAATACATTAGCGTAGGTAAAAGAGAACATTTGGAATTGGATCAATGAAGACATGATAGACATTTGGACTTCAATAAAAATCAATTTTTAACAACAGGAACTGATTCTAAGGTCTAATGAAGCCATTGAAGAATTCATAAAGGAGTTGGGTGACAAACCCAGTGAAGCCATTGAGCTCATCAAATTCCTTAACTCAAAAAAAAATGGGAATTAGAAGAGTTATAGATTGAATATAGAACAGAAACAATATTGGAAGTCAAAAAGTTGTTGACTAAGAGAAATGTAATACAGCTTGAAGAAAAATGTCAAATTATGGACACTCATGTACAAATATTCTTCACCAAGCTGGAACCCCTCTACAAGAAAGGACTTCCAAATTTATAATTTATTAATGATAAACTCAGCATGTGGTCTGATTACAATGAGGAACTAATGACCAAGGTGAGAGACAATTCAAAGGTTGCAACTGGAAGATTTAGTACGACTAAAAAGGTGTTCTTGGAAGTGTTGGCATATGGCCTCGGAATTCAGTATGAAATTAAACACATATTCATTTCCAAGACGACATTTTCTAAATATACTAAAGTCGACGAAGTTTACAAAAATTTACTGAATATGACTACACTGAGTGAAAATTGTTGGGAATTACTGGAGTAAAAAAAGGTTTGGCTACACAACTCAACGTTAACAACAACAAAAAAAATGCGAGGGCCAAACATCCAGTCTTTCCACCAATTTAGTGGCACCAATTCAGACAGTTCGAATTTCCCTGAATTTTTTGCAATAAGTTAGATAGATTCAGTTTAATCATTCTTGGATATGTCCTAGTCAGTTTTGATAGGATATTTTGTAAATAAGTTATAAATACTTCATCTTCAGAAGTATCAAGGGTTGGTTTTTATACAGAAGAACACTATTTTACATTACTGAAGCATCAACAGATTTACCAGTAATACAGAAAGCTCTTTCACAGGATTCTTGTGTCAAGTTGTTGGTGAAGTGCCTCTATCATTCTATGTGTTTATATTTCTTTCACATATTTGTTTCTTAATCTGAATTATTCAATAGATAATGAAAGCACATAATTTGTTTAAATCTACACCCTTCTCCCAGCTTTGAATAATTTCCATGTTTTCTATTGAACTTTAAATATCAAATTCATATAACAATGCTCTATATCTAAAGTGAACTATAATCTATGCTTCGTTCCCTATCTCATACACTAAAATAATCCAATCTGTTTGGCTACCCTACCCTATGAGAACTATCTATAAACATTGAAATCGATCTGTACTTTATGAAACAGACTTCATATCCCAATGGTAATCTAGTTATCAACCAACCATTCAATTCAAATCAAACCTTAAACTTCATAACTAGCCTAATATTTAATACAATAAAGTTAATTATTAGAGAGAGAGCCCTCTATGAAGTTGGTAGGGCTAGATACCAGCTTCAAAAGTAGGTTTGTGGTTGCCTTTGCAATTTTCTTTTGCAACCTTAGAAAATTACAAAGTAATAACATATGGCGACCATACTAGGGACTACAAAATAATCCTTCATTTCATTTTCATAAGGTTAATTTCCCTAGTTTATACATCTTTATTTCAAGAAGTCTAAGGATCAAAATATTGGAAATAAAGGACTAGAGGTTTTTTTTCATTTTTAAGATCTGGCTTCAAAAATAATTCATACCTGAGCCAATCCTTATATAGAACCACCTAAAATTTTAGACAATCTTGAAAGGATATTAAGAAAAAGAAGTTTAGTTGAAAGACAAGGAAGAAATAGCCCCCTTTCTAGGGAAAATTCCCTTCCTGAAAACCTCGACACCATACAAGATATTCAGCTCAACTTACCTTTTGAACACAGTCTTTTTAGGACCAAGTCTGAAACTTTTGTTGATCAGATAGTGGTTGATGAATCCATTCTTCAGCCTTATGGACCAATAAGACCATATGTTGAACCTAATTTGGATCAACAAGCCCTCTAGAACTTCGACAAATTGCAGGGTCTTGTGTCATCACTTGATCAGGCTGTACATCAAGCTTACATTCAGCAATCTTTTGAACTTTCTAGTCTTACTATTGCAGCATCAAATTCCTCTTCCCAATCAGTTCATCCAACATCAATCGGCCCTACCGCTTCTGTAATTTCTACTACTCATCCAGTAGTATCACAAATAGTAACCCAACCTTATCAAACAAATCCTACATCTACACCTCCCATAAGACCATACATCATGGCCGCTCGTTATCCTCCCTTGGTTTTACCAGCCTAGTTACATGATATGCCCCAAGATTATCAGACCAGGATTCCCCAATTTGATAGCACCAGTGCTATCAATGCATAGAAGCACATAGATAAAATGAATCAGTTTTTTGATCTTCATGAAGTAGATGAGAATGATGTAAAATTGAGGTTGTTTTCCAAGAGCTTAGGTGGAGAGGTGAGAAAATGGTTCAAAAACTTAGCAGCAGGTAGTATAGATGACCTTGTTGTATTTCACCAATATTTCTTAAATAGGCAGGAAACTGAAAAGAGTCCTTTACAGATCCTTAATGAATACAAAATCCTTAAGACTGGACCTAATGAAACTATATAAGAGTATTGTGACAGGTTTAATACAGTTTACAATGCAATCCCGGCTACAATTAAACCTACTCGGGCTTGGCTATGATACATTTCCCATAAGGATTTAATGTTGATATGGTTTATCAATTGAGAGAAGGAGATCCCACAACCTTAGAGGAAATACAAGCAAATGTTCTAAAAGTTGAGGCTAATTTGTTAGCCAAAAAGGCTAAATTAAAATCTAAAAAAAGAGTAACAATAAAAGAGGAACCTTCATCTTCTTCTTCCACTGACTATAAAATATATAGTCTACTAAGAAAAATAGAGAAAATGATGGATAAAATCATTATAACTAATAGGGCTCCTCCGAGAGAAAATCAAAGTGGGAAAATAAGGAATCCAAACTTTAGAATAAATCAACCCCAGATCAAACAAAGGGACCAAAAAGGTCCAGACCAGCAGGTAAGACCTCCTTTCCAAGAAAATTATACATATTAGGAGGTTGAGGTTGCTGATGATACATAGGACACTCAAACAAATATAATGGGAGTAAATGATAATGACTCTATTTTTCTTACTGAGAAAGAACAAGACCTTTCCCTGTTATCCGAGGATGAAACAAAACCTGATGAATCAGAAGATTATAAGAAAGGTTTTGAGAATTCCATTATGGAAGTCCATAAGAAATACAATCTGAGGAAAAGGAAAGCTCTTGATACTCCAACCAAAAATTAAGTTGAAACACCTACCAAGAAGAACATTGAGATTCTTGCTAGAAAGAATCTTGATGTTCCAATCCAGAAAAAATCTGATATTGCATCCAAATCATTTCAAACTAATGACCCCTCTACCATCCAAAAAAGAGACATATCCCAAAAGGATTTGGCTAATAAACAAGAGACCGCCAATTTAAATAAACCTTAGGCATCATTTAATATAATTGGCAAAACTAAAAATACCCATTCCTTTAACAGAATTAATGAATAAAACTACCTATACATCACAGGTAATGAAAGCTTTGAGAATAGGAGAGAACACTGATACAGTCAATGTATCAGATGATCAACCTAAAATATTTTTTGGCCCTGAAGTCAATGGAAAACTTCAAGAGGGGGATGTAACTCCATTTTATGTTAGTTTGACCATTCATGATAAAATCTTACAAAATGTTATGCTTGACTCAGGGGCCTCCCACAATCTTATGCCTAAGGTAATCATGAAGAAATTTGGATTAGATATAACCACAAGGTATAAATATATGTATTCATTCGATTCTATTCAAGTAAAGTGCCTTGGACTTATAAAGGATTTATGTGTCAGCTGAGTCCACATACCAGCCAAAAGTGTGCTAATGGACATAGTTGTTGCTATTATACCTCCCAAGTATGGCATGATAATTTCTCGTTCATGGGGAGCCAAACTCTGGGGAACCTTACAAATGGATATGACCTACACTACCATCTTTTTATTTCGCCAAAATAGGAGACTTTATAGGGATAACCTCATGAATGTTCACCACTCAAGAGAGACCTAATAATTATCCCTTGTACTCCATTCATTCAGATCTTGACTCATTTATTACATATATTGGTGGAAACCACAAGAACAAGATTGTGATCAAAACACTACATTATATACACTGAGGAATGTCAAACATTAATCAATGAACAGGATAAATCAGGTGAAGTTTTATGGAATTTGAGTTTTGATGGATCTGTTAGTAATGAAGGAGCAGGTACTGGTATATGGGTTTGCAATTCTTGGACTCCTCCTTCAGATGGTCATTCCTATAAATTGAATTTCCAATGTTATAATAATTTAGCAGAGTAAAAAGCCTTAATCTTAGGGTTACAACTTTCAAATAAGTTGGGTGCTAAATTTATTTCCCCTCATGGAGATTTTGAGTTGGTAATTAAAAAATAAAAGGAGAATATTCTACAAAACATCCATGGATGAGAGAATATAGGAATCATGTGTTGGATTTTCTAGAGTATTTCACTAAATATACTTTATCTGTGGTTTCAAGAGATCAAAAACTACTTCCTAATGGTCTTGCTACTTCGGCAAGTACTTGTAAATTACCATTTCGTCCTACTCGCCAATATAGTGTCGAAGTGAAAAATAGACCTAATGTACCCAATAACATTAGATACCGGTGTGTTTTTGGAAATAATGCCGAGATTGAGAATTTTTGCAGTCCACAGAGGAATTTGAAGATGCTAATATTTCTATAGAACTTGATGTATAAGATACTATGCATAGTAGTGTGAATAAATTAGAATTGAATGAAATAGATGAAGAGAAACAAGAAACAAAATGTTACAGCTCAAAGATAATGTCTTACCTAAAGGGCTATTTCCATTACAAGATTTGTTTGATTTCAATGATGTATCTATGAAACCCAAAATTGAACTCACTGGATATGGTATTAAGGAACACAATATTGGGACTGAACAAGAGCCGCAAATGATCGAACTGTCCAAATCCCTACCCCCATCTGAGAAGCTAAAGTACATTGAATTTGTCAAAGAATTTGTTGATGTTTTCACCTCGAGTTATGAGGATTTAAAATCCTATGACACAAGCATTATACAACATAAGATTCCCTTAAAATAATATCATAAACCTTTTAAATAGAAATGTAGGAGAATCAAACCAAATCTTATGCCTCTTATCGAAAAGGAAGTAAAAGGAATGTATGATGCAAAGATCATAGTGCCCTTGAGATATTCCAAATGGGTATCCAATTTGGTTCCCACTCAGAAAAATACCGGTGAGATTAGGCTCTGTATTGATTTATGGAATCTGAACAAAACCTCTTTAAAAGACAATTACCCTCTGCCCAATATGGACCACATTCTTCAAAAGGTGGTTGGATCCAATAGAATTTCTCTGTTAGTTTTTTTTGTTTTGTTATAACCAAGTCTTAGTACATCCATATGATAAAGAAAAGACAATGTTTACTACACCCTGGAGCACTTTCATGTATGTGAAAATACCTTTTGGTGTAATGAATGTTGGATCTACTTTTCAAAGAGTAATGGATTTTACTTTTGTTGATGAAATGGGTCATTTAATAGTCATATACCTGGATGACACCATTGTTTTTTCAAAAATATATGAGGAACACCTAAATCACCTCAGAAGAGTCTTTGAAAAATGTAGGAGGTTTCGTATCTCCCTTAACCCCAAGAAAAGAGTGTTTGGTTTGCAAGAAAGAAAAATGCTAGGACACATAATTTCAAAGGAAGGAATCAAAATAGATCCCGACAGAATCGAAGCTATACTAAAAATTAATCCACCTAGAAATATAAAGGAAGTTCAATCTTTTATTGGAAAGATAAATTTTCGAAGGAGATTCATTCCTAATTTAGGATAGCTTTTAAATAATATAACCAACATGTTAAGGAGATACATTGAGGTGAAATGGAATATGGAAGTTGGACAATCATTTAATAAGGTAAAATAGGCTTTAACTCAGGCTCCTATGTTAATTAGTCTAGATTTTACAAAGGATTTCCAAATTTTTTCATTTGCTTCTAAGCATATAATTGTTGCAGTTCTCTTGTAGAAAAATAATGAAGGCCATGAACAACCCATTTCTGTCTTTAGCAAATCTTTGAGAGATGCAGCATTAAAATATGACATCATGGAGAAATAAGCTTTTGCCCTAGTAAAAACCATAAGCCTGTATATTCCTCATTCACATATTATTTCTTTTGTTCCAAATACAGTAGTAAAAGATACACTGACCCAAAACAACCCCGATGGGAAAAGGGGTAAGTGGATTGTTGTTATATTAGAATATGATATTGAAATTGAACCCACTAAACTCATCAAAGGTCAAGATTTAGAAAAATTAATGGAATAATCTAACTTACATGCTTTAGATATAAATTTTGGTAACAATATTCAATGAACTAGATGAGTTGGTGACTCCACAAGTAGCAGAAGCTTTTGCTACCTCTCCCTAGTATGCATAAATTATTCATGTTTTACATCGCTGACAAGCTCCTCCTAGTTTAACTAAAACAAAATCTAGATTTATTAAACTTAAAGTTGTCAATTTTTGTATTTGGGATGAAATTCTGTGTTGGAAAGATGCTGGTGGAGCTTTACTAAATTTTTTGTTGAAAAATGAAGCAGTTAAAGTCATGCAAGAGTTTCATGAAGAGGAAGGTGGTGCACACCTGTACTGAAAGACTAATACCAATAATATTTTTAGGGCAAGTTTTTATTTGCCCACCTTATTTTCTGATGTCCAAAAGAAATTTACTTCATGCCACAAATTCCAAATATTCGAAGGCAAAAAGAAACTATTTCATTTACCCTTAAGGCCTATATATGCTGAAACTCATTTCCAACAATGGGGCCTTGACTTTATAGGATAAATTCACCCTACCTATTCTGCCAAACATAAGTGGATTCTTATAGCCACCAATTAATTTACAAAATGGATAGAAACTATATCGACTAGACAAGCCTCTGATGCAAACATCATAAAATTCTTGGAGAATAATATCCTTGCAAGATTTGGATGCCCTAGGAGAATTATTACTGACAATGTTGCAACTTTCAGGTCAACGAGGATGGTATATTTTTGCAACAAATATCAGATAGCATTGGGATATTCTACAGCCTATTACCCTCAGGGAAATGGATTTCCATAATTTCCAATAAAATATTAGTTAATATTATTAAAAATTTGTTGCAGGATAATAAGAAATCATGGCACAACAAGTTGGTTAATGCATTGTGGACATACATGATTACTACCAAAAAGTCAATAGGCATGTCTCCATACCAGCTAGTTTATGGAATAGATGTTGTTTTTCCAACCTCGTTGGGAATTCCTGTTTTAAAAATGTTGCAAGAATCGGAGGTTGAACTAATTGATTTACAGAGGAGAATAAACCAAACAATTCATTTGTAGCAGTCAAGAGAGGAATTTCATAACAAAACTCAAGTTATACAAGAAAGCATCAAGAAGAAATTTGATAGAAAAACTAAGTTTGATGATTTTTAGATCGGAAATCATGTTCTAAAATGGGATTCTAGAATAGAAGAGAAAGGCAAGCATGGTAAGTTCGACAATCTGTGGATGGGACCTTACATCATTTATACTTACGGAGGTAACAATGCATTTTTTCTGAAGAACACAGATGGAACAGAGTTACCTAGAGGACCTGTCAATGGCAGGATGCTAAAGCATTATGTTTTTCAGGACTAAACAATTTTTTTTATCACACCCATTGTAGATACCATTTACTTTGTACTATCATGAGTGGGTATCTTATGTCTGAAAATTGAAGCCCATGGAGAAGGCCCTAAGCTTTTAGTCATTTTTCCACCATAACTACATCAAACACAAAAAATCAGATGCAGTCAAGTACTAAAGATAGGGATTTGAGTATCCTAGTCTATTGTTCTTGACACTTCACCAGAAAGTGCCATCCCCAACTAGAGCCACTATTAGGGACCTATAATTTATAGTATCAAATGATGATTGAATAATTGGTTTCAGTATTTCAGATTGTAAATAATATTTATTACTGCAAATGATTTCCAAAAAAAGATACAAAAATGAAAATGAAAATGAAAAGAGGGTATAAATACAAAAATAAAAATAAAATAAAAAAGAAATGAAATGATAAAAGAACCCCACAAAACAAAAAATGAATAAATGTGAGAGTGATGCTAGTTAAAGTGCCACTGATAATCTGTTGGTTTTACAAAGAATAAATTCGTGAAATTGTGTGCAGCTTTTCTAAATGCCATAATACCTTTGTGCTTGAAACATACAGTTTAATTATGTTCAAGAAAGTTTCAATTTATGTTAATTAAGTAAATAACTTAACCAAACAGTGTAATCTTGGCTAAGATTAGATAGGTAGAATAGGTGAATAAGTTAATCCAACAATTTAATCTAGATTAATGCAGTTGTTAGATTAGTTTAGTTGTTTGAAATAAATATTTTTAGTCCTTTAAGAATGAAAAAATAAATAGGATTTTCACATTTAAATTCACCCTCGTTGGTTTAAAGTTACATTGCGGCAGGAAAAATATTCATTTATTATGAAATTGGTGATTTTTTTCATTTATCCAAAGTTTGGACTTTGGTGCAAAATTTATTTGTCTGAAATGTTCTGTGGGACCATTGGCTCTAAACTTCGCACACATCACCTTCCCTCATCACCATCCTATTTGGATCTGACGGCCCTTAAGTCTTTTCGTACCCCCCCATAGTGATTCTCTTTAATGGCGGGGGGAGGGGGGTGTCCAAAAAGAGTTTTCCCCACCACTACATGTCCTCTCCTCATAATTTCAGACCCCCCCCCCCCCATACCACAACCTGCCTTTCTGCCAATGTTCACCTGCCCTGTCCCTACTCAACCTCCATTCCACTCATGCCACATATCATCCTCCCTCCACTTCTTGTCAATTTCCCCATGCCTTCATCCGCCTATCCTATTCCACCATGTCGATGATTATTGCACCCATTTCGTTGCAGACTACATGCAGCTCACAATTGTTGATCCAATGATCCTGCTCCATTTATGAACTATAAAGCTCCATTTTCTTCGACGATCATATCCTTTTCCTTTTTTCCCACTGTACATTCCTCACGCTCTCTGTTTTGTGCCTATCAGCAACTATTCACAAATGAATTACCTATCTTTGATTGTTTATAGAGGAACTCCCACCTAGCGTTTTCCTAAGAATTACTGAGATCTTCTGAAATTTCTCTATGTCAATATCTCCCGTGTTCATATTATTCCCACAATGGCCCCACAAATTCCCTTTATGGTGAATCCCATGCTCACTCCCCCTAT
Organism: Pinus tabuliformis; assembly: GCA_031772625.1. NCBI lineage: Eukaryota > Viridiplantae > Streptophyta > Pinopsida > Pinales > Pinaceae > Pinus > Pinus tabuliformis. The sequence continues at coordinate 211,504,297 of CM062807.1, read as the reverse complement.
GGATTTAGACTACATCCCTCTTGCTAATAGAGATTATATGATAGTTGAGAAATAGTGGGAATTCGACTTCTTCGAATTAAATTGCTGGTTTTGTGACAATCAACTTAACTAGTTTGATGAAATCAGCCTCTGGAAGTTCAGAATACCCATGTTCATTTGCCCCCAGCCCTATTACTTCCATGAATTCTTCCTAAAGTTTCACGCCTCTTACCTTTTAAGTAAGAGGGCTATCATTTTCCCAAATGGTGAAATCCTTTTCACCATTACTTATGAGAGCATAAACCAAATGTTGTAGGTCCCCTACAGTGATTCCCTCACCCCTTTTTCCCTTGAATATCTCAAATAAATATACCAGAAACTCACATTTCCTCAAAGATCCATAATTTTTTAGGTCTTCCTACTAGAATATTATCAATTCCCCAAGAAGAATCCCCCTTATCCCTCTTCTATTTTCCCTCAAACACCCAAACAGATTATCTCTATCATGTCTTACCTTCTTGGTTACTATTCAGATGAGTGGGTAGATGAACCTATTTTAGGCTTCCTATCCACCTTTTCTATAGAAGAAGGACTATTATTCACCTTTGACTATGGTCACTTATTGGCAAATGTAATTCATGAACAATTCCTTCAATTTCTAACTAAACAAATGTTTTGATATTCTTCTAATCTTATATATACGTTCATTTTCTTTCAGACAAATAGGTTTCCACTTGTAGTGTAGAAGCTAGATCAAAAAGGAGAGCCTCAGTCCATTATCTTTTGAACCTCCATGATCAGAAGACGATCACAAGAATTCATTTTTATAGAGTTTATTGATCAGTTTGTGTATCCAGCAACTTGTTTGCTGAGTGGCTAGTAGATTCCAAGGTTCAATGAGGATATTCAGAAAGTGTTACAACTCAGTGAACATGTGAAGGCAGGAGATTGGTGCCTATACCATTCATTTACAGAGATTAGTGTTTATGGCTCAGAGCTTCCACCATATAAGCTACCCAAGTACCTTCCAATGAGGATATTTTCCTTCGAGTACATCGGGAAAATAATTCACTGAGACAACATCCATTTCGTGGTAGCCAAGAAGAAGTCTAAGTTTTGAATTAAGGTAGAGATAGGAACATTCATCTACAATAGTAGAACAATATGAGAGGAATCAGACCTCTTGCTGAAAGAAATGAATTTACCTCTTAGTTTTACTTGGTCCTATGACCCCTTTGGGGTAATTTTTAAGTTAAGAGTGGAATAGAAGGAAACTCCATATGTGCATACGAAAAGGATAGAAATAGAGAAGTACATGAACCACAATATTTGGGTAGAAAACGCATTTCAGGAGGTCGAAGAGCAGGTACTTTCTAGAACAACATAAGAGATTCCTATACCTAGACAAAAGACCGATAAGAGACTGAGAGAGGAAGTTTATTCTTCAGTTTCAGAAGTCTCAACCAAAGAGTTCAAGATATATACAAAGAAGGTTAATACATTCTCTAAGATATACTTCCCACCACTGGAGGAAACACAGGGTACCATTGTACTGTCAGGCTTTCAAACTTTTAAGTTTGATAGTAGTACTACTAATTCTCCATCATCCTTCACTACTAAATAGATTCTAACTGCAATACTTCACACATCAGAGTTATCTACAGGACATTGGAAGCTAGATATTTTCCAAATATATAAAGAGATTAAACAGCAGAATGAAGCCATTCATGACAACATCTCTTCTCAATTCAGGAAGCAGTCTTCCTCAATCCAGCATTGGCATTTCAACCTACGACATAGAGAAGGGGAGAATTCATATGGAATTCTTGCAGGCCCAAGTTCCAAAACCAAAGTCAAGAGAAGACTTTAAACAAACTACCTTTGAGTTTGAGGCAAAGGATGTTCATCCTTTGGATCAAATGAATATGCACAGGAATATTGGAGAAATGGTCTACTCAACCTTTACACAACCTGCTATCACTACTTCCAAACTATAGCTTTCTTTACTAAATGTTTAGTCTCAACTTAAACTAGAGAAAGTGTCCTCTCTTGCTAAGGACAACAAAATTAAATATTTGGAGGAAATGGCGATCAAAGCAGGTTTTGATCCTGGTAACTCAAACGCCATGGAGGAGATAATTAAGAAGACGAATGCTGACATAGAAACCTTGAAAAAGAAATTGAAGGTGCATGCAACTGAAGATCCCTGGGTAAAGGAGCTAGGAGAGACAAAGTTACGAAAAGAAGAGATTTTGAAGCTCCTAGTGGAGAAGAATTCATAGATCAAGGAGATGGAAGAAGAGATGGACAAGTTGATCAAAGAAAAGGAACAGAGTTGAAAATTAGCAGCAGTTCCTCTTGATGCAGTACCAATTGCATCTCTACTTCAAATAGGTATCCTTGTTGTAGCTAGAACAACAAGAACGTCCTCGTTTACAGTACTGTTATCGGGAAAACTAGTGTCCATTCAAAGCTACTAGTCCCACTAAGATGGGTAGCTATCTTAGAAATAAACAAACTAAAGTCACTTGTGTTTACCTTTATGAGAGATAGATGAGAAAGAAGCAAAGAGTACCAACCTCAGTCTTTCACTTGGCTCCTTGCTTGTTTCCTTTCCCCTTTGACAGAACTTCGCCATTCCTTCCTTACTTGTCCCGCTTCAAAGAGCACCTGCAGAGTCAAAGCAGCATAATACCATCAAAGCATAGAGATCTATAACCATAAACAATATAGGATCAGATGTATATTAACCATACAAATGCATATGTCAATATAAGATTCAGAGATATACAAGAATATGGAGGAAAACTCAAATAGCTTTATTGATAAAAGTAGTAGAAGAGAGGATTATAACCCATTGGTCTGACCCAGGGCCATCCTCCCAACATGAAAGCCCTCTTCACCTCATGAAAAGCTTAGATCACCCAACAATACAATGTTGCACAGAGAAACCAACAGCACTTCCTTACGAAATACAAAATTCCAGCCTCTGGATCTCTAGGATGAGGGATCCATATATAGATGTTTGCAGGTGGGTGAGTCAGCTTCTGGGATTTTGATTAGTGACATCTTTCTGATAGTTCTTGGTTCCACTTGGAGATTTCATGATCTCTTACTCATCCCTGGGTGAATTCAGAGATGTCAAATGAGCAACTTCTAGAATATTCTCAGGGTCTCCACCTAGCAAAATGCTTCTACCATTTGTCTGCTCTCACTCATCGCACCCTACAGAAGGGCTTTCCAGTATGCAATACACCTTTTGCATGTGGCAAGTGAGATGCATCGCACCCTTAGCACTGAGCAGTCTGTATGGTCTAGTTTTGACCAGTTCTGAGTAGTTTTTCAGGGAGAACTTCTGGGAGATGATGTAATTAGCTGACCTTGCTCCTTTAGGGTATGAAACAACACTTTTAGGGACTTATAATGCCTTGGTTTATGGACATATGTGATTGGGGTTGCAGTGCCCAAATATGTCTATAACAGTTGCACCCTAAAGCATGAGGTCGTAAATCTTTTTTGATGTTGGGTGAAATGCTTTATCATGAGGATCCAAGGTTTTTCGAACTAAAAGGTGACCTGTAATAAGACACAATACAATACATTATATTCATAATATTTTCATGATCTAGTTGAGGTGGGCATTCCCATGATCAGCTTTATAAATTCATTTTAATGTTCATAGGACAAACAATCATCTGCATGGCAAACTAATGATTCTGGTAGAGTCATCATCCTTTGGTTTGGATGATTATCTGTGTATCAATGATGTACATTTGATGTATTTATTTTCCTGAGTATATCGCAGCCCAGATGGATGAAACTAGATCCGGGGTCTTCAAAACTCATTCAATCTTTACCCGAAGTACAAGTTGGTCCATGTGAAAAGATGTTTTGATTTCGAACATGGAAAGACATCACCTGATTACCAGCCAATGATGTAAGTTGTTAACAGGCGCGAGAGGAATCATTGATGATGATGATGACCCTCAAGGTACTGCAGTACAATTCACGTGGTGTGAATACATGAGTCAATGTCGAACACCACGCAAATTCTTTCAGTCGAAGGTCATTGATGTAAACCCGTCGCCGGAAGTGAGAAAATTTCCATTGAGGCATGCAAGCTTCAAAGTACTAAAAGGGTTGTTCCTAAGTCGAATTCTTGGATAATGAGTTGACGTCAACAAGAAGTGACCTATCGTAGGAAGGCCTTAATGAATCCCACATCTACGACACAAAATGGAGCAAATGATTTTGTGGAGGTGAAAACAATCTGATGATACAAGGTTCAGGGTGGAGGTCATGAAAGAATGAAGCGTGAAGGTATTGTAGCGGATGAGACACAAGCTGGGTTGGTGAATTCTCTGAGTGACTTCTCTTGAACATATCGGCGACACTGAAATGGATTGGTAGCGTTAACCATAAAAATGGATGGCACGGTATACCAATGGTGATATGATCGGTTAACGGAATAACCCAACTCGACTCAATCATGGTGATGGAGTGAAAGTGTCATGTTCAAGAGCGACCTGCTACCAATAAAGTTTCTTCAAGTTTTCTTCCCAATTTTTCCCTGGTCATTGCTAACTAGTACCTCTTTATTTTTGTCAAGCTTGAGGAGGATAACATATTCTTGTTCTATAATTTGCCCTTCGGGCAAACCCGTCGCTATGTTTTAACGAGCCTAGAAACAGTGAAACTCCCTCTTGCTTGCATGGAAAAGTTTGTCGTTATTGTTTTAACGAGTTTAATGACAAAGATAACTCGGTCCATTTCATTTTTAGAGAGTTTGAAAAAGGACGGAAACTCATGTATTCCTTTTTCGTAATGTAATCCCTTAAGTTTGGAAAAGTGTAAAATAATACGAAAGGGATGAATTTTCGATAGTTTTAACAAGCCGAACAAGACAAGCACTCGATCTTTTTGTGTAATGATCCCTAAGGTCCAAAAAGATTAAAATCTAGAGGGATAGCAATTCCAATCACTTTAATGAGCTGGAGAGGCCAATTGCTCGAAAATATTTTCATATTTTATGAGTTAGATGAAAAGAGCTTAAAGGAGACTCGTTTTTTGAGGAACGAGTGATGTTTTCATATAGTAGCTGGTTCTAGATAAGGTTTGGAACTTTTCAATCACGGAAGTGTAGAGAAAGTGGCTAATAGGATCACTCATCGCAGCTGTTCCTCAAAATGGGTAAACAATCAAATGGAGGCATATGATTGGCTAAAAAAAGAGTGGAGGTGATGGTAAGAACATGACCAAGGATCAAAAGCTGATAATAATGAGATCGCAATGGTTATTTACCGAAGGTGGGTTCACTTTTTAATGAGATTAAACTCTGGTGGAACATATGCTCATTGCTAGGTTTATTTTTTAACGAGCTTGAACTTCACGTAAAACTGCTCGTGCCAGTCGTATGATAAGGATGTGTCATCGATAGGTTCATTTTTTAGGGAGCTTGTCCCATTCGAAAATTTTCTCCGGATCCTTTCATTATGTAAGCTAGGAATGACCAATCCTATGAGTTTAAAGAGTTAAGAACCTACAAACTAAGAAAATAAATGTTCTCTTTTCACTTGCATGCAAAAAGGTTTGCGTGCCCCTAGGTATAACGAAGTAGGGTTTCCAAGTTACCATTCAATTTGCAGACAAAACACTTCCTTGGCTCTGTCAGGAAAGGCCTACCTTCTCACGGAGGAATCCTTTTCCAGTCTGATCCATTTTCCAAAATGGACAGGATAGTCAGATTGGTCATATTCCTGCGTGGAACCCTACCTTATAACTGGGGTTTTCCTGCCGAAGCAGACCAAGGCGCATGCCTCCTGGGTTTCAGTCACAATCATCGAATCACTCGCGCTCATTAGGTGGATGGACTTGAGATTGATGAGACATTCCTTGCGCAAAAAGACCAGTTAGGGATGGCATTTGACTACTAGCTATGTGTGAACCAGGGAATGAAAGCTAGTCTACGAGTTGGACCACTCTGCCTTCACGCAGAAAACACATCACTCGAAAGAGTGAGGAAACAATAGCTCCCATGCTATAAACGTAGCCACGCCCAAGGAGTAGATTGTAATCTAAAGGTCCTTGGACTACCATCATGTTTAGATGAACGGTTTTCCTTCTCAAAGTTACAAGAAAATTTGGAAGGATCCCTAACGGTCGACTGGTTCCTTTGTCGAAACCTATTAGATTTCACATCTCAAGCATAAGCGATGGCGAACCAAGCGCTTTCCAAGTAGTTGAGGAAAGGATACTCATATAAGCCCCTTCATCTATGATGTTACCAACCATGACCATTCTTTAAGTTTTCACTATGATTCAGAATAGTACATTAGATGGTAGGCGGGGTCTACCTAGTAGATTCTAGTTGAAGGAAATGACTAGGTTGCTTGGAGGTGGGACCGAATAAACAGCTAGATAAATCTCTAAAGAAATTCCTTCCTGTGGTAAACGAATGGGTAGATTTCCCCCATGTTCATCGGAGTCTACGTTTACAAAAATAATTTGAACGGTGTCGTTCTCATTCTCTTGGCTGATGGTATCATCTAAAGGCGGATCCTCTCAAGACAAGATTGGGTCGACTGCTATCTCGACCTGTTGACTTTGGTCTAGGGTGGACTCAAAGGGTTTATATTCAATGATAGATGCTTCGACTGACCACAAAGGTGTGTTAGTCAGATTTTCAAATAGTGATGGACTCGGCAAGAGTCTCTTGTATCCAGGAGGAAACCGCAGTGGTGAAGCAGGACGGTTATCCAAGACTCTTTTAGCTTCGTCTAGGAAAGGACAACGATGGATGGCATGATCGCCTTCACACAGTCTACAAGGAAATTTAGATCCTCCTTTATGGTCATTGACTTCGTTTTCACTAGTTGACAGTGTACTCTCAACATGATCGTCAGAGGTTGATGACATCGGATTGTGAAAACGACGAGACTAGTCCCTTAAGATCTGTGGTATGTAAGGACAATCTCAATGATAGTGGTCCACTTTGCAAATGACACATGGAGATCCAGGTTTGGATGGTGCAGTGTGTGGATTTTCACCAGACGATGTATGGTTTCCCCATTTCGTCGTTGGCTTCTTCTTCTTCTTCTCCCTCTCTTTCTTCTTCTTCTCATTTACTTGGTTTTTAGCTTTACTAACTTCACCAAGTGAAGAGGAAGAAGGAGAGGGAGAAAAAAATGAAGCAGAAGATTGGGGGGTAACTCTAGCATCATCTAGTTGCTGATTTGATTGCTCAGGAATCATGGTGTTTTGAATGGTAGAGGTCGAGAAAATCCATACTGGCAGGCCAATTGTCAATGCTGGAAGGGACAATGTGGCCATATGAGGTGCACCAACATCTCCTCAAGAGGAGAAGGGACTAGGATTTCCCCCAAGGGGAAATCCTTGATTGGTGGACTCCATTTTCTCAACCTAAGACCAACAAGGGAACAATGACGTTGTTCCTATTAAAATAAATTTTATGATGCTTTGACACAACTTGCTTTTTCAATTCTTAAGAGTCGAGAAAAAGCTAAAGATGACTCTAGTCACCTTTGATTTTTAATGAGCTTGAAGTGACAAGTGCTCAGATGAACCTTTTCTTTTAAGGAGTCTGAAAAGGAATGAAAGAGACTACTCTGGAAATCTAGACAGAGGGATTACCAAACCAATCGCAAAACTGCAGAATACTTTTTACGGTACGGTAGTTAATCTTCCTGAATGCTGTGTTCAGTGCATTGCGGTCGATAATGCGGCAGACACAGCTTCCTAAGGATAAAGGATATAGACTATTGTGGTCTCCCAATATATACTCGATGGTACGTGGGAGCACAAGTCTGTCCTGGCACTTGTCGTCTCAATGAGGAGGAATAACCCAACCCACGATGAAAGCGACAATTACCAAGCTTTACGATGCTGGAAGACGTCTCTAGCCTAGACTTCTAAATGATATGCGTTAGGTTCTGATGTGCTCTACAACAACCCCCCATTTCATATCATTTTTATTCACAAAACTATCATATGAAATGGGTCCCTTTTAGTTTTGATTGGTATCAACTTTGTATTATTCAAAAAGATTCGAAAAAAAAATGAAAACATTACAAAAAACCTTTTTGACAAACCAATTTTGGTCTTATAATATAAATAATCAATCTTTTATCATTGCAATAAAGCGATCGCAAGGTCGCATATCGCAATGACAAAGGAGGCATAACTTAAAGGCCCATTGGTTTTCTCCAATGCGATAACATGCAATAGCCTATCAGACATCGGCAATCATAAGTTCCCATAATTAAAGTGCCTTTCGATCCGATGCGATGCGATAAACTCTCGTTCGCCCCGATGCGATGTGATATCGCTATCGGCGATCAGTGATATACCATGCATGCTTTTAAAGTTCCCATACTCCCAATGCGATGTGATGCGATATCACTATCGGCGATCGGGGATTTCAAAAGGTGTCAATATGAGGATTTAAGTTTTCCCCGACACCCGATTGCGATAAAGCCAAAAGCGCAAACTTCAAAAAGCCGTTAAAGCAGAGGTATTATGATTAATTCGTATTTTAGGCCTTATCTTTCAAACAGTGATTCACCTGCGCTCAACCACCAAAACGTCCAAGGCACGCTTAAACAAATCAGGCGGCCGATAAGAGATATGATGAGCATTTAAAGGATTGACAGGTTTTAATGGCCATTTAATGAAATAGTAAGCTTAAAAAATCCTCTCATAGATTGTATGCGCGGCCACTTTAAACTAATCCCTCATCATGCATTGATCAATATATCTCACTCGTATTTGGTTTTCACTACCAATTCTCTGTGTTACGCTTATTTCCACTACTGTGTAGAATTCTTCCGAAGTAATAGATTCAAGCAGAATGGGGAAGAAGTCTAAGAAAACCACAGTCTCTTCCACTGCACCAGCCACAGGACAAGTCGTAGTTGATCAGAAAATAAAAAGAAAGGATTAATACCTGATACTACATGTTCAGGACTTGCCAAGACCACTTGGCAAAGTACCTATAATTTGATCGAAGCCGAAGAACCAAAGGTGACGACAGTACAAGCTACAGCGGGTTCCAGTAGAAAATCTGATGGTACTTCGAAAGACTTGGCCGACTCTTTCCTTCATCAGATAGCGGCTCAGGAACAAATTATCCCATATACAGATGTAGTAAAGTGGGCAATTGAGGAAATCCCAATCACAGACAGAACTTTCTGCACCAGAGATGGGAGAATCTTTGGTTCATTCAAGGCTGATGATTTGAGGCAAATGTATCATTTGCCTGAGCCAGAGAAGAAATACAACAAGGCATTTCTGGAGAAATTCAGAAATGAGAACGATACTAAATCCGAACCCAATTGGGAATGGAGGCAAAATCTGGCGAAACACAAGCATGAAATTTCCGGTAAGTACTCTGTTGATTCTCTATGTTCTCCGTATTGTTATGCTGGGATAATGATGTGTAGATTGTGGGGGTTGCACGATTCCGCTAATTTCACTATAGAAATGGTTCCCTTGATGGAAGCGGCATGTAATAGTGAGATAATGGATTGGGAAACCATACTGTCAGATAAGCTAGCGACAACAGTTCTTAGTTTTAGAACTAAAACATCCATCTCAGAAAGGATTATTCCCCCATTCTACTACAGTGCTTATATACTAGATACCCTGTGTTTTAATTCTGAGTTTCCTGTACTCGGCTGGAGGTGGACTCCACAAGACCCCACGCCTATTCACATATACCATCAGAAATTGTGGAAGAATTCCTATAAGCACCATTTGTACCAAGTCTGCAACGGCTTCATGTTACCCATTCATTATTCTATTTTTAATAAACCTGCTCCCAAAATTTCTTACCAAGCAGGGATTGATTTAACATCAATAGGAAGATGGTTCAGAGAGGAGAAATTTACTTATGTAAGAATTTTCGGCAGCCAAGCCGAACCTCATGTTCTTCCTTTGTACATATCTGATAAACTGCTAGCAAGGGAGATAGCCTATCAGATTATTACCGAGGGAGTTACACAAACTCTCAAGAAAAATAAGAAGCAGGTTTGGCCCTCCTTTCCTCTGAGATGTGGTGTCTACACTTTGCATGATTTCAAACATGCAGAAAAAGAAGCTACGAAAATGAAATCATTAACTCTAGCGACTCTCCCAAATAGGTGATTTGATCCCAACAAAGTCGCCTATAATGCACTTGAACAGGCCAAATTAACAAAGTTTGATCATGTAGAAGATAAGTTTGACGACCTATTCTCTTCAGCTGAATCAATGTATCAGGATAGATCGCTGGCCATAATGCAATACAAAGATGAAGGGTTAGCTGAATTCAACAGACTTAGAGAACAGAGGTTGCAAACTCTGCCTCTAGATCTGTTAGCAACAACCCCAGCAACAAGACCAAGCGAGCCTGAACAACAACATTCAAAGGAACCTCCGGTTACAACAAAAGAACAGGAGAAAGTGAAGGAGGAAACACAGAACAAAGAACAGGAGAAGGTGCGAAAGGAAACCCAGACTAAAGAGCAGAAACAAAGCAACATAGAGGTGAATGTGGATACTCAAATTGATCCCAAATTGCTCCAGGAATGGCAGCAATTTGATTCAATTATCAGTAGTCTTGAATGTTCAAAGGACACCGAAACTTCAGAAGTAGCAGATACACAGGAAACCACTTCACAACAGGTTCCAAGTGGAACCAGTGGCCTACCCAATTCAAAGGAAGTAGAAATAATCCCAAAGGACCCCTCCAATCAAATTATTTTGCAGATAGAAGAAATTCCTCCCTTGGATGTCTTCTATAGCCCAAGGCACAAAGCTGTGGTAAAACGACAGAGGAAGAGAAGAAGGACTGATCAACCTTCCCTTTTCCCAGAACAGATGGTCACGGGCAATGTGGTTTGGAAGGAGGAATTTGACCCCTCTTATGACCTAACAAAATTATCAGAATATGCTGGAGCCTATTCGGCAGCAACAATAGACAAGGCATCATAGGTGAGTCTTTTATTAAAAACGAAATACCAGGAAATCTTTTTGTTGCAAGCACAACAGAAAGCGGAGCAGGCAGAACAGCAATTGTTAACACAACAACAAATAAATAATCAATTAACTTAACAATTGCGGGAAGAGAAACAGAGGATTGATCACAGTGCAATCTAGAAGCAGAAAGAATTGTCTGAAGCCTTGGCACAACTGAGGGCAGCAAATGAACAAATGCTGAAGTCAAAAGATGAGCAAATTATTCAACTATCAGCACAGCTTGAGAAGACAAAGGGTGTTCCACAAATAGCCAAATTCAAATTAGAAGCGTTATAGATAAATAGGGCATTAATAGCACAAATCAAGCTTCTATGTCAACAAATCGCCCAGGCGGAACCACTATGCGAATTGATAGCATCAATAAGTAAACAAACAGAAAAGGCTAGAACGGAATTGGATCAAGCTGAAGAAACATTAACTGAATTTCTTGACTGGCAAGATACCGATCAGGGACAAGCGGCAAATTTACCAAGAATTTTAGAGTCACATAAAGAAATATTGTTTACAGAATGGCAGTCCCAGTTAATGAAAGCAGAGAGGGCAATTTCAAGATGCAAATCAACCACAAGTAATTTGGTTGAATTGGTTAATAATACTCTCTACTTTTCAAACATGATTTCCCAATGCACTGCAGGTAAATTGACAGCGGTCAAAACATTGGAGTAGTCATGTTATCTAGATCTAGAGGAAAAGGGGAGATTAATTGCTGGAATTAACAGTTTAACATGGGACACCTATTAGTTCTTCTTGGTAAAACCACACAGTCAAAGAGCCGCCCTCAAATGCCTTACAGATGCGATCGGGTATATCATCCCCGATATTCAGGATGCCACCTATGCCGCCCAGCTTAACTCTCGCCTCAACAAACCGCCCGAAGTGGAGCCAATGCTTGCGATAAGTCAGCTCAAGTTTAAAGGCAAACAACCTACTTGATGATTCATGTCGCCGACTGCCAGGTTGCTGAGAAGGAGATATTCAAAATCATTTGATACCAATTAAGTAGGATTTCAGTTTCATAGATAGTTAGTTTAATTCAATATTTATAGACCCTTTCATGTTTTAAGAAAGGGTTTTAAAGTTTTGTACTTGACTTAAAACCTGAAGTTGCACTACTGTGCTTCAGGCATATTCTTTTATAAAACTGGACCAATCATTCTGATTTGGCAAAGAAGCTTTTATGCAAATGTGCACTACTGTCTTTGTTTGAAAGTATTTCTGTGTTAGAGGAAGAATTTCAAATAGCGATTGATATTGGAGAGTGACTCGCAGCTCATATGGTACTATTATCTATGTCTGAATCCATTCTTTTTATATGAATTGTTATTTGATCGCCTTTGCTATTATCAAATATATATATGTGTTTTAACAACATTTCTTTATTCCCTCCACTATTGGATGTTTATGGTAATGCTTTTCTTTTGATCATATATGTATTGATGATATAAATGATGAGTGTAGCAATATTGCGTTAATCACCTTGTTTAACTATTTAAGCAAAGTAATCCTTGAATGAGTAAATGTCCATGTTTATTAGATGGAGTCATCTACATGCCTGTTAATAAACATAGATCATCAAGCACTACACTTCAAAGTACAATAGTTCCCGGGATTAGTAGTAATTTTTTTATTTCGCTGATAAATTAAGTTATTCGCCTATCATTAGATTAATCAATCAATCATTCATTCATTCCGTTTATTCATTGCTGGGAAATTAGTCCCATTATCCCCAGTCGGAGCCACCATTCCAAACGGAAAAGGAGCTGTATTAAGGTCCGAACCGGGTGGTTATCCCCCAATGTTGATACAATGATTTTCGGGGCATCAAAATTTTTGGCGCTAGAAGGAGGGCCTCAACTGTGAATGGCAAGCAAACCCAAATCTGCAGGCCATTCTAAGAGTAATTCTCCCTCCATATCACCTCGTACTTCCCAATTGCATGCTGGTTCTCCAGTATCCAAACAAGAAGAAGAGGAATCAACTACCACTGCTCAAACCCATCATACTCCAGAACAACTAAGTCTTGAATCCCCTGAAGTCTAGTCTCTTATCCACAAACTTCAGAGCTTCTCGATTTCACCACAGAAATCTGAGGTATCGCAAAGCAGTGCGACTTCGCAGTTCAATTTACCTCACCCTCTCACCAGACTTCAGAGTGGAAAGCTCGGTATTGAACCTACTGAGTTCCCTTTACCCAAAAGGAAAAAAGCGAAGAAAAACACTGAAGGATCTGATAGTGAAACACTTTCATCCACATCCTCCATCTCATCTTCCCCAGCGCGAAGTCAACCATCCACTCCCCCATTACATATTGTTGTTCATCAGGGATTAGGAACTTCAACATCCCAACCTGCTCACTCTGCAACATCAATTCCTTCCCAGACATCTGGAATTTCAACAGTAGTATCATCTACTACTGCTGTTATAATGGCAGATCCATGGACCAGGCCTGGTGCAGTCAATATGCCCGCTCCATTGCATGCATTACCTGATGCGCCTGAAAAATGGCTACCCAAGTTTAACCCAGATGATGGAACGCAAGCTGAGGAACATATTAATAACTTCATGTTGGCAGTTAACTTGAAGGGAGTAACAGAGCAAGATATTGTCGTTAGGCTTTTCCCTTATACTTTGCAAGGATCAGCAGGATCCTGGTATTTTTCTTTACCTTTTGGTTCCATTAACAGTTGGACGACTTGCCAAGAACAGTTTCTTACTAAGTATGGTGATGATAGGTCCTTGGCTACACTAATAAATGATCTCTCCAATCATAGGATAGAGCACAGGGAACCAATTAAGGAATTTAACACGCGATTCAATAAACTCTTGAATAAAATCCCAACGGCCTCCAAACCAAGTGAGCAAATCTGAAGCAAGTGGTATATAACTGCCCTACCTTCCAATATAGCTATTTTTGTAGACAGGGCTGGAAAACCTACTTTAGCTAAAAACATGAAAGAAGCACTTGCTGTGGAGAAACGTATTAATGCTCTAGAGAAGAAAGCTGCTCTGGAAGATAGAAAAGCCAAAAAAGTTTCTTTTAAAGATGATTCAAACAAGAAAACCCCTAAAGATCCATATGACATGGAAGGTCTTCAAAAGGTCCTCAAGACTATGTCAAATGAAATGGTTCAAATCAAAAAATAAGTAGCCGAAACCTCAACCAAAAGACCCTTTAGAAATTATAAGAAAACTGAATCAAAACCACCAAATGTTATATCAAATGCAGATTCAGATCTTGAAGAAGGAGAAGAAGAAACAGCTACACCAATTGATGAAGAAGAGGAAGTTGTTGAATGTCATGGAATGTGGGATTTTATATTACCTAACTCCGATACAGAAAAAAGAAGAAGCATTTCGTGTCACTACCAGGAGTAGAGGTACCTCCGAACCCGTTCAGACAACTTCAAAGAAAAGAAGTGCAGGTGTTGCTATAACAAAAGAAAAGGTATCCCCGAAGAAGCCACCTGTAACAACTCCACAAAACCAACCTTCAACCTCAACAATCCCATCAACATCCAAGACATTGGTAGTGTCTGATTCAATGGATTAAAATATTGTTGATGACATGAAAAATACTAAGGCAAACATTACCATGTTTGAACTTAGTAAATTGAAACACCAGCAAAAATTGCTTCTCAAAGAATTAAATGTTGTTCCTACTTCACCCCTTCCCAGTTCTAAAGCTACAAACGATACAGGTCAACCACCTTCTGGTATGGTCGAAACTACTGATGCAGTTCTGATAGGAGATAGATCAAATTCTCATACTCCACCTTTCCTTCTAACCTATGAGATCTACAATAGAAACCTGCATAATTGTTTGATTGACTCAGGGGCATCCTCTAACATAATGCCAGCTTCAGTTTGTTCCAAACTGAACATTAAACCCCAGAAGTATGCTATCCATATTGTACAGTTGGACAGGACTAAAGTACAGGTTTTGGGAGAGATCAACTCCGTAACTATCAGGTTATTCGCTGATCCCAGAATAGTACAAAGGATTGATATCCTAATTGCCGATATACCTGAATTTTATGGTTTGATCTTGAGTAGGGATTGGTCTGAAAACCTACATGGGTATATTTCTACTAATTGGTCACATATGTGGCTTCCCTATAAGGGTAAGCCAAATCAAATAAGAATCGATCGGGAAAAGCATATGACCCATACAGTTACTGAATTTGAACAAGAAAATCAACCAATAGCATTTAATAACAACATTTTGGGGAATTATTCATCAGAGTCATTCTTTGGCAACTTCATTGCCCAACCATCCCCTTTCTCAGTAAACCATTTTACATCTCAGATCGAAAATTATTCACAAACAGATAGGTCAAGATGTTTCAATGATACTGAGAAAACTGTAAATAAAATTGTTAATACTTCTTTATTTTGGTCGTTATATTTCGATGGGTCCAAATCTAGTGAGGGCTCAGGAGCAGGATGTATTTTGATTAGCCCGCAAGGAGAAAAAACAATGCTGTCCTGTAGGTTAGAATTTGAATGCACAAATAACACAGCAGAATACGAAGCCTTAGTCCAAGGACTATATAAAGCTATTGGCCTCAAGGTCCAATATTTGAAAGTGTTTGGAGATTCTGAAATTATTATCAAACAAGTAAGGAATACAATTCATTGTCTTTCCACCCATCTCAAACATTATCAATCACTGGTACAAGAACTCACCTCCCACTTTTCGGCATTCAATATTTCTTCTATTCCCAGGTCTCAAAATTCGGCAGCTGACCTGCTAGCCAATGTTGCTTCCAAGCTCCTACCTTCCGAAGACTATACCCCAGATAGATTTTCAGTAGAATTGCTTTTTAGGCCATCAATTCTCGACAATGTAACTAATGGGAGAGTATTCAACCATGATGAAGACATTTTACAGTTTTTAACTTCCGAAAAGTCCTATGATGATCAAATCATCAAGGAAAACGAGCATGACTATCAAATGAGAGGTAAACCTGAGGAGAATTCAATCCCTAAGCCTGTGGTGAAGCTTGAAGATCTTTATGATATTAAAGACATGTTTAAACCTGTGACTAATACAAAGCTCCAAAGTTCTACCCTAAGGTTTGAATTGATAAACCTTGGCACTGAGCAAACTCCTCAAAACATTAATTTAGGATTAGGACTTTCCTTGGAAGAAAAGGAAGCATTCATTAAACTGTTACGGAAGAATAAACATGTTTTTGCTTGGAAATATGATGATTTAAAGACATATGATACATCCATCATCCAGCATACCATTCCAATGCTTCCCGAACAGAAACCAATTCAGCAGAAGTTGAGAAAAATACATCCGAACTTAGAGAGTCAAATAAAATCTGAACTTAATAAACTCTTGAAAGCTAAGATTATTTTTCCCGTTTGGCACTCAAACTGGGTCTCCAATATGGTGCCAGTGAGAAAGAAAAATGGCGACATTAGGATTTGTATAGATTTCAGAAATTTGAACAAGGCGAGCTTAAAAGATAATTTCCCATTACCTACTATGGAGCAGATACTCCAATCAGTAGCAGGCTCTGAGTTAATGTCCTTTCTAGACGGTTTCTCAGGATATAACCAAGTTTTGGTCCATCCTGATGACCAACTCAAAACCACATTCAGAATAAAATGGGGAACATATGCATATCAGAAAATGCCTTTCGGACTTATTAATGCAGGAGTGACGTTCCAAAGAGCGATGAATATAGCTTTTAAAGGGTTGATTAACAGAACAGTAGTTGTCTACCTAGACGATATTGCTGTATTTTCTAAGGAGAAGTCCAATCATTTGCAGGATTTAAATCAAATCTTTCAACGCTGCAAAAGATATGGTATTTCTCTTAACCCTAAAAAATCTTTCTTCGCTCTTGACCAAGGAAAGCTCTTAGGCTTTATTGTGTCTAAACATGGCATTTATATTGATCCTGATAGGATCAAAGAAATCTCTGAAATCCCTTTCCCTCATAATAAAAAATCCATGCAGTCATTTTTAGGCCAAATCAATTTTGTCAAAAGATTTGTCCCAGACTTTTCTCAAATCATTTTGCCACTTCGAACTATGATTAAGAAAAATTCAGTCTTTAAGTGGGGATCAACAGAAAAGGAAGCGTTTGATTTAATCAAACAATCAATAATCAATTCCCCAGCCTTAAATACTCCTAATTTTTCTAATCATTTCACACTGTATACTATCGCATCCAATTTATCTTATGCAGCAGTACTCACACAGATTAATGATCACAATTCCGAAGCACCCATTTCAGTCTATAGTTCAAATCTTCAGGGTGTTGAATTGAATTACTCCGAGGTAGAAAAACAAGCCTTTGCTGTATATAAAGCTGTCAAACATTACAGACCCTTCCTTTTAAAATCCCACACAAAAGTTATAGTTCCTTTCCCTGCAGTAAGGCAACTATTAATCCAAAGAGAACTAGGTGAAAAAAGGGAAAACTGGGTTACAACACTTCAAGAATATGATTTAGAAATTAAACCAGCAAATATTGTTAGAGGCCAAGGTTTTTGCAGGTTATTGACAGGAGCATCCAACATTCCAGAATCAGGTGATACAGATCAAACCGAAGAAATCAACCAGATAAGTATTACTGATTCGGAATCACAATATGCTGACTTAATATTTTATTTGAAAAATGGGTATGCACCTTCTAACATGTCTTACAAAAACAAAAGGGCCATTAGATTGAAAGCAAAAAATTTCACAATTATTGATGATGTGCTTTTTAGGCAAAATTATGATTCAATCTTATTAAGATGCCCAGAAAAACCTGAAGCACAAAAGGTCTTGCAGGAATTACATGACGGACCAGCAGGAGGACATTTTGGAGTTGATACAACATCCCATAAAATCATTCATGCTGGATATTACTGGCCCACTCTGTTTAGAGATGCTCATGAATATGTAAGGAAATGCCGAAATTGTCAAACTTCTAGTGGAAGGAAAAGAAAACTAGCTTTCCCTTTGAAACCAGTCAACATTTAACAACCATTTGAGAAATGGGGATTGGACATCATTGGAGAAATCACTCCACATTCTTCCAAACAGAATAAGTATATCCTTACTGCTACTGATTATTTTACTAAGTGGGTTGAAGCAATTCCTTTGAAGACAACAAATTCTGAGGCAATCATTGAATTCATAGATCAATTCATCATTACCAGGTTTGGTGTCCCAAATGCTCTTGTTTTCGATAATTCATCTTACTTTTCAGGCAATGCTATGTTTGATTTCGCTATTAAAAGGGGATTTAAATTAAAATATTCTGCTAATTACTATCCCCAGGGTAATGGTTTAGCAGAGTCTACAAATAAAAACATGATTAAAATTATTAAGCGAACCATCGAACAGAATCATAAAAAATGGCACAAATCCTTAATATTCGCACTATGGGCTGATAGGATAACACATAAGGCTTCCATAGGATCTTCTCCGTTCAACCTTGTATATGGAAAAGAAGCAGTACTACCAACAAATCTTGTTCTTCCTTCCCTAGCCCTAGTTCAGTTTATTGAGGAAAGCCCTTCTTCTTCTATTCAACTTAGACATGACCAAATTCTAAAATTAGAAGAGGAAAGAGAAAAGCCAAGGTTATTCATGCAAAACATCAGCAAATCATCAAGTCATCCTTTGATTCAGTCTCATCCGGTTCAAAACAATTTCAAGTCGGTGATTTAGTTCTGAAATGGGACAAAGCCCATGAAGACAAGGGAAAACACACCAAGTTCCAAAAGATGTGGCTTGGGCCATTTTAGATCTGTGAGAAGATAGGCCATTCGACCTTCATATTACAAGATTTATAAGGTTTGAGAGATTCTCTCCCTGTTAATGGCCTTATCTTAAAGAAATTCTTCAATTGAGAAGGTAACCCCTTCTCCTTTTTAATAGAATTTTGTAGTTTGTAGGACCATTAGAAAATAAAGTTGTAAGGTATCTTCCATTGACCTTTGCTGTATTTAAAATTTGCTCAACAGAAGTAGTGATGATATTTACTTTTAAAATAATAGAAGTCTTAGATAAGAGGAACAATTTCTAGGAAACTAGGTATAATTGCATTCCGAAACCACACTTCAATTTTTGTGAACTCTTCTCAAAGTTTAGAAGTATTGTAAATCATTTTCTGTTTTCAAATTGGTCACAAAAAGGTTATCAATATCAAAACAGAAACTAATCCAATTTCAGCATCTTCAACTCTTACCCTGTCATCCATTTACTCTTAAGGAGAAAATTGTCCATCCCATTCACCAAAGTTTATGGTTACTCAGAGTGTAATTCTAAAATATTTGATATAAAAGATAAGAGGTCTTATTACAAGCCTGCTTACCATGATCATCGGGAAATAGTTTAACCGACATTACCAATACTGCATACCAAAACAGGGTAATGGCTTAGAATTATAAGACAAGGGGTCTCATCACGAGCCAGCTTGTTCGGTTAGATTACTACCAATGAATGGCATTGTCAAACAGCTAGCCACCAAACCAGGACAATGGCTTTTTATCTTAGCAATAATAGAAAAAGGAAAGAAAATACAAAATATGAAAAAATGTTTTGAATTCATTCTGTTAATCACACTCTTAAATGGACGGGATAATGGACAATAATATGGTTAAAAGGTATCCCTGTCGAAACTATGAACGTTTGTTGGCAACAGAGGCTCTACCTATGACAGACGAGTTAACTATAAAAGCTGATTTGGAAAGGTTTTCTGTTTTATCATTATAAACCAATAGAGGCCTATTTAAAACTTAGAATGTATCTAATTTTAAATAAGAGAGGAAATTAGCAAAGATAGTTTCATCTTACTCGGAATGCATATATACCTAGTTATATTAGAATTTTCCCCTTTGATTAGAACTCTATTTTGAAAAAGTTCAAAAATTTCCATACTTTTCAGAGATAACTGTTTCTTCCAGCGAATCGCCAATTGTTGTGCTCTACAACAACCCCCCATTTTATATCATTTTTATTCACAAAACTATCATATGAAATGGGTCCCTTTTAGTTTTGATTGGTATCAACTTTGTATTATTCAAAAAGATTCGAAAACAAAATGAAAACATTACAAAAAACCTTTTTGACAAAACAATTTTGGTCTTATAATATAAATAATCAATCTTTTATCATTGCGATAAAGCGATCGCAAGATCGCATATCGCAATGACAAAGGAGGCATAACTTAAAGGCCCATTGGTTTTCTCCGATGTGATAACTTGCAATAGCCTATTGGACATCGGCAATCATAAGTTCTGATAATTAAAGTGCCTTTCGATCCGATGCGATGCGATAAACTCCCGTTCGCCCCGATGCGATGCGATATCGCTATCGGCGATCGATGATATACCATGCATGCTTTTAAAGTGCCCATACTCCCAATTCGATGCGATGCGATATCGCTATCGAAGATCGGGGATTTCAAAAGGTGTCAATATGAGGATTTATGTTTTCCCCGACACCCGTTTGCAATAAATCCAAAAGCGCAAACTTCGAAAAGCCGTTAAAGCAGAGGTATTACGATTAATTCGTATTTAAGGCCTTATCTTTCAAACAGTGATTCACCTGCGCTCAACCGCCAAAACGTCCAAGGCACGCTTAAACAAATCATGCGGCCGATAAGAGATATGATGAGCATTTAAAGGATTGACAGGTTTTAATGGCCATTTAATGAAATAGTAAGCTTAAAAAATCCTCTCATAGATTGTATCCGCGGCCACTTTAAACTAATCCCTCATCATGCATTGATCAATATATCTCACTCATATTTGGTTTTCGCTACCAATTCTCTGTGTTACGCTTATTTCCACTACTGTGCAGAATTCTTCCGAAGTAATAGATTCAAGCAGAATGGGGAAGAAGTTTAAGAAAACCACAGTCGCTTCCACTGCACTAGCCACAGGACAAGCCGTCGTTGTTCTAGCAAATAAAAAGAAAGGATTAATATCTGATACTACATGTTCAGGACTTGCCAAGACCACTTGGCAAAGTACCTATAATTTGATCGAAGCCGAAGAACCAAAGGTGACGGCAGTACAAGCTACAGCGGGTTCCAGTAGAAAATCTGATGGTACTTTGAAAGACTTGGCCGACTCTTTCCTTCATCGGATAGCGGCTCGGGAACAAATTCTCCCATATACGGATGTAGTAAAGTGGGCAATTGAGGAAATCCCAATCACAGACAGAACTTTCTGCACCAGAGATGGGAGAATCTTTGGTTCATTCAAGGCTGATGATTTGAGGCAAATGTATCATTTGCCTGAGCCAGAGAAGAAATACAACAAGGCATTTCTGGAGAAATTCAGAAATGAGAACGATACTGAATCCGAACCCATTCGGGAATGGAGGCAAAATCTGGCGAAACACAAGCATGAAACTTCCGGTAAGTACTCTGTTGATTCTCTATGTTCTCCGTATTGTTATGCTGGGATAATGATGTGTAGATTGTGGGGGTTGCACGATTCTGCTAATTTCACTATAGAAATGGTTCCCTTGATGGAAGCGGCATGTAATAGTGAGATAATGGATTGGGCAACCATACTGTCAGATAAGCTAGCGACAACAGTTCTTAGTTTTAGAACTAAAACATCCGTCTTAGAAAGGATTATTCCCCCATTCTACTATAGTGCTTATATACTAGATACCCTGTGTTTTAATTCTGAGTTTCCTGTACTCGGCTGGAGGTGGACTCCACAAGACCCCACGCCTATTCACATATACCATCAGAAATTGTGGAAGACTTCCTATAAGCACCATTTGTACCAAGTCTTCAACGGCTTCATGTTACCCATTCATTATTCTATTTTTAATAAACCTGCTCCCAAAATTTCTTACCAAGCAGGGATTGATTTAACATCAATAGGAAGATGGTTCGGAGAGGAGAAATTTACTTATGTAAGAATTTTCGGCAGCCAAGTCGAACCTCATGTTCTTCCTTTGTACATACCTGATAAACTGCTGGCAAGGGAGATAGCCTATCAGATTATTGCTGAGGGAGTTACACAAACTCTCAAGAAAAATAAGAAGCAGGTTTGGCCCTCCTTTCCTCTGAGATGTGGTGTCTACACTTTGCATGATTTCAAACATGCAGAAAAAGAAGCTACGAAAATGAAATCATTAACTCTAGCGACTCTCCCAAATAGGCGATTTGATCCCAACAAAGTCGCCTATAATGCACTTGAACAGGCCAAATTAACAAAGTTTGATCATGTAGAAGATAAGTTTGACGACCTGTTCTCTTCAGCTGAATCAATGTATCAGGTTAGATCGCTGGCCATAATGCAATACAAAGATGAAGGGTTAGCTGAATTCAACAGACTTAGAGAACAGAGGTTGCAAACTCTGCCTCTAGATCTGTTAGCAACAAACCCAGCAACAAGACCAAGCGAGCCTGAACAACAACATTCAAAGGAACCTCCGGTTACAACAAAAGAACAGGAGAAAGTGCAGGAGGAAACACAGAACAAAGAATAGGAGAAGGTGCGAGAGGAAACCCAGACTAAAGAGCAGAAACAGAGCAACATAGAGGTGAATGTGGATACTCAAATTGATCCCAAATTGCTCCAGGAATGGCAGCAATTTGATTCAATTATCAGTAGTCTTGAATGTTCAATGGACACCGAAACTTCGAAAGCAGCAGATACACAGGAACCACTTCACAACAGGTTCCAAGTGGAACCAGTGGCCTACCCAGTTCAAAGGAAGTAGAAATAATCCCAAAGGACCCCTCCGATCAAATTATTTTGCAGATAGAAGAAATTCCTCCCTTGGATGTCTTCTATAGCCCAAGACACAAAGCTATGGTAAAACGACAGAGGAAGAGAAGAAGGACTGATCAACCTTCCCTTTTCCCAGAACAGACGATCACGGGCAATGTGGTTTGGAATGAGGAATTTGACCCCTCTGATGACCTAACAAAATTATCACAATATGCTGGAGCCTATTCGGCAGCAACAATAGACAAGGCATCAGAGGTGAGTCTTTTATTGAAAACAAAAGACCAGGAAATCTTTTTGTTGCAAGCACAGCTAACAGAAGCACAGCAGAAAGCGGAGTAGGCAGAACAGCAATTTTTAACACAACAACAAATAAATAATCAATTAAATTAACAATTACGGGAAGAGAAACAGAGGATTGATCACAGCGCAATCCAGAAGCAGAAAGAATTTTCTGAAGCCTTGGCACAACTGAGGGCAGTAAATGAACAAATGCTGAAGTCAAAAGATGAGCAAATTATTCAACTATCAGCACAGCTTGAGAAGACAAAGGGTGTTCCACAAATAGCCGAATTCAAATTAGAAGCGTTACAGATAAATAGGGCATTAATAGCACAAATCAAGCTTCTATGTCAACAAATCACCCAAGCGGAACCACTATGCGAATTGACAGCATCAATAAGTAAACGAACAGAAAAGGCTAGAATGGAATTGGATCAAGCTGAAGAAACATTAACTGAATTTCTTGACTGGCAAGATACCGATCAGGGACAAGCGGCAAATTTACCAAGAGTTTTAGAGTCACATAAAGAAATATTGTTTACAGAATGGAAGTCCCAGTTAATGAAAGCAGAGAGGGAAATTTCAAGATGCAAATCAACCACAAGTAATTTGGTTGAATTGGCTAATAATACTCTCTACTTGTCAAACATGATTTCCCAATGCACTCCGGGTAAATTGACAGCGGTCAAAACATTGGAGCAGTCATGTTATCCAGATCTAGAGGAAAAGGGAAGATTAATTGCTGGAATTAACAATTTAACATGGGACACCTATTGGTTCTTCTTGGTAAAACCACACAGTCAAAGAGCCACCCTCAAATGCCTTACATATGCAATCAGGTATATCATCCCCGATATTTAGGATGCCACCTATGCCGCCCAGCTTAACTCTCGCCTCAACAAACCGCCCGAAGTGGAGCCAATTCTTGCGATAAGTCAGCTCAAGTTTAAAGGCAAACAACCTACTTGATCATTCATGCCGCCGACTGCCAGGTTGCTGAGAACGAGATATTCAAAATCATTTGATACCAATTAAGTAGGATTTCAGTTTCATAGATAGTTAGTTTAATTCAGTATTTATAGACCCTTTCATGTTTTTAGAAAGGGTCGTAAGGTTTTGTACTTGACTTAAAACCTGAAGTTGCACTACTGTGCTTCAGGCTTATTCTTTTATAAAACTAGACCAATCATTCTGATTTTGGCAAAGAAGCTTTTATGCAAATGTGCACTACTGTCTTTGTTTGAAAGTATTTCTCCGTTAGAGGAAGAATTTCAAATAGCGATTGATATTGGAGAGTGACTCGCAGCTCATATGGTACTATTATCTATGTCTGAATCCATTCTTTTTATATGAATTGTTATTTGATCGCCTTTGCTATTATCAAATATATATATGTGTTTTAACAACATTTCTTTATTCCCTCCACTATTGGATGTTTATGGTAATGCTTTTCTTTTGATCATATATGTATTGATGATATAAATGATGAGTGTAGCAATATTGCGTTAATCACCTTGTTTAACTATTTAAGCAAAGTAATCCTTGAATGAGTAAATGTCCATGTTTATTAGATGGAGTCATCTACATGCCTGTTAATAAACATAGATCATCAAGCGCTACACTTCAAAGTACAATAGTTCCCGGGATTAGTAGTAATTTTTTTATTTCGCTGATAAATTAAGTTATTCACCTATCATTAGATTAATCAATCAATCATTCATTCATTCCGTTTATTCATTGCTGGGAAATTAGTCCCATTATCCCCAGTCGGAGCCACCATTCCAAACGGAAAAGGAGCTGTATTAAGGTCCGAACCGGGTGGTTATCCCCCAATGTTGATACAATGATTTTCGGGGCATCAAAATTTTTGGCGCTAGAAGGAGGGCCTCAACTGTGAATGGCAAGCAAACCCAAATCTGCAGGCCATTCTAAGAGTAATTGTCCCTCCATATCACCTCGTACTTCCCAATTGCATGCTGGTTCTCCAGTATCCAAACAAGAAGAAGAGGAATCAACTACCACTGCTCAAACCCATCATACTCCAGAACAACTAAGTCTTGAATCCCCTGAAGTCTAGTCTCTTATCCACAAACTTCAGAGCTTCTCGATTTCACCACAGAAATCTGAGGTATCGCAAAGCAGTGCGACTTCGCGGTTCAATTTACCTCACCCTCTCACTAGACTTCAGAGTGGAAAGCTCGGTATTGAACCTACTGATTTCCCTTTACCCAAAAGGAAAAAAGCGAAGAAAAACACTGAAGGATCTGATAGTGAAACACTTTCATCCACATCCTCCATCTCATCTTCCCCAGCGCGAAGTCAACCATCCACTCCCCCATTACATATTGTTGTTCATCAGGGATTAGGAACTTCAACATCCCAACTTGCTCACTCTGCAACATCAATTCCTTCCCAGACATCTGGAATTTCAACAGTAGTATCATCTACTACTGCTGTTATAATGGCAGATCCATGGACCAGGCCTGGTGCAGTCAATATGCCCGCTCCATTGCATGCATTACCTGATGCGCCTGAAAAATGGCTACCCAAGTTTAACCCAGATGATGGAACGCAAGCTGAGGAACATATTAATAACTTCATGTTGGCAGTTAACTTGAAGGGAGTAACAGAGCAAGATATTGTCGTTAGGCTTTTCCCTTATACTTTGCAAGGATCAGCAGGATCCTGGTATTTTTCTTTACCTTCTGGTTCCATTACCAGTTGGACGACTTGCCAAGAACAGTTTCTTACTAAGTATGGTGATGATAGGTCCTTGGCTACACTAATAAATGATCTCTCCAATCATAGGATAGAGCACAGGGAACCAATTAAGGAATTTAACACGCGATTCAATAAACTCTTGAATAAAATCCCAACGGCCTCCAAACCAAGTGAGCAAATCTGAAGCAAGTGGTATATAACTGCCCTACCTTCCAATATAGCTATTTTTGTAGACAGGGCTGGAAAACCTACTTTAGCTAAAAACATGAAAGAAGCACTTGCTGTGGAGAAACGTATTAATGCTCTAGAGAAGAAAGCTGCTCTGGAAGATAGAAAAGCCAAAAAAGTTTCTTTTAAAGATGATTCAAACAAGAAAACCCTAAAGATCCATATGACATGGAAGGTCTTCAAAAGGTCCTCAAGACTATGTCAAATGAAATGGTTCAAATCAAAAAATAAGTAGCCGAAACCTCAACCAAAAGACCCTTTAGAAATTATAAGAAAACTGAATCAAAACCACCAAATGTTATATCAAATGCAGATTCAGATCTTGAAGAAGGAGAAGAAGAAACAGCTACACCAATTGATGAAGAAGAGGAAGTTGTTGAATGTCATGGAATGTGGGATTTTATATTACCTAACTCCGATACAGAAAAAAGAAGAAGCATTTCGTGTCACTACCAGGAGTAGAGGTACCTCCGAACCCGTTCAGACAACTTCAAAGAAAAGAAGTGCAGGTGTTGCTAT
The DNA here is from genome assembly GCA_031772625.1 of Pinus tabuliformis. NCBI lineage: Eukaryota > Viridiplantae > Streptophyta > Pinopsida > Pinales > Pinaceae > Pinus > Pinus tabuliformis. The sequence goes on along the minus strand of CM062807.1, from coordinate 211,477,822 downwards.
AACAAAAGAAAAGGTATCCCCGAAGAAGCCACCTGTAACAACTCCACAAAACCAACCTTCAACCTCAACAATCCCATCAACATCCAAGACATTGGTAGTGTCTAATTCAATGGATTAAAATATTGTTGATGACATGAAAAATACTAAGGCAAACATTACCATGTTTGAACTTAGTAAATTGAAACACCAGCAAAAATTGCTTCTCAAAGAATTAAATGTTGTTCCTACTTCACCCCTTCCCAGTTCTAAAGCTACAAATGATACAGGTCAACCACCTTCTGGTATGGTCGAAACTACTGATGCAGTTCTGATAGGAGATAGATCAAATTCTCATACTCCACCTTTCCTTCTAACCTATGAGATCTACAATAGAAACCTGCATAATTGTTTGATTGACTCAGGGGCATCCTCTAACATAATGCCAGCTTCAGTTTGTTCCAAACTGAACATTAAACCCCAGAAGTATGCTATCCATATTGTACAGTTGGACAGGACTAAAGTACAGGTTTTGGGAGAGATCAACTCCGTAACTATCAGGTTATTCGCTGATCCCAGAATAGTACAAAGGATTGATATCCTAATTGCCGATATACCTGAATTTTATGGTTTGATCTTGAGTAGGGATTGGTCTGAAAACCTACATGGGTATATTTCTACTAATTGGTCACATATGTGGCTTCCCTATAAGGGTAAGCCAAATCAAATAAGAATCGATCGGGAAAAGCATATGACCCATACAGTTACTGAATTTGAACAAGAAAATCAACCAATAGCATTTAATAACAACATTTTGGGGAATTATTCATCAGAGTCATTCTTTGGCAACTTCATTGCCCAACCATCCCCTTTCTCAGTAAACCATTTTACATCTCAGATCGAAAATTATTCACAAACAGATAGGTCAAGATGTTTCAATGATACTGAGAAAACTGTAAATAAAATTGTTAATACTTATTTATTTTGGTCGTTATATTTCGATGGGTCCAAATCTAGTGAGGGCTCAGGAGCAGGATGTATTTTGATTAGCCCGCAAGGAGAAAAAACAATGCTGTCCTGTAGGTTAGAATTTGAATGCACAAATAACACAGCAGAATACGAAGCCTTAGTCCAAGGACTATATAAAGCTATTGGCCTCAAGGTCCAATATTTGAAATTGTTTGGAGATTCTGAAATTATTATCAAACAAGTAAGGAATACAATTCATTGTCTTTCCACCCATCTCAAACATTATCAATCACTAGTACAAGAACTCACCTCCCACTTTTCGGCATTCAATATTTCTTCTATTCCCAGGTCTCAAAATTCGGCAGCTGACCTGCTAGCCAATGTTGCTTCCAAGCTCCTACCTTCCGAAGACTATACCCCAGATAGATTTTCAGTAGAATTGCTTTTTAGGCCATCAATTCTCGACAATGTAACTAATGGGAGAGTATTCAACCATGATGAAGACATTTTACAGTTTTTAACTTCCGAAAAGTCCTATGATGATCAAATCATCAAGGAAAACGAGCATGACTATCAAATGAGAGGTAAACCTGAGGAGAATTCAATCCCTAAGCCTGTGGTGAAGCTTGAAGATCTTTATGATATTAAAGACATGTTTAAACCTGTGACTAATACAAAGCTCCAAAGTTCTACCCTAAGGTTTGAATTGATAAACCTTGGCACTGAGCAAACTCCTCAAAACATTAATTTAGGATTAGGACTTTCCTTGGAAGAAAAGGAAGCATTCATTAAACTGTTACGGAAGAATAAACATGTTTTTGCTTGGAAATATGATGATTTAAAGACATATGATACATCCATCATCCAGCATACCATTCCAATGCTTCCCGAACAGAAACCAATTCAGCAGAAGTTGAGAAAAATACATCCGAACTTAGAGAGTCAAATAAAATCTGAACTTAATAAACTCTTGAAAGCTAAGATTATTTTTCCCGTTTGGCACTCAAACTGGGTCTCCAATATGGTGCCAGTGAGAAAGAAAAATGGCGACATTAGGATTTGTATAGATTTCAGAAATTTGAACAAGGCGAGCTTAAAAGATAATTTCCCATTACCTACTATGGAGCAGATACTCCAATCAGTAGCAGGCTCTGAGTTAATGTCCTTTCTAGATGGTTTCTCAGGATATAACCAAGTTTTGGTCCATCCTGATGACCAACTCAAAACCACATTCAGAATAAAATGGGGAACATATGCATATCAGAAAATGCCTTTCGGACTTATTAATGCAGGAGTGACGTTCCAAAGAGCGATGAATATAGCTTTTAAAGGGTTGATTAACAGAACAGTAGTTGTCTACCTAGACGATATTGCTGTATTTTCTAAGGAGAAGTCCAATCATTTGCAGGATTTAAATCAAATCTTTCAACGCTGCAAAAGATATGGTATTTCTCTTAACCCTAAAAAATCTTTCTTCGCTCTTGACCAAGGAAAGCTCTTAGGCTTTATTGTGTCTAAACATGGCATTTATATTGATCCTGATAGGATCAAAGAAATCTCTGAAATCCCTTTCCCTCATAATAAAAAATCCATGCAGTCATTTTTAGGCCAAATCAATTTTGTCAAAAGATTTGTCCCAGACTTTTCTCAAATCATTTTGCCACTTCGAACTATGATTAAGAAAAATTCAGTCTTTAAGTGGGGATCAACAGAAAAGGAAGCGTTTGATTTAATCAAACAATCAATAATCAATTCCCCAGCCTTAAATACTCCTAATTTTTCTAATCATTTCACACTGTATACTATCGCATCCAATTTATCTTATGCAGCAGTACTCACACAGATTAATGATCACAATTCCGAAGCACCCATTTCAGTCTATAGTTCAAATCTTCAGGGTGTTGAATTGAATTACTCCGAGGTAGAAAAACAAGCCTTTGCTGTATATAAAGCTGTCAAACATTACAGACCCTTCCTTTTAAAATCCCACACAAAAGTTATAGTTCCTTTCCCTGCAGTAAGGCAACTATTAATCCAAAGAGAACTAGGTGAAAAAAGGGAAAACTGGGTTACAACACTTCAAGAATATGATTTAGAAATTAAACCAGCAAATATTGTTAGAGGCCAAGGTTTTTGCAGGTTATTGACAGGAGCATCCAACATTCCAGAATCAGGTGATACAGATCAAACCGAAGAAATCAACCAGATAAGTATTACTGATTCGGAATCACAATATGCTGACTTAATATTTTATTTGAAAAATGGGTATGCACCTTCTAACATGTCTTACAAAAACAAAAGGGCCATTAGATTGAAAGCAAAAAATTTCACAATTATTGATGATGTGCTTTTTAGGCAAAATTATGATTCAATCTTATTAAGATGCCCAGAAAAACCTGAAGCACAAAAGGTCTTGCAGGAATTACATGACGGACCAGCAGGAGGACATTTTGGAGTTGATACAACATCCCATAAAATCATTCATGCTGGATATTACTGGCCCACTCTGTTTAGAGATGCTCATGAATATGTAAGGAAATGCCGAAATTGTCAAACTTCTAGTGGAAGGAAAAGAAAACTAGCTTTCCCTTTGAAACCAGTCAACATTTAACAACCATTTGAGAAATGGGGATTGGACATCATTGGAGAAATCACTCCACATTCTTCCAAACAGAATAAGTATATCCTTACTGCTACTGATTATTTTACTAAGTGGGTTGAAGCAATTCCTTTGAAGACAACAAATTCTGAGGCAATCATTGAATTCATAGATCAATTCATCATTACCAGGTTTGGTGTCCCAAATGCTCTTGTTTTTGATAATTCATCTTACTTTTCAGGCAATGCTATGTTTGATTTCGCTATTAAAAGGGGATTTAAATTAAAATATTCTGCTAATTACTATCCCCAGGGTAATGGTTTAGCAGAGTCTACAAATAAAAACATGATTAAAATTATTAAGCGAACCATCGAACAGAATCATAAAAAATGGCACAAATCCTTAATATTCGCACTATGGGCTGATAGGATAACACATAAGGCTTCCATAGGATCTTCTCCGTTCAACCTTGTATATGGAAAAGAAGCAGTACTACCAACAAATCTTGTTCTTCCTTCCCTAGCCCTAGTTCAGTTTATTGAGGAAAGCCCTTCTTCTTCTATTCAACTTAGACATGACCAAATTCTAAAATTAGAAGAGGAAAGAGAAAAGCCAAGGTTATTCATGCAAAACATCAGCAAATCATCAAGTCATCCTTTGATTCAGTCTCATCCGGTTCAAAACAATTTCAAGTCGGTGATTTAGTTCTGAAATGGGACAAAGCCCATGAAGACAAGGGAAAACACACCAAGTTCCAAAAGATGTGGCTTGGGCCATTTTAGATCTGTGAGAAGATAGGCCATTCGACCTTCATATTACAAGATTTATAAGGTTGAGAGATTCTCTCCCTGTTAATGGCCTTATCTTAAAGAAATTCTTCAATTGAGAAGGTAACCCCTTCTCCTTTTTAATAGAATTTTGTAGTTTGTAGGACCATTAGAAAATAAAGTTGTAAGGTATCTTCCATTGACCTTTGCTGTATTTAAAATTTGCTCAACAGAAGTAGTGATGATATTTACTTTTAAAATAATAGAAGTCTTAGATAAGAGGAACAATTTCTAGGAAACTAGGTATAATTGCATTCCGAAACCACACTTCAATTTTTGTGAACTCTTCTCAAAGTTTAGAAGTATTGTAAATCATTTTCTGTTTTCAAATTGGTCACAAAAAGGTTATCAATATCAAAACAGAAACTAATCCAATTTCAGCATCTTCAACTCTTACCCTGTCATCCATTTACTCTTAAGGAGAAAATTGTCCATCCCATTCACCAAAGTTTATGGTTACTCAGAGTGTAATTCTAAAATATTTGATATAAAAGATAAGAGGTCTTATTACAAGCCTGCTTACCATGATCATCGGGAAATAGTTTAACCGACATTACCAATACTGCATACCAAAACAGGGTAATGGCTTAGAATTATAAGACAAGGGGTCTCATCACGAGCCAGCTTGTTCGGTTAGATTACTACCAATGAATGGCATTGTCAAACAGCTAGCCACCAAACCAGGACAATGGCTTTTTATCTTAGCAATAATAGAAAAAGGAAAGAAAATACAAAATATGAAAAAATGTTTTGAATTCATTCTGTTAATCACACTCTTAAATGGACGGGATAATGGACAATAATATGGTTAAAAGGTATCCCTGTCGAAACTATGAACGTTTGTTGGCAACAGAGGCTCTACCTATGACAGACGAGTTAACTATAAAAGCTGATTTGGAAAGGTTTTCTGTTTTATCATTATAAACCAATAGAGGCCTATTTAAAACTTAGAATGTATCTAATTTTAAATAAGAGAGGAAATTAGCAAAGATAGTTTCATCTTACTCGGAATGCATATATACCTAGTTATATTAGAATTTTCCCCTTTGATTAGAACTCTATTTTGAAAAAGTTCAAAAATTTCCATACTTTTCAGATATAACTGTTTCTTCCAGCGAATCGCCAATTGTTGTGCTCTACAACAACCCCCCATTTTATATCATTTTTATTCACAAAACTATCATATGAAATGGGTCCCTTTTAGTTTTGATTGGTATCAACTTTGTATTATTCAAAAAGATTCGAAAACAAAATGAAAACATTACAAAAAACCTTTTTGACAAAACAATTTTGGTCTTATAATATAAATAATCAATCTTTTATCATTGCGATAAAGCGATCGCAAGATCGCATATCGCAATGACAAAGGAGGCATAACTTAAAGGCCCATTGGTTTTCTCCGATGTGATAACTTGCAATAGCCTATTGGACATCGGCAATCATAAGTTCTGATAATTAAAGTGCCTTTCGATCCGATGCGATGCGATAAACTCCCGTTCGCCCCGATGCGATGCGATATCGCTATCGGCGATCGATGATATACCATGCATGCTTTTAAAGTGCCCATACTCCCAATTCGATGCGATGCGATATCGCTATCGAAGATCGGGGATTTCAAAAGGTGTCAATATGAGGATTTATGTTTTCCCCGACACCCGTTTGCAATAAATCCAAAAGCGCAAACTTCGAAAAGCCGTTAAAGCAGAGGTATTACGATTAATTCGTATTTAAGGCCTTATCTTTCAAACAGTGATTCACCTGCGCTCAACCGCCAAAACGTCCAAGGCACGCTTAAACAAATCATGCGGCCGATAAGAGATATGATGAGCATTTAAAGGATTGACAGGTTTTAATGGCCATTTAATGAAATAGTAAGCTTAAAAAATCCTCTCATAGATTGTATCCGCGGCCACTTTAAACTAATCCCTCATCATGCATTGATCAATATATCTCACTCATATTTGGTTTTCGCTACCAATTCTCTGTGTTACGCTTATTTCCACTACTGTGCAGAATTCTTCCGAAGTAATAGATTCAAGCAGAATGGGGAAGAAGTTTAAGAAAACCACAGTCGCTTCCACTGCACTAGCCACAGGACAAGCCGTCGTTGTTCTAGCAAATAAAAAGAAAGGATTAATATCTGATACTACATGTTCAGGACTTGCCAAGACCACTTGGCAAAGTACCTATAATTTTATCGAAGCCAAAGAACCAAAGGTGACGGCAGTACAAGCTACAGCGGGTTCCAGTAGAAAATCTGATGGTACTTTGAAAGACTTGGCCGACTCTTTCCTTCATCGGATAGCGGCTCGGGAACAAATTCTCCCATATACGGATGTAGTAAAGTGGGCAATTGAGGAAATCCCAATCACAGACAGAACTTTTTGCACCAGAGATGGGAGAATCTTTGGTTCATTCAAGGCTGATGATTTGAGGCAAATGTATCATTTGCCTGAGCCAGAGAAGAAATACAACAAGGCATTTCTGGAGAAATTCAGAAATGAGAACGATACTGAATCCAAACCCATTCGGGAATGGAGGCAAAATCTGGCGAAACACAAGCATGAAACTTCCGGTAAGTACTTTGTTGATTCTCTATGTTCTCCGTATTGTTATGCTGGGATAATGATGTGTAGATTGTGGGGGTTGCACGATTCTGCTAATTTCACTATAGAAATGGTTCCCTTGATGGAAGCGGCATGTAATAGTGAGATAATGGATTGGGCAACCATACTGTCAGATAAGCTAGCGACAACAGTTCTTAGTTTTAGAACTAAAACATCCGTCTTAGAAAGGATTATTCCCCCATTCTACTATAGTGCTTATATACTAGATACCCTGTGTTTTAATTCTGAGTTTCCTGTACTCGGCTGGAGGTGGACTCCACAAGACCCCACGCCTATTCACATATACCATCAGAAATTGTGGAAGACTTCCTATAAGCACCATTTGTACCAAGTCTTCAACGGCTTCATGTTACCCATTCATTATTCTATTTTTAATAAACCTGCTCCCAAAATTTCTTACCAAGCAGGGATTGATTTAACATCAATAGGAAGATGGTTCGGAGAGGAGAAATTTACTTATGTAAGAATTTTCGGCAGCCAAGTCGAACCTCATGTTCTTCCTTTGTACATACCTGATAAACTGCTGGCAAGGGAGATAGCCTATCAGATTATTGCTGAGGGAGTTACACAAACTCTCAAGAAAAATAAGAAGCAGGTTTGGCCCTCCTTTCCTCTGAGATGTGGTGTCTACACTTTGCATGATTTCAAACATGCAGAAAAAGAAGCTACGAAAATGAAATCATTAACTCTAGCGACTCTCCCAAATAGGCGATTTGATCCCAACAAAGTCGCCTATAATGCACTTGAACAGGCCAAATTAACAAAGTTTGATCATGTAGAAGATAAGTTTGACGACCTGTTCTCTTCAGCTGAATCAATGTATCAGGTTAGATCGCTGGCCATAATGCAATACAAAGATGAAGGGTTAGCTGAATTCAACAGACTTAGAGAACAGAGGTTGCAAACTCTGCCTCTAGATCTGTTAGCAACAAACCCAGCAACAAGACCAAGCGAGCCTGAACAACAACATTCAAAGGAACCTCCGGTTACAACAAAAGAACAGGAGAAAGTGCAGGAGGAAACACAGAACAAAGAATAGGAGAAGGTGCGAGAGGAAACCCAGACTAAAGAGCAGAAACAGAGCAACATAGAGGTGAATGTGGATACTCAAATTGATCCCAAATTGCTCCAGGAATGGCAGCAATTTGATTCAATTATCAGTAGTCTTGAATGTTCAATGGACACCGAAACTTCGAAAGCAGCAGATACACAGGAACCACTTCACAACAGGTTCCAAGTGGAACCAGTGGCCTACCCAGTTCAAAGGAAGTAGAAATAATCCCAAAGGACCCCTCCGATCAAATTATTTTGCAGATAGAAGAAATTCCTCCCTTGGATGTCTTCTATAGCCCAAGACACAAAGCTATGGTAAAACGACAGAGGAAGAGAAGAAGGACTGATCAACCTTCCCTTTTCCCAGAACAGACGATCACGGGCAATGTGGTTTGGAATGAGGAATTTGACCCCTCTGATGACCTAACAAAATTATCACAATATGCTGGAGCCTATTCGGCAGCAACAATAGACAAGGCATCAGAGGTGAGTCTTTTATTGAAAACAAAAGACCAGGAAATCTTTTTGTTGCAAGCACAGCTAACAGAAGCACAGCAGAAAGCGGAGTAGGCAGAACAGCAATTTTTAACACAACAGCAAATAAATAATCAATTACGGGAAGAGAAACAGAGGATTGATCACAGCGCAATCCAGAAGCAGAAAGAATTTTCTGAAGCCTTGGCACAACTGAGGGCAGTAAATGAACAAATGCTGAAGTCAAAAGATGAGCAAATTATTCAACTATCAGCACAGCTTGAGAAGACAAAGGGTGTTCCACAAATAGCCGAATTCAAATTAGAAGCGTTACAGATAAATAGGGCATTAATAGCACAAATCAAGCTTCTATGTCAACAAATCACCCAAGCGGAACCACTATGCGAATTGACAGCATCAATAAGTAAACGAACAGAAAAGGCTAGAATGGAATTGGATCAAGCTGAAGAAACATTAACTGAATTTCTTGACTGGCAAGATACCGATCAGGGACAAGCGGCAAATTTACCAAGAGTTTTAGAGTCACATAAAGAAATATTGTTTGCAGAATGGAAGTCCCAGTTAATGAAAGCAGAGAGGGAAATTTCAAGATGCAAATCAACCACAAGTAATTTGGTTGAATTGGCTAATAATACTCTCTACTTGTCAAACATGATTTCCCAATGCACTCCGGGTAAATTGACAGCGGTCAAAACATTGGAGCAGTCATGTTATCCAGATCTAGAGGAAAAGGGAAGATTAATTGCTGGAATTAACAATTTAACATGGGACACCTATTGGTTCTTCTTGGTAAAACCACACAGTCAAAGAGCCACCCTCAAATGCCTTACATATGCAATCAGGTATATCATCCCCGATATTTAGGATGCCACCTATGCCGCCCAGCTTAACTCTCGCCTCAACAAACCGCCCGAAGTGGAGCCAATTCTTGCGATAAGTCAGCTCAAGTTTAAAGGCAAACAACCTACTTGATCATTCATGCCGCCGACTGCCAGGTTGCTGAGAACGAGATATTCAAAATCATTTGATACCAATTAAGTTGGATTTCAGTTTCATAGATAGTTAGTTTAATTCAGTATTTATAGACCCTTTCATGTTTTTAGAAAGGGTCGTAAGGTTTTGTACTTGACTTAAAACCTGAAGTTGCACTACTGTGCTTCAGGCTTATTCTTTTATAAAACTAGACCAATCATTCTGATTTTGGCAAAGAAGCTTTTATGCAAATGTGCACTACTGTCTTTGTTTGAAAGTATTTCTCCGTTAGAGGAAGAATTTCAAATAGCGATTGATATTGGAGAGTGACTCGCAGCTCATATGGTACTATTATCTATGTCTGAATCCATTCTTTTTATATGAATTGTTATTTGATCGCCTTTGCTATTATCAAATATATATATGTGTTTTAACAGCATTTCTTTATTCCCTCCACTATTGGATGTTTATGGTAATGCTTTTCTTTTGATCATATATGTATTGATGATATAAATGATGAGTGTAGCAATATTGCGTTAATCACCTTGTTTAACTATTTAAGCAAAGTAATCCTTGAATGAGTAAATGTCCATGTTTATTAGATGGAGTCATCTACATGCCTGTTAATAAACATAGATCATCAAGCGCTACACTTCAAAGTACAATAGTTCCCGGTATTAGTAGTAATTCTTTTTATTTCACTGATAAATTAAGTTATTCGCCTATCATTAGATTAGTCAATCAATCATTCATTCATTCTGTTTATTCATTGCTGGGAAACTGGTCCCATTATCCCCAGTCGAAGCCACCATTCCAAACGGAAAATGAGTTGTATTAAGGTCCGGACCGGGTGGTTATCCCCCAATGTTGATACAACAATTTTCGGGGCATCAACAGGTTCCAAAGCGCTTTTATGCTCATTGAATTTAATTTACAATTGATCTTTCTTAAGAAGTTTGCCTTTAAGGTTCACCGCATGATGTAGATATACAACTCCTAAATATGAAATCTAATATGATAAACAGTTGTTTACTCTTCTGTTGCAATGAAAATCCTAGTTATTAAGGAAGGAGAAGTGAAATTCTTTCAACATAGGGCAGAGAGCACACAATAAGATGCACTTTTCTAAATCAAAATCAACAAGCAGTCTAAATGCAAATGCACATGCCTGTATTTGTTTTCCACTTTCTTAATGTGTGAGTGACAAAAAAAAATGCTAAGTACAAATTTGAATTTTCTTTTCTCTCAAAGCAGCAGTACTAACAATTTTCTCTTCAAAAGGCAAAAGGAAGTCAAAGACAACACTTTGTGGTTTTAAATTCAAAAAACGAAAGGAGGACTAAGACGATACTTTGCGATTTCGAATTCAAAAAACAAAAGGAAGGCTAAGACGATTCTTTTCGATTTCGAATTTAAAAAACGGAAGGAAGGCTAAGAGCGACACTTTCAACACTTGAAATACTATTAATTCAAATCAAGTACAAGAGTAACAGTGTAATCGACCATAAAAAAGAGTAGGATTTTTTTCTTTGACTGAAATAGACACTTGCGACACTTCCAAATCAAAAGATGACAGTTCGATTAAGCTACTTTTTTGTAAAGGAGAACTGTAAATGGTGAAAAATACATAAAAACATTCACAATTATTTGTACAATGGAGGCTGAATAATGCAAAGGAAGGGAGTTTCAACAATGGTATACTGATCACAGACAACAAAACTCCTGAATAAACTGAAGACAATGAAGAAAAAACCAAAATATGGAGGCAAAAACAGTCTTATCTGATCATCGCACTATAACATAGGGAAACAGGGATTCATCTCACCTACAGCACACGGGAGGTGTGATGCATCCAGACTCTCAAAAGGAGACAGTGCAATGATCCAGGGATGAGACTTTCACTTGGTCTTTGGTCGCAGTTTGTAGCTTAGTTCAGTGATTTAGGCTGAGCTAATGATAGTCAGTAAACACAAAGTATAGGGGTTGATCTAATGAGGTTACTTGAGCTATCACCAGGGAATTTAGGATGTTTGCAAGTCAGTTGTTCAGTTTATAAATAAAACCCGGAGATACACTAAAGCAGCGTTGATCTAATTGGCACTTGCATAGCAAATGAAGTTCGAAGGCTAGCTGGCTTAACTTCAGGCTCCATCTATAGTTTATAAAGCAAACAAATATAAACAAGCAATCAAACTATTCACTCCCTAGTGGAGTCTCCATTTTGTTATCGGGAAAACTAGTGTCCATTCAGAGCTACTAGTCCCTCTAAGATGGGTAGATATCTTAGAAACAAACAAACTAAAGTCACTTGTGTTTTCCTTAATGAGAGATATATGAGAAAGAAGTAGAGAGTACCAACCTCAGTCTTTCACTTGGCTCCTTGCTTGTTTCCTTTCCCCTTTGACAGAACTTCGCCACTCCTTCCTTACTTGTCCTGCTTCAAAGAGCACCTGGAGAGTCAAAGCAGCATAATACCATCAAAGCATAGAGATCTATAACCATAAACAATATAGGATCAGATGTATATTAACCATACAAATGCATATGTCAATACAAGATTCAGATATATACAAGAATATGGAGGAAAACTCAAATAGCTTTATTGATAGAAGTAGTAGAAGAGAGGATTACAACCCATTGATCTGACCCAGTGCCATCCTCCCAGCATGAAATCCCTCTTCACCTCATGAAAATATTAGATCACCCAACAATGCAATGTTGCACAGAGAAACCAACAACACTTCCTTACAAAATACAAAATTCCAGCCTCTGGATCTCTAGGATGAGGGATCCATATATAGATGTTTGCAGGTGGGTGAGTCAGCTTCTGGGATTTTGACTAGTGTCATCTCTCTAATAGTTCTTGGTTCCACTTGGAGATTTCATGATCTCTTACTCATCCCTAGGTGAATTTAGAGAGGCAAGTGTCAAATGAGCAGCTTCTAGAAGATTCTCAGGGTCTCCACCTAGCAAATTGCTTCTGCGATTTATCTGCTCTCGCTCATCGCACCCTACAAAAGGGCTTTCTAGTATGCATCGCACTTTTTGCATGTGGAAGGTGAGATGCATCGCACCCTTAGCACTGAGCAGTCTGTATGGTCTAGTTTTGACCAGTTCTGAGTAGTCTTTCAGGGAGAACTTCTGGGAGATGATGTAATCAGCTGACCTTGCTCCTCTAGTGTATGAAACAACACTTTTAGGGACTTAGAAGCCCTTGGTTTATGGACATATGTGATTGGGGTTGCAATGCCCAAATATGTCTATAAAAAGTACCTCCCACATCAGCTACAGCTGATTCAATTAAGTTGGCCGAATCCATGGAAAACATGTCTATATTGGGAGAAGAGATAAAGAAACTAAGACAAGAGGTGAAATTCCTAAAGGAACAAAAAGTAAGATTGGATAATTCCCTACTAACATAAATACAAAGATCCCAAACATTGTCCCAGATATTGCAGAAGATGGAAAATTATTGTTCCATGGGTAATACATTGGCACAGGTAAAGGAGAAAATTTAGAAGTGTATCAATGGAGACATGATAGACTTTTGGCCTTGAAAAAAATCATTTTGAACAACGGGGACCGATTCTAAGATCCAATGAAGCCATTGAAGAAGTCAGAAAGTAGTTGGGTGACAAACCAAGTGAAGCCACTGAGCTCATCAAATTCCTTAACTCCAAAAGCAAACAGGAATTAGAAGAGTTAGAGACTGAAGATAGAACAGAAAAAATATTGGAAGTCAAGAAGGTGTTGACTCAGAGAAATCTAATGAGACAGCTTGATGAAAAATGTCAGATTATGGACACTAGTGTACAAAGATTCTTCACCAAGAAGTAACCCCTCTACAAGAAAGGACTTACAAATTTATTAGTTATTAATGATAATCTCAGCACGTGGTCTGATTACAATGAAGAACCAATGTCCAAGGCAAGAGGAAATTCAAAGGTTGCAGCTAGAAGATTCGTTATGATAGGAAAGGCATTCTTGGAAGTGTTGGCATATGAATTTGACATTCATTATGAAATTAAACACATATTCATTTCCAAGCCAACATTTTCTAAATATATTAAAGTCGATTTAGTTTACAGAAAGTTACTGGGGATGATTATTCCGAGTGAACAATGTTGGTATAAACTGTGTGAACTACTGGAGTAAACAAAAGGTTTGGCTACACAGCTCAATGTCAACAACACAACATAATTTGAGGGCCACACAGCCAGTTGTTCCACCAATTTAGTGCCACCAATTCAGATAGTTCGAATCTGCCTGAAATGTTTTTAATAAGTTAGATAGATTTAGTTTAATAATTCTTGGATACATCCTAGTCAGTTTTGATAGGATATTTTGTAAATAAGTTATAAAGACTTCATCTTCAGAAGTTTCAAGTGTTGGTTTATATATTGAAGAACACTATTGTACATTGTTGAAGCATCAATGGATTTACCAGTAATACAGAAACCTCTTTCATAGGATTCTTGTGTCAAGTTGTTGGTGAAGTGCCTATATCATTCTATGTGTTTATATTTCTCTATTTATCACACATATTTGTTTCTTAATCTGAATTATTCAATATATAATTAAAGGACAATTTTTTTTTTCTACACTCTGCTCTGAGCTTTGAATAATTTCCATGTTTTCTACTTAACTTTAAATATAGAATTCTGATAACAATGCTCTATATCTAAAGTGAATCTTAATCTATGCTTCCTTCCCCATCTAATAAACTAAAAGAATCTAATCAGTTTGGCTACCCTGCCCTATGAGATCTATCTGTAAACACTAAAATTGATCTGTACTTTACGAAACTGACTACATAGCCCAATGGTAATCTAGTTATCAACGAAGCATTCAAATACAAATCCAACCTTAAAATTTATAACTACCCTAATATTCAATACAACAAAGTTAAACCTTACAGATAGAGCCATCTCTGAAGCTGGCAGGGCTAGATCCCAACTTCCAATGTACGTTTGTGGTTATCTTTGCGATTTTCTTCTGCAACCTCGGAAAATTACAGAGTGCTAAGGATCAAAATATTGGAAATAAAGGATTAGAGGTTGTTTTTCATTTCTAAGCTCTGGCTCCAAAACTAATTCATACTCAAGCCAATATTGATCTAGAACGACCTGAAATTTAGACAATCTTGAAAGCATACTAAGAAAAATAAGTTTAGCTAAAATCCAAGGAAGCAATAGCCCCATTTCTAGGGAAATTTCCCTTCCTGAAAACCTTGACATCATACAAGATATTCAGTTTGACTTACCTTTTGAACACAGTCTTTCTAGGACCAAGCCTAAAACTTTTTTTGATCAGACAGTGGTTGATGAATCCATTCTTCAGCCTTACAAACTAATAAGACCATCTGTTGAACCTGATTTGGATCAGCAAGCCCTCCAGAACTTCAAAAAATTGCAGGGTCTTGTGTCAGCACTTTAGAAAGTTGTACATCAATCTTACATTCAACAATCTATTGAACTTTCTGCACTTATTGTTGCATCATCAACATGCTCTTCCCAATATATTCATCCAACATCATTCAACCCTACCTCTTCTGCAATTTCTACTAGTCATCAAGTAGTATCACAAAGAGTAACCCAACCTATTCCAACAAATCATACATCTACACTTACCATAAGACCATACATCATCGTTTCTCCTTATGCTCCTTTGGTTTTACCTGCCCAGTTGCATGATATGCCCCTAGACTATCAAACCTGGATTCCCCAATTTTATAGAACTCGTGCTATCAATGCACAAAAGAACATAGATAAAATGATTGACTCTTTTGATCTTCATGAAGTAGATGAGAATGATACAAAACTCGGGTTGTTTTCCCACGTCTTAGGTGGAGAGGTAAGAAAATGATTCAAAAACTTAGCAGCAGGTAGTACAGCTGACCTTGTTGTATTTCACCAATCTTTCCTAAATAGGTGGGAAACCAAAACGAGTCCTCTAGAGATCCTTCATGAATACAAAAACCTTAAGAGAGGACCTAATGAAACTACAGAAGAGATCCCACAACCTTAGAGGAAATGCAAGAAAATGCACTCAAAGTTGAGGCTAATTTATTAGCCAAAAAAGATAAATTTAATCTGAGAAAAGAAAAAAAAAAAATAGGAACGTTCATCTTCTTCTTCCACTGATTATAAAATAGATATTCTACTGAAAGCAGTGGAGAAAATGATGGATAGAATCAGTATAACTGATTGGACTCCTCCGAGAGAAAATCAAATTGGGTAAATAAGGAATCCAAACTTTAGAAGAAATCTACCCCAGATCAAACAAAGGGACCCAAAAGGTCCAAACCAACATGTAAGAACTCCTTTCCAAGAAAATTATACATATGAGGAGGCTGACGTAGTTGATGATACAAAGGACACTCAAATAAATTTTATGGGAGTAAATGATAATGACTCTATTTTTCTTACTCAGGAATAACAAGACATTTTCCTATTATCCGAGGGTGAAATAGAACCTAATGAATGAGAAGATTATAAGAAAGGTTTTGAGAATTCCATTATGGAAGTCCATAAGAAATACAATCTGAGGAGTAGGAAAACTCCTGACACTCCAACCAAAAATTCAGTTGAAACACCTACCAAGAAGAATGTTGAGATTCTTTCTAGAAAGAATCATGATGTTCCAATCCAGAAAAAAACCTGATACTGCATCCAAATCAATTCAAATTAATGACCCCTCCACCAGCCAACAAAGAGACATATCCCAAAAGGATTTTGTTGATAAACAAGAGGCTTCCAATTTAAATAAATCTCATGCACCATTAATATAGAAAATGAATTGGAAAAACTCAAAATACCCATTTCTTTTATAGAATTAATGAATAAAACTTCCTATAGATCACAGGTAATGAAAGCTCTGAGCATAGGAGAGAACACTGGTATATTCAACTTATCAGATGATCAACCTGAAATATTGTTTGGCCCTGAAGTCGATGGTAAACTTCAAGAGGGGAATGTACCTCCTTTTTATGTTACTTTAACCATTCATGATAAAATCTTACACACTGTTATGCTTGATTAAGGGGCCTCCCACAATACTATGCCTAATGTAATCATGTAGAAATTTGGATTAGATATAACTAGAAGGTATAAAGGTGTGTATTCATTTGATTCCAGTAAAGTAAAGTGACTTGGACTTATAAAGGATTTATGTGTCAACTTAGTCCAAATACCAGCCAAAAGTGTGCTAATGGACATAGTTGTTGCTGATATACCTCCCAAATATGGCATGTAGATTTCCCGTTCACCGGGAGTGAAACTCCAGGGAACCTTACAGATGGTATGACCTATGCTACCATCCTAGTATTTGGTCAGAATAGGAGACTTTATCAGTATAGACTCATGAAACTCACGGTCACTAATCAGGAGAGACCTAATGATTATCCCTTGTACTTTGTTCATTCAGATCTTGACTCATTTATTATCTATAATGATGGAAATGCAAAAGAATAAGTTCCTGATAAAAAAACTTCCTTATGTCACACTTAGGAATGTCAAACATTAATCAGTGAACAGGATAAATCAAACGAAGTTTTATGGAATTTGAGTTTTGATGGATCTGTTAGTAAAGAAGGGGTAGGTGCTAGTATATGGGTTTTCAATTCTTACACTCATCATTCAGAGGGTCATTCTTATAAATTGAATTTCTAGTGTTCTAATAATGTAATAGAGTACGAAGCCTTAATCTTAGGGTTACAACTTTTAAAGAATATGGGTGTTAAACATATTGCAATTCATGGAGATTCTGAGTTGGTAATAAAACAAATCAAAGGAAAATATTTTGCAAAACATCCAAGGATGAGAGAATATAGGAATGTTGTGTTGAAGTTTCCGGATTCTTTTACTGAATATATTTTGTCTGTGGTTTTAAGAGATCAAAACATTCTTCCTAATGGTATTGCTACTTCGGCAAGTACTTGTAAATTATCATTTTCTCCTACTCACCAATATATTTTCAAAGTGAAAAATAGACCTACTGTACCTGATGACATTAGATACTGGAAGAATTTTGGAAATGATGCCCAGAATGAGAATTCTTTGTAGTCTAAAGAGGAATTTGAAGATGCTAATATTGATATAGAACTTGATGTAGAATATACTGCATATATTAGTGTGAATAAATTAGAATTGAATGAAATAGATGAAGAGAAACAAGAAACATAAATGTTATAGCTCAAAGATAATGTCTTACCTAGAGGGCTAGTTCCGTTAGAAGATTTGTTTGATTGCAATGATGTAGCTAAGAAACCCAAAATTGAACCCACTGGAGCTAGTATTGAGGAACACAATATTGGGACTGAACAAGAGCCTAAAATGATAAAACTGTCCAAATCCTTACCCACAGCTGAGAAGTGAAATTGCACTAAATTTTTCAAAGAATTCGTTGATGTTTTCACCTAGATTTATGAGGATTTAAAATCCTATGACACAAGAATTATATAACATAAGATTCCCTTAAAAGAAGATCATGAACCTTTTAAACATAAATTAAGGAGAATCAACCCAAATCTTATGCCTCTTATCGAAAATGAAGTAAAAGGAATGTATGATGCAAATACCATAGTGCCCTTCAGATATTCCAAATGGGTATCCAATTTGGTTCCCACTCAGAAAAAGACTGGTGAGATCAGGTTATATATTTATTTCCGGAATCTGAATAAAGCCTATTTAAAAGACAATTACCCTCTACCCAAGATGGACGACATTCTTTAGAAGGTGGTTGGATCCATCAGAATTTCCATGTTAGATGGATTTTTTTGGTTATTACCAAGTCTTAGTACACCCAGACGATCAAGAGAAGACAACGTTTACTACACCCTGGGGAACATTCATCTATGTGAAAATGCCTTTTGGTCTAATGAAGATAGAGCTATTTTTCAAAGACAAATGGATATTATTTTGCTGATGAAATGGGTCATTTCATAGTCATATACCTGGATGACATCACTCATTTTTCAAAAATAGATGAGGAACACCTAAATCATCTCATAAGAGTCTTTGAAAAATGTAGGAGATTTGGTATCTCCCTCAACCGAAAGAAAACAGTGTTTGGTTTGCATGAAGGAAAACTGCTAGGACACATAATTTCAATTGAAGGAATCAAAATAGATCCCAGTTGAATCGAAGTTATACTCAAAATTAATCCCCCTAGAAATGTAAAGGAAGTTCAATCTCTTATTGGACAGATAAATTTTTTGAGGAGATTCATTCCTAATTTAGAAGAACTTTTAAAGAATATAACCAACATGTTAAGGGAAGGCATTGAGGTGAAATGGAATATGGAAGATATATAATCATTTAATAAGGTAAAACATGCTTTAACTCAGGCTCCTGTGTTAATTAGTCCATATTTTACAAAGGATTTCCTAATTTTTCATTTGCTTTTGAGCATACAATTACTGCAGTTCTCTTGTAGAAAAATAATGAAGGCCATGAAGAGCCTATTTCTTTATTTAGAAAATCTTTGAGAGATGTAGCATTGAAATATGACATCATGGAAAAGCAAACTTTTTCCCTAGTAAAAGGCATAAAAGATTTTAGAGAGTACATTATTCATTCACATATTATTGCTTTTGTTCCAAATGTAGTAGTAAAAGATATACTGACCCAAAATGACCCTGATGGGAAAAGAGGTAAGTGGATTGTTGTTATATTAGAATATGATATTCAAATACAACCCACTAAACTCATCAAAGGTCAAGGCTTGGAAAAATTCATGGCAAAATCTAACTTACATGCTTTAGATATACATTTTCTAGCAATATTTAATGAACTAGATGAGCTGGCGACTCCATAGGTAGCAGAAGCTTTTTCTACCTCTCCCTGGTATGAAGGCATTATTTATGTTTTACATCATTTACAAGCTCCACCTGGTTTGACTAAAATAAAAGCTAGATTTATTAAAATTAGAGCTATCAAGTTTTGTATTTTGGATGAAAATCTGTTTTGGAAAGATGCTGGTGGAGTTTTACTGAATTGTTTGTTGAAGAATGAAGCAGATAAAGTCATGCAAGAGTTTCATGAAGGACACTGCGACGGACACCTGTACTGGAAGACTACTTCCAATAACATTTTGAGGGCAAGTTTCTATTAGCCCACCTTATTTTCTGATTTCCAAAAGAAAGGTACATCATGCCACAAATGCCAAATATTCGAAGGAAAAAAGAAACTATTGCCTTTACCCTTAAGGCCTATATCTGTTGAAAATCCTTTCCAGCAATGGGGCCTTGAATTTATAGGAGAAATTCACCCTACCTCTTTTTCCCAACATAAGTGGATTATTATAGCCACTGATTTCTTTACAAAATGGATAGAAGCCATATCGACTAGACAAGCCTCTGATGTAGTCATCATAAAATTCCTTAAGAACAATATCCTTGCAATATTTGGATGCCCTAGGAAAATTATTACTGACAATGTTGCAGCTTTCAGGTCAAAGAGGATGGTATATTTTTGCAAAAAATACCAAATAACATTGGGACATTGTATAGCCTATTACCCTCAGCGAAATGGACTGGCAAAAACTTCCAACAAATCCTTATTTAATATTATTAAAAAGTTGTTGCAAGATAATAAGAAATCATGGCACAACAAGCTAGTTAATGCATTGTGGGCGGACATGCTTACTACCAAAAATTCAATAGGCATGTCTCCGTACCAGCTATTTTATGGAATAGACATTGTTTTTCCAACCTCGTTGGGAATTCCTGTTTTCAAAATGCTACAATAATTGGACATTGAACCAAATAATTTACAAAGGAGAATAAACTAGACAATTCATTTGCAACAGTCAAGAGAGGAAGTTGATAACAAAACTTAGTTGATCCAAGAAAGCTTCAAGAATACATTTGACAGAATAATTAAGGCTAATGATTTTTAGATTGGAAATCATGTTCTGAAATTGGATTCCATAAGAGAAGAGAAAGGTAAGCATGGTAATTTCGACAATATGTGGATGGGACCTTACATCATTTATGCTTACAGAGGTAACAGTGCATTTTTGCTAAAGAACACAGATGGAACATAGTTACCTGGAGGACCTGTCAATGGTAGGATTCTAAAGCATTATGTTTTACAGGACTAAATAGCAGTTTTTATCACACCCATTGTATATACCATTTACTTTGTAGTGTAATGAGTGGGTATCTTATGTATGAAAATTGAAGCCATGGAGAAGGCCCTAAGCTTTTAGTCATTTTTCCACCATAACTACAACAAACACAAAAAATCAGATGTAGTCAAACACTGAAGATAATGATTCAAGGCTACTAGTATACTATTCTTGAAAATTCACCATGAAGTGCCATAACCAGTTGGAGCCACTGTTAGGGTCCTATAATTTATAGGATCAAATGATGATTGAATAATTGCTTCAAGTATTTCAGATTGTAGATAATATTGCTTACTGTAAATGATTTCCAAAAAGACATAGAAAAATGAAAATAAAAATGAAAAGAGGATATAAATACAAAAAGAAAAAAAGAAAAAGAAAAAGAAATGATAAAAGAATCCCACAAAACAATAAATGAATAAATGTGAAAGTGATGCTAGTTGAAGTTCCACTGATAGTCTACTAGCTTTGTAAAGAATAAATTCATGAAATTGTGTGGAGCTTGTCTAAATGCCATAATACGTTTTTGCTTGAAACATACAGTTTAATCATGTTCAAGAAAATTTCAATTTATGTTAATTAGAATAGAGTAAATAACTTAGCCAAACAGTGTAATCTTCATTGAGATTAGATACGTAGAATAGGTGAATAAGTTAATCCAATAGATTAATCTGGATTAATGCAATTGCTAGATCAGTTTAGTTGTTTGAAATAATTATTCTTAGTCCTTTAAGAATGACAAAATAAATAGGGTTTGCACATTGAAATACACCCTCATTTGTTTAAAGTTGCATTAGGGTAGGAAAAATATTTATTTATTATGAAATTGGTGAATTTGGTCATTTATCCAAAGTTTGGACTTTGGTGTAAAAATTATTTTTCTGAAACGTGTTGTGAGATTGTCAGCACTAAACGCTGCACACATCACTATCCCTGATCACCATCCTATTTTAATCAAATGGCCCTTAAGACTTTTCAGACCCCCCCCCCCCCCCCCACAGTGATTCTATTTAATGGTGATGGGTAGTCTGAAAAGAGATTTCCCCGCTGCTCGTGTCCTCTCCTCATAATTTTGGACCCCCCCCCGCCCATCTCAAACCATAAACAGCCTACACCCCCCTCCAAAAGTGAGTTCCACCATCTCGTTGCAACCTACCTTCCCTCCAACGTTCACCCACCACGTCCCTACTCAACCTCCATTCCAATCACACCACGTATCCATCCTCCCATCACTTCCATCTAATGGCCTTGTGCCTTCATCTGCCTATCCTAATCACCACATCGACCAATGTTGCACCCATCCCATTGCAATTTCCTCGCCTTTCCTCTATTCCGTTGTAGAGAAAATGCAACTCACAACCATTGACCCAATGGTCTTACTCTGTCTATGAAATATAAATCTCTATTTTCTACCGCGAGCATATCCTTTTTTATTTTTACCCACTGTACATTTATCCCTCCCTATGTTTCGTGCATATCAAAAACTATTCACAAACGAAATGCCTATCTATGATTGCTTACACAGGAACTCCCACCTAGTGTTTTCCTGAGAATTACTGAGATCCTCCGCAAATTCCCTATATCAATCTCTCCCGCATTCATCCTGTTACCACGATGGCCCAAAAAATTTCCACTGTGGTGAATCCCATGCTCACTCCCCCTTTGGATTTAGACCACATCCCTCTTACTGATAGATACTATAAGATAGCCTAGACACAGTGTGAATTCGAATTCTTCAAATTACATTGTTGGTTTCATGACAATCACCTTTACCAATCAGATGAAATTAGCCTCTGGAATTCCAGACTACCCCTACTCATTTGCCCCCAATCTTATTACTTCCACTAATTCTTCCTAAAGTGTCATGCCTCTTACCTTTCAAGTAAGAGAGCTATCATTTCCCCCAGTGGTGAAATCCTTTTCACCATTACTTCTGAGAGCATAAAAAAAATGTTGTAGGTCCCCTACAGTGATTCCCTCACCCATTTTTCCATTGAAGCTATGAAAGAAATATACCAAAAATTTGCCTTTCCTCAGAGAGCCAGAATTTTTGAGGTCTTCCTTCCAGAAGATTCTCAACTCCCCAAGATGAATCCCCCTTATCTCTCTTCTATTTTCCCTCAAACAACCAGAAAAATTATCTCTGTAATGTCTTGCCTTCTTGGTTACTATTCAAATGAATAGGTAGATGAGCCTATTTTAGTTTTCCTATCCACCCTTTCAACAGAAGACAAACTATTAGTCACCTTTGACTATGGTCACTTCTTGGAAAATGTAATTCATGAACAATTCCCTTAGTTTCTAACTGAAGGAATGTTTTGATATTCTTCTATTCTTATGTATATGTTCATTTTATTTCAAACATATAGGTTTCCCTTTGCAGTGCAGAAGCTTGATCAGCAAGGAGATCCTCAGTCCATTATCTTCTAGACCTCCATGATCAGAGGACAATCACAGGAATTCAGTTTTACAGAACTTTTTTTTAGGTTGTGTATCCAGCAACTTGTTTGCTGAGTGGTTAGCAGATTCCAAGGATCAATGAGGATATTTAGAAAGTGTGATAACTCAGTGAACAGGTGAAGACAAGAGATTGGTACCTATACCAGTCATTTACAAAGATCATAGTTTATGGCTCAGATTTGCCACCATATAAGATGCCCAAGTACCTTCCAATGAGGATATTTGCCTTGGATTACATCGCACAAATAATTCACTCAGACAAAATAAATTTGGTGGAAGCCAAGAAGAACTCTCAATTTTGAATTAAGACACAGATAGGACCTTTCATCTGCAACGATAGAGTAGTAGGAGAGGAAGCACACCTCCTGCTCAAACAAATGAATTTCCCTCTTAGTTTTACTTGGTCCTATGACCCCTTTGGGGAAATTTCTAAGTTAAGAGAGGAGCAGAAGGAATCTCCATATATGCATAGCCAAAGGACACAAATAGAGAAGTACATGAACCAACACATTTGGGTAGAAGCAAGAGGCCGAAGAGTAGGCACTTTCTAGAACAACTTCAGAGACTCCTATACCTAGAGAAAAGACTGATAAGAGACTGAGAGAGGAATATTCTCCTTCAGTTATAGCAGTCTCAGCCAAAGAGTTCAATATATATACAAAGAAGGTTAAGACAGGCTACAAGATAGACTTCCCACCATTGGAGGAGACACATGATACAATTTTACTTTGAGGCTTTGAAACTTTTAAGTTTGATGGTTGTACCAGTGATTCTCCATCATCCTCAACTAGAAAACAGAATAGAGGTAGCTGGATATTTTCCAGAGATATAATGAAATTAAACAGAGGAATCAAGCCATTCATGACAACATCTCTACTCAATTCAGGAAGCATTCTTCCTCAATCCAACACAGGCTCATTTCAACCTATGACACACAGAAGGGAAGAATGCATATGGCATTCTTGTAGGCTTAGGTTCCACAACCAAATTCAATAACGGACTTCAAAAAAAATACCTTTGAGTTTGAGGAAAAGGATATTCATCCTTTGGATCAAATGGATATGCATAGGTAGACTCGAGAAATGGTCTACTCAAACTTTACAGAGACTTCTCTCAGTGCTTCCAAACTACAACTTTCTTTAAACAATGCTTAGTCTCAGCTTAAACTGGAAAAAGTGTCCTCTCTCGCTAAGGACAACAAAATTAAATATTTGGAGGAAATGGTGATCAAAGCAGGTTTTGATCCTGCTAACTCAATGGCCATGGAGGAGATAATTAAGAAGAAGAATGTTGACATAGCAGCCCTAAAAAAGCAATTGAATTTGCCCGCGACTGAAGATCCCCAGGAAAAGGAGCTAAGAGAGAGATAGTTACAAAAAGAAGAATGCACGGATCAAGGAGATAGAAGTAGAGATGGACAAGCCGATCAAAGAAAAGGAACAGAGTTCACAACTAGCAATATTTTCTCTTGATGGAGTACCAACTGCATCTATACTTTAAACAAGTATCCCTATAGCAACCAAAATAGTAGGAACGTCCTCTTCTACATACTTCCCACAACAACTACAAATGATTCAATTAAGTTTCCCGAATCCATGAAAAGCATGTCTATACAGGGAGAAGAGATAAAGAAACTAAGAGAGGAGGTGAAAGTCCTATAGGAGTAGAAAGTAAGATTTTATAATTCCCTCCTAACAGAAATACAGAGATCCCAAACATTTTCTGAGAGATTGCAGAAGATGGAAAAAGACTGTGACATGGGTAATGCATTGGCACAGGTAAAAGAGAATATTTGGAAGCGGATCAATGAAGACATGATACATATTTGGCCTTCAATACAAATAATTTTTTAACAATAGGAGCTAATTCTAAGGTCCAATGAATTCATCGAAGAATTCAGAAAGCAATTAGGTGAAAAACCCATTGAAGCCACTGAGCTCATCAAATTCCTTAACTCCAAAAACAAGTAGGAATTAGAAGAGTTAGAGATTCAAGTTAGAACAGAAACAATATTGGAAGTCAAGGAGGTGTTGACTAAGAGAAATATAATGAGACACCTTGATGAAAAATGTCAGATTATGGACACTAGTGTATAGAGATTCTTCACCAAGCTGGAACCCCTCTACAAGAAAGGACTTCCAAATTTATTATTATTAATAAAAAGATCAACACATTGTCTGATTATAGTGAGGAACTAATGACCAAGGTGAGAGACAGTCAAAAGGTTGGAACTGGAAGATTCAGTATGACAAGAAAAGTGTTCTTGGAAGCATTGGCATATGACCTAGATATTCAGTATGCAATTAAACACATATTCATTTCCAAGCTGACATTTGCTAAATATACTGAAGTCGACAAAGTTCACAGAAAGTTACTGAAGACGGCTATCCCGACTAAATAACATTGGGATGAACTATGTGAATTACTAGAGTAAACAAAAGGTTTGGCTACATAGCTCAACGTCAATAGCACAACAAAATTCGAGGGCCAGACAATGAGTTGTTCCACCAATTTAGTGCCACCAATTCAGATAGTTTGAATTTCCTTGAAATTTTTGTAATAAGTTAGATAGATTCAATTTAATAATTATTGGATACATCCTAGTGAGTTTTGACATGAGAAGTATTATTGATATTTTGTAAAAATGTTATAAATACTTCATCTTGAGAAGTATCAAGGTTTGGTTTTCATATAGAAGAACACTATTGTACATTGTTGAAGCATTAGCGGATTTAATAATTTCCATGTTTTCTATTGAAATTTAAATATAGAATTCAAATAATAATGGTCTATATCTAAAGTGAATCTTAATTTGTGCTTCCTTCCCCATTTCATAAACTAAAAGAATCCAATCATTTTGGCTACCCTGCCATGTGATATCTATTTGTAAACAGTGAAATCGATCTGTACTTTATGAAACAGACTCCATAGCCCAATGGTAATCTAGTTATCAACCAACCATTCAAATAAAAATCCAACCTTAAAATTCATAACTAGCCTAATCTTCAATACATCAAAGTTAAACCTTATAGATAGAGCCCTCTCTGAAGCTGGCAAGGCTAGATCCCAACTTCCAAAGTAGGTTTGTGGTTACCTTTGTGATTTTCTTCTGCAACCTCAGAAAATTACAGAGTGTTAACATTCTAGCGCCCATACCAAGGACTTAAAAATAATTCTTCAGTTCATTTTCATAAGGTTAATTTCCCTAGTTTATACATATTTATTTCAATAAGTCTAAGGATCAAACTATTGGAAATAAAGTATTAGAGTTTGTTTTCATTTTTAAGATCTACCTCCAAAAAGAATTCATACTCGAGCCAATCATGATCTAGAACCACCTGAAATTTAGACAATCCTGAAAGCATACTAAGAAAAGGAAGTTTAGCTAAAAGCCAAGGAAGCAATAGCCCCCTTTCTAGGGCAAATTCCCTTCCTAAAAGCCTTGACACCATACAAGATATGCAGTTTGACTATCCTTTTGAACACAGTGTTCTTAGGACCATGCCTGAAACTTTTGTTGATCACATAGTGGTTTATGAATCCATTCTTTCACCTTACAAACCAATAATACCATCTATTGAACCTGATTTGGATCAGTAAGCCCTCTAGAACTTCGAAAAATTGCAGGGTCTTATTTTAGCACTTGAGAGAGTTGTACCTCAATCTTACATTCAACAATCTATTGAACTTTCTTCTCTTACTGTTGCATCATCAACTTGCTCTCCCCAATCTATTCACCCAACATCAGTCAACCCTACCTCTTCTGTAATTTCTACTAGTCATGAAGTAGTATCACAAAGAGTAACCCAACCTATTCCAACAAATCCTATATCTACACTTACCATAAGACCATACATCATGGTTTCTCCTTATGCTCCTTTGGTTTTACCTACCCCATTGCATGATATGATCCTAGACTATCAAACCTGGATTCCCCAATTCGATAGCACAAGTGCTATCAATGCACAAAAGCACATAGATAAAATGAATGACTTTTTTTATCTTCATGAAATAGATGAGAATGATATAAAACTAAGGTTGTTTTCCCACGACTTAGGTGGAGAAGTAAGAAAATGGTTCAAAAACTTAGCAGCAGGTAATATAGTTGACCTTGTTGTATTTCACTAATCTTTCCTAAATAGGTGGGAAACCAAAAAGAGTCCTCGATCCTTAATGAATACAAAAACCTTAAGAGAGGACCTAATGAAACTGTAGAAGAGTATTGTGACAGGTTTAATAATGTTTACAATGCAAACTCGACTACCATTAAACCTCCCGTGGTCTTGGCCCTGATACATTTCCCAGAAGGATTCAATGTTGATATGATTTATCAACCCAGAGAAAGAGATCCCACAACCTTAGAGGAAATGCAAGAAAATGCACTCAAAGTTGAGGCAAATTTACTAGCCAAAAAAAGATAAATTAAATTTTGAAAAAAGAGTAACAATAAAATAGGAACCTTCATCTTCTTCTTCCACTAATTATAAAATAGATAGTCTACTGAAAGCAGTGGAGAAAATGATGGATAGACTCATTATAACTAATAGGGCTCATCTGAGAGAAAATCAAACTGGGCGAATAAGGAATCCAAACTTTAGAAGAAATCAACCCCATATCAAACAAAGGGACCTAGAAGGTCCAAACCAACATGTAAGAACTCCTTTTCAAGAAAATTATACATATGAGGAAGCTAACGTAGCTGATGATATAGAGGACACTCAAATAAATTTAATGGGATTAAATAATAATGACTCTATTTTTCTTACTCAAGAATAACAAGACATTTTCCTATTATCTGAGGATGAAACATAACATTATGAATCAGAAGATTATAAGAAAGGTTTTGAGAATTCCATTATGGAATGTAGAAATTTCACTTGTAGAACAAACCGATATATGCAATGTCCTAAATCATAATACTTGTTCTACTTCTACAAAACATTAAGCAGAAGCATAATAGAATTCATGAGCAACATCAAGTAGAAACATGCATAACTGATCAAGAGAAATAATAAAAAATAACACAAGATATATCCAGGGGAAAGCACCAGCATAAAACCCCAACCATGTATTATCAATCAAGTGGAAATCCTCTTCACAATAGAAAAAGAATCAGCTCTCAAGATATCCAGTTCTCAATGAACTATGAAGATATGAAGATATGTCTAATGAACCAACCAAGGCTTGTATATAAAGGCTTTACCTATGGTCCAATCCCTATTTCCTTGCGTAGGTTTCTTAGGAAATAATAGCAAAAGCATATGAAATTAATTCCAAACATACCAAGTGAACATATGGTCCAACTACGCAATTTTTGAGGACACTAGTTCCTCAATCGTGCAAAAACTGCTTACTAGAAATAGTCAAGCATCTGATAGTATATTGTCCCACATTTGATCTCAACTGGGTCTCTGACAGAATTGACATGCAATAGTTATCCATGAGTGAATCCTCAATTATCTAAAATAATAGTTGTCACATTCATGCAAGAATTAACAAACTATATTTTATTATTTTAACAACTTGTTAAAATAATCTAACTGGACTTGACTAGTTAGAACTAAGTCAATTGATTCTCTCATTATAGAACTCATACTTATTCCCTCAACCAATGGGACAACTCATGTGCATGCTCACAAAGACTTCAAATTGAGATTTCCTTAACTAATTAACTCAACTGAATTAATTAATTAATATTTCCAACTGCTGTTAAGACCAAAATTATTTTTACTTCCTATAGATAGACTAGGGACTGCTATAAATAGGAAGGGACCCAGAAATTCTATTTTTAGAAGTTTCTATTTTTAGCTGTTTCACCTCTCACCCAATGTGGCCAATGACCTCACTGGCCAAACTGCTATTTTTAGACATGATATTTTTAGCAGGTCTATTTTTAGCACATTCTAAATTTAATATTTCTTATTGCACATTTTTCAACACTCCCTCTCAACAAGAAAGGCTTTCTCTCGAACCTGATCCTGTAACTCTGGAATGTTTTGCATGCAACACATATACCCGATTCACTTTCTCCAACAACACTTGGAACGAAAACACTCCCAACTGACCACTCTGTTGGGCTAGGAACATACTCTAATGCTGAAGCTCTACCTGCTGTTGACAAGTGCTCCCTCTCTGACATATGTGCTACTACAACATCTCCATGCATTTCGCACCATTGTACACCTCTCTGTGCCACCTAGAACTGTGCAAAACACTTGTGCCTCTTGCATTGTTGCAGCCTACTAGCTATGCACTGTCCTGGGATTCCCTGCATTGTCACTCTCTCTGCCACTCCATCCACATCTATCTCTACTGAATCAGTCAATTCCTGCTACTCCACATCGAGGCTCTTGTAGCAAGGTCTCATCAAAGATGTTGGGTACCTCAAGGATCTTGCCCCTCCTCCTTGGGATGATCACTCTATATCGCCCCACCTCCTACCTGGAGGTATGGCTGCATGTGATCCCTCAGCCCACCTGGCTTGAAGTTTACCCCTACTAGAGGTCTCTACATGAGTAGATGTCTCTACTCAATCTCCACTCAGCTTCCCTTGTTGTGGCTACTCCACAACCTCCTAAAGCTGCTGCACCAATCATGGCTCCTCCGCAATCATTTGTGACTTCTTCTGGCTCTGCGTGTTGAGAGGTAATATACCCTCCATCTCAACCACCAAGTCTCCATCAGTTGACTTGCTGCTCAAGGCTTTGCATGCATCTTGAAACTCAAGAGCATATAGGTTCTTGACCCCTGAACCAATCTACTTCGCCTATCTAGTGATGATGTGTCTAAGGAAAACCTTTCCCTTAGTGAATACTAGATCATAGCCTCTGTCTTCCAGCATCGTGATCGAAACCAAGTTTTTCTTCAGTCCTGGTACATACTTGACATCAGTCAAGGTAAGGCAAGATCCATGCTCCCTTTGAAAAATAACCGTGCCTACACCTGAGACACTATACTCCTCATCATTACCCATCACTATGAGTATCTGGAGATATTTCCCCTCCAAAGTACTGAACAAACTCTTGTCGTCAGTCATGTGGAAAGAAGCTCAACTATCAAGAAACCAACCACTTCCCACCATGGATGAAACCATGCATGCGAATAGTGTGAAATCCAAGTCAAACTATGAAGCAAGTGCCTCACCTTTAGATCCTTCCCCAAATCCCTTCTTGGATTTCCTCCATGGACAATTTGCAGCATAATGGCCCACCTCATGACAACAAAAGCATCACACTTTCGATTTGTCAACCTTCTTCCCATCATTGGAAGAACTAGATTTGGAAAGAGAAACCTTATCCTTCCCCTTATTCACCTTACTTGCTAAGGCACATTTCTCCTCATCATGCGTGGATGAAGAACTGTCTCTGGTGCTCCATCTGATCTCCTCCTGCATCAAATCCGACCATAGTCGTTCCAAATCTAGTAGTTTCTCCCTTCCATTCACCAAGTCTTGGTAGCTATGCCAGCTCTTAGGAAGGCCAAGGAGTGATAGACTCACCATATCCTCATCCGATGTCACGACCCATACACTTGCAAGCTCATCCCTGCATGTGATGAGCTTGGTCAGATACATAGAGATCGTCTCATCCCTTTCACACTTGATCTTTCAAAGTTTGTCCTTCAGTGCCAACTTTCTCTGATCACTACTATTATGATATAAATCTTTCAATGTTTTCCACGTTACATGCAGAGTCTCCTTCCCATGGAGGCTCGAGACAATGTGATCTCGCACTCCCTCCAAGAGAATTCTCCTAGCTCTAGCCACACACTTCCTCCATTCCACCTGCTCAGTCTTGTCAGTAGGCTTAGGAATTTCTTGATCAATGAAATCCTTAAGGCCATTATCTTCCAAAACTGCCTCCATGTGATCCTTCCAAGCTATATAGTTTGAGCTCAAGCCTCAAACCATAGAACGCCATCGATGAAATATATGTGATAAGTACTTGAAATCTATATCCCAAATAATAAACTTCAAATTTCTCCTACTAGTATATTGTTCTTGTTTGATCACCTGTGCTCTAATACCATGTAGAAATTTCACGTGTAGAACAAACCCATATATGTAATGTCCTAAAGCATAATACCTTTTCTACTTCTACAAAAAATTAAGTGGAAGCATAATCGAATTCATGAGCAACATCAAGTAGAAACATGCATAACTGATCAAGAGAAATAATCACAAATAACACGAGATATATCCAAGGGAAAGCACCAACATAAAACCCCAACCATGTATTATCAATCAAGTGGAAATCCTCTTCACAATACAAAGAATCAACTCTTAAGCTATCCAGTTCTCAATGAACTATGAAGATATGAAGATATGTCTCATGAACCAATCAAGCCTTGTATATAAAGGCTTTACCTATGGTCCAATCCCTATTTCCTTGTGTAGTTTTCTTAGGAAATAATAGAAAAAGAATATGCAATTAATTGCAAACATACCAAGTCAACCTATGGTCCAACTACGCAATCTTTGAGGACACTAGTTCCTCAATCATACAAAAACTACTTACTAGAAATAGTCAAGCATCTGATAGTACACTGTCCCATATCTGATCTCAACTGGGTCTCTGACAAAACTGACATGCAACAATTATCCATGATTGAATCCTCAGTTATCTAAAATAATAGTTTTCACATGCATGCAAGCATTAACAAAGTATATTTTATTATTTTTACAACTTGTTAAAATAATCTAACTCGACTTGACTAGTTATAACTAAGTCAACTGATTCTCTCATTACAGAACTCATACTTATTCCCTCATTCAGTGGAGGAAATTAAGGATAAATTCCTCAATCCGTGGGACAACAAATTTTCATGCTCACAAAGACTTCAAATTCGAATTTCCTTAACTAATTAACTCAAATGAATTAATTAGTTAATATTTCCAATTGTTGTTAAGACCAAAATTATTTTTACTTCTTATAGATAGACTAGGGACTGTTATAAATAGGAAGGGACCCAGAAATGCTATTTTTAGAACTTTCTATTTTTAGCAGTTTCACCTCTCACCCAATGTGGCCAATGACCTCATTGGCCAAACTGCTATTTTTAGTAGGTCTATTTTTAGCACATTCTAAATTTAACATTTCTTGTTGCACATTTTTCAACATGGAAGTCCATAAGAAATACAATCTGAGGAGTAGGAAAAATCCTGATACTCCAACCAAAAATTCAGTTGAAACACCTACCAAGAAGAACATTGATATTCTTTCCAGAAAGAACCCTGATGTTCGAATCTAGAAAAAACATAATACTGCATCCAAATCAATTCAAACTAGTGACCTCTCTACTAGCCAACAAAGAGACATAACCCAAAAGGATTTGGCTGATAAAAAAGAGGCTGCCAATTTTAATAAATCTCATACATCATTAGCATAGAAAATGAATTGGCGAAACTCA
Organism: Pinus tabuliformis; assembly: GCA_031772625.1. NCBI lineage: Eukaryota > Viridiplantae > Streptophyta > Pinopsida > Pinales > Pinaceae > Pinus > Pinus tabuliformis. The sequence goes on along the minus strand of CM062807.1, from coordinate 211,445,306 downwards.
AAACACCCATTCCTTTGACATAATTAATGAATAAAACTTCCTATAGATCGCAGGTAATGAAAGCTCTGAGCATAGGAGAGAATAGTGGTACATTCAATTTATTAGATGATCAACCTGAAATATTTTTTTCCCTAAAGTCGATGGTAAACTTCAAGAGGGGGATGTACCCCCCTTTTATGTTACTTCTACACAATGTTATGCTTGACTAAGGGGCCTCCCACAATCTTATGCCTAAGGTAATCATGGAGAAATTGGGATTAGATATGACCATAAGGTATAAATATTTGTATTCATTTGATTCCAGTAAAGTGACTTGGACTTATAAAGGATTTATTTGTCAACTTAGTCCAAATACGAGCCAAAAGTGTCCTAATGGACATAATTGTTGTTGATATACCTCCCAAATATGGCATGTTGATTTCCCCTTCATGGGGAGCCAAACTCCAGGGAACCTTACAGATGGATATGACCTATGTTACCATCCTGGTATTTGGTCAGAATAGGAGACTTTATCAGTAGAGACTCATGAAATTCATGGTTACGAATAAGGAGAGACCTAATAATTATCCCTTGTACTCTGTTCATTCAGATCTTTACTCATTTATTATCTATAATGATGGAAATACACAAGGACAAGTTCCTGAGCAAAACACTACCTTATTGTTATCGGGAAATCTAGTGTCCACTCAGATCTGCTAGTCCCACTAAGATTGGTAGCTATCTTAGAAAAAAACAAACTAAAACCACTTTCGTTTTCCTTTATGAAAAGTAGATAAGAGTGGAATGAAGGATACCAACCTCAGTCTTGCACTTGGTTCCTTCCTCGGTTCCTCTCCCTTCTGACAGATCCTTGCCGCTTCTCCCTTGTCTACCCAGCTTCAAAGATCACCTGTGGAATCAAAGTAGCATAATACTATCGAAGAACAGAGATCTACAATCATAAACAATATAGGACCAAATGTATATTGACCACACAAATGCATATATCATCAAACATACAAGAATGTGGAGGAAAACTTGAATAGCTTTATTAATAATCAAGAATAGCAAAGAGGATTACAACCAATTGTTCTGACCCAGCATCATCCTCCAACATGAAAGCCATTCTTTCACCTCATGAAAAGATTAGATCACCCAACACTATGATATTCCAACATGAAACCAACAACACTTCCTTACAAGATACAAAATTTCTGCCTCCAGATCTCTGGGATGAGGGATCCAGATATAGATGATTGCAGGGCGATGAGTTAGCTTCTGGGATTTGATTAGTGTCCTCTCTCTGATAGTTCTTAATTCCACTTGGAGACTGATGATCTCTTACTCATCCCTGGGCAAATTTAGAGAGGCAAGTGTCACAGGAGAAGTTTCTGGAAGATTCCATGATCATCCACCTCGCAAACTGTCTCTGCCATTTGTCAACTCTCACCCATTGCACCCCATAGAAGGGATTTTCAGTATGAATCGCACCTCCCGTGTGCATTTAGGTGGGATGCATCACACTTTGACCATGGAGCAGGTGAGATGGTCTAGTTTTGACCAGTTTTGAGTAATTTTTCATGGAGAACTTCTAGGAGATGATGTAATCAGCTTTCCTTGTTCTTTTAGGGGATGGAACAACCATTTTAGGGACATATGAGCCCTTGGTTTATGGACATGTTTGATTGGGGTTGCAGTGCCCAAAAATTTCTATAACAGTTGCCCCCTAAAGCATGAGGTCGTTAATCTTTTGATGTCGGGGGAAATGCTTTATCATGAGGATCCAAAGTTTTTTCGACCTAGAAGGCGACCTATAATAAGATACAATACAATAAATTATCTTCATAATATTTTTCATGATCTAGCTGAGGCGGGCATTCCCATGCTCAGCTTTATAAATTCATTTTCATGTACATAAGACAGACAACCGTCTTCGCGGGAGACTGATGATTCTGATAGAGTCATCATCCTTTGATTTGGATGATCATCTGTGCAGCAACAATGTACATTTGATGTCTTTATTTTCCTGAATATACCGCAGCCCGAATGGATGAGACTAGATCCGGGGTCTTCAAACTCGTTCAATCTTCACTCGAAGTACAAGTCGATCCATGTGAAAGATGTTCTGGAGTCGAACATGGAAATACATCGCCTAATTACCAACCAATGATGTAAGCTGTTAACAGGTGCGAGAGGAATCACCGATAATGATGATGACCCTCAAGTTACTACAGTACAATTCGCGGGGTGTGAATAAGGGACTTGGTGTCGAACACCACGCAAAATCTTTCGGTCGAAGACCATTGATGTAAACCTGCCGCCGGAAGTGAGAAACTTGCCATTGAGGCATGCAAGCTTCAAAGTACTGAAAGGGTTGTTCCTAAGTCGACTTCTTGGATAATGAGCTGATGTTGACAAGAAGCGACCCACCGTACGAGGGCCTTAATGAATCCCACATCTACGACATGGAATGGAGTAAATGATTTTGGAGGTGAAAACAGTCTGATGATACAGGGTTCAGGGTGGCAGTCATGAAAGAAAGGAGTGTGAATGTATTGCAGCAGATGAGACACAGGTGAATTCTCTGAGCGACTTCTCTTGAACATATCGGCAACACTGACATGGTGGATTGATAGCGTTAACCCCAAATGTGGATGGTGTGATGGACCAATGGTGATATGACCAGTGAACGGAACAACCCAACCTAACTTGGATGCGGAGTGAAAGTGCCATGTTCAAGAGTGACTTGCTACAAATAATGTTTCTTCAAGTTTTCTTCCCAATTTTTCCCCGGTCATTGCTGACCAGTACCTCTTTATTTTTGTCAAGCTTGAGGAGGATAACATATGCTTGTTCTATAATTTTCCCTTCGGGCAAACCTGTCGCTATATTTTAACGAACCTAGCGACAGTGAAACTCGTTCTTGTCTGTACAAACAAGTTTGTCACTATTCGGTTTTAACAAGTTTAACAACAAAGATAACTAGGTCCTTTTCAATTTTAGAGAGTTTGAAAAGGGACATAAAGGAAACTCCAGTGATCCTTTTTCGTCATATAATCCCTTAAGCCTGAAAAAGTATAAAATAATACAAAAGGGATGAATTTTCGGTAATTTTAACGATCCAAACAAGACAAGCGCTCAATATTTTTGTGTAATAATCCCTCAGGTCCAAAAAGATTAAAATCTAGAGGAGGGATAACACTTCCGGTCACTTTAACGAGCTGGAGAGGCCAATTACTCGGAAATCTTTTCATATTTTACGAGTCAATTGAAAAGAGCTTAAAGGAGACTCATTTTTTGAGGAACGAGTGATAATTTTTAGGTAGTAGCTGATTCTAGGTAAGGTTTGGAATTTTCCAGTCACGGTAGTGTCACGAGGATGGCTAATAGGATCAATCTTCGCGGCTGTTCCTCAAAAGGGGTAAACAATCAAATGGAGGTGAATGATCAGCTAAATAGAGTGGAGGTGATGATGAGAACATGACCAAGGCTCAAAAGCTGATGATAATGCATTCACAATGGTTATTTACCGAAAATTGGTTCATTTTTTAATGAGATTAAACTCTGGGGAAGGTTTGCTCATTTCTTATGTTTATTTTTTAACGAGCTTGAATTCTGCGTTAAAACTGCTCATGCTAGTCGTATAATGTCTCATCTAAGATGCCATTTTTTATGGAGCTTGCACTGTCATGCAGAAAGAGTCAATTTTGTGGCAAAACCGACCTCCCTAGAAAACAAGGCTTTTCTAGTGACAAACAAAACAATCAAGCACTATCTTTCCCTAAATATGCATTTAAAATAAAAGAAACCAGGTGTTCAAGTCTTACCTTTAGTCCAACGCTGTTTGTAGCAGCCAAGCCTCTCCGATCCAGATGAGCTCCTTCTCCTTAAAGCCTGCATTCACTAACAAGCAAACGATTACATAGCACCTGAATAACTCATATAATAAAACATATTCATCATAAAGACTAAGGAGTTTATGAAACAAATTACATATAACAACTTGTTGAGAAAAATGAACTTAATTGTATTAATTGGAAACAAAAGAAACCTTACAACTAGTGCCTTGGTGTTGTGCAGGTCCCTCCCAGGGTCCAACAAGAGTTCTCCTCTACTTTGATCAGCTCACCCACTTCCAAATGAAGCTAAGAAAGGATTGGAATTTCTCCTCTCAAGCTCTATAAGGGAGTCCTAATTTCAGCAACATCTACCCTTAGGAATGTTCAGCTTTCAACCTCCCCTCCCTCTAGCCCAATGCCTGTATTTATAACGTTTCGGAGGAAGTTAAACAGGTCCACCATCAATGGGATAAGCTCCTCTTTCAAAGGGATAGCTCCCCTCTTCATGGGATAAGTTCCTCTTTCATTGGGATGCATGAACCATCTGGAGGCGCTCAATCCACGTCAAACCATCTTCTAGAATCGACCACAAGTAAGTTTTTTGAAGTAAAACTTGCGCCTTTTGACTTTTACAAGGGTACGCACCCACCCCTTTACAGACAGAGCGTACAAGTACGCAGGTATTATGTACTTGAGGTGCGTACACGCAGGTAAGAGTAAGAGAAACTGCGTAACCAGAGTTGTATTGATTTTTAAAGACTTTCTCTCTTTTTTGGAGTTTGACATGAGGAGCAAAGGTATAAGACTTTCCAAGGAGGACAGTATGGTTATTGATGGAGCCATACTGACTGCAAATAGTCATGGTGACAAATTTTAGTGTAATAGATTGCCCCCTAAAGTGCGAAGTCTGTAGTAGATTAGGGTTTTATATCATCTAGGATGGGTGAAGCACTTTATCATTTCGAAGATTATCTTGTGGAGAGCCCAGTCGGAACCTGGAAATATTCAACACAAAATACATATATGAGATCATATCATCGTTGAGGTAGGCATTCCCATACTCAGACCAAAAACTTTAACTAACAAACTAACTACTGCTCTGATATAGGAATGATTTCGCAGTACGTCATAATCATAGACACATGTAGACACAGTATGGACGCAGCCATCTGTTTATAATTAGTCTCTATATAATGAATACAAAACTCCTCGCAGCCTGGATGGCGGAAACTAGATCCAGGGTCTTCATTTCTGTTTCCCAAAATAGTACGATTCTATCCATGCGAATAAATGAGTTGATGTCGAACATGGTAGAAACCACTTGATTACCAGTCAATGATGTAAACTGTTAACAAGTGTGAGAGAGACCACCAGTGATGTCAATGGTTCTCAAAGTACCCAGTACAATCCATGAGATGCGAATGAATGTGTTGATGTCGAACATGTCACGGAATCCTTCGATCGAAAGTCAATGATGTAAACTGTCGTCAAAGGCGAGAGACCTGCCATTGAGGCATGCAGATTTCAAGGTACTGATGATTCCTAGATCATCTTTCTAGATAATGTGCTGATGTCGATAGAAAGTGACCCGTTGTAGGCAAGCCCACAACATGAAATCATAGATCAAGTTTAAGAAATGTAGCTGTAAGGACTGACTCAGGGATGGTCAAGATGGGTGACAGATATTTTGCAGATGAATGGTTTATTTGCAGTGACCTCTTGAACACATAACGACACAACAGATGGCTTGGTGACAATTGACCCAAAGTTAATACCCAGAAACTGGCTGAAGACTTTCAATGTGGTTTGACCAACTGTTATGCAAAGGATTTCCCAACCCAGGTGAATGAAAATTGTCGTGTTCAAGAGTGGCGATAAGGTTTTTCCGAGACAAAGGATAACAAATAGGCTCATTTTTCTCTCTTTTCCCCCACCATTTCTGGCAAGTACCTCTTTATTTTTTACAAGCTTGAGGAGGATAACATTTGCTGATTATAAGCTCATCCTTCGGATGAGTCCGACTTAGTTTAGATTCGAACCCTAAGAAGGAGTGGTTCGTTCCTGTTTGTAATTGAACAGGTCCTTTACTGTGAAATTTTAATGAGTCCAGTTGTTAACGCCCATGTTGTTCCCTTTGACTCCTGAGGGAATACGGCCGGGGTAACCACTAACCAGGCTTTGGATCACAGGTTCTAGCCAACCTGTAATCAGAGAGGGCTCTCTCTTTGACTGTTTAACTTTGTTCTTAAAAATCTTAGGCTAGATATGAGGTGAGGGTTTGGTTTGAAAATTTTGGTTGAATGATGTCTTTCAGTACTTAAGGTGATATCTTCAGACAGTTTTAGACCATTGGGCAATGGAGTCTGTGGTTACAGGTTGTTTGAAGTGTTGAGTGGGATTGTTGAAACAGCAGGGCCATTTAAATATTTCATGAGACAAACTTGAAATTGTAATGATGAAATATGTTTAACCAGTGGAAGGCAATTAAGAAATTTCCACTAAGTTGGTGATGTGAAAAAGAGATGTATTGACCAGGAGCAAGTTTGAATTCCTGAACGATAATCACTGTGAAAGGTATAGTTTGGAAGTGCAGCAATTAAGAATCACACTCTTATAACTATAACTGAGGAAAACATACATAATAGCATAGATTGAGTTCAGGGTATTCTTATGAATAAATCTTGAAACTATTCTTTTTCTTTGCCATTAAATTGTGAAACACAGAACATGAATGATTTATGAAGGAAATAACAAACATAACGAACAGGTTAAAGAAACTTATTGTTCCATGAAATACGCAGGAATCCTGTAGCATTCAGTAAGCACACCAAAACGCATCAGACAACACAGAACTTTTGAAATTCCATCAGCTTTGTTGTATTAAAACTCTGAAAATTTACAGCATAGTATCTCCTGAAGAGAAAATCAACAACCCCTGCAAGCTTATGCGAGGGGGAATATATACAATCGGTTATACAAAAATATCTGAACCGCTGAGTCACTTGATAAATAAATACGCTCACCAACTTTACAGAATAGCAGATAAGGAAGTTATTGCTGCTCTAAATACAAAATGAATACTCTTTAATTCTGTCAGAAGTTCTTTGACCTTTGGGAGGCTACTGAGTCGGTTGAGCGTTCTGCTTTAATGCTGAATGATGTGTCTTTATGGCTTTGTCATGCTGTAGCTTTCTCGGCCCTGTCATCTGTAGCTATCAGTATTGCTTTAGTGGCCGAATTGGTTTGCTGAGCTGGCTCAGTCCATTCTTCTCCAGACATACTGAATGCATCAAATTTTTCTGAACATGATGACTTATATTTTTTGATGAAAAAACTTGATGAAAGCCTCTTGTTTGCAGTAACAACTGTATCATTTTGGTCCACCATTCCTGTGTAGGCAGTTGATGTCTCAAAATTGCGTCTAAGGTTTCATCTGCCTCTGTATATTTGTAGAAGTTTGGAGGCACTTCAAACAAATGTTTGATCTCATTCATAATAAAAAATAAGTTCTCTACTCAGTCATAGAGACTTTGCCCAGATGCTGGCCCTGTTTCTTCTGAGGTACTTGATCCTGCAGTGATCTGATTGGTAGCAAAAGTATTCACCCTTTTGGCATAATTCTCATGTGATAGTAGCCTCCCTGCGCTGTTCAGTAAGCCAGGAAGGCCTCTGCTTTGTAATGCTGCAAACTTATCCATGAATTTGTTTACTTCTGTTTGCATGTCCTGGCTTCTTCTATCCAATGTTTGTACCAGGCTTCTTAATGTGAGGACCCTCTTTATCAGCAGGATGGTTTCAGTTCTATTGGGGATCCCTATTGCTGCCAGCTGAGGACCTGTGCGGTTATTGAGAACGTTGATCATTCTATTGGCTATCTCAGGCATATTGCCTAGAGATGCTCTTGCTCTTTGGACTTCCCTGTGTGCTTTGCCTATGAGCTCCATTTGCTCATGAATAGTCTCTATATACTCCCATTGATCTGTTATTGATTGGCCAATGTTGGCCCATAAAACTGTCCTGATTTCAGCTACAACCTTGTCAAGGGTGAGCTCTTTCTGCAACTCCTTTATCTTCTCCTTGAGAGCCTTTATTTCTCTTCCTTTTTCAGCTACATTTTGCTTAGACTTGTCATATTTTTCATTCAGCTTAGCTAAATTCTCCTTGGCTTCATTTAGCTCTGCCATTTGGGCTTCCAGGGCTTGAATCTCATTCATCAGCTTCTGCATGTCAAGGCTTGGAGCCTGCTCTGATGTTGTTGCTGGTGCTGATGTTGATGGAGCTGTCTCAACTGTTTGCACTGTAGGGGGAGTGACAATTTGAGGAGGTTCCTCAAGGTTGATTACTTGTGGAGGGGGCTGAAATGTTTGGCCTCCTTCTTTCTGCTGTAGGGCTGCCTGCAATGCAGCCTCTGTTTCTACCAATTTTTCCTCTGTCTGGACAAGTTGTTTATGCAGTGTTACCAGCAATGTTGATACATCCTGGTCACTTCTTTGCTGGGCAACCTCCTCTGTTTGAGGGTGAAGAGTTGCTGGGATCTTTATCATCTTTCTTAGAGCTGCAATGTCTGAATCTCTTATCTTTAGCAACTCCTTTATAGCTTTAGGGTCCTTTGGGTCATGCCCAAGCTCTATGATTATATCCTCCAAAGACCTTATCCTGTTGTCTTTGGCCTGAGAGGATGCCTTCTCCAACTCAAGTTGGGCGGTTGTATTGTTCAGGCTATTTTCCAACCTATGTGCCAAGAAGGTCTTATCTGCAAGTGTCGAATACACCATCTCACCCGTTTGCTTGTGAAGTTCTATTTGATCCATAGGGTGGATGTCTTTTGCAAGAACCTCAAGGTTGGTCCTTATATAGTCCGCAGCTGACTGTGGCTGCAGCATGGTTGGCATGAAATGACTCATGGTCATTTTCCCCTCATTTATGTCATAAGCTGACATAAGCCTCTGTTGATTTGTAGGGGCCATTTTAAGCAGTTGATTATAGATCTGGAGCCTGAGTGGCTCATTTCTCTTTTTTATGTCAATGAATTGTTGCTTTATGCCTGTTTCGGCTCTCCTTTGCTGACTTGAGGAGCTGATCTCTCCTCCGATTATTCTTTCTTGTTCCTGCTGAAAGGAACTGGCAGATACCTCCATGCTTGGTGGGCCCATGCCCAATGATTGTCCGATGGGCATCTCTTCTTCAGAAAAGGGATTCATTCTTTGCCTTTTCTCCCCTTGAGTTGTGGATGTGGTGAGGGGAGTCTCCTGCTCTCTATCCCTCTTTCGGTTTCTGTCTTCATTCTGAGGAGTTTGGAGCACCGAGGTCTCCACTGTCGTTTCCTGCCTAGGAGGCACAGTTTCTTGAACCTGTTGCCCAATGGATATTGGGGCCTCAACTGTTTGTTCTTGCTGCATTGGCTGCTCTTCTTTTTGCTGTTCTTTTTGTTGTTCTTTTGTAGGAGGTGGCTGTTCCTACTCCATCTGCTTTTATTTACCCTTGCTTGACACCTGATGAACAGTTCTAGTTGCTTGCTGCTGGGCTGTAGAAGATGAGGCAGCTGCTCCAAGTTGCCTTTGATAGGAGGAGGAAACCTGCCCACAAGTTTCCAAGTCAGCCTCTTTCTCAATGTTCTTTGCCGCTCTTTGTAGCATTTTCTCTCTAGTGATTGCCTCTTCTAGAGTGCCCTCTTTCCAATTTAGTAAATTGGCATATTTTTCAATGTGAGGCAATCTAATGTGAGCATAGCCACCCAGTTTATGTTTTACCCTCCTGAGAGAAATGAAATGATTAGGGTCATAAGGTACCTAGCGGAAACTGGTTTCTAATTGGAGGCTCTCTAGGATCATATCTGCTTCCTTCCATCCCTCCTCCCTTTTGTTGTAAAGAAATGGGCCTAGCTGGTTCCTGACCTTTAGTTGCACCTTCTTGTTTTTACTATGGAAATGGACCTGGTCTGCATTTCCAAATTGCCTAAAATACTCCAAGGCAAAGAGTCTCAGCGGGACATACCTTGGCAGCCTATAAGGGTCCAACTCACAGCCATATATTCTTATTACTGTATGGTGTTGGTAGAAGTACCAATCACCAATGCTGTAGGCCTTTGAGAGCTGGAATATTCTTTGCATCTCATCGGTCAATCTTGGAGGAGGGACACCATATAACAAGGTCATAGCTGGATGGATGAAAAGGTCTATGAATTCACAGTATGTGTATGGTGAACAGGAGGTATGATGGAAAACTAAAGTCCAAAATACTACAGACCTTGGGTTTCCCTGGGCATCAAGTTTCTTGAGAGGAATATGGAAACTGTCAGGTTGATAAAATAATAACAAATGATATATGTATGAGGTGTATCTGAACACCTTCTCCCTCTCTAGATTCATCAGTTGCTCATGAATCTTATTGGCAATGTATGTAGCATAATCATAGTGGACAGCAGGAGGCTTTCCAGGGGAAAATATGGACAGCATGGCCATAATGGTGTCATCAACATCCTCAATTCCCCTGTACCCCAGGACATAATTGATCAAGTCCACAAGCATTTTGCCCAAGTCATTGAGGTATGGATTTCCAATAGGAGGTGTTCTCACAGCTTCAGAGCTTGGCTGAATAAATAACTGATTAATCTTGATGACCTGGGCACTGGACAGCTTGCCCCCCTTCTTTAATAAGTCCATCATAGAGAGAGGAGTTAGTGGCTTTGCAGTGTGAAAGTGCAGCATCTCATTTATGGCCTCAGGGGTGATATGGAACAAGACTGAACCTATGGGACTCATAATAGCTATTTGACATGGATCATATTTTTCACAGCATCTATGGATCGAGTCTGGAAGGACATTGACTTGAGGAAGGTTAAAAATGGGCAAATTGGAGTCCCAAATCCCTAAAATATCAGCTCCACTGAGGTGTTGAGCCTTTAACTCATTTAGCATATGAATGTTAAATTTGGAATTCATTGAGAATGTCTCTGTCATCTGATAATCTGTATCACCCAGAGCTTTCCACTCTAACTCTCTGTGTGGGGCATTCAGAGGTGGGACATTTAATGCTACTGGTGTTTCCATTGTTAAATAGTACTCTGAGTTGTATAAGGATTTGCTCTACTGGACAAAGCAACACAGAGGGGTATTTTGCAAGAGTGAGGCAATTTGCAAGGAAAGAACTGGGTGAATTGTGGTGAGAACAATCGAGATGCTCCAAAGAGAGATAATTTAGCAACTGCTGGGACTAGTACCACTGTTTTCCCGGTGAATTAGTGCAGCTCAGGTTTCAAGTCCACGAATGCGCGGACTGACTGTAATTTTAATGAAAACTTGGCTAAATGTGGACTGTGTAGGTGAATTTCGACCCTATAACTGAAAATGGATGCCGGTCAGTGGAGAATTGCTGGTAATTACAGTGATTTTGACTCTTTTTATGCTTGCTTGGTAAATTATACTCAAAACCAGGCACGGATGGGAAACTCGGATAAATACCTGGTGAATTACCGGCAATGGTTACAATGTAGGTGGATTGGAAGCGCCCACGACCTTTAAGTTGAATTCCGCAGGTTGATGGCGAAAAGATCGTATTTTGCATGCAAACCGAAGCAATAGTTCTTTGGCCAAAGTGACAAAAACTGCGATTTTTGGCGAAAATATGGACTTTTTTGGGTTATTGGTGCTTTTTTTGGATGACGTCAGCATGACGTCATCAGGTGGGGTCAGGTACAGAAGGGTGACGTGGCGGCCTGTGAGTGGTCCACGGGGACTGGTGAGGTGGCGGACAGGTCGGAGCATTGGCGGGTCGGACGCTGACACGGTGCTGAGTGGTTATGACATCGGTGTGATGTAGCGATGACGAGGACGTGACGGGATAAGCGGTAAACAATAAGCGGTAAGTGGTTTGCTTGGACCGCTCTGGATACAGTCGCGGTATTGTCAGAGGGTGGCCCGATAAGATTTGGGGGCGACGCGTGGCGGAGGCCTGACGTCACCCTTTGACAGTTTCTCGGGAGGTAACGTTCGGTCGTCGGGGCCGACCCGATATGGATGAGGGACGTCGGATGGGAAAGCCCAGATCCGACGGTCGACGGGTCGAAAAGGTGGCAGGACAATACGACAGCGGGCGGGGAATATTTTAATATATTTTTTGAAATGCGCGCCCGGGCGGTACTTTGAAGACCAAAGGCATATGCGTTTTTTCAATGTATTTCGGTGTAAAGCGCGCTATACATCCAAACTTTGGATAAAAGGAAAAATGGGTTTATTTGGTGCTTTTGGTGTTTGAAATGCGCATTACAGCAAACTTAGGATAAGGTGTAAAGGTGGGTTTTTTACAAGGTTTTTTGTAGGTAAAGTGGATAAATGATTTCAAAGGGTTGTAAAGGGAAAAGGGCTATAGCTTAGGTTATCAAACTGACCAGAGGTCAAATTTAATCCCTGATTTTATACAACCACATGCAAGTAGACTTTATTCCTGCATGATTTTCCAATATTTAAGCATATGGCTATAATGCCAAGGGGGGGGGAATATGTACATATTTGGGATTTGTTTTATAGGATTATCCTAGTAATAGGGGAAAAGGAGTATAGGGAGTTAAATAAATAGGGAATCAGGAGTTAATATGAGTGGAAGAGGTGGATGAAGGGGAAAAACACTAAGTTTTATATGGAATCAACTTAGTTTAGGAAGTAGATCAAAATGAAAAGAATTTTACACAAGAAATGTGGCTTTTAAAGAAACAAGAATCAACAAAAGAGTTTGACTTCTTTCATGAACATAGGTAGTATTGGGATAATAGCAAATGAATGTGGTGGGGAATAATCTGGAAGTTAGACATGCTTCATTGAGTTGCTGCAAAAACTGCTGAATAAGAGACCTACACTGGCACCATGTTTTTCCTTTGCTTGGGCCAGAGACATAAAGGAAATCATGTTTCTACAACCCCATCTACCTACCCACTCGATTGCCTAGCATTTTTTGTTACTCCAAAGAGGGTGCACTTAGACTTGCAAACCCTTATGTGCCTTTTCTTTTCTTTTGGCTTTTTCTTTTGATTTTCTATCTAAAGCTAGCCTTATTGCTTCCAAGGCCCCAGATTAAACAGTTGGGAACCTTCATTTTCTACCTAACTACTTTATCTGCCAAGATTGAACTGTTTGGATAGATTTCTTTCTCTAATCTACAACACAAAATTGAAATATGGCATGACCCAGTTTAGACTGTCGGATCACCCATTAAGAAGTAGGACCACATCCACCAACTGTAGATATGTGTCTTTCACCCAAAATATGAGATCTTTGCATCCTCAAAGTAGATCATATTGGGACTTCCCCTGCCAATCATGAAACATGAAACCTATTGGTATAGGTAGCTAACAGTGGCTCCACTTGGGGATGGTTTTTCTTCTTGAAAGACCAAGAACAGCAGGTCAGACTGCCTTGACTGTGTGACTTCTCTTCAAAACTTGAAAACTTTCTCTTTGTATTTCAAAATTGGAATCTGTCATACTTGTGGAACTTGCTGAACTAAAAGCCTTTTCCTGATTCTGCAATACCTTTCAAACTGAGCTATTCACATGCTGAAAGAAAACATTATATACATCAGATTATGTACAGGGGAACAGCAAGGCTATATTCATGGAAGGTAATCAAAGTAGTGCTTTAACATCTGGCCATTTACAGGGCCCTCTTCAGCTTCAATGCCATCCAGACTTTCCAAGAAATAAGTATTATTTCCTTGCACTGCTTGAATGACAAAAGGTCCTCTCCAAAGAGAGTCAAACTTGCCTTGCTTACCCTTGTCTTCTCTTCTTGAATCCCATTTAAGCACTTTGTCACCAATCAAGAAATCTTCAGCCTTAGTCCTTCTATCAAAAGCTTTCTTTAACTTTTCTTGTAAAACTTGAACTCTACTATAAACTTGGTCTCTGGTTTGCTGCAAACATATTATTTGATTGATCCTTCTTTGCATATCATTTGGTTCAGCCTGACTTTCTTGAAGAAGTTTCATGACAGGGATCCCTAAGGATGAAGGGAATTTGGCTTCTAATCCATAGACTAACTCATATGGGCTGACCCCAATGGATCTCTTGGTTGTTAGTCTATCTGCCCATAAGGCATTCACAAGTTTCTTATGCCAATTCTTCTTATTTTCTTCCAACACCTTCTTTATGATGTTTACAAGGCTTTTATTTGATGATTCAGCTAGGTCGTTTCCTTGAGGGTAGTATGCAGTGGAATGGCCCAAAGTAATATGAAATCTGTGGCAGAAGTTCACCATCTTCTTGGATCTAAAAGCAGCAGCATTGTCTGTTATAATTTTGTCAGGACAGCCAAATCTAGAAAGAATATTAGTCTCCAGAAACTGAATGATAGTAGAATCATTTGCTTGTCTACATGGAACAGCCTCAATCCATTTGGTGAAGTAATCTGTGGCTGTCAGAATCCATCTATGTTGGCCTGAAGAAGAAGGATGAATTTCCCCAATGAAGTCCAGGCCCCACTGCTGAAAGGGCTTCTCTGTTGCAATAGGCCTCAAAGGAAGGGGCAGTAATTTTCTCTTTCCCTCAAATACTTGACACTTTTGACATGAAGTGGTAAATTTTTTAACATCAGAGAACAGAGTAGGCCAATAGTAACCTACCCTTAGTATCTTGTCCACAGTGGATTTCCAGTACAAATGTCCACCACAATCACCTGCATGAAATTCTTTCATAACATTATCAGTTTCATCCATATTCAAATAGTTCAGCAGTATACCTTCATGATTTTTCCATAGTAAGTTACCATCTATAACACAGAATTTTGATGCTTTCATTTTTAGAAATCTAGATTTGGTTCTGGACAATCCTGGGGGAGCACACAGGTTTTGCAATATATAACAGATATCAGAATACCACTGGGATTGTTCAAAGGCTGCATTGATCTTTGGAGTCGCCAGCTCCGGTTCATTGTCCAGTTGGTTAATGTCCAAGGCTTAAAAATTTGTTTCAGACATTAATTTAGCCAAAACTTGCCCTTTTATCAGTTTTGTAGGTCTTATCTCAATATCAAATTCTAAAATGTTGGCAATCCATTTTCCTCTTCTGCCTTCTAAGTTTTCTTGAGTGAGTATGTCTTTCACAATGGGACTTGGTACATAAGCTATAACATGGGAGTACAGGATGTAGATCCTGAAGTCTTTGATGGCTTTGACCAAAGCATAAGCTTGTTTTTCCATGATCTGATATTTCAGGGGTGCATCTCTAAGAGCTCTACTAAGGAAAGCAATAGGTTTCTCATTTCCTTGGTCATCTTTTTGCAATAAGACAGCAGCAATGGTATGCTGGGAGGCAAAAGAGAAAATGATAAACTCTTTGTCAAATTGAGGATTTGTTAAGACTGGAGTTTGAGTAAGGGCCAATTTGATACCTTCAAAAGCTTGATTTGCTTCTACTGTCCACTTTACTTTTGAATCCTTTTTTAGCATGTTGTTTAGTAATCTGATTAATTCTGCTAAGTTTGGGATAAACCTCCTTAAAAAGTTGATCTTTCCCAAGAAGGCTTGTAATTCTTTGATGTTTCTTGGATGGGGCATTTGCAAAATGGCCTGTATTCTGTCTGGATCAATTCTAATGCCATCCTTAGAAATGATGTGACCTAACAACTTACCTTCTTCCAAACCAAATAGAGACTTCTTAGGATTTAAGGAAATCCCATATTTTCTACATGTTATGAATATCTGTCTCAAGTGTTTCAGATGTTCTTGGTCAGATTTCGAGAAAGGTGTGAGGTCATCTAAGTAAATGACAAGAAAGTCATGGATCTCTTTAGCAAAAGCAATGTCCATTGCTCTTTGAAATGTAGCTCCTGCATTTTTCAATCCAAAAGGAATTTTAACATATTTGAAAGTTCCCCATGGGGTTGTGAATGCTGTCTTATCTTGATCATCAGGGTGGACTAGGATCTGATTGAAGCCTGAGAATCCATCAAGTAATGATATTCTTGAAGCCCCCACCACTCTTTGGAGAATGTGATCCATTTTAGGTAAGGGATAATTGTCTTTGAGGGATACTAGGTTTAAATTCCTTAGATCAACGCAAAGCCTAATCTCACCGGTTTTCTTTCTTGTGGGCACCAAATTTGAAATCCAGTCTAAGAACCTGATTGGGGCTATGATACCAGCTTTAAACATTTTTTGTAACTCTTTTTCAATTGAAGGGAGAAGCATAGGATTGATCCTTCTCAATTTTTTCTTGAATGGCTTTTGATTAGGCTTGAGAGGGATGGTGTGTTGGATAACGGAGGTGTCATAGGATTTCAAATCCTCATAACTCCATGCAAACACATCTTGGAACTCTTTAAAGAGGTCAATGTATTTAGGCTTCTGGTCAGGAGGTAAAGATGCAGACAATTTTATTATTTTGGGTTTTTCAGGAGTCCCAATGTTGCATTCTTCAATGGCAGCATTGAGGGGCTGCATTTTCGGTTTTCTAGGGACATCATTTGAGTCAAAAATGTCCTCTAATGGAGTTAGGCCTGTTGGCAGGAAGTTATCCTTTATCTCTATGATTTCAGCCTCTGTACCAGCTATTTCATCCAAATGCAGTTGTTCAAGTTCTTGTATTTGTTGCTTGTCGAAGCTTGTTGAACAAAGCCTTTGACTTGCTGTTTTGGGTGATATAGCTATTTGGTCCTGTTCACTCAATGGTTGTATGTCTTTCACAGAATCAACATCAATGTTCAAACCTGAAAATTCGTGCTGCAAGGTTAAGAAATTATTTATCTGTGTGTCATCCTCAAATACTTGCCAGTCTTTAACATTGTTTGGGACAGAAGGTCTGTGTTTTATCTCGGCTGTAAAACTATGGTTAGGTTCAAAAGGCAATTTGCATGTACTAGAAAATGTGGCTAAACTGTGTGCATGAAGATTGTGGGCTCTAGCTATCTTGGTTATCTGAAATTCAGTGAAAGTTTTAAGCATTTCAATAGCAGCAGACCTATATGACCTTAGTCTTTTGTCATTGGTGACAAAATTGCCTTTCACTTGTTGGATAATAAGGTCTGAATCTCCCATGATTGAAAGTTTTGTGGCCTCTAATGATTTTACCAGTTTGAGGCCTAGCAAAAGAGCCTCATATTCTGCCATATTGTTGGTACATCTGAAATTAAGCCTATAAGCCCGACCTTGTGCATGATTGCTTTGTTTGTTATGAATCCACACTCCAGCTCCTGCCCCTAATTTGTTGACTGATCCATCAAACTCAAGAAACCATAAGATCTCCTGTTTTAAGGGATTTTCAACATCCTTTCTGTAACTTGGGATTATCAGTTGGAGTTCTTGTCTTTCATCTGGTTTATCTTTTAGGACTGACTCATCAATTGGTTTCTCAATCTTGGTTTCTTGGGGACTCGGTTGCTAAACCTCATGCATATTTTGTTCAAGTGCGACTGATTTATTATCACTCTCAGGACTTGTATCATAATTGAACAGAATAAAGGAATCCATATCTGAATGGACTGCATAAATGGGGAAATTTTGAGGCTTTTCTTCACTACTCACCATGTATTTCATAAGTGACTCTCTATATAGCCTCTTGGGTTGACCAAAGACTGAGATGGTGGCATATGACATGTCTAATTGCAGGGAACCTTGGAGTTTAGCCCCCCACGATCTTGATAACAACATTCCATATTTGGGTGGGATATCAGCAACTACAACATCCATTAAGATTGTTTTGTTTGGATACTGGACAAGGGATACACATAGATCTTTTATCAAACCTAAACACTTAACTTGGCTGGAGTCAAATGAAAATAGGTCCTTATATGGTCTTGTAATGTCTAGGTTAAGTCTCTCCATTACTGATTTAGGCATAAGGTTATGAGAGGCGCCTGAATCAAACATTGCATTGTGTAATATCTTATCATGAACATGCAAGCTGACATAAAAAGGTAAGATCCCTGTAACTGCTGTCTTTCCATCAACCTCTAGACCGAAAAGTAGTTCTGGGGTATCATCCAACACATTGACATCATCTTTATTATGGGTAAGTTGAAGGGACTTTTTGATTTGTTGTTTGTAAATGTCATGCTTGGCTAGCTCTAAAAGAGGAATGGCTATCTTCAATTTGCCAATTTCAGCTTCTAAGTCAAAGGGTTTTTCAGATTGGACCTTGGTATTGTGGTTGACAACCCTTTCTTTGTTGTTCAAATTTTCTTCTTGGTTTTCACTCTGATCTTGAGGCTTGTCCTTTTTGCTCATCTTTTGGGAAGTAATGCTTGGATTAGGCTGCAAGGGTGATGTAGCCATTGATTGTTGATTTGGGGAAGATGCTTCAGTTATTTCTTCAACTGTTACTTCATTTGTAATTGAATCAGTTTTGTCAAATGGCTCTGTGGCAATGGTTTTCTTAGGCAGTGGAGTGTCCTTTGTTTTCTCAGGCTGTGTCACATTTATAGTTCTGCTCCTTAGCTTGTATTGCTTCTGAACTTCATAAACAAATGTGTCATAGCCTTGTTTAAAGTCGAATGACTCACCTGACTTGGTTTGGAACTGCTTAATGTCATCATCCTTATGATCTTCTTGACTCAGAAAAACTTGTTGATCATCATTCAGGCCCATTAGGTTAATGTGGGTGTCATCTATCTGTTCATTAGAAGTGGATGCTTCTTTATAATTTTCTTGGAACGGAGGTCTAATCTCTGGTTAAGAATTCGCTTTACCAACATTAGTATTTTGGTTTCTTCTGAAATTGGGATTCCTAATAGGATTATTCTGTGGTGCTTCCCATGATGATTTCCTTTCAACTGATTCTACTCTGTCACCTAATCTCTGCATACCAGTCATTATTGCATCCAGTTTTTGATCCCAGCCTGAAGGCTCTTCTTTAAAGGTAGTCTTTCTCTCAGTTCTTGTCCTATTTCTCTTGGCTATCAAGTTAGCTTCTACACTTACTGCTATATCTTGCATTTCAGCCAAAGTTCGGGGAGCCCTTTCCCTTAATTGATATGCCATATCTGAATCAAACCCATCAGGAAAGGTATATAGGGCCAGATCCGGTGGGGGTCTAAGATTTCGGGGAATAGCATTGTAGACATTGTTAAACCGAGCACAGTAATCCAGGACAGTTTCTTGTGGACCTCTTTTAATTGTATTGTATTCGGATAAAATATGAAGTGGATCCTTCTTCCTCTCCCATCTGTTGATAAATGTTTGATAGAGGGCTTCAGGGTCAGCTATTGAGTTTGCTATAAGTGACCTAAACCATGTTCTTACATCCCCTGTTAGGCTTTGCACAAAAATTTTCATTCTAACCCCATCATCATCTATTTCGTAGTTTTCAAAGTAGTCCTGCATTTTCTTAGTATGTTGAAGGGCTGGATAAGAGCCAGTACCATCAAAGTATGAGATCTTACTTTGGTACTCTTGAGGCATAGGAGCTGGATTGGCCGGTAACTGCAGTGGGGCATATCTATTAGGCATGTTTGGTGGGACAATAGGGAAAACAGGGATGAATGGGACAAGTGGAGGAACTGGGATGAAAGGGGTGTGTGTAGTTGATGGAGTGGTTGAAAGGATACCTTGTGAAGTGGATGAAGAGCTAGGAGATTGTGGGCCAGTTGTATGAGGATGTAGAGAAGCCTTAGCAAGGGTTGGAATGTCGGTTTGGAGACCTACTTCAGAACTTGAATCTGATAAAGTCCCTTCTGATTTGTGTCTTTTGAGGATTCTTGCAATCAAGTTTGGATTTTGAAACTCAGGTGCTGGATCAGGATCTGGGTTTGATCTTGTGTAACGAGTTTTCTTCTTAGGAGCCAACTTCTATAACTTTCTTTATAAGAATTTCTAAGGAGGTAGTGATCTTTTGACAAGGACTGATCAGTTATAGCACAACTATATGAAAACTAATACTGAATAAAGATTGACTGAGGCAGCTTTTATATACTCCTGCAAATGCAAAGCAGAGGCAGTTTCTAAGGCTATCTGGCTGTCACTCAGGCTTTATCTACAGCATTAAGAATCAGATAGGAGGTTGCAAAGCTCATCCAGGTCCCCAGTGGAGTTGCCATTTATGTTAACGCCCAGGTTGTTCCCTTTGACTCCTGAGGGAATACGGTCGGGGTAACCACTAACCAAGCTTTGGATCACAGGTTCTAGCCAACCTGTAATCAGAGAGGGCTCTCTCTTTGACTGTTTAACTTTGTTCTTAAAAATCTTAGGCTAGATATGAGGTGAGTGTTTGGTTTGAAAATTTTGGTTGAATGATGTCTTTCAGTACTTAAGGTGATATCTTCAGACAGTTTTAGACCATTGGGCAATGGAGTCTGTGGTTACAGGTTGTTTGAAGTGTTGACTGGGATTGTTGAAACAGCAGGGCCATTTAAATATTTCATGAGACAAACTTGAAATTGTAATGATGAAACATGTTTAACCAGTGGAAGGCAATTAAGAAATTTCCACTAAGTTGGTGATGTGAAAAAGAGATGTATTGACCAGGAGCAAGTTTGAATTCCTGAACGATAATCACTGTGAAAGGTATAGTTTGGAAGTGTAGCAATTAAGAATCACACTCTTATAACTATAACTGAGGAAAACATACATAATAGCATAGATTGAGTTCAGGGTATTCTTATGAATAAATCCTGAAACTATTCTTTTTCTTTGCCATTAAATTGTGAAACACAGAACATGAATGATTTATGAAGGAAATAACAAACATAACGAACAGGTTAAAGAAACTTATTGTTCCATGAAATACGCAAGAATCCTGTAGCATTCAGTAAGCACACCAAAACGCATCAGAAAACACAGAACTTTTGAAATTCCATCAGCTTTGTTGTATTAAAACTCTGAAAATTTACAGCATAGTATCTCCTGAAGAGAAAATCAACAACCCCTGCAAGCTTATGCGAGGGGGAATATATACAATCGGTTATACAAAAATATCTGAACCGCTGAGTCACTTGATAAATAAATATGCTCACCAACTTTACAGAATAGCAGATAAGGAAGTTATTGCTGCTCTAAATACAAAATGAATACTCTTTAATTCTGTCAGAAGTTCTTTGACCTTTGGGAGGCTACTGAGTCGGTTGAGCGTTCTGCTTTAATGTTGAATGATGTGTCTTTATGCCTTTGTCATGCTGTAGCTTTCTCGGCCCTGTCATCTATAGCTGTCAGTATTGCTTTAGTGGCCGAATTGGTTTGCTGAGCTGGCTCAGTCCATTCCTCTCCAGACATACTGAATGCATCAAATTTTTCTGAACATGATGACTTATATTTTTTGATGAAAAAACTTCATGAAAGCCTCTTGTTTACAGTAACAACTGTATCATTTTGGTGCACCATTCCTGTGTAGGCAGTTGATGTCTCAAAATTGCGTCTAAGGTTTCATCTGCCTCTATATATTTGTAGAAGTTTGGAGGCACTTCAAACAAATGTTTGATCTCATTCATAATAAAAAATAAGTTCTCTACTCTGTCATAGAGACTTTGCCCAGATGCTGGCCCTGTTTCTTCTGAGGTACTTGATCCTGCAGTGATCTGATTGGTAGCAAAAGTATTCACCCTTTTGGCATAATTCTCATGTGATAGTAGCCTCCCTGCGCTGTTCAGTAAGCCAGGAAGGCCTCTGCTTTGTAATGCTGCAAACTTATCCATGGATTTGTTTACTTCTGTTTGCATGTCCTGGCTTCTTCTATCCAATGTTTGTACCAGGCTTCTTAATGTGAGGACCCTCTTTATCAGCAGGATGGTTTCAGTTCTATTGGGGATACCTATTGCTGCCAGCTGAGGACCTGTGTGGTTATTGAGAATGTTGATCATTCTATTGGCTATCTCAGGCATATTGCCTAGAGATGCTCTTGCTCTTTGGACTTCCCTGTGTGCTTTGCCTATGAGCTCCATTTGCTCATGAATAGTCTCTATATACTGCCATTGATCTGTTATTGATTGGCCAATGTTGGCCCATAAAACTGTCCTGATTTCAGCTACAACCTTGTCAAGGGTGAGCTCTTTCTCCAGCTCCTTTATCTTCTCCTTGAGAGCCTTTATTTCTCTTCCTTTTTCAGCTACATTTTGCTTAGACTTGTCATATTTTTCATTCAGCTTAGCTAAATTCTCCTTGGCTTCATTTAGCTCTGCCATTTGGGCTTCCAGGGCTTGAATCTCATTCATCAGCTTCTGCATGTCAAGGATTGGAGCCTGCTCTGATGTTGTTGCTGGTGCTAATGTTGATGGAGCTGTCTCAACTGTTTGCACTGTAGGGGGAGTGACAATTTGAGGAGGTTCCTCAAGGTTGATTACTTGTGGAGGGGGCTGAAATGTTTGGCCTCCTTCTTTCTGCTGTAGGGTTGCCTGCAATGTAGCCTCTGTTTCTACCAATTTTTCCTCTGTCTAGACAAGTTGTTTATGCAGTGTTACCAGCAATGTTGATACATCCTGGTCCTTTATTTGCTAGGCAACCTCCTCTCTTTGAGGGTGAAGAGTTGCTGGGATCTTTATCATCTTTCTTAGAGCTGCAATGTCTGAATCTCTTACCTTTAGCAGCTCCTTTATAGCTTTAGGGTCCTTTGGGTCATGCCCAAGCTCTATGATTATATCCTCCAAAGACCTTATCCTGTTGTCTTTGGCCTGAGAGGATGCCTTCTCCAACTCAAGTTGGGCGGTTGTATTGTTTAGGCTATTTTCCAACCTATGTGCCAAGAAGGTCTTATCTGCAAGTGTCGAATACACCATCTCACCCGTTTGCTTGTGAAGTTCTATTTGATCCATAGGGTGGATGTCTTTTGCAAGAACCTCAAGGTTGGTCCTTATATAGTCTACAGTTGACTGTGGCTGTAGCATGGTTGGCATGAAATGACTCATGGTCATTTTCCCCTCATTTATGTCATAAGCTGACATAAGCCTCTGTTGATCTGTAGGGGCCATTTTAAGCAGTTGATTATAGATCTGGAGCCTGAGTGGCTCATTTCTCTTTTTTATGTCAATGAATTGTTGCTTGATGCCTGTTTCGGCTCTCCTTTGCTGACTTGAGGAGCTGATCTCTCCTCCGATTATTCTTTCTTGTTCCTGCTGAAAGGAACTGGCAGATGCCTCCATGCTTGGTGGGCCCATGCCCAATGATTGTTCGATGGGCATCTCTTCTTCAGAAAAGGGATTCATCCTTTGCCTTTTCTCCCCTTGAGTTGTGGATGTGGTGAGGGGAGTCTCCTGCTCTCTATCCCTCTTTCGGTTTCTGTCTTCATTCTGAGGAGTTTGGAGCACCGAGGTCTCCACTGTCATTTCCTGCCTAGGAGGCACAGTTTCTTGAACCTGTTGCCTAGTGGATATTGGGGCCTCAACTGTTTGTTCTTGCTGCATTGGCTGCTCTTCTTTTTGCTGTTCTTTTGTAGGAGGTGGCTGTTCCTGCTCCATCTGCTTTTCTTTACCCTTGCTTGACACCTGATGAACAGTTCTAGCTGCTTGCTGCTGGGCTGTAGAAAATGAGGCAGCTGCTCCAAGTTGCCTTTGATAGGAGGAGGAAACCTGCCCACAAGTTTCCAAGTCAACGTCTTTCTCAATGTTCTTTGCCTCTCTTTGTAGCATTTTCTCTCTAGTGAATGCCTCTTCTAGAGTGCCCTCTTTCCAATTTAGTAAATTGGCATATTTTTCAATGTGAGGCAATCTGATGTGAGCATAGCCACCCAGTTTATGTTTTACCCTCCTGAGAGAAATGAAATGATTAGGGTCATAAGGTACCCAGCGGAAACTGGTTTCTAATTGGAGGCTCTCTAGGATCATATCTTCTTCCTTCCATCCCTCCTCCCTTTTGTTGTAAAGAAATGGGCCTAGCTGGTTCCTGACCTTTAGTTGCACCTTCTTGTTTTTACTATGGAAATGGACCTGGTCTGCATTTCCAAATTGCCTGAAATAAACCAAGGCAAAGAGTCTCATCGGGACATATCTTGGCAGCCTATAAGGGTCCAAATCACAGCCATATATTCTGATTACTGTATGGTGTTGGTAGAAGTACCAATCACCAATGCTGTAGGCCTTTGAGAGCTGGAGTATTCTTTGCATCTCATCGGTCAATCTTGGATGAGGGACACCATATAACAAGGTCATAGCTGGATGGATGAAAAGGTCTATGAATTCACAGTATGTGTATGGTGAACAGGAGGTATGATGGAAAACTGAAGTCCAAAATACTACAGACCTTGGGTTTCCCTGGGCATCAAGTTTCTTGAGAGGAATATGGAAACTGTCAGGTTGATAAAATAAGAACAAATGATATATGTATGAGGTGTATCTGAACACCTTCTCCCTCTCTAGATTCATCAGTTGCTCATGAATCTTATTGGCAATGTATGTAGCATAATCATAGTGGACAGCAGGAGGCTTTCCAGGGGAAAATATGGACAGCATGGCCATAATGGTGTCATCAACATCCTCAATTCCCCTGTACCCCAGGACATAACTGATCAAGTCCACAAGCATTTTGCCCAAGTCATTGAGGTATGGATTTCCAATAGGAGGTGTTCTCACAGCTTCAGAGCTTGGCTGAATAAATAACTGATTAATCTTGATGACCTGGGCACTAGACAGCTTGCCCCCCTTCTTTAATAAGTCCATCATAGAGAGAGGAGTTAGTGGCTTTGCAGTGTGAAAGTGCAGCATCTCATTTATGGCCTCAGGGGTGATATGGAACAAGACTGAACCTGTGGGACTGAGAACAGCTCTTTGACATGGATCATATTTTTCACAGCATCTATGGATCGAGTCTGGAAGGACATTGACTTGAGGAAGGTTAAAAATGGGCAAATTGGAGTCCCAAATCCCTAAAATATCAGCTCCCCTGAGGTGTTGAGCCTTTAACTCATTTAGCATATGAATGTTAAATTTGGAATTCATTGAGAATGTCTCTGTCATCTGATAATCTGTATCACTCAGGGCTTTCCACTCTAACTCTCTGTGTGGGGCATTCAGAGGTGGGACATTTAATGCTACTGGTGTTTCCATTGTTAAATAGTACTCTGAGTTGTATAAGGATTTGCTCTACTGGACAAAGCAACATAGAGGGGTATTTTGCAAGAGTGAGGCAACTTGCAAGGAAAGAACTGGGTGAATTATGGCGAGAACAATCCAGATGCTCCAAAGAGAGATAATTTAGCAACTGCTGGGACTAGTACCACTGTTTTCCCGGTGAATTAGTGCAGCTCAGGTTTCAAGTCCACGAATGCGCGGACTGACTGTAATTTTAATGAAAACTTGGCTAAATGTGGACTGTGTAGGTGAATTTCGGCCCTATAACTGAAAATGGATGCCGGTCAGTGGAGAATTGCCGGTAATTACAGTGATTTTGACTCTTTTTATGCTTGCTTGGTAAATTATACTCAAAACCAGGCACGGATGGGAAACTCGGATAAATACCTGGTGAATTACCGGCAATGGTTACAATGCAGGTGGATTGGAAGTGCCCACGGCCTTTAAGTTGAATTCCGCAGGTTGATGGCGAAAAGATCGTATTTTTCATGCAAACCGGAGCAATAGTTCTTTGGCCAAAGTGACAAAAACCACGATTTTTGGCGAAAATATGGACTTTTTTGGGTTATTGGAGCTTTTTTTGGATGACGTCAGCATGACGTCATAAGGTGGGGTCGGGTACGGAAGGGTGACGTGGCGGCCTGTGAGTGGTCCACGGGGACTGGTGAGGTGGCGGATAGGTCGGAGCATTGGCGGGTCGGACGCTGAAACGGTGCTGAGTGGTTATGACGTGGGCGTGACGTAGCGATGACGAGGACGCGACGGGATAAGCAGTAAACAATAAGCGGTAAGTGGTTTGCTCGGACCGCTCTGGATACGGTCGCGGTATTGTCAGAGGGTGGCCCGATAAGATTTGGGGGCGACGCGTGGCGGAGGCCTGACGTCACCCTCTGACAGTTTCTCGGGAGGTAACGTTCGGTCGTCGGGGCCGACCCGATATGGATGAGGGTCGTCGGATGGGAAAGCCCAGATCCGACGTTCGACGGGTCGAAAAGGTGGCAGGACAATATGGCAGCGGGCGGGGAATATTTTAATATATTTTTTGAAATGCGCACCCGGGTGGTACTTTGAAGACCAAAGGCATATGCGTTTTTTCAATGTATTTCGGTGTAAAGCGCGCTATACATCCAAAATTTGGATAAAAGGAAAAATGGGTTTATTTGGTGCTTTTGGTGTTTGAAATGCGCATTACAACAAACTTAGGATAAGGGGTAAAGGTGGGTTTTTTACAAGGTTTTTTGTAGGTAAAGTGGATAAATGATTTCAAAGGGTTGTAAAGGGAAAAGGGCTATAGCTTAGGTTATCAAACTGACCAGAGGTCAAATTTAATCCCTGATTTTATACAACCACATGCAAGCAGACTTTATTCCTGCATGATTTTCCAATATTTAAGCATATGGCTATAATGCCAAGGGGGAGGGAATATGTACATATTTGGGATTTGTTTTATAGGATTATCCTAGTAATAGGGGAAAAGGAGTATATGGAGTTAAATAAATAGGGAATTAGGAGTTAATATGAGTGGAAGAGGTGGATGAAGGGGAAAAACACTAAGTTTTATATGGAATCAACTTAGTTTAGGAAGTAGATCAAAATGAAAAGAATTTTACACAAGAAATGTGGCTTTTAAAGAAACAAGAATCAACAAAAGAGTTTGACTTCTTTCATGAACATAGGTAGTATTGGGATGCTAGCAAATGAATGTGGTGGGGAATAATCTGGAAGTTAGACATGCTTCATTGAGTTGCTGCAAAAACTGCTGAATAAGAGACCTGCACTGGCACCATGTTTTTCCTTTGCTTGGGCCAGTGACATAAAGGAAATCATGTTTCTGCAACCCCATCTACCTATCCACTCTATGGCCTAGCATTTTTTGTTACTCCAAAGAGGGTACACTTAGACTTACAAACCCTTATGTGCCTTTTCTTTTCTTTTGGCTTTTTCTTTTGATTTTCTATCTAAAGCTAGCCTTATTGCTTCCAAGGCCCCAGATTAAATAGTTGGGAACCTTCATTTTCTACCTAACTACTTTATCTGCCAAGATTGAACTGTTTGGACAGATTTCTTTCTCTAATCTACAACACAAAATTGAAATATGGCATGACCCAGTTTAGACTGTTGGATCACCCATTCAGAAGTAGGACCACATCAACCAACTGTAGATATGTGTCTTTCACCCAAAATATGAGATCTTTGCATCCTCAAAGTAGATCATATTGGCACTTCCCCTGCCAATCATGAAACATGAAACCTATTGGTATAGGTAGCCAACACCAGTATAGGAGAAACTCGGCGTTTTTCAATTTTAGAGAGTCTGAAAAAACTTAAAAAGACTCTAGGGTTGACCTTTTTCGTAAATTTGTGTCTCTCAAGCCCGAAAAAGTATAAAATAATACTTGAGAGAACCGCTTGATCTTTACGACCAAGGAGTACTTTCATGATTAGTGTCTCTGATCTGAAAAGTAAAAAGCGATCAAGGACACGTCGTTTTATTTCCAATATCGAATTTGAAACGACAAAAATCTGGCAATATTTTCATGTTTTTACAGTCAGAAAAGGGATATAAGAGGACCGTCTTTTAATTATGTTTTAACGAGCGTAAAAGAAATGCTCGGAAATATTTTCATGTTTTAGGAGTCAGAAAAGGGCTTAAAGATGACTCTGATGTTTTTGTTTGTAAAAAATGACAATTTTCCCTGAAAATCCTTTATCCTGCACAAAAACCAACACATTACTCATACCTGTTGAAGATAGATAAAAATACTTTGAAAAATACCTTTTCATGGTGAAAAATAAACAAATTTACCATTTATTTACCCAAAAAACCTATAAAAAGGGCTTTTACCAATTCATTTTTACCATTTTACTGTTGAGGAGAGAAAAAAGGGCTTTTGGCAAGAAAATTCCCATGGACATTGCGGAGAATCCGACCGTCGAAACCGAACGCCATCTCTTCCAGGTAATTTTCAACATCCTCCTCTTCAATTTCATCCGTTTAGAATTCCTTTTTAGGCCCCAGATTTCATTTTTTGGAGGCTTTGGGGTTCAACGCAAGCACCACACTAGGGACCTGCGTACCCCGACATTTTCTCAGTTGGAAAAATGTCGGGGGTATGCACCTTGCCTTCAGGGACCCTGCATACCCACGCTTTGTTCCTAAAGGCGGGGTGCGTACTCCGCGCAACAAGTTTTTAAACCCCAAATTCTCCAAAATGGACCAAATTTTTTTGATTTTACGGACTCTAATGGATGTTTTATGGTGTGTAGATTGTTCACCATGCTTGATTGGCGCGAGAGAGAGCACGAAGATGTTGATCTGGCCGCCATTAATCATCAACCATCAATTGATGCTTTGAAGGCATGCAGCCTTTATAAATACTGGGCCATACCTGGCATGAGGGCCCAAGTGAGATTTCTAGAATGGCTGGTAGAAAGATGGAACGTTCAGGACCAGTGTTTTTATATTGGAGGACACCAGCTTGAGATGGAGCCGGCAGATATCTACTTTCTCACTGGTTTGCCCAAGAGAGGCGAACACTTGACTCTGTTCGGGACTAGGCCGGGTGGCCAGTCCATCGCTAGTCTCCGACTAGAGTGGTGTAACACTCAGACTCAGGAGAAGGGGATAGAGATCAAAACTATATCCCGTCCTGAACTTATGGTTATTGCTTTTACAGTTACCAGACTTTTCGGTGCTGCCGCTTTACACATTGCCACTAGATCCCAGATGCGGATGGTGATTGATTGCTATCGAGGTACCATTTTCAACTGGTGTGATGCTGTGTTGGCCAATATAAAAGGCCAACTGACTAGAGCCAGAAACGGACAGCTAAAGACTTTTGGTTATGGGCCTTTAGTTGTGAGTTTTGGCTTAGAGAGGGTTCCGATGCTGATCCCACAACAGCTCACTGTTGAGGCTGGGCTTCCTCGAGAGCCCAAATTGATGCGATGGGTTGCGGTTATGGCCCGTCATCCTGATGAGGGAATGGAGGTTGTCCGATTTACTCCGGAGTACTTTCACTGGTTAGAAGACCAGGTCTTTTCTATACAGGATTTTCCTTATGCTGGAGTTGATTTTCGTGGAGATCCGGACATGGTTCTTCCACCGGGAGAACAATGGGATGATACAGGTGACTTCATTTTTCACAAGTTTTTTAAACTATCTATTTTTTTGTTTGTTTTATATCGTCTCAAAACTGATAGTAATAATTTTCAAAATGCAGATGTAGGCCCATGACGTCCAGCCAATCTCCGGCCTTACGAGAGGAGACTACCAGTTGCAGCGGCATCGGCCCCACAGGACGAGGCCACAGAGACTTTGCCTGAGTTGGAAAGTGACCTGGAGCGTCTTACAGTAGATATACCAGAGACTACTATAGATGACATTCCAATCCGGCTTCAGCGCTATGTAGTCGGGGTCCCAGGACCTTTTAGGGGTTTCTTGTGTAGGGTGGCCCGTGCAGTGGTGTCGTATAGAGATCATCACCAGTGATTGGATGGTTGTTTTGTAGACACATGTGACATTTTGGTTTTTTTTACTTATCATTTTTGCCGATCATAAGGTGTTTTTCAACCTATGATCGAAGACGATGTATTTTTTGACACACTCCTATATATATATATCATTATTACCGGCTTATCTTGTTAAACATGTGTGATGAAATGTTTTTAAATTTACATGTATGATTATTGCAAATGTCTATTTAACATTCGAGAAGCAATTGCATCTGCTAACGTATTTAAAGACCTTGGAATATGCTGATATTCAATGTAATCAAATTCACATTCCAAGAGACGCACTCTCAAAAATAACCTTAATAACACTGGATTTCTAATGGCATACACTATATTAAGCTGTAATACAACGAGTTCAGAATCTAACCTCACTATCAAACTCCGAATCCCAAATGAAATAGATTCAGACAATAACTCAATTACTACACTGTATTCGGCAATGTCGTTTGTTGTTTGACCGAGGCTCACCCCATGCATAGAAACTGACTCGTCAGAGGGCGAATAGATAACCCAAGCTGCGGAAGAGATATTCTGTGTACTACGACAAGCACCATCAGCGAAACCAATGTATGTTTGGAGAGGCATCGACATCTGCAATATCAAGAGTAAAACCAAGATAAGCCAGAATAACGACGAAAAACACACTCTCTAAGCTAAGCACACTGTCTAAACTAACAAACACACCAGCTAGAAAGAAAAACTAACCTAACTAAAAATTCTCCATACCCATCATTTAGGCATAATACCTCTTCAAGTAAAGACCATTTCTGGGTTTACCTAAAGAGTCCCCGTCAAAGTCTACCAACTCATAGGCCCCTTTTGCTAGCTTTCGCTTGACAATATAGGGCCCATGCCGCATAGGAATGAATTTTCCAGCACCTAATTTATCATTAGCTTGATCATATAATAACATTAGGTCTCCTTCCGAAAAATTTCGAGGGGTCACATTTCGATCATACTGAGCTTTCATACGTTTTGCGTGAGTCTCGATTGCCAATGCGGCATCATGTCGATTCTCATCTAATTGAGCTAAGTATAATAAACGCTTCTCCTCTTCGGAAGTAGCTGGAAGTAACTCGATGGCCATTTGCAGTGACGGGATTTCGCATTCAATGGGTAGCACAGCTTCCAAACCATAAACTAGTTGGAAAGGAGTGAACCCTGTTGATGTTTTCATTGAGGTTCGGTATGCCCAAAGCGCTGAAAATAACATGTTGTGCCAATTCGACCGATGAATACCAATGATTTTTCGGATCATGATAACTAAAACTTTGTTGATGGACTCAACTAGACCATTCGCTTGTGGATAATAAGGAGTTGAGCTATCGTGACGCAAACCAAGCTGGCCTGTAAGTTCTGTCATCATAACGTTTCGAAAATGGCACCCATGGTCAGTGATTATCGCTTGTGGGACACCAAACCTAGCAATTATATGATTGAACACAAAAATTGCAGCTGTCTTTCCGT
Source organism: Pinus tabuliformis (assembly GCA_031772625.1). NCBI lineage: Eukaryota > Viridiplantae > Streptophyta > Pinopsida > Pinales > Pinaceae > Pinus > Pinus tabuliformis. The sequence goes on along the minus strand of CM062807.1, from coordinate 211,414,534 downwards.
CTGCCTCGAATGTAGGCATCGCCTCGGCCCACTTAGTAAAATAATCTACCGCAAGGATGATATACGCATGCCCCCTAGCCGAGTGAGGGTTACATGTAATAAAATTGATACCCCATTTGGCAAAAGGACCAACAACAATTATAGGGTGGAGAGGAGCAGGTGGAGAGTGCATCTTTCGATCAAACACTTGACAGTTGTGGCATTTTCAGACCGCAGTAATACAATCTTTAAACAAGGATGACCAGAAGTATCCAGCGCACAATATCTTTTGGGCTGTGGCATACCCAGACATATGACCGCCACACGCTCCAGAGTGACAGTCATTCAAAACCCTTTCAGCTTCCTCATGTGTTAAGCAACGTCGAAAAACCAAGTCCGCCCCACGGCGATAAAGAGTATCTCCAATAATTTTGTACTGTTGGGACTGGAATCGAATTTTCCGACGTTCCGACTTTGAAACTTCGGGCCGAAAGGATTGGGTCTGGAGATAGACGATGATATCCCCATACCATGGATCTAAAGTGCTGATTAGAAACAAAGATTTGTCCACAATGGGCTCCTCTGCCACAGTTTCCGTGTCAGCAAGCGGGAAGTCACACATTAACTCCGTGAAAACTAAAGATTTCTTAGACTTAGATTTCTCAAACTCCAAGTCGAACTCTTGCAGGATAACAATCCATTTATAGTACTTGGCCCCTAGCAATTGTTTAGTCAAAATGTAGATCATAGGGTTGCAATCGGAAATGACTATAGTTTTACAGAGTAAAATGTAGTGACGAAAACGTTGGACAGCTTGAACGGCCGCCAATGCCAATTTCTCCACATGTGAGTATTTTAGCTCAGTTGGGTTTAACGTCCAACTAAGGTAATATATCACATGTTCCATTCCGAATTCATCTTCCTGAACTAAGACCATTCCAATGGTGGAATGGGACGCGGTGAGATACAAAAAGTAATCCTGGTTGTAGTTGGGAGGATGCAGCAACGGTGCATGGGTCAACGCGTGCTTGAGTGCATCAAAAGATTTCTAAGCTATCTCATCCCAAGAGAATTGAGCGTTCTGTTTCAACAACCATGTAAAACCTTTTGTAACCTCGTCGTAGTTAGGAATGAATCGTCGTAAAAATTTTGCTTTCCCCTGCAAACTTTGGAGTTGGTGAAGACTTGAAGGAGGAGGCAATTTGATGATAGCTTCGACCTTCAAGGGATCAACACGAATGCCGGCTTTTGAAACTACAAACCCCAGCAATCGACCTGTTTCGATACAGAAGACACATTTGTGTGGGTTCAACCGAATTCGATAATGCCTACACCTCATAAATATTGCTCGTAAATGGACAAGGTGATCAGCTCGGTGTAAGGAATGAGCAGGAAAATCATCGAGATAGGGTTGCACAATGTGCTTGATGTCATGAAACGCATAAGACATCGCCCTTTGAAAATTTGCTCCGGCATTCTTGAGCCCAAAAGGTAATTTGCAATAAGCAAATGTCCCCCATGGACAAATGAAAGTCGTTTTTTGTTGATCGGCAGGTAGAATATTGATTTGATTGTAACCGGAAAAACCGTCTAAGGTAATATATCACATGTTCCGTTCCGAATTCATCTTCCTGAACTAATACCATTCCAATGGTGGAATGGGACGCGGCGAGATACAAAAAGTAATCCTGGTTGTAGTTGGGAGGATGCAGCAACGGTGCATGGGTCAACGCGTGCTTGAGTGCATCAAAAGATTTCTAAGCTATCTCATCCCAAGAGAATTGAGCGTTCTGTTTCAACAACCGTGTAAAACCTTTTGTAACCTCGGCGTAGTTAGGAATGAATCGTCGTAAAAAGTTTGCTTTCCCCTGCAAACTTTGGAGTTGGTGAAGACTTGAAGGAGGAGGCAATTTGATGATAGCTTCGACCTTCGAGGGATCAACACGAATGCCGGCTTTTGAAACTACAAACCCCAGCAATCGACCTGTTTCGATACAGAAGACACATTTGTGTGGGTTCAACCGAATTCGATAATGCCTACACCTCATAAATATTGCTCGTAAATGGACAAGGTGATCAGCTCGGTGTAAGGAATGAGCAGGAAAATCATCGAGATAGGGTTGCACAATGTGCTTGATGTCATGAAACGCATAAGACATCACCCTTTGAAAATTTTCTCCGGCATTCTTGAGCCCAAAAGGTAATTTGCAATAAGCAAATGTCCCCCATGGACAAATGAAAGTCGTTTTTTGTTGATCAGCAGGTAGAATATTGATTTGATTGTAACCGGAAAAACCGTCCATAAAGGAAAATATTTCACTGCCGGCACAATCATCAATTATTTGATCGATATAGGGTGTTGGGTAGTTGTCCTTTGGACAAGCTCGATTAATGTCCTTATAATCGATGCATATTCTTATTGTTTCCTGCTTTTTGTTAACCGAAACAATATTCGATACCCAATCCGTTAACGGGATCGGATAAATGAAACCTGCTTTCAATAGTTTTTTAACTTCTGCTTTAATTGCAGCCACTTTTCGTGGGTGAATCTGACGCAAACGTTGCCAGACGGGTTTAGCATCCAGGTAAGTCTTGATCTCATGAACAACAATCGCGGGATCAATTCCTGGCATTTCCTCATAGGACCAGGCAAACACGTCGCGGAATTCTTGAAATAGGGCCTTGTATGTCTGAATTTCGTCATCTGTACACGAGGCACCTATATGAATGTTCTCAACAATTCCAGGCTTAACTGAAATGTCAATGGGAATAGTTCAAGAGATGTTTCCCAAATTCAGCTCTAAATCAGGATGTTTCATGGGATTCTGAGCTTCCTTGACATATTCAGTTATAAAAATTGATGAGAAATCATTTTCAAAACGATCATCCTCAGGTAAAAACGAAGATCTGTGATGAAGATCTCCCCATGGTAAATTGCCTACACACAGGACTTCACGAAGTTTCTCGTCAGATGAAACAACTTCGGGAAATGCTATTAACTCCGAGGTTGATGTGAAAAGTGATTCCTCACAGACCAAATTCATTAAGTCTTTTTTGGTTGAATGCGGGTTGGTAAAAGACTGCACGGCTTCATAGGAAATTTCATATGGACTCAAAGGCATAGCATCACTAAATGAGTCTATCTCAGATTCAGAAGGAACGATCCAAGGATCATCATAAACAATGGTTTCTAATGTAATCATATGAATGGATGCAAACGAAGACAATGCGTTGATAGGAGGAAAAGGAAAAGTTCCCAGTAAACCGGCATCTTTAACTAATCCTACTCCAACATCCTTATATGGGATAGTCGTTTTACCGACATGCTGAATACTCTCTGAAGAGGCTAGGTTAGATGAAAAGTAAGCCAGCTGGTCTATTGTTACGATCTTTCCATTATGTGGAAACTTGATTACTCGAAATACCAATGAAACGACCGCTGTCATAGCGTAAGACCAACTTCGACCCAAGAGAAGGTTGTAGTCTAGAGGGGCATCAACCACCTCCACATCTAGACTAACGATTTTTCCTTCAACCCCTATAGGCAAATCCTGTAGAATGCCAAAAGGATGAAACCCACGGCCATCGAAGGCCTTAAGAATTGTCAGGGATTGATTTAGTGAAGGAGAACCAAGCGATCTCCAACATTGTATTGACATAATACACGTGGAAGCTCCCTCATCAATTACAGTCCGATGAATAGGCTTGTTTTTTACTATCACTGGGATCTGGAAAGCCATTTGATGAGGCAAACGCGGTGTACTATTTTCTAGATCGAAGATTATTAGGTTCGGGTCCTGAACATCAACAGCTCCTATAGCCGACAAAAGTAATTTACGCTGTGTTGGGCATGATTGCAGCACTTCCAAAGCCGACATTGCTGAGGGTGAAACAGCTAAGTCCTCAACAATGTTATAATTCTGGGCCGCTCTCACATGTGGATTGAAAGCAGACTTTCGAAGTATACCCTTGGCGGGCGGTTTGATTACTAAGTCTGGATTAAGCTTCTCGATCTCTAGTGGATCGGAACCAGGAGCTAAGGTTGATGGATTAGAATGAGAAGATTCTGCTTCTTTGCCATCAACAGGACTTTTACTACCATAATCTTGCGATTGAGTCACAATCCTTACATGGGACATCTTCAATATGGGTTCTTCACTAGCACTCGAGGAAGAACCTATCATTTTACTATCCTGCTTTGGAAATGGATCCTTCAAAACAGCAGGAGTTTGGGAACCTTTGACAATCTTTGCAACCTCTGCTGGATGAGGGCAGTCTCTTGTAAAGTGTTCCTCTTCACAAATAAGACATGGATAACGAGGTTTGTGCTTTTCGTCATTGGTTTCCGATTTTTCAGTTTTCTCCTTTGGAGTTTTTTCTGCTTTATTCTTCTTCTTTCCTTTCTTCTTTCCACCGGATTTTGATTTAGCTGTAGATGACTCTACAACGTGAACATCGGCGGAAACCTCTGCAGAAGAATCTCCTGTCGGGGAATCAGGCAAGGTTATGATAGGAGAAGAATTCTTGGAGGATTTCTTCTTGCTTTTAGTGTTCACCGTACCAATCATGCCATCAGCAGCATGAGACCCTGACGGAGCAGCAACGATTTGATTTGACTTGGGAAGATCGGGGATCTTTTCGTGTAGCGTACCTGACTGAGTATAAACTAAGTCAAGGTACTGGGCTTGAGCAATCACTTGCTCCTCAGTAACTACTCCAGCCTTAGCTACGTCTTCAATAATCTTCGGTAACAATGATTTAACAAACCATTCAGCTAAGATCTGGTCCGGGATAAAAACTTTCACTAATCACCTTCGACGTCTCCATTCATGAATATGATCGGAAATATAAGTGGACGTCGATTGATTTAATGAAGTTAGTAACTTCGTGCCATTATCATATCTGACCGGCAACTGAAAATGAGTTAAAAACGAGGTAGCTAACTGGCTAAAATTATAAAAAGAGGCAAGTGGTAACTCAATGTACCACTTGGCCGCAAGACCAATGAGAGTTCGCTGGAAAAGACGTAAGCGGATCGAATCATCCGAGATGGAATTAGAGGCACACCAGAGGTGTTAAGTCATCACATGATTCGACGGGTCCTCTCCAGATTTACCTTCGAACTTGGGAATGTCACTGGGCAACTTGTTCGGCATTGGCGGCCAAAACGGAAGATAATTAATTGGATCGTTCGTTAGGCGTGACAAGTCTAGTATGTCCAAAGTTGCGATAAATGGTAACTGCCGATTAGGATCCCTAAAACTCTGGGTCACGAGACCAGCCCTAGGAGGAGGATATCCGGGATAACTTGGAATAAGAATCGCGTTCAGGATATTGTATCCTCCCGGAAAACCAGGATTAACAAGACCGTACTGGGGTTGTTGTGGTTGTTGATAAGTGTACCTAGGACACGATTGATACTGGTAAACTGGCTGCTGGATAGCAGGACCAAATTGGTACTGTCCCTAGTACAGTTGATAAGTGAATTGTGGTTGACTTGTGACAACCGTACTTAAACCAGGTTGTCCTACATGCATCTGAACCGTAGTTTGAATCGTGGATCCAGACGATGGTAAAGATGTCTGAGGAGTAGATACAGAGACAGTAGAAACCGGAGCTATCGATACTCAGAAGTAGGTGGGGTAGATTGAACAGATGTTGTGGCAGTTGCAACAGTCGTTTGAGATGGAGTACGAGGCGAAACAGGCCCAGACTGAGAAACTACCGAAGGTGCAGAAGTTTGAATATTAGACTGGACTGGTTGGTGGGGTGAACCAGAAACTAAGGGTTGTCCAGTTTGAGATGACAACTGTACATTTTGCTGCAACACCTATTGAATTTGCGATGGATCCCACACTATGTTTATTCCGGGGTATTGACCCATAACAGGTTGAGGATATTGAGATCCATAACCGGATTGAGGGTAGGATTGATAATTGAAAGGTACATTTCCCATTCCTTGAACATAAGATTGACCTTGGGGTGGTTGGAAACTTTGGTTCGAGTACTGACCTTGGGGTAGATACCCTTGAGGCATGTACTGATACTGGGGTTGACCTTGAGATATAAATTGATACTGAGGTTGACCTTGGGGTACATATTGAGGCTGGGGTTGACCTTGAGGAATGTACTGCACCATGGGTACATACTATCCTTGAGGTTGCCCCCCAGACACAATTTGTGTACCTTGAGGTTGCCCCCCAGGCGTTAATTGACGCTGCCCCCCAGGTGGTAACTGGCCACCTTGAGGTTGAGAATTGGGAATAGAACTTGACATCATGAGAATGTTTTCTACGCTCAACGGTTTATTACCATTGTTTCCAGTTAATAACCCATGTTCAATGGGTTGAGGAGATGCTCCCGCAAAAGTACCAGAAAGTGACTGATACCCAGAGGGAACAGAAGGACCGTCGTACAAAAAGGATTCAGGCGATTGAGTAAACATGGACGACTGACCAGACATATTTACAGGAGTATAAAGACCTCTACGTGGATAAGGAGCACGAGGTGGAGAAAAACTTAACCCTGAGTTGTCCAAATAATTAGTTAAAGAAAGATACCAAGTAGTACTTCTAGGTGGACTGTAAAAAATGGATTCACGCTCCCTTAGATCAATAATAGGTTGATTTTCAGGGATAGGGATGCCTATTTCTTCTTCTGGAGCAAGTTCTTCAATAGCTATCAAACCAGAAGGAAGATTTTCGGTGATGACTCTTTCTACCCTAGGTGAATTAGGAGCAGTAGAAGTTGGAGAGACTAACCCTGATGTTGGAGCAACAGGTTCAGATATCTCAGGTTCTTCGCCTATATCACTAGTAGATGAAAAACTACCAACAAGTTCAGAAACCGAAATAGCTTCAGGATTATAACCTGTTTCTAGAGTTTGGTAATCAGGATGAACAACCAACGAAGATTCTCCTTCTTCAAGTGACCCTACTTTACTGCCACTAGGAGTTATGAGGACTTTCAAACCATCGTAATGACCCGAGACGTCTTCAGGAGGTTGGCCCCGAAGTCTACGGGACTTCCTCAACAAATCGGCCATGGTTACAACCTCAGGAGACTGGCCTCGAAGTCTACGGGACTGTCTCGGTAATTCAGCCACAGTTAAAACTTTTAACTACTGCACACGCAAACAAAGTAAAATCTCAAAGCAAACCACCTAGAGTCTCTAAAGAACCAAACAAATTCAAATCACACGCCTAAATAATCTAGGGCATCAAACCACACACAAGCAGTAACCTTCCGGACTGAAAACACTAGTTGGTGATGAAATCCAACATCGTAAAATTTAGTACAGAAGTGGCGGGTGGAACAGTTACCCCGACAACCTGCTTAATGAATAGACTGACACAAGTTCCTCCACTTTAACCATCTCGAGTGAAGTGAACCCCCCAGAAAATCCAAGTGAGTCTAGCCGATGTCTGCTCCAGGTACAGTGGGATCTTCCCTCCACCGTCACCTTAGGAAGAATCCTAAAGATAATAGTCACTAAGGTCACCAATAGCAACAAATATACCTGGGGGAACAATCTACGATCCAATACACATGCAAGGGCAGAGTAACAAGCTCAATCCCCTTGTCGGCTCCTTGACAATAATCCAAGGTTTACCGACAAGTGACCCCAGGCTCCTCGACAATGGTTAATTCGAGGTTTACCATTTGTAGTACGTGAATATCTGGCGTCGTTCCCAATGAAGGAGGATTGATCCACTCACTGGTTCGGACACGATCTCGTGCTTCTCCTTTAAGAGGAGCTTTCCCAGAGCATAAATGTAACAATTGGATTTATCCTACCGCAAGATAAGCTACTTGTTTGTTTTTACTGTCTTGGAGAGTTAATTACTCTCCTACTCCAAGACACTAGCCTGATCTATGTTGGTGTATCAGAGCCCTAGTAAATAAAAAGTTACTAAGTTAATTTTACTTTAAGCATTAATTTTATGGCTTTTCTTTAGGACAATAGGTAGCGGAGATGAAATTGATGATGTGTAGACTCGACTCAAATCCACTAAAAAGATGCACCTAAGATGATTTAAACTATCTTTCCTTTTCAATGAATTTCCTAGCTAAGAGAGTTGGAGAATGCAAAATTTATAAAGACAACTTTCTTAACAATGAAAATCAAAGAAAAACTCTCTTTATCTTTTCCAAAGCACACAACACAAGACCACTAATTATTTCACGAAAACTTCCTTTCTCTTTTCAAAGACTTCAAACGCAACTAAAACAAACTTTTTTTCCAAAAGAGATTTTGTATTTTTTCCTATTTTAACAAAGCATGTAAAACTACTTAACAAAAATCAATTTTAAGATCTATGAAAATCTAAGAGAATTTTACCTAAAATCAAATCTAAGAGAAATTTACCTAAAAGCAAATCTAATGAGGTAAAAGCCTACAAAATATAATTCCAGGTTGTTTTACTCAGTTACAATTCAACCAAGGACTAATTCATGCAGACTCATAAATCAGTCAAAAACAAAAATAAAAATCTTTTGTTCTTTTTCTTAAGAATGAAATTCACAGCTTAACAAACAAGCCTTCTCGAAATTCTGCAAAGAGACAACACAACGGTAGGTTTCTCACAAAGGTGGATTTTACGAATGGTCCGACTCCTAAGAAGACTGAAAAGACCAGGGATATCCAAGGTTTTTACAACTTCTAAAGCCAAAGTCACTACAAGACCAATGCAAAAATCAAACCTAGGGCTAGAATTTCTATGAACTTCACTAAAACCCTTGATGCTAATGAATCAAGCTTAGATGAAAACTTTTGACAGGTAACCAGTGGATCTGGGCAGCAATAAATAAACTATAAACAAAATCTAATAGGTAAAAAGGAAAAAATGGAAATTTTCTAAACTTTTGACAGGGTACGTAGGTAGCCTGTTTGCACAGGTGCGTCCACGCTCTGTGTACAAAGAAGAAGTGCGTACAGGTACGCACTGTGCTTAACGCAGAAGGTGCGTACTACTCTCAAAAACAAGAAAAATAAAAACTAACTCAATCCTAAGCTATTCCACCCAAATTCACAGTAAATCAATCAAAAACCAGAAAGAAATCAAGGTTTCTCAAATCAAAGTATCAATCAAAAGAGAAATCAGTCAAATCCATGGATTCCCCAGTGGAGTCGCCATTTTGTCATGCGGAAAGAGTCAATTTTGCGGACAAAACCGACCTCCCTAGAAAACAAGGCTTTTCTAGTGACAAACAAAACAATCAAGCACTATCTTTCCCTAAATATGCATTTAAAATAAAAGCAACCAGGTGTTCAAGTCTTACCTTTAGTCCAACGTTGTTTGTAGCAGCCAAGCCTCTCCGATCCAGATGAGCTTCTTCTCCTTGAAGCCTGCATTCACTAACAAGCAAATGATTACATAGCACCTGAATAACTCATATAATAAAACATATTCATCATAAAGACCAAGGAGTTTATGAAACAAATTATATATAACAACTTGTTGAGAAAAATGAACTTAATTGTATTAATTGGAAACAAAAGAAACCTTACAACCAGTGCCTTGGTGTTGTGCAGGTCCCTCCTAGGGTCCAGCAAGAGTTCTCCTCTACTTTGATCAGCTCACCCACTTCCAAATGAAGCTAAGAAAGGATTGGAATCTCTCCTCTCAAGCTCTATAAGGGAGTCCTAATTTCAGCAGCATCTACCCTTAGGAATGTTCAGCTTTCAACCTCCCCTCCCTCTGGCCCAATGCCTGTATTTATAATGCTTTGGAGGAAGTTAATTAGGTCCAACATCAATGGGATAAGCTCCTCTTTCAAAGGGATAGCTCCTCTCTTCATGGGATAAGTTCCTCTTTCATTGGGATGCATGAACCATCTGGAGGCGCTCAATCCACGTCAAACCATCTTCTAGAATGCTCTAGAATCGACCATAAGTAAGTTTTTTGAAGTAAAACTTGCGCCTTTTGACTTTTACAGGGGTACGCACCCACCCCTTTACAGACAGAGCGTACAAGTGCGCAGGTATTATGTACTTGAGGTGCGTACACGCAGGTAAGGGTAAGAGAAACTGCGTAACCAGAGTTGTATTGATTTTTATAGACTTTCTCTCTTTTTTGGAGTTTGACATGAGGAGCAGAGGTATAAGACTTGCCAAGGAGGACAGTATGGTTATTGATGGATCCATACTAACTGCAAATAGTCATGGTGACAAATTTTAGTGTAACATGCACCTTACAAAGCTTTGCCCCAGATCCTTTCTTTATGCAAGTTAGGAACGACCAATCCTACGAGTTTAAAGGGTTGAGAAACTACAAACTACGAAAATTAATGGTCACTCTTTGCTTGCATGCCAAAAGGTTTGCATGCCCCCAGGTATAGTGGGAAATTCCCATGTTACCATATGAAAGCTCTCCATCCGCGTTGCAGACAAAATGCTTCATTGGCGATGTCTACCGAAATAGAGAAAGGTGAGTGGCGCAGTCGCCTCCACTCACATAACTTTGACAAGGGAATCTTATTCCAGTCTAATCCCATTTTCCTAAATGGACGGGTGTGCTAGTCATATATCCTCCATGGAAACCTACCCTATACCCAAGGTTTTCTTGCCGAAACAGACCAGGGTGCATGCCCCTTGGGTTTCAGTCATGTCCTCCCGAATCACTTGCGCTCACCAGGTGGACGGACTAGAGATTGATGAGACATTCCTTGCGTGAAAAGACCATTTAGGGATGGTATTTGACTATTTGCTATGTGTGAGCTGGGAAACGACATCTGGTCTACGAGCTTGACCACTCTGCCTTCGTGCGGAAAACACATTACTCTAAAGAGTGAGGAGACAATGGTTCCCATGCAATAAATATAGTCACGTCCAAGGAGTAGATTATAATCCAAAGGTCCTTGGACTACCATTATGTTCATGTGAACGATTTTCTTTCTCAATGTTATCGGCACATTGGGAAGGATCCCTAACGGTCGACTGGTTCCTTTGTTAAAGCCTGTCAGATTTCTCATCTCAGGCAGAAGCGATGGAAAACCAAGCGCTTTCCAAGCAGTTGAGGAAAGGATACTCACAAAATCCCCTTCATCTATGATGGTACCGGCCATGACCATTTTGTATATTTGTGTAATGATTCAGAATGGTACACTAGCTGGTAAATGGGGTCTGCCTAGTAGGTTCCAATTGAAGGAGACAACTAGGTTGCTTGGAGGTGGGACCGAATAGATGGCTGGATATGACTCTGACGAACTTCCTTCCTATGGTAAAGGAACAGGTAGACTGACCTCATGTTCATCGGAGTCTATGTTTATGAAAAGAATTTGGACGGTGTCATTCTCATTCTCTTCGATGATTGTGTCATCTGAAGATGAACCTTCTGAAGACAAGACCGGGTTGACTTACGCCTCAACCTTTTCACTTTCGTCTTGTATGGGTTCGGCGGGTTTATCTTCAATGACAGATGCTTCGACCGGACACAATGGCGTGTCAGTTGGATTTTCAACTAGTGATGGACTTGGCGAGAGTTTCTTATGTCCAGGAGGAAGTCATAACGGTGAAACCATACGGTAATCCAAAAATCTTTTAGCTTCATCCAGGAAGGGACAACAATGGAGGGCATGACCACCTTCACACAGTCTACAAGAAAATGTACATTTTCCTTTTTGTCTAGGTGCTTTGCTTTCACTAGTTGATGGTGTACTCTCAACATGGTCCTCAGAGGTTGATGACACCGGGTTGTGCAAATGAGGAGACCAATCCCTTAAGATCTGAGGGATGCAAGGACAATCTCGGTGGTAGTGGTCTCCTTTGCAAATGACACCTGGTGATTTATGCCTAGACGGTGCAGTGTGTGGATTTTTGCTAGATGATGCATGATTTCCCCCTTTCACCTTTGGCTCTTTCTTCTTCTTCTCTTTCTTCTTATTCTCCTTCTTCTTCTTAGTTACTTGGTTTTGGGCGTTACCAGCTTTATCAAGAGAAGAGGAAGGAGGAGAGGGAGAATTGGATGAAGTAGAATGTTGTGGGGTAACTCTAGTATCATGTAGTTGTTGACTCGATTGTTCAGGAATCACGGTATTCTGAACGATGGAGGTTGAGAAGAGCCATACGGGCAAGCCAATTTTCAATCCTGGGAGTGACAATGTGGCCATATGAGGGGCACCAACATCTCCCCACGAGGAGAAAGGACTAGGATTTCCTCCAAGGGGAATTCCTTGGTTGGTGGACTCCATTTTCTCCACCTAAGGCCAACGTGGGAATGGTGATATTATTTCGATTAAAATAAATTTTAGACGCTTTGACACAACTTGTTTTTTCAATTTTTAAGAGTCGAGAAAAAACAAAAGATGACTCTAGTCACCTTCGATTTTTAATGAGCCTGGAGTGACAAGTGCTCAGATGGACCTTTTCCTTTAAGGAGTCTGAAAAGGAATGAAAGAGACTTCTCTGGAAATCTAGACAGAGGGATTACCAAACCAATCGCAAAATTGCAAAATACTTTTTACGATACGGCAGTCAATCTTCCCGAATGCTGTGTTCAATGCATTGTGATCGATAGGGCGGCAGACACGGCTTCCTATGGATAAAGGATATAGCCGATTATGGTCTCCCAATATATACTCGACGGTACGTGGGAGCACAAGTCTGTACTGGCACTTGTTGTCTCAAAGAGGAGGAATCACCCAACCAACAGTGAAAGCGACAGTTACCAGGCTTTACGATGCTGGAATACGTCTCTAGCCTAGACTTCTAGATGTTGTGCATTAGGTTCCAAAGCGTTTTTAGGTTTATTATATTTATTTTACAGTTGATATTTCTTAAGAAACTTGCCTTTCAGGTTCACTGCGTGATGTAGATGTACAATTCCTAAAATGCAATCTAAGATGATAAACACTCATTTAATCTTATTTTTGTAATGAAAATCCTAGCTACTAAAGAAAGAGAGATGATATTCTTTCAACATAGAGCAGAGAGCACACACTAGATGCATTGTCCTAAATCAAACCAACAGGCAGTCTAAATTCAAATGCACATGCATGTATTTGTTTTCAGCTTTCTTAATGTGTGAATGACAAGAAGAATGCTAAGTACAAATCTGAATTATCTTTTCTAAGTGATAGTACTAACAGATTTCTCTTCAAAAATGAAAGGAAGATAATGATGACACTTTACTATTTCGAACTGAAAACTGCTTTTGACACTTGAAAAACTACTAATTCAAATCAAATACAAGAGTAACTATATAATCGACCATCAAGAACAATAGAATTCCTTTCTTTGACTAAAAACAACACTTGCGACACTTTCAAATCAAAAGACGATAGTTCGACCATGGTACTAATTTGCAAAAGAGAACTGAAAATGGCGGAAAATACATAAAAAATTCACAGTTATTTGCACAATGGAGGCAGAATTGTGGAAAGGAAGGGGGTTTCTACAGTGGTATACTGATCACAGACAACAAAACTCTAAAATAGAGCTAAAAAGAGTGAAGAAAAACCAAAACCTGGAGGCAAAATTAGCCTTTTCTGATCATCGCACCTATAACACAAGGAAACAGGGATGCATCCCACCTACTGCACATGGGAAGTACGATGCATCCAGATTTCCTTGAAGAGAGGGTGTGATGGTACCAGGACAAGACTTTACTTGGCTCTTGGTCACAGTTTGCAACTCAGTTCAGGGATTTAGGCCGAGCAAATGATGTACAATAAATAGAAATCACATGGGTTGATCTAATGAGGTTAATAGAGCCACCACTAGGGCAATTAGAAGGTTTGCAAATCAATTGTTCAGTTTATAAACAAAACCTGGAGATAGACTGAAGCAGCATTGATCTACTTTGCACTTGCGTAGCAAATGCAGTTCGAAGGCTAGATGGCTTGACTTCGTGCTCCGTCTGTAAGTTTATAAAACAAACAAATATAGACAAACAAACAATCTTCTCCTAGTGGAGTCGCCATTTTGTTATCGGGAAATCTAGTGTCCACTCAGATCTGCTAGTCCCACTAAGATTGGTAGCTATCTTAGAAACAAACAAACTAAAACCACTTTTGTTTTCCTTTATAAAAAGTAGATAAGAGTGGAATGAAGGACACCAACCTCAGTCTTGCGCTTGGTTCCTTCCTCGGTTCCTCTCCCTTATGACAGATCCTTGCTGCTTCTCCCTCATCTACCCAGCTTCAAAGAGCACCTGTGGAATCAAAGCAGCACAATACTATCGAAGAACAGAGATCTACAATCATAAACAATATAGGACCAGATGTATATTGACCACACAAATGCATATATCATCAAACATACAAGAATGTGGAGGAAAACTTGAATAGCTTTATTAATAATCAAGAATAACAAAGAGGATTACAACCAATTGTTCTGAACCAGCATCATCCTCTAGCATGAAAGCCCTTCTTTCACCTCATGAAAAGCTTAAATCACCCAACACTATGATATTCCAACAAGAAACCAACATCACTTCCTTACAAGATACAAAATTCCCGCCTTCGGATCTCTGGGATGAGGGATCCATATATAGATGATTGCATGGGGGTGAGTCAGGTTCTGGGATTTGATTAGTGTCCTCTCTCTGATAGTTCTTGATTCCACTTGGAGATTGATGATCTCTTACTCATCCCTGGGCGAATTCAGAGAGGCAAGTGTCACAGGAGAAGTTTCTAGAAGATTCCATGATCATCCACCTCGCAAAATTTCTCTGCCATTTGTCCACTCTCGCCCACCGCACCCCATAGAAGGGCTTTTCAGTATGCATTGCACCTCCCGTGTGCATTTAGGTGGGATGCATCGCACTTTTTCATGGAGCAGGTGAGATGGTCCAGTTTTGACCAGTTTTGAGTAATTTTTCATGGAGAACTTTTGGGAGATGATGTAATCAGCTGACCTTGTTCTTTTAGGGGATGGAACAACCCTTTTAGGGACATAGGAGCCCTTGGTTTATGGACATGTTTGATTGGGGTTGCAGTGCCCAAAAATGTCTATAACACTTATGTCACACTTAGGAATTTCAAACATTAATCAGTGAACACGATAAATCAGATGAAGTTGTATGGAATTTGAGTTTTGATGGATCTATTAGTAAAGAAGGGGTATGTGCTCGTATATGGGTTTCCAATTCTTACACTCATCATTCATAGGGTCATTCTTATAAATCGAATTTCTAGTGTTCTAATAATGTAATAGAGTACGAAGCCTTAATATTAGGGTTGCAGTGTTTAAAGAAGATGGGTGTTAAACGTATTGCCATTCATGGAGATCCTGAGTTGGTAATAAAACAAACCAAAGGAAAATATTCCGCAAAACATCCAAGGATGAGAGCATATAAGAATGTTGTGCTGCATTTTCTGGATTCTTTCACTAAATATAGTTTGTTTGTGGTTTCAAGAGATCAAAACATTCTTCCTCATGGTCTTGATACTTCAGCAAGTACTTGTAAATTATTATTTTGTCCTACTCCCCAATATACTGTCAAAGTGAAAAATAGACATACTGTACTTGATAACATTAGATACTAGTAGGTTTTTCGAAATGATGCCTAGATTGAGAATTCTTTGTAGTCCAAAGAGGAATTTTAAGATGCTAATATTGATATAGAACTTGATGTAGAATATATTGTACATAGTAGTGTGAATAAATTAAAATTGAATGAAATAGATCAAGAGAAATAAGAAACAGAAATGTTACAGCTCAAAGATAATGTCTTACCTAGAGGGCTAGTTCCATTAGAAGCTTTGTTTTATTTCAATGATATAGCTAAGAAACCCAAAATTGAACCCACTAAAGCTAGTATTGGGGAACGCAATATTGGGACTGAACAAGAGCCTAAAATGATCAAACTTTCCAAATCCTTACCCCCAAATGAGAAGCGAAAGTACAATGAATTTTTCAAATAATTCGTTGATGTTTTCACCTGTAGTTATGAGGATTTAAAATCCTATGACATAAGCATTATACAACATAAGGTTCCCTTAAAAGAAGATCATCAACGTTTTAAACAGAAATTAAGGAGAATCAACCCATATCTTATGCCTCTTATCGAAAAGGAAGTAAAAAGAATGTATGATTCAAAGATCATAATTCCCTTGAGATATTACAAATGGGTATCCAATTTGGT
Organism: Pinus tabuliformis; assembly: GCA_031772625.1. Lineage (NCBI taxonomy): Eukaryota > Viridiplantae > Streptophyta > Pinopsida > Pinales > Pinaceae > Pinus > Pinus tabuliformis. Next base: position 211,398,467 of record CM062807.1, on the reverse strand, counting down.
TCCCACTCAGAAAAAGACTAGTGATCAGGTTCTATATTGATTTCTAGAATCTGAATAAAGCCTCTTTAAAAAAAACTTACCCTCTACCCAAGATGGACCACATTCTTTGGAAGGCGGTTGTATCCATTAGAATTTCCCTGTTAGATGGCTTTTCTGGTTATAACCAAGTCTTAGTACACCCAGACTATCAAGAGAAGACAATGTTTACTACACGCTAGGGAACATTCATGTATGTGAAAATGCCTTTTGGTCTAACGAATGATGGAGCTACTTTTCAGAGAGAAATAGATATTAATTCTACTGATGAATGGGTCATTTCATAGTCATATACCTAGATGACATCACTGGTTTTTTGAAAACATATGAGGAACACCTAAATCACCTCATAAGAGTCTTTAAAAAATGTAGGTGATTTGGTATCTCCCTCAACCCAAAGAAAACAGTGTTTGGTATTCCTAATTTAGCATAACTTTTAAAGAATATAACCAACATGTTAAGGAAATACGCTGAGGTGAAATGGAATATGGAAGCTATACAGTCATTTAATAAGGTAAAACACACTTTAACTTAGCCTCCTGTGTTAATTAGTCTATGTTTTATAAAGGATTTCCTAATTTTTTCATTTTCTTCTAAGCATACAATTACTGCAGTTCTCTTGTAGAAAAATAGTGAAGGCCATGAAGAGCTAATTGCTTTCTTTAACAAAGATTTGAGAGATGCAGCATTGAAATATGACATCATGGAAAAAAGATCTTTTGCTCTGATAAAATGCATAAAATATTGTAGAGTGTACATTATTCATTCAAATATTATTGCTTTTGTTCCAAATGCAGTAGTAAAAGATATACTGACCCAAAATGACCTCGATGGGAAAAGAGGTAGGTGGATTGATGTTATATTAGAATATGATATTGAAATACGACCCACTAAACTCATCAAAGGTCAAGGGTTATCAAAATTAATGGCAGAATCTATCTTACATGCTTAAGATATAAATTTTCTAGAAATATTCAATGAACTGGATGAGCTAGCGACACCACAGGTAGTAGAAGCTTTTTCTACCTCTCCTTGATATGCAGAGATTATTTATGTTTTACGTCATTTACAAGCTCTAATTTGTTTGACTAAAATAAAAGCTAGACTTATTAAACTTAAGCTGTCAAGTTTCGTATTGTGGATGAAAATCTGTATTGGAAAGGTGCTCTTGGAGTTTTACTGAATTGCTTGTTGCAAAATGAAGCAGATAAAGTCATGAAAGAGTTTCATGAAGGACACTGCAATGGACACCTATACTGGAAGACTACTTCCAATGAGATTCTGAGGGTAATTTTCTATTAGCCCACCTTATTTTCTGATTTCCAAAAGAAAGGTTCATCATGCCACAAATGCCAAATATTCGAAGGAAAAAAGAAACCATTGCATTTACCCTTAAGGCCTATATATGTTGAAACTCCTTTCCAATAATGGGGCCTTGACTTTATAGAAGAAATTCACCCTGCCTCTTCTACCCAACATAAGTGGATTCTTACAGCCACTAATTTCTTTACAAAATGGTAGAAGCCATACCGACTAGACAAGCTTCTGATGCAGTCATCATAAAATTCCTGGAGAACAATATCCTTGCAATATTTGGATGCACTAGGAAAAATATTATTGACAAAATTGCAGCTTTCAGGTCAAAGAGGATGGTATATTTTTGCAAAAAATATTAGATAACATTGGGACATTGTATATCCTATTACCCTTAGGGAAATGGACTGGCAGAATATTCCATCAAAAGCTTAGTTAATATTATTAAAAAGTTGTTGCGAGATAATAAGAAATCATGGCACAACAAGTTGGTTAATGCATTGTGGGCGGATAGGATTCATACCAAAAAATCAATAGGCATGTCTCCATACCAGCTATTTTATGGAATAGATGTTGTTTTTCCAAAACTCGTTGGGAATTCCTCTTTTCAAAATGCTACAAGAATTCGAGGTTGAACCAAATGATTTACAAAGGAGAATAAACCAGACAATTCATTTGTAGCAATCAAGAAAGGAAGTTCATAACAGAACTTAGTCGATCTAAGAAAGCATCAAGAAGACATTTGACAAAATAATTAAGGCTGGTGATTTTTAGATCGGAAATCATATTCCGAAATTGGATTCCAGAAGAGAAGAGAAAGGTAAGCATGGTAAGTTAGACAATTTGTGGATGGGACCTTACATCATTTATGCTTATAAAGGTAACAATGCATTTTTTTCTGAAGAACACAGATGGAACATAGTTACCTTGAAGACCTATCAATGGAAGGATTCTAAAGCATTATGTTTTTCAGGACTAAACAACAATTTTTATCACACCCATTGTAGATACCATTTACTTTGTATTGTCATGAGTGGGTAGCTTATGTATGAAAATTGAAGCCCATGGAGAATTCCCTAAGCTTTTAGTTATTTTTCCACCATAACTACAACAAACACAAAAAATTAGATGTAGTCAAACATTAATGTTGGCTTATATGGGCCTGACCCACATTCAGAAGAATTATTTAGCCAAGCAAATCCCATAGCTACTGGCACTTTCGGCAACAGTTCGCGAAGCGCAGACTGAGGTCTCACCCGAGGTAGTAGGGGAGGGTGCTAGAACCAGGTTTCCACACACTTGGGATGTTTGGATATGGTCTGGAGGTATTGCACACCGCTCGGTAGCCTCGTGTTGCTCTATATTCACGCAGGTTCAGACCCAGAATGATTTTAACTTTATATGATCACGCTATTGACAGATCTAATCTACTTGATGAAGCATTGTAACTCAAATCTACTCAGAAGGGTCTCTAAGAAAACATTTAATAGATTTAACCAGTTCACATACTTTAAATACACTTAGATTCACATATATCTATAACTTAAGCATATGAGCATATATTAAACAGATATATCAATCATTCATACAGTCAGATTCGCGATAACTTAGCTTGTAACACAGAATTTGCAGAAGAAACTTATCTTTATTTCCACTTATCACCAATACATCCAGATCGACCTTGCGCACTCAATTGCAAGGGTTTGCACACACAGCTACAAACTCTTCTAGGCCTCTGCGCACACAGCTACAAAGCCTCTATCCACTACCCAAACCCCCGACTCAGACTTATAGATGCTTTCAAAGTGATGCCCTCAAAAACCCATTAAATTCAGATCCAAAATCATACCCAAAAATGAACTTCCTTTCCCTCATAGAGCCGCACTCTATTTATACCTTCCTATTGTCCGCAAACCAACTTACTTCCTATTATTTTATATTGAATCTTGGGCAGACAACCCTTTGACTCGACCATTTACATTACGCACTCTGCATATTTCGCAGGTTTACAATATTTTTATCCTACTTTCTAGGCTATTAGACCCAAAACTATTATGCAGGACCTCCTCTACCCAACAGTTCCCAACACAATCATCGTGAGTCATCCCGAGTCACTCATTGGTGTAGCGAGACGCGTTGTCGTGGCTTCGTGGTTCACCTGCTTCTGAGTGACGCTTGTCGTCCTACTGCTTCTTCGTTATCTTCTACAACACTGAGACTATCCTACGAATGGTTAGTCAGGCTGCTGGCCCGCCCATATAGAACTTCAGGCAACTGCCATTCACTCGACCCGGGAAGGGGTCTCCATTGAGTTTGGCAAGCTGAATCGTGCCCCCATTGGTAACTTCTTTGATGATATAGGGTCCTAACCAACACATTCGAAGTTTGCCAGGGAATTTCTAAAACTTATTGTCATATATCAATACTAGATCATTCTCCTTAAAGGTGCGCACCTTGATATGGCGATCATGCCACGCTTTCTTGCATTTTTCTGTACTTTCTAATGGAATCCGGCCAAAAATCCTTCCTCCTCCAGTTCCTCTAGCTACACGAGCCTTTCCTCCAAAGCCCTGTGGTTTGCCATACCTGTGATTGCTATGATCCGCAAACTAGGCATAATATATTCCATAGGCAGAACGACCTCCTTTCCATAGACTAACCGAAAAGGTGTCTAGCCCGTCAACTTCTTGCACGTGGTTCGATATGCCCATAGCACAGCAGGGATGCACAAGTCCTAGTCATTTCGTTGCACATTATAGACCTTGGTCAACGTTGTTTCCAACATTTTGTTGAATGCCTCAATGGTCCCATTTGCTTGCGGGTGGTATGGCATACTATGCTGATGATATATTTGGAATTCCTCAGTGAGTGTGTTGATCGTTTCATTCAGGAAATGTGTTCCCCGATCGCTCATGAGAATTTTGGGATAGCCAAACCTTGTTAGTACATTCTCAAACAAAAACTTCACAGTTGTTGCAGCCGTGAAATCCTTAACTAGTTGTGCTTCTGCCCATCAGGTGAAATAATCTGTCGCAGTGATGATATAGCATGTGCCCGTCTTCCCCTGCAGCTCAATGGGTTCTACAAAGTCGATTGCCCACTTCTCGAATGGTTGTAGTGTCATTTGTGGCTAGAGTGGCATTTCATCTCTTCGTGATGGTTTCCCTGTTTGTTGGGATATGTCGCAGGCTCGGCAGTATGCTTTCGAATCCTGATGCAAAGTGGGCCACCATAATCCTATGTGAAGAATCTTCTGGGCTATGGTGCGACCTGCATAATGTCCACTAGCAACCCCCCCATGTGCTTCGGCCAGGCTCTGTCCTCGCTTGAACTTTGGGACATACCTGCGCAATATTTCATCGTTGCCCATTTTATAGAGGTGTCCCACAACCATGGTGAAACTTTGTTGCACGTATCACCATTTCATTCTTCTGCTGAACAGAATATTCCTACGGTGCGGTTCCTTATCACATATAACTATGCATCCGGGAGTCCATCCTCTAGATTTTTGGGTTCTTCACCAGTATCAATTAGGGACAGGTGATCAAGGCCTACGTTTAGACGTCTCGACTTTACGATGACCTCAAAGTCATACTCCCAGAATAACATTAACCATATACAAATGTGCCCCCCCAACATAGGCTTGTTCACTAGGTATTTTAACGCCGAGTGATTGGTATACATCTTAAAGTGGCCTCCAAGTAGATAGTGGCAGAATTTTTGAAGCGCATATACCATCTATAATCCGTCGCACTCGATAGTGGAGTAATTCTTCTCAGCCTTTGACAACCGGCCACTTGCGAACACAATTGGGTGGTTAATTCCCTTCGCTCCTGGTTGAGCAAGTACCACCCCCAGCACGATACACGACGCATCGACATGCACATGAAACTCAAAGTCCCATTTCGGAAAGACCAATATAGGGGATGATTCCATATTTTCCTTGAGAATCTCCAAACTTTTGTTGCATTCCTCATTCCAGCAATAAGTATCATCCTTCTTCAGCAATTGTTCCATCGGAGCTATGATTTGGGCGTAGCTTTTGATGAACTTCCGATAGTAGCCCGTGTGTCCTAGTGTGGCACATAGTTGTTTGACACTTCGCGATGCTTGTAGATCAGGGAAAATTTTAAGAACCCCCCCTAAATTTATATGTATAATAAATGGGCGAATCTCTCACCAGGCATGGCGAATATTTTACTCAATTATAAAATCTTGTAAGATCTTGGTGAGTCTTTCACTAAATAATAAAACTTTGTAAGGTCCTAGTGAATCTTAGCATTGTGAACTCTTAGATAATTTTTTGAAAAAGTATAAAACCATATATGACAAGAGCCACATGGTGGCAATATCACTGTTTTTTTCACATTTCCATGAAATGGAACTTGTTTATAAAATTATAAAAAATCCAACCAAGTCCCTTATAATATGCAGGTAAGCTTATAACAGAGTCTGATACATCTACTATGCTTGTATACATTCAAGTGTCATAGTTGCTATACTTAACACTGTGAATCACAACTCTCTCAGAACTCAACTCTATAGTGTAATTAAAACCTTTGGAAATTGAATCTGACAACTCTATAAAAAGGATTAGTGAAATAGAAGCTTTTGTGAATGAGCCCACTAATTATCACTGCTAAACAATCAATCCAGACTATAAAGTCTTCCATCTTAATCACAATCGTGCTCACGATCAAGGGAGTGCGACCACCTAGCCTGAGATAATGGCCATCATAGCTTCCAATAATCAACAACCACCTTGCAAGGACACCCTAGCTCATGCCTCATGAATTTTACTCATCAATATTAACTAATATAAATCTTATAAAGATAATATTAGAATCATGTCTAGATTCACTGTTAATACAAGGGTAAAGGAAATTTTCTAGCTCAAGGCACTAGCCAATACCAACTTTGGTATTTGTGACCCCTTTGTGGGGATGCACCTACCTTGCCCCGTTGGGTTTATGCCTTGTAACATAGTTCAAGGATCACAAGACTTTCCAATCTTCCTACTCTATTAGACACACTTTATATGCTATACATATTGAATGGAAACGAAGCATTATAGAACACACAATTTCACAGAAGGAAGAAAAATCTTAGCCAGTTCAATATCAAAATCTTAACCACTGATTAATAAAGAATAACAAGTAGTGTAATGAATTGTTCCAAGTTATTTATTTACAAGTTGTAAAGAATGTAGTGGAATGGAAAATATTACTTAGGAAACCCTTCAATATTTTCTACTAATATGTTTGTGCATGTACATATGAAATTAAGAGCATTGTTACATACAAAGTTTCCTTTTCCCTTGCCTCCATTTTGACAAATCAATGTGAAATCAAAGTCACTTTGAATTTCCTTTCCTACGAGGGATCACATCCACAGTTGATTAGTAAAATATAATCTACTATATATTATGTTCAAGAAACTGACTGCAATCTATAGTGGAAACGAGACCTCAATTCTTATTCTGAATTTGAATATCTCAGGACAACATAAGAGATAAAAATTCATATGGCCTTTGTAGCTAGAAAACAATCACTCCATCATTACAAGACCACCTAGATTTCAGCACTTAATCTAAATAATGGCACTAGTTGTAGTGCTTATTTGCATTAACACCATGGAAAAGCAACAACAATGTTTCAAAGTACACTTACTAGAAAAGTTGTAACGTTGTGAGAATATTTAATGATAGCATCTGAACCTCATAGCTATGGTGGGGAAACTAGGGAACCCAAATATTGGAATATATCTCATACCAAATCTGAGAAATAAAAAAGGGAAAAAATCAAAATCTATAAATCAAGCAATGAATTGTTTACAAATCAAATACAATTCCTTTAACTAACAGTTAAATTGTGGTGATATATTTAAATATTTAGTAAGAGGGTAACTTCAAACCATGGAATATTACCTTTGTCATTACTGTCATCCCTCAGTGACTGAGATTACAAATCAATACTTATGGAAAGATTGTAAGAAATTCTGCGAAATAGTAAAGCGTAACCTCTATTTTCAAGCAACAAAATCAAGACATTATTACATCAAGAGCCATAATTGATAAATAATCAATGAATCAAGTCCTTGTATGGCACTTGCTTGTTTCATAACCTCTATTTTCTCAATAACAAAATCAAGACATTGTATGTGGTTATTTCCAAAAGGAAACTGCGTTCTAATTTAGAAGAGGATCTTATCAAAAGACATGGATTTATTCAAAGCTACAAAGCCTAATGGGTTACTGAAAAATAAGTTGGAATATGGGATCATGATACTTAAATTGTAAAAATATGCTTTCCTTTTAGAAACATTACAGTTATACAATGTTTTTTGAAAGCATTAGAATTTGAAATTGGGCCTTTCTATCGAGACAAATTTTCATTAACAGAATGTACTTTCCTACCTGAAATGTTATATATATCCAAGAAAAACTTGAAAAGCATAAGAGAACTTAGCATAATATACTTTCTTTCCTTCCTTAACATTCTTAAAGAGTTGAGGTTCCCCAAGTCATCAGGTAACTTTCAAAGGAAAGACAGTTAGTAATAGTCCAATTCACAACTGAAGATGTGTCACAAATACGAGGGGGCATCTCCTCCAAATCACAAAAGTGCTCCAAGTTAAAATCTAGCATTATTGGAAGCTTAATGCTCGAATGGTTGTTATTGAACCCAGACATTTTTCCATTCTTCACTAAAAGCTTAAAGATAGCTTCTCTAAGTTCTACATGACTTTACTATGCTCTTGAAGTGGGGGCACATGCGGGCTCTCCAAGTGAATAGTCTTAAAGTGAAGATAAGGCCGATAGATCATTCAGTGTGGATCTCTTTAACCCATAATTGAATACTATGTCTCTCTTGAACCCATAATCGAATACTATTAGGACTTTCAAATTTTTCATGGAACTCAAAAATGTTGGAAGAAAGTATTTGCTTCCAAAAATAGTAAAACTAAAGCCTCTTCTTGAGGACAATTGATGTCACACCACTAACACTTCTCCATGGAATCTATATAGGCAAACCACAAATGCAGAATTCCATTAGAATATTGTGTTTATTGAATACACAAATGAAATAATTGCATTTCTTTAAAATATCTTTTGAAATCAAAATTACTGAAATTACATATCAATAACCTAGTGGGTGTAGGATAAAATTCACTCGTGTCATTCACAAAAAGCATGAGAAAAACCCTAATACTATATATAAAACCAAGAAAAATTCAAATTCATCACTTCGAGGGACCTCGTAACCACCCTGCCAATACACAAGTATGTTCCTGTTTGCAGTTAGAAAAATTACCCAAATTACAATCTGTTTACTCCAGCATATGTTGGAAAGTTATAGAAGGATGACTAGTGCAATCAATCCATTCCTTTTAGCCCTGGATTTGTTTCAGTTTAAAACAGAAGTATACAAATATACTTGTCCAATGTCTATGCTTTAACCATTCACCTTAAGATGCTTTTACAATATAATTTCTTAAGTCTATTTAATATCTTCATTATCATAAAAACCAACCTATATCCATCTTAACTCCACATCTACCACTCTTAGGGGGATGAAATCTATTTATCCCTCTGAGCACTTGGTAGACCCAGAATTAAGATGCATCTATGATGATAGAATATCCCCTTTAAATAGTCTATGCTCACATGAATACCATGCTATTACCATGGGTCAATACCATGGGTTATCATAAACCTGGAGCTTAAAAATTACTATTAGTAGTTTATAAAAATTAATAAAATTAATAGTTGAATTTTATTTTATTTTTTATTTTAACCAAGCTAAAATGTTTAACATACATTAAATTACAAGATCCATTTTTACTCTTGATCCACCAAGCCTCTAGAGGGATCAAATATTTTTTCACTCTATGCTAGTTTGCATATCACGATATTTGATACCTCTCGGGGGTTAGTAGATCCAGAGTAAAGATGGATCTATGCTCGTTTAATTCCCTCACTTAAATAGGCTACATTCCAGGTGAATACCATGGGTCAATACCATGTGCCATTTTGGTGAATACCATGGGTCAATACCATGTGCCATTTTTATTTTTATCAATACTAATATTAGGGTTAATAATGTTTTTTTGCATGTTATTAATAACAATCTAGTCTATGGTATTTGTCCCATAGTATTTTTCCCATAGGTTTCACCTAAATATAGTGCATTTTTTGGGTGTTCATAAATATAAGGTGACTTATGGAGTAAATATAAAAAAATGTTTTATTTGTTTACCATACCTCTCGTTTATTTATATTTTTATTAATTTACCATACCTCCACTTATATTTTTATTTGTTTACACCCTTGCATGTATATAAGGTGACTTATGGAGTAAATATAAAAAATGTTTTATTTATTTACCATACCTCTCATTTATTTATATTTTTATTAATTTACCATACCTCTTTTATAAATATGGTATTTGGCCCATAGGATTCACTTAAATAAAACCTATTCTTGAAAATGGGCGAATGGAAGGTTGTAACTCCTAGTTTCAAGGGATAAATTTACCTTTTTTACCCTCTCCCTTAAAATAAGGTGGGCTATTTGAGGTGATTTGTAAAAATGGGATATGATACAAAATATTCACCCACTAAAAATTTAAAACCCCTTAATTTCGCCAAAGGGCGAACATTCGCCCCTAAAATTTTCGATGTTGTAGATTGAGTATGACGGCGATCTTTTCTGGATCCACCATCAGGCCTTGCTTACAGACCACATGGCCCAGCAGGTTCCTAAATGGGACAAGGAAAGTACACTTCTTTAAGTTTAGTGCAATTTGGTGTCGACAACAAGTATCCAGCATCAACCACAAGCTCGCTATGTGCTTCTTAACCAGTCCAAACACGGTCCAATCATCAAGATAAACCTCTAAGAACTTGTGTATAAATTCTTTGAATTCCACTACCACTATTCGTGAAAATATCGCTGGCGCATTCTTTAGTCCAAAGGGCATCACCGTGTACTGAAAGCAACCCCATTTAGTGGCGAACGTTGTTTTACTCCTGTCGTCTAGCACGATCTTGATCTGGTGGTATCCTGAGAACCCATCTGTGAAGGAGTAGGCTTCCTGCCCCCCCACGTTTTCCAGTACCTCATCTGTAAACAGAGTTGGAAATGGATCATTAATGCAAGCATCATTGAGCTTCCTGAGATCCATGCAGATACAAATCTCACCCTTCTGTTTCTTCTCCTGCACAACCATGAAACTTACCCAGTCGGACTCCTTGACTGGTTCGATGATTCCTGCTACCAACATCTTGTCCAGTTCCTCACAGACCTTTTTTTATATTTTGGGTTCAATCGGTAGGGTCGCTGCTTAACTAGTTTCGCGATTGACTTCAACGTTATCTTCATCATTCCCAGGTCTCCTAGGATCCCTTTTAGCTCTGTGACTTTTGTTGGGAATAAATCTTGATATTCGTGAAACAATTCGACGACCTTCTCCACTATGGCATCGTCCCAATAGTCCCCAAGAGTTGCATACTTCAGCTCGTCTTCTGTTCCAATATTGTCTTGTCTTGTTTTCAACGGTGCTGTGATATCTGGATCTTCGATTTCGGGTCCATGCACCTCACAACTCCCCTCTGATTCTGGAATATTGACATTTCGCAGATCATCCTCATCATCTTCTACCTAGACATTATAGCATTCGAGAGCCTGGCTCAGCTGTCGCGACCAGTCAAGTTGCGTAGTTTCTTTTGGTTCTAGTGGCATCTTGAAAATGGCTGCCTTTACCAGCTGTAATGTGTCATCCACGGGATCCGTCCATTGATCTTCAAAGATGAATGTCGACAAAAACCCTTCACTCAAGATATCCCACTCATCTATGTCATGCTGGAGCTCTGCTTCAATATACCAGTTTCTGGGAATGACGTCCAGGGTGTGATAAAATAAGTGCACCCATTCTGGCTGAGGATCTTCTTCGTAGGCTTTGATCCATCTGGTAAGGTGCATGTTTGGGTCATCACGTCCATTGTATTTCTATGTTAGGCATAAGTCTTGCTTCCCAAATATGATCTTCATCATACGCCTGCAGGCGCGCCAATCTTCGAAAGTCCCTTCATGTGTTCCCCACCATCATGCAGCCATTGCGCACAACACCCACCTCATCGCATCAAACCGTTGGTGTTCTGGTACTGCGACTTCAAATTTTTTCAAGAATTCATCTATTATTGTCAACCCATCATACGTTGGCATTTCGCGATCCTGGGTCCTCATGTAGTACAAAGATTAATCACCATGTTGCAATGTAGCGTGGTCACTCCGTTCAACCTGTTGCACCACCGCTCGTCTTCCTCATCTGACTCAGAAGTGCAGGATTCTCCATAGCTTCGTGATATTCTTCTATCCTCCATTGTCTTGACCCACTCTTGCCTTTTTGCAGACATTCACTAGCTACAATCTACGTCGTTGTTTCTTTCTCTATCACACACAGGTTAAATGTAGCGCGGTCCTTTAGCCAGATCTAGCGGAATGACTATGCGAAGTGACTTTGTTTCAAATACCATTGTCCGCTTCTTTAAATTAATAACCCCATTCATGTCGGTGACCCATTTTATTCCTAACAACGCGGGATAGGGAATACTTTCATCCATGAGCTCAATAACTTCAAAGTCCATCTGAGTACTTGCACCATCAAGGTATACCGTAACTCCTTTCATCCTATGACACATAGAAGGGAAGAATGCATATGGAATTCTTGCAGACCCAAGTTCCACAACCAAAGTCAACAGTGGACTTCAAACAAACTACCTTTGAGTTTGAGGCAAAGGACGTTCATCCTTTGGATCAAATTGATATGCATAGGTAGTCTGGAGAAATATTGTACTCAAAATTTACACAAACTACTCTCAGTGCTTCCAAACTATAAATTTCTTTAAACAATGCTTAGTCTCAGCTTAAATTGTAGAAGGTGTCCTCTCTCACTAAGGACAATAGAATTAAATATTTGGGAAATGGTGATCAAAGCAGGTTTTGATCTTGGTAACTTGACGGCCATGGAGGATATAATTAAGAAGAAGAATGTTGACATAGCAGCCCTGAAACAAAAATTGAAGTTACCTGCAACTAAAGATCCCCACGAAAAGGAGCAAAGAGAGACATAGTTACTAAAAGAAGAGATGTTGAATCTCCTAGTGGAGGAGAATGCACAGATCAAGGAGAAAGAAACATAGATGGACAAGCTAATCAAAGAAAAGGAATAGAGTTCACAACTAGCAATATTTCCTCTTGATGCAGTACCAACTGCATCTCTACTTCAAATAAGTATGCCTACAGCAACCAAAATAGTAGGAACATCCTCTTCTACCATACTTCCCACATCAACTACAAATAATTCAATTAAGTTGGCTGAATCCATGGAAAACATGTCTATACAGGGAGAAGAGATAAAGAAACTAAGAGAGAAGGTAAAAGTCCTATAGGAATAGAAAGTATCATCTTAGAATTCACTCCTAACAGAAAGACAGAGATCCCAAACATTGTCCCAAAGATTACAGAAGATGGAAAAAGACTGTGCCATGGGTAATGCGTTGGCACAGGTAAAAGAGAATATTTGGAAATGCATCAATGAAGACATGATAGAGATTTGGCCTTCAATACAAATCATTTTTGAACAACAGGAATTGATTCTAAGGTCCAATGAACCCATCGAAGAAGTTAGAAAGCAATTGGGTGACAAACCCAGTGAAGCCACTGAGCTCATCAAATTCCTTAACTCCGAAAACAAGCAAGAATTATAAGAGTTAGAGATTAAAGATAGAACAGAAACAATATTAGAAGTCAAGAAGGTATTGACTAAGAGAAATCTAATGAGACACCTTGAAGAAAAATGTCATATTATGGACACTAGTGTACAAAGATTCTTCACCAAGCTGGAACCCCTCTACAAGAAAGGACTTCCAAATTTATTAGCTATTAATGATAATATCAACACGTGGTTTGATTACAATGAGGAACTAATGACCAAGGCAAAAGATAGTTCAAAGTTTGCATCTCGAAGATTCAGTATGATAGGAAATTTGTTCTTGGAAGCGTTGCCATATGACCTGGACATTCATTATACAATTAAACACATATTCATTTCCAAGCTGACATTTGATAAATATACGAAAGTCAACGAAGTTTACAGAAAGTTATTGAAGACAACTATCCCAAGTGAACAACGTTGGGATAAACTATGTGAATTACTGAAGTAAACAAAAGGTTTAGCTACATAGCTCAACATCAAAAGCACAACAGAATTTGAGGGCGAGATAATGATTTGTTCCACCAATTTAGTGGCACTAATTCAAACAGTTTGATTTTCCTTGAAATGTTTGTAATAAATTAGATAGATTCAGTTTAATAATTCTTGGATACATCCTAGTGAGTTTTGACAGGATATTTTGTAAAAAAAGTTATAAATACTTCATCTTCAGAAGTATCAAGGGTTGGTTTTCATAAAGAAGAACACTATTGTACATTGTTGAAGCGTCAATGGATTTACCAGTAATACATAAATCTCTTTCATGGGATTCTTGTGTCAAGTTGTTGGTGAAGTTCCTCTATCATTCTATGTGTTTATATTTCTCTATTTATCTCACATATTTGTTTCTTAATTTGAAGTATTCAATAGATAATTAAAGGACAAAATTTGTTTAAATCTACACTCTGCTCCCAGCTTTGAATAATTTCCATGTTTTCTACTAAACTTTAAATATATAATTCAAATAACAATGCTCTATATCTAAAGTGAATCTGAATTTGTGCTTCCTTCCCCATCTCATAAACTAAAAGAATCCAGTCAGTTTGGCTACCCTGCCCTATGAGATCTATCTGTAAACACTGAAATCGATCCTTACTTTATGAAACATGCTCCATATCCAAATGGTAATATAGTTATCGACCAACCATTCAAATACAAATCAAATCTTAAACTTCATAAGTAGCCTATTATTCAATACAAGAATGTTAAATGCTACAAAGAGAGCCCTCTCTGAAGCTGGCAGGGTTAGATCTAAGCTCCCAAAGTAGGTTTGTGATTACCTTTGTGATTTTCTTTTGCAACCTTAGAAAATTACAGAGTTCTAACAAGTACTTAGTTAGGGGTGACAAAAAGGTCACTAGTGTAGTCATGCATGGAATTTACTGTCTCTAGAAGAGGAATACTTGAACACTAAGAACTTATCCATGGTGCATTTTCCCATAAGAAACAATTTTGTATTTAGAGCCAGAAGAGGAATTTCTTGTTCCTTTGAGAATGGTGGATCTCATCATGGCCTTCATGTCACCTCATGAATCATGTGGACTCGAGAAGAGTGGATCTACTATAATCTCAGGAGGGATGGCACCAATGAGTGTTGTAGTAAATTGTAAGGCCTATAACTGAATGTTGGTATAGATCCATACGTTTGAGGAACCATTATAGCCAACCCATAGTCAAAGTGGATTGCAAGTGAAATTGTGGGTAGGAAGAGAGAAAACTCTGGCAAAAACCATCAGGTCCAAGATTGTGTGTATTTCTCAGGATTTTGCAAGTCCTCCTTGATTGGGCCATGGTGAAGACTACTATGAGTAGCATTGTGATGAAGTTAGGATGCGACTCAAACACATAGCTTTAAGTGGATAGAACTTATCCATTAGTGTGATGAAACCCTCATTCTAGGAGCCTTGGATTGGATGCCCATATTTTACCTTATCACAATTGGGCGAATGGAAGGGTGATGTGGCTCAGAGGCCACGTCTCAGAGGTTGTTTTTTCCAATACAAAGGAATGACAGGATGACAGGGCACTAGGCCAGCTAGGCTTATGATGTAGAGGAAGGGAATGTTCTAATCGGATAGAATCAATCCCACATTACAACTCATCTCGATGGCAATTTCCTATAAATATTGTAGAGGTGCTCGCTCTGAGGAAGTGGAATGATGTGGGGCTAGGACAACATGGCCTCCATGTAACCTCAGTTGCCTTGGGTTTGGGGCAATTTGGGCCATGAGGAAACTCATCCCATAGGGCTCTTCCCGGAAGTTGATTATGTAACACAATGAGGAGGCGTTGGGATGATTCAGCACGAGATGTCGTGGCATTGCAACCTTGTCGACCAATCAAAAGTAAGGGTGTGCGGAGGTATGGCCCACAAATCCACGTAAACCAAGGGTTCCCATCCTGAAGGTGTAAAGAGGAGTAGAAAAGAAGAATCACTAGGGTGACATGACTGTGATGACGTGTCCTAGAGGTGAGAAGAAAAAGAGTCGAGGATGGAATCGCGATGATGGGACACAAGTGACGTGGTTGACCGGTACAAGGGAAGAGGCTAGAAATATGGGGCCCATGTAACCATGACATATGACCATAGGTGGAGGCTTTTAGCCCTAATTCCATATGCCCACATGCTATGACCATGGGAGGGGTATAACTCCATCATATGATGGAGATCTCTTCTAGAGAATTGACGACGAAGGTGGTTTGTAACATCTCCCTATGACATTAATGGGGAGGAAGGGGGGCAGTGCAATTAATAATGGTTATTGTCCTTATAACCTTAGGTTGGAACCATGATTACAATGGGTTGTATGCACATTAGCGGTTGAGTGCATCAACCCGTCAAAACCCATCTATTAGTTGTGTTGGTGTCCGTGTGTGAATAACTATTCAACCCTTTTCCACATTTAAATTATCAATCTAGGTATGTATATTATTTCAAGGTAACACACAAAGTATATGCGATTAACAATGACACAATCCAATCACTAATCCCATATTTAATAACTGAATTAATTAAAGAACCACTGTGTTAGTAAATAAGAATAAATTGCAGAACTATAAAAGCATTCACAGTAATTGAAGTAAAGTAATATAACAACAATTGAAATAAACCAACATAAATAAAATAACAAACACAAATAAATAATGCAACACTTGATTAGAAGAATGGGCCCAACTCTCTGACCAAGGCTGCGATGAATTCACAACTTATAGAGAGGACAACAAAATAGCTTGCAATCAGTTAATTAAACAGTGTTATATTACAATCTTAGTCTCTTGCACAAATAACCCGATTCACATTCTTGAAACCCTTCTTATAAAAATTTTCAAAGAAAACCATTCTCTGAATATAGCAGCTAATGTCTACAAATATACAATTATTCAAATGGCCAAACTAGTTGTCAAGAGAGAGAGCACAAGAAAGGTCTCGAATAGGCCTGGAATCTGTTATGTTGTTACAGCGTTGCCAAAATGGTGTTGTAAACTCAGATTTTCTTCTGTGATTTGAATATGCGACCTTTAACCACTAGATCTATCGAAATGGAAGAACTAGTAACTCGCGTAGGTAACCCATGACTATTACCTCATTAATTAAACATTCCAAGAAGACAATTGAAGGGGGTTTATCTTGTGCATTTAGAGCGATTAGTGAATATTAATGATACAAAGGAGTGAGAGATAGAATGAAAATGGAGGGAAAAAGGTATGTAGATTTGGTACCCAACATCTCCCCCCAACTGGTCTTTCTACATGCCCTCATGTAGCTCATCGTCTCTTCAGGTTTGGGTTGGAACGGCTATGGCCAGCATGAAGCTGAGCACGTTCATATTCTTCGGCTATCTCTATTCCCAGAGGTTTATATCCTTCTATCATAAGAACATCCTCCCACCAATCATGCTCACATTATATGCTGGAGTGTAATGCTCTGTGGCAACCAAATGAGGGGAAACTGAAACCTTAGCCCCATCCACCAAACCACACAGGTTTGAATTCGTGCAAAAACACATGGCACTCTTTCTAATGCTCGTGAAAAATTGGGTGCTCCAAAAGGTTCCCGATTTCTGACAGTTAATGACAACATCATCCACCTTCTTTGACAACTATCAAGGGATTCGTCCTAAAAAGTGACCATCTTTATAACACAGAGGTCAATACACCACCTTTGTGCTACCATCATTCATTCTTTAGATCCCTCAATCTCTACACAGGTGGAGTTCTTGTTATAAATAGTCACTGACTGACCATTCTCCCTCCTTACCATTAGTGGATTTGTAGCTTGATTTTCTTCAAAAGTATCACAAGCCTTGCTCCATTTAACCTGGTTATAATGTAGGAGGTGAAGGCTCTCAAGTGGATGTCCCCCACAAGCGGAACCCGATTGAAGGTCTCATCATCCCTGAATAAATAACCATGCATGTATAGTTCGCACATCAAGTGATAGCCCACGATATCATGAATCCTTATAATACGAAGGAATTTTATCAGGTCCTCAATCTCATGGTTGATCTCCTTGTAGATTCTTTCCAAGCAAAAGAAAAAGAAATTTTCATGAAGAATTTAAGAATAACTATGGGTAGGAGGTCGACAGGCCATTACTTGTTGTGCTAAGGTAAATATATTTTCTTTATCTTCCTTCAACACATCTACCTACTCTTCTAAGTCTTTTATCTTTTTCTGTTGTTTCTCTTGCCTCTGCCTTACTCTATCTAACTGGTCTACATACCCAGTAATAGTCTCAATGGCTTGTTCTCGAACCCTCTTGGTTTCCTTCCTATGTTCATTCGCGACATATTTCCATTTCTAAATTTCAGTAGCTAGGAAGAATTCTCAGGCCTCGAACAAACATTCAACAGGGCCAATCTATGTGGCAACAGAAGTTGTGGGAACATATTCTCTATGTACAGATGTTGAGGAGACCTCAACCTTTGGCTTTACGGCCTCCTGTTTATACTTCCTTGTTTTCTTCTTCAATCGAGATACCTACTTTCTCAGCTTCAAAACTTCCATCTTTAGTCACATGGTTTCTCCAAACTAAATTTGATACAATTCTTTGAGAGGTGGTCTCCTCTTCTCACAATGTTCTATCCACTTCTGTTTGAAAATAAATCCATCTCCCAGCCCTGCAGCTAGTTCAGAAAGTGGTGGATTGTCATTAAAGGCGTCAACCAACTCCTTTACCAGGTTTTCCTTACTTGGTTTCCTTTTCTTTGGAGCACTCTCTCCTTCACCTCTTCTCAATTCAGGAATATCATCACCTGGACAATGCCTTCATTGATTGTTCTCTACTCCAGTCCCTTTGCAAAATTTTCCTTTTAAGCTTGATCTTTAGGGAGCCCTTGCTAGGAATTAGCAGGTGATGAGTCAAAAATGGTTGTGCCCTCTTTGAGCTAATGAAATTCAATGTGGGAGGAACAATGATTTCTTCCATTAAAATTCAGGGGGAACGGAACCCTCTTGCTCCTCTTGGCATTATGGCCTGAAAAGGAGTGTGGAAGATATTCTCTGCCTGGTCTATACCGGTCTTCTCTGCTACCTCTAGTTATTTTTCTCCATCGACTTCATATTTTAATTCGGTCGAGCCTTCTTCATGCATTAATTCTTATCCTATCATCAACATTGGTTCTTGTGGAGCAGTGTCAACCTCATGGTTCATCCCTTCCACATTTTCCTGCCCTGACTGAGTTGGTGGTGGTTCTTGTGTGACACCCCTACCCATTTCAACATCCAAATCTGTTTGGGCAAGTGATGTTGGTTCTTGTGTAACAACATCACTCTCCAGCCCCTTGACCGATATTTCTTCTCCTTGTACTTCATTAATAAAATTTGATTCTTGTAAGACAGTATCAACTACATCCGTTGCTTCCATTTCTTCATCAATAGGTTCCATAGGTAGGGTTTGTTCTTGTGTGGCAGCCTTGACTGTATCACCAATTATTTCTTCAACTTCCATTTCCTCTAGATCTTCTCCTTCTCCTATTGAACCAGCAGGAGATGTTGGTTCTCCTTCCAATTCTTTAGGTTCTTCTTCTTCTCCTGTTGAACCAGCAAGAGATGATGATTCTCCTTCCAATTCTTCTGGTTATTCTTCTTCTCCTGCTAAACCAGTAGGATATATTGGTTATCCTTCCAATTCTTCTAGTTCTTCTTCTTCTCCTGCTGAACCAGCAGGAGATGTCAGGTCTTCCTCCAATTCCTCTATCTCTTCTTCCCTAGCATCTATAACAACTTCTACTTCCTCTTCCGACATTTCAAGGAATTGTGCCTAGGGAACTTGAAATTGGGTCAATGCATGTGATGAGCCTAGGTATTGCAGCAAGAATGCTGCAACTCCCAAGGCTACCAGCTTTACTTATCTGCCCATGGTTCATACAAAATTGGAGGTGACTGTGCTATATACACAAGCCGAAGTGAAGGTATTTCCTTTTGTCACTGCTCATCTGTTAAGGGACCCCAGGGGTTCCAAGCCAAAATTCTATAGGGTCATAAGAAGCTTGATTTTCATGGAAGGAGAGAAAACCTAGTCTAGGGGAGAGTTGGCTCATCATCAGCCACATTAAATGTATTAGACATCTTATCGAGCTTAAGAATATTTGCAATCTAAAATTTATATTTGTCATTCCTTACCAATTCGGTGAGGGGAATGACGATTTTCAATTTAGAAATTTCATTCTCCAAACTAAAAACATTGGATTGATTTTCTACCTCTTTTGAAATGATATTATTCCTTTCTGTTTGGCCTTTGGCTTGAGGTTCCTCCGTTTGGCTTTCAGTTTGTAGTTCTTTATCTTTCCTCAAATTGCTAGTGGAGGCTTCATTTGTTCTATCCTGATTTAGTATGACAATGTCTTTGTCTTTATTTTGGTCTGCAAGAGTGGTTTCTTTGCTTGGTGCGTCCTTTTGGAGATTTTTTCTTTTCTGAATTAGAGTGCGAGAAACATTTCTATTCCTCAAATTGTACTGCTTTTGGAGATGACTTAGGGCATTCTAATATCCTCTTTGGTAATCTTCAGTTTGAACAGCCCACAGATCTTCTCTTGTGAACACAAACTTCTAATCACATGGTATGAAAGAGTCTTCAGAAAACTGATCTTCCTCTGTTGGGAAAGTAGGCAAGTCAACTTCTTGAAAGAAGTGATTTGCTTCTACAATTTCTTCTTCATCTTCTTCCTAACCTTCAGTGTAATTTTGCTGGAATGGAGCTCTTACTTGACCTTGAGGATCTTGTTTTGCTTCTCTTTCTATCGATTTATGAACTATTGTTGTTGATGTCTGTGAAAGTTAGGATTCCTCACTGAAGGTTCAGCTTGTCGATCAATTATGGATATTCCATCCATCATCCTCTCCATAGTTTTTATTAGATTGTCAAGCTTTGAATCAGAAGATGATGTAGGCTCTTCCTTGAAGACAACTTTCTTCTCCGCCCTTTCTGCCTTTGATTTTGACTTCTTAATGAGAAAATTGGCTTCAACACTGATTACATTCCACTGCATCTCTTCAAGAGTAGTAGGGTCTCTTTCTCTAAGCTGGTAGGCCTTGTCCAGATCAAAAGCATCAGGATAATTAAGAAGATCCAAACCAGGAGGAGGCTTCATATCATCAGGTATAGAATTATACATTGTATTAGATCTTGATGTGAATCCTTGAACTATTTCATTTGGGTTCCTTTTCATTGAATTATACTCAGCCAATATTTGTAATGGATTCTTCTTCTCTTGCTAACGAGATAAGAATAATTCAATCAATCTTTGAGGATTATTAATAGAATTATAAGCCATACCTCGAAACCATTTCTTATCATCTCCTGAGAAACTCTGAGCTATAATCCTCATTTTGGCATTCTCCTCATCAATTTCTTCCAAATCAATGAAATCTATTAACTTGTCAACATGCTCCTGAGTTGTAATTTCTATACTTCCATCAAACAAAGGGAGTCTTTGACCATAGTTCTGAGGCAAAGCAGCAAGTTGAGAAGGCAGTAAAAGAGGCGCAAATCTTGCCATAACTACTGGAGATAGTGAAGGTGCTACAATGGATTTTGTTAGTAAGGGTGGTGATGCTGATGAGGATGATGGAACTACTAAAATAGGTTGTGGAGGCAAAGATGGAACAAAGGTGAAACATAAGATGAAGTTGTGGCTAGATATTCAAGTTGATATTAAACAAAATCTTTTTTAGTAGTGATCTAGAGTTGGTTAGCAAGGATTTGAAGCTTATCAAAATTTAACCACAGTTCATGATCAGTCTTAGCAGACAAAGATTCTGAAGAGATAGAGTTAGTTTTAACATTTAAAGGTTCTAATGTTATATTAGAGATAGAGGAGTAAGACTTGGACCTTGTAAGTGATAATTCTATCTGCTCTTCAAAAGGAATTTGCTCAAATGTGAACATGGTTTTACGCAAAGAAGTTGTTCTTTTAATTTTATGAACTACACTTTTAATGATGGGTAGTCTAATTTTTCTGAGTAGTCTTTCCGGATCTTCAACAATAAAGGGTGGATTTGGGTCAGGGTTTGACCTGGTATGCCTTTTGGAAGCCAGAATGTATACACCCTAAACTGACAAGAATTATGAAATTGGCCTAACTTTGAATATTGGAAAATTAAGAGGTACAGAACCATTTCTTTGAAAGCTATTAGATATTTCCTAGGAATAATTTAACAGTCGTTCCCTGGAAACAACGCCAAAAATCTTAGTCCTTACAATCTCCTAGGCTGAAAAGGAAATTGAGAAGGGTAACCTCAAACCACTTCAACTCAGTAGCTAGCCCTACTAAGCATGAGAGGGTCTCTCTAAGTCTCTTATCAGTGATATGAATTTAAAGCAAATTAATTTTAGGCTAGATATATGTATTTGTTTCTTTGTTTGTGAAAATTTGATTTTAGGGTTTGCTGAACTTAGGGTTTGGAGCCACAAGTAGTTCTAGGCTCTAGGAATGCAGGAGAAAACATAAGAAGGAGCTAGATATCAGAAGCCATGGTATAATTTTGAGTATTTGTCAGTGTAGTATAGAGTATATAGTGTGGAAGAAACTAATGAGCATAAATAAACATGATTTCATTAGCTTAGGAAGACAAAACACATAACTATGAAACCAGATAACAGAGCTTGAAAAAAAAGAATTATGAGTATTTTATCACAAGGATTTCATAGAAAGAAGAGATATAATGAATATAAAGATGTTTAGACCATGAGAAAACAAAAAGAATGAAGTACAAGCACCATGAACTCACTACACTAGAGTTCCATGAAAATAGCTGCAACCTGTCTTTGTATTAGCTAAAAGATGATCCTCCTTCACAAAAAGCTCAATCTTCTTCTCCTGAAGTGAAATGATACATATAGACTCTCCTAGACCACTTTCCCACCTTCAGGAGTCGAATTCCTTTTTGGAGGAACTGACTCCAAGATTCTCTCAACCAACATGTGAGAGTGAGAAGGTGAAACTCAAACACTTCATGAAGAGTTTGTTTAGGAGTTTGCTTCTTTTATGAGGCCTAATAAACATCAAAAACAACCTATGATGTACATTTATCCATTCCTACATCACCTAGCCTCATAAATAGTTCCATTACATAGAGAATCTTGACTTTGACTAAGTCAAACCAGAAACTAGAAATTTGCACAGTGAAATTTTCCAAATAAAACATAGAAAAGTGCAGAAGCGCAACGCTGACTTTGAGCTGATGTTTAAGTTCCTTTCAGGTGTAAAAATTTGAATCTAAGAGAATGATAAACTAGTATTTCAAGTCTAGTTTCGAGAACAGTTTGAATTTCTGAATTTGGAGCATGGGAAGACCTTCAAAAATCCATTCTCCCACGGTCACTCTAGAAGCGTAACGCGTGTCAAAAAATGGTCCAGAATGCTAGTTTTTTGCCACTTTTTTGCATTTTTCTCCAAAAATATGCCGCCTCTACAAAATCTAGTCAAATTGTTTTTAGAGGATGGCAAGACCTTTCCAAAAATGTAGACGTTTCCTCAAATGGAGGCATGAGGAAAAAGCGCAGCGCCTTGGAGTAGTTGAATTTTTGAACTTATACCAAAAATTCTCAAAAAAATTCAAAATGCTCGGAATTTGCTCAAAATTGGAGGGAATGTGTAAAAATAGGTTTGTTATAGCTTCGTGGATGCTTCAGCAAGCATCTCCAAGTTTCCCTCATCCTTTTGAGTTTATATAGGGAAATTTTCCTCACTTTTTCAAAAATAAATGGGACCCACCCTCTTTTAGAAACTAATTTTCACTTTACGAAAATAGAGTTACCTTTACCATTGCAAACATGAGATTTCCTTTGCTTTCCTGAGTGTTTGAGGTTCTTTTTTTGGAAGCTTTGATAACATGAGAGTATGAGGAGTGTGTTAAAAATAAAGATCAATTCTCCAAAAGTTTCTTTGTCATGTTCTACTCACTGCTGGTTTTATTCATGAAAATGATGGACCTTGGAAACCCTAGTGACCTAATGGATGACCTGAGACCTAAATGGAATGATGATGATGACTGACCCATTTTTATTGTGATACCTTCATAAGGTGTGATAGGCGACTAGCATGAGTGAATTTCCAAACAATGACTTCATCTTTAGACTAACCAATCAATGACCAAATTTGTTGTGTAAACCTAGTAACAGAAAAAATTGATTTTGAAAGCCCGGAAAAACATAGTAAACACATTTTTTATCCAGAGGATAGGCTAACAATATTGACACTAACATTGGCTCCAACTGGGGATGGCGACTCCTTGGAGGTGTTAAGAACATCGTAGACCAAGTAGCCTTATTCATTGGGCAAAGGAGTCAACATGCATAAAAACTGACTTTTGACTTAAGACTGACTAACCTTTTGACATTACAGAAAAACTTAATAAAAAGAATGAAAAAAAATCTAACTTAAAAAGCCTTAGGGCCTCCACTTTAGGCTTCAAACTCTTATGGCAGCTATCTAAAATGCTAGAACTGAAATACACACTAGTGTGTACAGTGATGATGACTTTTCAGGATCTTTTAGACATAGTAGTGCTTGAGAAGCCTACCATTGGTCGCCCCTCTTGAATAATCTCTTTCATCCATTTCTTCCAACAAGAAAGCATTCTTTCCTTTGAAGGTAGAAATTTTGTAGGGTCCCTTCCATATGTTTTAAAACTTGCCATGTTTGCCTTTGTCTTCATTTCTAGCATCCCACCGAAGGACTACATCTCCTAGATTGAAATTGTCTTCCTTGGTTTTGCGGTCATAAATCTTTTTAATCTTTCCTAGAGTTTGGATGTGTTCTAAAAAACTTCTTCTCTTGTCTATTGTAAATCAATCATCTGATTTATTCTCCTTTGTATGTCATTAGATTCACTATCCAATTCCTGTAGGATTTTCATTACTAGGATAACAAGAGATGAAGGAAATATTGTATCAACTCCATATATCAACTGAAAAGGAGACATACCTATTGATTTTTTGGTGTTGATTTTTTCCACCCACAAGGCATTGATGATTTTTTTATGCCAATTATTTTTGTTTACCTCCAGGACCTTTTTGATGATGTTAACCAAAGGTTTATTGGAATATTTAGCAAGACCATTCCCTTGTGGATGATGAGCAATAGAATGTCCTAGCACAATATGATATTTGGCACAAAAGTCCACCAATTTTTTTTATTTGAAAGTAGTAGCATTGTCTGTAACTATTTTCTATGGGCAACCAAATCTAGACAAAATATTAGACTCCAGGAATTGAATGATGACAGAATCAGTAGCTTGCTTGGTAGGGATAGCTTCAATCCACTTTGTAAAGTAGTCGGTGGTTGTTAACATCCATTTATGTTGTGATGAAGATGAAGGATGGATTTTGCCAATGAAATCAAGACCCCATTGCTAGAAAGGAGCTAAAATCAAAATTGGTTATAGTGGTAATGGCAAAAGTTTTATCTTTCCTTAAAACATTTGACATTCATGGCAACTCATGACTATTTTGTATGCATTGGAAAAGAGGGTGGGCCAATAGAAGGGAGCTCTTAAGATCTTGTTTGTTGTAGTTTTCCAAAAGTGATGACTGCCACAATCCCCTTTATGAAAATCCTTCATTATATCTTTAGCTTCATTTTCTACCCAAAAATTCAGCAGCACACCTCCAAGATCTTTCCAAAATAAAACACCATCCAGAATACAATATTTTGAAGATTTGAGTTTTAGTGATCTAGCTTTACCTTTGGAGAATTCTAGAGGGGCATTCAAGTGCTGCAAGACATAGACAATGTCGGAATACCAAGGTGAGGACATGATCATGTTGGACACCTGCAAGAAAAGGTCGTCATCTTCTTGTTCTTCTGATAGTGCAACAATCAAATTGATATCCAGTGCATGTAGATTTGATTCTGCCATGAGTTTGGCTAACCCTTATCTTTTGATGAAATTTGTAGGTTTTATATCCAAATCATACTCCAGCATGGCTGCAATCTACTTTCCTCTTCTACCTTCAGGATCTATTTGCACAAGAATTTCTTTTACTACTGCAGTAGGGACATAAGCAATGGTATGAGAATGTAGAATATAAACTTGGAAATCCTTGAGGGATTTTACCAACACCAATGCCTACTTCTCAATGATATTGTATCTCAATGCTGCATCTCTTATAGTATGATTGAAGAATGCTATAGGCTGCTCATTTTTCTTATCTTTTTTCTGCATTAGGATTGCTGCTAAGGTATGCTCAGAAGCAAAAGAAAAGATGATGAAATCTGAAGTATAAACTAGGCTAATCAAAATAGGAGCAGTAGATAATGCAAATTTTACAGCATGAAATGGATTCTTAGCCTCCAAATACCACTTTACCTCACTATCCTTCTTCAACATATTTGTCATTTCTTTCAAGTTCTCAGCTAGATTAGGAATAAATCTCCTCAAAAAATTAATTTTCCAATTGAACGACTAAATCTCTTTCTTATTCCTATGGAACTCTAGTTGATGAATGGCCTCAACTCTTGTAGGATCAATACAGATTCCATATTTAGAGATGATGTGTCCTAGTAGCTTACCTTCTTCCATGGCGAACAAGCTCTTCTTTGGGTTAAGTGAGATGCCAAATTTTCTACATTTCTAAAAAACAATCCTTAAGTGATGCAAGTGATCTTCATCAGATTTTGAAAATACTATAAGATCATCTAGATAGATAACCATAAATACATCTTTTTCATTTGCAAATGCTATGTCCATAGCCCGTTGAAAGGTATCTCCTGCATTCTTCAACCCAAAAGGCATCTTGGGACACATGAATGTACCCCATGGTGTTGTGAAGGCTGCCTTGTGCTAATCATCCTTGTGTACCAAAATTTAATTGTATCTAGAGTATCCATCTAACAATGACATCCTAGAGGATCTAACCACCCTCTATAGTATGCGATCCATCTTAGGCAGGGGATAGTTTTCTTTCAAGGACACCTTATTGACATTTCTAAAATCAATACATAGATGAATTTCCCTGGTCTTCTTTCTCATAGGTACTAGATTAAACATCCATTCATAAAACTGAATGGGGACTATTATTCTAGACTTATAAAGTCTATTTACCTCTTTTTCAATCGATGGCAGCAACTTGGAATTGATTCTTCTCAATTTCTGGCGAAATGGATTCTGATCGGGCTTAATAGGAATGGTGTGCTTAATGATACTTTTGTCATAAACTTTCAGATCTAAGTAATCCAAAGAAAATGCATCAGCAAATTCCTTCATTAAAGACATATACTTACCCTTTGTTTTAGGAAATAAAGACTTTGATAACTTGACCAATTTAGGATTTTCAGTTGTGCCAATGTTTACATCTTCAACTCCCTTTTCTGTAGGAACCATGGTGGGCTTCTTGGCGATATCATCTCTGTCAAATAACTCTTCCAAAGGCACCAAGCCTCTTGGAATGTTGTTGTCCTTGAGCTGTAATACTTCAGTGTCAGCTGAATGGATGTTTGGATCATCAAAGTTGTATGCATCATCAATGTGAGAATTCTGAAATTCTCCCTCCAATTGCAGAAAATTGTTTATTTGCTTATCATCACCAAACACTTGCCAAAACCTCATATTATCTGGGATAGCTAGGTGATGTTTAACATGGATGGAGTACTTATGATTAGGATGAATAGGGATCTTCACCATACTTGCTGCAGTGGCGAGTGAATCAGCTATGACATTCTGAGTTCTAGGAATAAGAGATAAATTATATTCTGAAAAAAAGTTTGAGAATATCAAGTACAGCATTGCGATAAGATATCATTCTTGGGTGTTTGGCCTGGTATTCCCCTTTGACTTGCTTTATCACTAATTTAGAGTCTCCATAAACAAAAATCTTTTTTGCTCCCAACCTTTTCAGAATTTTGAAGCTAGCAATCAATGCTTCATACTCTGCCTCATTGTTTGAACATTCAAAATCCAACTTGTAAGAGCTCATTCTCACATTTCGAGGGATTTTATTTGACTGGTGTAATGGACCATGTATCTAGACACCAATTCCTACATCTTCTCTTCTCGATGCACCATCGAACTCCATGGTCCAAAGACCATTTTATTCATCTGAAAAAAGGATTTTTGAAGACTGAATTTTTTGATTTTTAGGATTTTGAACAGTTATCTCAAAAAATTTTGTTTTCAACACTATATTTTGAATTTCCTCAATAGGATTTACAGGCTACCTATATTCTCCACCAACCTCTTTACCTTCTACTGTAATAGTTTCATGTATGCCGCCCATTACGTTTGGAACTTCTGAAATTTCCACTAACTGACTTTCATCATCAATAGAATTCATGTCACTAAACAGAATGAAAGAGTCAATATCATTATGAACAACATGTATAGGTGTTATTAGGAAATCTAGTGTCTATGCAGAGCTGCTAGTCCCACTAAGGCTGGTAGCTACCTTAGAAACAAACAAATTAGAACCACTTTTGTTTTCCTTTATGAGAACTAGATAAGAGGGGAAAGAAGGATACCATCCTCTGTCTTGCACTTGGCTCCTTACTTGATTCCTCTCCCTTCTGATAGATCTTTTCCACTCGCTTCCTTGTCCACCCAGCTTCAAAGAGCACCTGTAGAATCAAAGTAGCATAACGCTATCCAAGAAAATAGATCTACCATCATAGACAATATAGGACCAGATATATATTGACCACACAAATGCATATATCATCAATCATACAAGAATGTGGAGGAAAATTTGAATAGCTTTATTAATAATCAAGAATAGCAAAGAGGATTACAACCAATTCTTCTGACCCAGTGTCATCCTCTCAGAAAGAAAGCCCTTCTTCACCTCATGAAAATCTTAGATCACCCAACACTATGATGTTACACCAAGAAACCAGCAGCACTTCCTTACAAGATACAAAATTCCAGCCTCTGGATCTTTGGGATGAGGGATCCATATATAGATGTTTGCAAGGGGGGTGAGTCAGCTTTTGAGATTTGATTATTGTCCTCTGTCTGATAGTTCTTGATTCCACTTAGAGATTGATGATCTCTTACTCATCCCTGGGCGAATGCAGAGAGGCAAGTGTCACAGGAGAAATTTCTAGAAGATTCCATGATCCTCCACCTCACAGATTAACCTTGCCATTTTTCCACTCTCGCCCATCGCACCCCATAGAAAGGCTTTTCAGTATGCATCGCACCTCCCATGTGCATTTAGGTGGGATGCAACGCACTTTGACCATGGAGCAGGTGAGATGGTCCAGTTTTGACCAGTTCAGAGTAGTTTTTCATGGAGAAATTCTAGGAGATGATGTAATCAGCTGACCTTGTTCTTTTATGGGTTGGAACAAAACTTTTAGGGACTTAAGAGCCCTTGGTTTATGGACATTTATGATTGAGGTTTCAATGCCCAAAAATGTCTATAATAGTTTCCCCCTAAAGCATGAGGTCGTTAATATTTTGATGTCAGGTGAAATGCTTTATCATGAGGATCCGAAGTTTTTTCAAGCTGGAAGGAGACCTGTAATAAGATACAATACAATACATTATCTTCATAATATTTTCATGATCTAGCTGAGGTGGGCATTCCCATGCTCAGCTTTATAAATTCATTTTCATGTACATAAGACAGACAATCGTCTGGGTGCAGACTGATGATTATGGTAGAGCCATCATCCCTTAGATTGGATGATTATCTGTGCACTAATGACGTACATTTAATGTATTTATTTTCCTAAATATATATCGCAGCTCGGATGTATGAAACTAGATCCGAGGTCTTCAATCTCGTTTGATCTTCACTCAAAGTACAAGTCGATCCATGTGAGAGATATTCTGGAGTCGAACACGGAAATACATTGCCTGATTACCAGCCAATGATGTAAGTTGTTAATAGGCGCGAGAGGAATCACTGATAATGATGATGACCCTCAATGTATTACAGTACAATTAACATGGTGTGAATAAGGGACTTGGCTTCGAACACCACGCAAAATCTTTTGGTCGAAGGCCATTGATGTAAACCTGTCGTCGGAAGTGAGAAACTTGCCATTGAAGCATGCAAGCTTCAAAGTACTAAAAGGGTTGTTCCTAGATCGACTTCCTGGATAATGAGCTGATGTCGACAAGAAGCAATCTATCATAGAAGGGCCTTAGCGAATCCCACATCAATGACACGGAACAGAGAAAATGATTTTAATGGAGGTGAAAACGATCTGATGACATAAGGTTCAGGGTGGCGGTCATGAAAGAATGGAGCGTAAATGTATTGCAGTGGATGAGACATAGGTGAATTCTCTGAGCGACTTCCCTTGAACATATCGGCGACACTAACATGATGGATTGGTAGCGTTAACCCCAAATATGGATGGTGTGACAGACCAATGGTGATATGACGAGTGAACAGAACAACCCAGCTCGACTCGGATGCAGAGTGAAAGTGTCATGTTCAAGAGCGACTTGCTACCAATAAAGTTTCTTCAAGTTTTCTTCCCAATTTTTTCCCCAGTCATTGCTGACCAGTACCTCTTTATTTTTGTCAAGCTTCAGGAGGATAACATATGCTTGCTATATAATTTTCCCTTTGGGCAAACCCATCGCTATGTTTTAATGATCCTAGCGATAGTGAAACTCGTTCTTGTCTGTATGGACAAGTTTGTCACTATTCGGTTTTAACGAGTTTAAAGACAAAGATAACTCGGTCCTTTTCAATTTTAGAGAGTCTGAAAAGGGACGTAAAGAAAACTCCAATAATCCTTTTTCGTCATATAATCCCTTAAGTCGGAAAAAGTATAAAATAATACAAAAGGGATGGATTTTCAGTAATTTTAACGAGCCGAACAAAACAAGCGCTCGATCTTTTTTTGTAATAATCCCACAGGTCCAAAAATATTAAAATCTAAAGGAGGGATGGCACTTCCGGTCACTTTAACGAGCTAGAGACGCCAATTGCTAGGCAATATTTTCATATTTTACGAGTCAGATGAAAAGAGCTTAAAGGAGACTCGTTTTTCAAGGAATGAGTGATAAATTCGGGTAGCAACTAATTCCAGGTAAGGTTTGGAATTTTCCAATCACGACAGTGTCACAAGGATGGCTAACAGGATCACTCTTCGTAGTTGTTCCTCAAAAGGGTAAACAATCAAATGGAGGTGAATGATCGGCCAATACAGAGTGGAGGTGATGATGAGAACCCGACCAAGGCTTCAAAGGCTGATGATAATGCATTCACGATGGTTATTTACCAGAAATTGGTTCATTTTTTAATGAGCTTAAACTCTGGGGGAACATTTGCTCATTGTTTATGTTTATTTTTTAACGAGCTTGAATTCTGCATTAAAACTGCTCGAGGCGGGTTTATTTTTTAACAAGCTTGAACCCTACGGTAACACTGCTCATGATAAGTTTGCATGCCCCCAGCATAATAATGCAAATCGAGGTGCATGCCCCCCAAGCTTCATTGCATTCATCTCGGTGGTTGGAATGAAGGCTTACCTTCGAGATCTTCGAAAGACTCGACTTTGAATTTATGAGATCGTAATCAAAGACTTGATTTGGAAAGGGATTTGTTTCATTTTTTAATGAGGTTGACACAGTAAAAGAACTATCCTCATGACTCCTTATTTCATTTTTTAACGAGTTCGACACGAGATAAGAACTGTCCTTGGCCCATTTGGTAAAATAGTCTACCGCGACTATGATATACCCATTCCCCCCGGTCGAGGTGGATTTACATGTCATGAAGTCTATGCCCCATTTGGCGAATGGCCCAACAACAACTATTTGTTGCAGGGGTGCGGGTGGTCCTCTGGTTTTGCTATCGAAAATTTGACATGCATGGCAACTTCTGACTGGTTATGCAATATTTGAACATTGTTGTCCAGAAGTATCCTGCTCGTAAAAAATTTTGCGCCGTAGCGTAACCCGATTGATGCCCCCCACACGCGCCTGAATGGAAATCATTCAGGACTTTTTCGGCCTCCTCATGGGTGAGGCACCTCCTCATAACTGTATCGACACCACGACGGTAAAGTGTATCACCGATGATCATGTAGTCTTTTGATTGGTATCAAATACATTTTTGTTCCGAGCGAGAGGTATTAGACCTATATTTTTGGGTTTGGAGATAGATGATTATATCTCCATACCACAGATTGCTTGAAGATATCAGAAATAAAGATTCATCCACGATGGTTTCTTCGGATGTTTCATCGTTGGACGACGATGGGAGATCACATAGTAGTTCCGTGAAAACTAGGGATTTCTTCGATTTGGATTTTACAAATTCCAGGTCAAACTCTTGAAGAATTGCTATCCATTTTGAATATTTCCCCCCCAACTACTATCGCGACAATATATAAGTCATGGGGTTGCAATATGACAAAATGGTAGTTTTTCGAAAGAGGACATAATGTTGAAATCTCTATATTGCTTGAACAGCTGCAAGAGCCAGCTTTTCAACATAGGAATACTTGCTTTCTGTATCATTTAAGTTTCTACTCAAATAATATATGGGATGTTCAATTCCATTGTATTCTTGAACTAAAACCATTGCGATGGTTGTATCCGCTGCAGCCAGATACAGGTTAAAGTCTTTTTGATAATCAGGAGTGTACATTAATGATGCTTTCATTAGCGATTCCTTTAAAGCATCAAAGGAAGCTTGCGCGACCTGATCCCAGACGAAGGGTACTTCTTTTTTCAATAGACGTGTATAACCTTTAGCTAGTTCGGCATAATTTGGAATGAACCTCCTCAGAAAGTTTTCTTTCCCTTGGAGTTTCTGAATCTGAAGCAAATTTGAAGGTGGAGGAAAATTTATGATTGCCTGAACCTTACAGGGGTCGAGACGGATCCCGTCCTTCGAGACTACAAAGCCAAGTAAACGACCAGAACTGACACAGAACACACATTTGTGTGGATTGAGTCGTATCTTGTAGTGTCAGCAACGTAGAAATATCGCTCTCAAATGTTGCGGATGATCAGTCCGCTTTCGCGAATGAGCCGGAAGGTCATCGAGATATGGTTGAATGATGTTTTTGATGTCATGGAAGGCATAATTCATTGCCCTTTGAAATGTTGCCCCTGCGTTCTTTAAACCAAAGGGTAATTTGCGATATGAAAATGTGCCCCACGGACAAATAAATGAAGTCTTTGACTGGTCCTATGGGCGGATATTTATTTGATTATACCTGGAGAATCCATCCATAAATGAAAATATTTCACATCCAGCACATTCATCAATTATCTGGTCAATAAAGGGTGTAGGGTAGTTGTCTTTTGGACAAGCTTGATTTACATCCCTATAATTGATGCACACTCTAATCGTTCCTTGTTTTTTCATCACAGGAACAATGTTTGATACCCAATCAGTTAGAGGAACCGGGTAAATAAAACCAGCATGGAGAAGTTTTTCAACTTCTGCCTTGATGGCAGCGGCTTTCTTGGGGTGCACCTACTGTAGCCATTGTCGTACCGGTTTGACATCTGGATACATCTTGATTTCGTGTTCAACGATATTCGAGTCAATGCCTAGCATTTCCTCATATGACCAAGCAAAGACATCTCTGAATTCACGAAAAAGAGCGTTATATATTTCCAGTTCCGAAGGAGAACAACATTTGCAAACATAATATTCTCTACAACATCTGTTTTGGTTGAGATATTTATGGCGATAGTCTCTTCGATATTGGACAAGTTTCGCTCGGAATCCACCATGTTTACAGTATTTGATAGGAAATAAAAAACTGAAGGATAATGAAGGTCATTAGGAGTATCTTCTTGACAATCCGGAAGATGGGAACAATGGTGGTAATTTTCCCATGGCGCCCTGTCAATTGTCATTGACTAAACAATTCCTTCATTTGTGTAATGCACTTGTGACCAAGGATCTGAAGGGGTGCCATATTCCTTAGACCTATCTATCCAAACGCTTGATGAGTGTTGATTCGGGTCTGCCTCCCATGCCAAAAACATTGATTGCTACAATATTTCTATTGGGCTTGGAGGCAATACCTGCAGATGATCCATGTTAATATCGTTTTCTGAGATATTTTGAATGGAAGATATCATATTGCAGGTTCCTACCGTCGCCACTTCCGCCAGATTGATTGGAGGCGGGAGAGCAAAAGTTCCCATTAAAATAAGGTCTTTTAGTAGGCCTACTCTGATATTTTGAATCGAATGGGGGCTTCCATGGATCATCGAAATGCTTCCTGTAACTTGGGAACTATTGGGGAGAAATGTTTGTTGGTCGATGATTGTAATTCCTCCTTGAAAAGAAAATGCAATCTTCCTAAAGTAGGTCAACGCAACCACAGCCATAGCATATATCCAGGGCCTTCCCAGTAGGATGTTGTAATCGAGGTTTCCGTCAATTACTTCAACATCTATTTATACTATTTCCCCCCCAGTTCAACTTGCAAGTTACTTAGAATCCCATATGGGTATATGTTCATCCATCAAATTCTTTTAATGTCGTCAAAGATTGTGACAAGGTTGGAGATCCTAAATTTTTCCAGCAACTCTTCAACATAATATATGTAGATGCCCCCTCATCAATAATTGTTTGATGAACAGTTTTGCTGAGGGCTTTCACTTCAATGAGGAAAGCTAGTTGAGCTGGTAACTGAGGATCATATCCTTTGTGATTAAAGGACACAATATTAGAATCCTTTGGGTCAGTCCCACCTATTGCTGATAATAAAGCCTTCTTTTGGGAGGGGAAATTTTGCAGTACCTCAAGTGTCGACATAGCGGATGGCGATTGGGCCAAATCTTCCACTATATTATAATGTTGTGCTGCTCTGGCACGAGGATTAAATGTCGACTTGTGTACTACTCCCTTTGGCGGTTTTATTGTTAGCTCTGGAATGATGGGCAGCACAACCTCTGTCAAAGTTGTTGTCGAACTAATAGATTGATCTTTATCCTTGTTGTTCGGCAGCTATGGATTTCCGTAATATTTATTCCTTGTCGTTATCAAAGCATCATTTTGCTGTTTTGAAACCGACAACATCATCACTTGGGACGGGGAAGCATTATCACTGGCAATCAGATTTGTTCTTGGATTTGGAAACGGATCAGTTAATACTGCCGAGGTTTTTGAACTCTTGAAGAATTTTCTAAGCTCAGCTTTATATGGACAATATCTTGTCTAATGATCCTCATCACATATTAGACATGGATGATTTGATTTCTTATCTCCAAAAGGGTTTGTAGAATATTTTTCAGGTGATGATTCCTCCTATTTCTTCTTCTTCCCTTTGTTTTTCTTCTTGCCTCCTGGTTGCTTCGTTTCTTTGCCTTTGTCAGTTGAGACGACATTTACTTCCGAGGCGAGAAATTCTTCTTTTTCATTTTGACTAGAAATCTTACGGGCCTTTTTAGATGTAGCCTTTGTTGATTTCGTGTCTGTCGTACCAATCACGCCATCGCCTACATGAGAGTCATTGTTTGATTTAGGAGGAGGAGGAACGGAAAATTCCGGCCTGGGAGCGTCAGGGATTTTATCATAGAGCATGCCATACTGAGTATAAATCAAGTCTAAATATTGCGCATGAGCAATAACTTTCTCTTCAGTGACGACTCCTCCCTTTTCCACATCTTTTGTAATGGAAGGTAATAATGATTTAATAAACCATTCAGCTAAAATCTGATCAGGAACATACGTTTTTACCATTCTACGACAATGTCGCCACTCATGAATATGATCGGATATGTGAGTGGTCGTCGTTTGCTTGAAATTTGTAAGAAGTTCTGTTCCCGTTTCGTACCTTATGGGTAACTGAAAATGGGTTAAAAAGGTTGTGGCTAGGGCACTGAAGTTATCAAACGAAGCTCTAGGTAATTCGATATACCATTTCGCTGCCAGACCAGTTAACATTCTCTGAAAAAGGTGAAGCCTAATCGAATCATTGTTTAGGGTGTTTGATGAACACCACAGATGAAAGGTTGTCACATGATTTGATGGGTCTTCACCCGAATTTCCATTAAATTTATGAATATCTAACGGAAGTTTATGCGGAATCGCTGGCCACCAAGGGGTGTAAGCAATTGGATTGTTCGTTAGCCAATTTAGATCCGGTAACTCTAAAGTTACCACGAAGGGTAACTGTTGATTCAGGTTTGGCAAAGCATACCCATGATAAGATGGAATTGCCTGAGCAGTTGGTGTTTTCATACCATCATAATGCATTTGATGCTAGTAAATTTGGTAAGGTTGATGGGCATAACCATTATAGAATGGTTGATTTTGACCGTTTTGAATATATGGCTGCCCATTATTTGCAAAGATTTGTTGCTCAGATCCTTGGTAAACCTGTTGGAATTGCGGTTGTTGATATTGCACCAGCCATGGTTGTGAAGCCATGTGCTATTGTCCAATACTGGTTGTTTGACCAAGATGAGGGGTAACTATACCCGTTTGGGCCTATGTCATTCCACTAGTAGGTGATTGTGGTTGAGTCGTAGGGACAAGAGGCTGTTGCATTACAACCTGAGAAACCTAAGGTTGGCATACAACAGGCAACGCTTGTACTTGCGACATCGTCACAATAGCCGGCGTAGTTGGTATATTTGACATAGGTAAACATTGTTGCATTGAGTATACAACTCTTGGTTGTTGAGGCAGTATTGGCACCCAACCGCTAGATGTAATTCCAGCATAGCCTGAATTTTGTTGTGAACTCTCGTATGGTTGTCCTCCCGGAGGAGACAATGAAAGGGTATATTGCCCCCCATACGGTGGTAATCCGGTACTTAAAGGAATGGTTTTCCCTTGAGGACCGGACTACCCAAATTGACACCATGAAGGATCAATTTGCTGAGACTCAATGTAAGAGTTCCCAGATATTATTCGGATGAACAAACAAGAACGGAACATACTGTCGAAATAGCCCCTTAGTGGGCTCCATCTAGCGATTGAGAGCTAGTTGGGACAGATGGTATGCCAACGAACATTGTTGGAGTGACAACAGGAATTTCTGTCATTGTTGTGTCAGATGACAGAGTCCTAGATGTCGATGGTTGTTCAGACATTTCTAGTCTATCCAAAAGATTTCCTAGCGATTCTACAGGAGCTTCCGATAACGGTAGAATAATTTCTTATGAAGAAGGATATAGGGTGATCCCAACTCCAAATTGCGATGGATTACTACATGGAATCTCCTCCATAATCTCTTCTATAGAAATCAGATAAGGTGGAAGAGGTAGACCGTCAGGTCCGTAAAATATTTTTGGTGCCAAAGAAGGTATAGAATCTGTAGCGACAGATTTTTGGGGAATAACGCCTTTCGAATCAGTTGTAGATGGAGCTGGTTCAGTAATAATAGTGTTTACCTTCACAATCGGATCAGTTCTACTATCTTTTGGTGGCTGCGGAACTTCCTCTGTAAAGGCAAGGATACCAGAAATGGTTGGAGTAATCGGAGTCTCTGATGGTTTTGGAACACTTGTTCTAACTTTACTAGGGGATTTGGAACCAGTTAAATGAGTTCACTTCGTTTGTAACAGTTTTGATTCTGGAGACAAAGATGGTTGACTCGTAAGTCTCCACGAATGATGGGGTTTCAATTGACTTTCTTCCACGATAGCGGATTACTTGATCAACTAAAAATAAAGGGGAAAAATGTTTCCGAATTAAATGAATTTTGGACGCTTTGACACAACTTGTTTTTTCAATTTTTAAGAGTCGAGAAAAAACAAAAGATGACACTAGTCGCCTTCGATTTTTAATGAGCTTGAAGTGAAAAGTGCTCAGATGGACCTTTTCCTTTAAGGAGTTTGAAAAGGAACGAAAGAGACTACTCTGGAAATCTAGACAGAGGGATTACCAAACCAATCGCAAAACTGCAGAATAC
The DNA here is from genome assembly GCA_031772625.1 of Pinus tabuliformis. Lineage (NCBI taxonomy): Eukaryota > Viridiplantae > Streptophyta > Pinopsida > Pinales > Pinaceae > Pinus > Pinus tabuliformis. The sequence goes on along the minus strand of CM062807.1, from coordinate 211,361,047 downwards.
TTTTTATGGTACGGCAGTCAATCTTCCCGAATGCTGTGTTCAGTGCATTGCAATCGATAGGGTGGCAGACACGGCTTCCTATGGATAAAGGATAAAGCCTATTGTGGTCTCCCAATATATACTCGACGGTACGTGGGAGCACAAGTTCGTACTTGCACTTATCGTCTCAAAGTGGAGCAATCGCCCAACCAGCAATGAAAACAATAGTTACCAGGTTTTATGACGCCGGAATACGTCTCTAGCCTAGAATTCTAAATGTTGTGCGTTAGGTTCCAAAGCGTTTTTAGATTCATTAAATTTATTTTACAGTTGATCTTGCTTAAGAAATTTTCCTTTTAGGTTCACCGTGTGATGTAGATATACAATTCCTAAAATGAAATCTAAGATGATAAACAATCGTTTAATCTTCTTTTTGCAATGAAAATCCTAGCTATTAAGGAAAGAGAGATGATATTCTTTCAATCATAGAGCAGAGAGCACACACTATATGCATTGTCCTAAATCAAACCAACAAACAGTCTAAATGCAAATGCACATGCATGTATTTGTTTTCAACCTTCTTAATGTGTGAATGATAAAAACAAAGCTAAGCGCAAATCTGAATTATTTTTCAAAGCAACATTACTAACAAGTTTCTTTTCAAGACAAAATGAAGACAATAACGACACTTTGTGATTTGGAATTGAAAACTTGCTTTCGACACTTGAAAAACCATTAATTCAACTCAAATACAAGAGTAACAATGTAATCAACTATCAAGAACAATCGGATTCTATTCTATGACTGAAAATGACACTTGCGACACTTCCAAATCAAGAAACGACAGTTCAATTATGCTACTTCTTTGTAAAAGAGAGCTGAAAATGGATCACAATAAATAAAAAAATTTACAGTTCTTTGCACAATAGAGGTAGAATAATGGCAAGGAAGGGGGTTTCCAACAGAGGTATACTGACTACAGATGGCAAAACTCCTGAATAGAGCTGAAAAGAGTGAAAAAGCCAAAGTCTGCAGGAAAAATTAGCCCATTTTGATCAGCGCACCTGTTACACAGGGATTCCAGTATGCATCCCACCTACAGCACATGAGAAGTGCGATGCATACTGAGATCCTTGAAGAGAGGGTGAGATGGTACAGTGCGAGACTTTTGATCCAGTTCTTGATCACAGTTTGCAGCACAGTTCAAGGATTTAGGCCGAGCAAGTGGTAATCAGTAAATAAATCACAGGGGTAGATCTAAGGAGGTTACTAGAGCCACCACAAGGGCAATTAGAGAGCTTGTAAATCGATTGTTCAGTTCATAAACAAAACCCGGAGATAGAATGAAGCAGCATTGATCTACTTTGCACTTGCATAGCAAATGCAGTTCGAAGGCTAACTGGCTTGACTTCAGGCTCCGTCTGTAAGTTTATAAATTAAACAAATATAGACAAACAAACAATCTATTTTTTCCCCAGCAGAGTCGCCATTTTGTTATCGGGAAATCTAGTGTCTATGCAGAGTTGCTAGTCCCACTAAGGCTGGTAGCTACCTTAGAAACAAACAAACTAAAACCACTTTCGTTTTCCTTTATGAGAAGTAGATAAGAGAGGAAAGAAGGAGACCAACCTCTGTCTTGCGCTTGGCTCCTTTCTTGATTCCTCTCCCTTCTGATAGATCTTTGCCACTCGCTTCCTCGTCTACACAGCTTCAAAGAGCACCTGTAGAATCAAAGTAGCATAACACTATCCAAGAACATAGATTTACCATCATAGACAATATAGGACCAGATATATATTGACCACACAAATGCATATATCATCAATCATACAAGAATGTGGAGGAAAAATTGAATAGCTTTATTAATAATCAAGAATAGCAAAGAGGATTAAAACCAATTGTTCTGACCCAGCGTCAACCTCTCAACAAGAAAGCCCTTCATCGCCTCATGAAAAGCTTAGATCACCCAACACTATGATGTTACACCAAGAAACCAGTAGCACTTCCTTACAAGATACAAAATTCCAGCCTCTGGATCTCTGGGATGAGGGATCCATATATAGATGTTTGCAAGGGGGGTGAGCCAGCTTTTGAGATTTGATTATTGTCCTCTCTCTGATAGTTCTTGATTCCACTTGGAGATTGGTGATCTCTTACTCATCCCTGGGCGAATGCAGAGAGGCATGTGTCATAGGAGAAGTTTCTGGAAGATTCCATGATCCTCCACCTCACAAATTGACCCTTCCATTTGTCCACTCTCGCCCCTCGCACCCCATAGAAGGGATTTTCAGTATGCATCGTACCTCCCGTGTGCATTTAGGTGGGATGTAGTGCACTTTGACCATGGAGCATGTGATATGGTCCAGTTTTGACCCGTTTAGAGTAGTTTTTCATGGAGAACTTCTGGGAGATGATGTAATCAGCTGACCTTGTTCTTTTAGGGGTTGGAACAACACTTTTAGGGACTTAAGAGCCCTTGGTTTATGGAAATTTATGATTGGGGTTGTAGTGCCCAAAATGTCTATAACAATAGGATGATTGACTGGCTTCTCCTTAATATTGATCATAAATTTCATCTTCTTTTATCTATAAAGTTTCTGGGGCTTTCCAAAAATAGGGATAGTGGCGTATGAAAAATCAAGCTGCAAAGTGCCCTTTAATTTTCCCCCCAAGACCTTGAAAGAAACATGCCAAACCTAGGATAAATATCAACAACTATGACATCCATAAGTACATTTTTAACTGGGATTTGGTCCAAGGACACTACCAAATATTTAATAAGGCCAAGGCATTTCACTCTTCCAGAATCAAAGGAATAAAGATCATGGAAAGGTCGGGTGATGCTCAATCCTAGTTTATCGATGATGGATTTAGGCATCAAATTATGAGAGGCGCCAGAATCTAGCATAGCATTATGAAGGATAAAATCATGAAGTTTAAGACTCAGATAAAAAGGAGAAATTTCACTATCTTCAGGAGCTCCTTCTAAGGTTGGACCAAAAAGGATTGTTGGCTCATCATCAGCCACATTAACTGTATCAGACATCTGATCAACCTTAAGCATCTTTGCAATCTGAAATTTATATTTGTCATTCCTTACCAATTCGATGAGGGGAATGGTGATTTTCAATTTAGAAATTTCATTCTCCAAACTAAAAAGATTGGATTACTTTTCTACCTCTTTTGAAATGATTTCCTTCCTTTCTATTTGACCTTTGGCTTGAGGTTCCTTCCTTTGACTTTCAATTTGTAGTTCTTTATCTTTCCTCAAATTGCTAGTGGAGGCTTCGTTTGTTTTATCCCGATTCAGTATGACAATGTCTTTGTCTTTATTCTGGCCTGTAGGGGTGGTTTCTTTGCTTGGTGTTTCCTTTTGGAGATTTTTTTCTTTTCTGAGTTAGAGTGACAAGTACATTTCTATTCTTGAAATTGCACTGCTTTTGGAGATGACTCAGGGCATTCTGATGTCCTCTTTGGTAATCTTCAGTTTGAATAACCCATAGATCTTTGCTTGTAAACACAAACTATTGATCACTTGGTATGAGAGAGTCTTCAAAAAGCTGATCTTCCTCTGTTAGGAAAGTAGGCAGTTCAACTTCTTGAAAGAAACAATTTTCTTCTAAAATTTCTTCTTCATCTTCTTCCTAACCTTCAGTGTAATTTTTCTAGAATGGAGCTCTTACTTGACCTTGAGGATCTTGGTTTCACTGCTCTTTCTGTCAATTTCTAAATTGTTGTTCTAGTTGTCTGTGGAAGTTAGCATTCCTCACTGAAGGTTCATCTTGTCGATTATTTATGGATATTTTATCCATCATCCTCTCCATATTTTTTATCATATTGTCAAGATTCGAATCAAAAGATGATGCAGCCTCTTTTTTGAAGACAACTTTCTTCTCCAGCCTTTCTGGCTTTGATTTTGACTTCTTAATGAGAAAATTGGCTTCAACACTGATTGCATTCCGCTACATCTCTTCAAGAGTAGTAGGGTCTATTTCTCTAAGCTGATGGCCATGTCCGGATCAAAAGCATCAGGATGATGAAGAAGATCCAAACGAGGAGGATGCTTCATATCATCAGGTATAGAATTGTACATTGTATTAAATCTTGATGTTAATTCTTGAAGTATTTCATTTAGGTTCCTTTTCACTGAATTATACTTAGCCAATATCTATAATGGATTCTTCTTCTCTTTCCAATGAGCTAAGAATAATTCAATCAACCTTTGAGGATTGTTAATAGAATTAAAAGCCATACTTCAAAACCAATTCTTAACATCTCCTGAGAAAATCTGAGCTATAATCCTCATTTTGGCATTCTCATCAATTTCTTCCAAATCAATGAAATCTATTAACTTATCAACATGTTGCTGAGTTGTAATTTCTGCACTTCATTCAAACAAAGGGAGTCTTTGACCATATTTCTGAGGCAAAACAACAAGTTGAGCAGGCAATACAAGAAGCGCAAATCTTGCCATGACTGTTGGAGATAGTGAAGGTGCTACAATGGATTGTGTAAGTAAGGGTGGTGATGCTGATGAGGATGATGGAACTACTAAAATAGATTGTGGAGGCAAAGATGGAATGAATGGGGGAGGTAGGAAAGATGATGAAACTGAAACTTTAGGAGATGTAGCAGATATGCTTGGAGGTGAAACATAGGATGAAGCTGTGGCTAGGTATTCAAGTTGATATTGAACAAAATCCTTTTTAGTAGTGATCTGGAGTTGGTCAGCAAGGCTTTGAAGCTTATAAAAATTTAACCACAGTTCATGATCAGTCTTAGCAGACAAAGATTCTGAAGAGATAGAGTGAGTTTCAACCTTTAAAGGTTCTAATGTTATATCAGAGATACAGGAGTTAGACTTGGACCTTGTAAGTGATAATTCTATCTGCTCTTCAAAAGGAATTTGCTCAAAGGTGAACAAATTTTTAGGTAGAGAAGTTGTTCTTTTAATTTTATGAAATGCACTTTTAGTGATGGGTAGTCTAAGTTTTATAAGTAGTCTTTCTGGATCTTCAACAATAAAGGGTGGATTTGGGTCAGGGTTTGACCTAGTATGCCTTTTGGAAGCCAGAATGTATACACCCTAAACTGACGAGATTTATGAATTCAACCTAACTTTGAATACTGGAAACTGAGAGGTATAGAACCAGTTCTTTGAAAGCTCTTAGATATTTCCCAGGAATAATTTAACAGTCGTTCACCGGGAATGGCACCAAAAATGTTAGTCCTTATAATCTCCTAGGCTAAAAAGTAAATCGAGAAGGGTAACCTCAAACCACTTCAGCTCAATAGCTAGCCCTATTGAGCATGAGAGGGATCTCTCTAAATCTCTTGGCTGTGATATGACTTTAAAGAAAATGAATTTTAGGCTAGATATGTGTATTTGTTTGTTTGTTTGTGAAAAATTGGTTTTAGGGTTTGCTGAACTTAGGGTTTGGAGCCACAAGTAGGTCTAGGCTATGGGAATGTAGGAGAAAACATAAGAAGGAGCTAAATATCAGAGACCATGGTGTAGTTTTGAGTATTTTTTAGAGTAGCATAGAGGATATAGTGTGGAAGAAACTAGTGAGCATAAATAAACATGATTTCATTAGCTTAGGAAGACAAAACACATAACTATGAAACAAGATAACAAAGCTTGAAAAATAAGAATTCTGAGTATTTTATCACAAGGCATTCATAGAAAGAAGAGATATAATGAATATAAAGATGTTTAGACCATGTGAAAACAAAAATAATGAAGTACAAGCACCATGAATGTACTAGGCTAGAGTTCCTTGAAAATAGCTACAACCTGTCTCTGTATTAGCTGAAACATGATTACATGCAAGCCTTATTCAAAAACAGTTCAACCTTCCTCTCCTGAAGTGAAATGATACATATAGACTCTCCTAGACCAATTTCCCACCTTCAAGAGTTGAATTACTTTGTGGAGGAACTGACTCCAAGATTCTCTTAACCAAGTGAGAGTGAGAAGGTGAAACTCAAACACTTCATGAAGAGTTTGTTTAGGAGTTTGCTTCTTTTGTGAGGCCTAATAAACATCAAAAACAACCTATGATGTACATTTATTAATTCCTACATCACCTAGCATCATAAATAGTGCCATTAGATAGAGAATCTTGACTTCGACTAAGCCAAACTAGAAACTAGAAATTTACACAGTGAAATTTTCGAAATAAAACATAGAAAAGTGAAGAAGCGCAATGCTGACTTTGATCTGATTGTTAGGTGCCTTTGAGGGGTTAAAATGAAAACTTGAGAGAACGGTCAACTAGCCCTTCGAGTCTAGTTTCCTGAACAGTTTGTATTTCTGAATTTGGAGCATGGGAAGACCTTCAAAAATCCATTCTCCCACGGTCTCTCCAGAAGCGCATCGCCTGTCAAAAAATGGTCCAGAATGCTAGTTTTTTGCCACCTTTTTGCATTTTTCTCCAAAACTAAGCCACCTCTACAAAATACGAGAAAATATTTAGAGGATTTCAAGACCTTTCCAAAAATGTAGACCTTTCCTCAAATGCAGGCCTGAGGAAAAAGCGCAGCATCAAGGCGTTGCGCTTCTGGAGCAGCTGAATTTCTAAACTTAGACCAAAAATTCTCAAAAAAATCAAAATGCTAAGAATTTTCTCAAATTTGGAGGGAAGGTGTAAAAATATGTTTTTTATAGCTTCATGGATGCTTCAGCAAGCATCTCCAAGTTTCCCTCATCCTTTTGGTCTTTTTTAGCCTCCTTGAGCTTGCTTTCAAGTTTCTTTACCTTGACATTGGCGATCATGTTTTGAACTTGGTAGTGGTGTGCCATGTGTTTGAGCAACTAATTGTCTCTGTTTTCCTTCTCAAGGAGCTTCTCCAAGTGTTAATTCACCCTATTTATCCAATATTCCTTATCTTGATGAACCTACAGGGCGATCCTATCTACTAGGTCAAGGTCCTCATTTAGCAGAATTTGTTCTTGCTCCTCTTGCAAAGCTTTCTTCAGGCCTCTTGTCCTTGGTATTTTCCTTTTTCCTCTCACTTCTGATGATTTAGGCTCGCTTGATTTCAGATCTCCTTACCTTTGCTGACTTGCTGCATTACCTTAGATTTTTCCTTTTCTAGGATTAACTCCTTTGCTTTGAGTTGACTATTTCCCTATTCAAGGAATGATATATTATACTTTTCCCTTTCCAAATTGATTGCTATCTCCTTGAGTTGGTAGTCTTTATCCTTGATAGTTTGTCTCATGTTGGTGGTCTGATTCTCAGTCTCTGGATTAATTAGTTCAAAATCATGCTCAATTGTGTCTTTATCTTTTGCTGTCAATTCCTGCTTTGTCGATGAAGAAGGCTTGGACCCTTTCTCTCTGTGAGAAGAAAACACAAGCCTCTACCCCTTGTTATACACTTTAGTCACCTTAGGTTTGGATAGTTGAGTCTTCTCCATTGTTTTTCTAGATGACCTCACCTCTGTTTGTCGTTTCGGCGCACTAGGAAACTGAGATGTTGCATTCTTCTCATGCCATTCCAAGGTTGCTTTCAAAAAGTCTTCCCAAGCCATACCTCTCTCTGCCAGAAGGTGAAGGACAATGGTTTTGATGAGACTATGATGGAACAAGCTTGGAGAGTGCTCTTTGTCCTTTAATTTTATTTTTTCAGACATTTTGGAAATGCTCCTGAATAGATAATTACACATGTTGAGTGGATTTTGAGAGGTGAAATGCATAAGGAGGTGAATATGATAGGCATACAACTTGGAGAATATACCTTCACAAGTGAATAACCTCATGACAATTTTCATTAAAGGGGCATATTTCTCCAATAAATATTTGAAAGGCAAGAGGTGAGTATGTGTATCTTTGTGTGGTGTCTTCAAGAAAGGCTTGTAGCTTTCAAGATCTAGGTTCATTCCTTTGAACCAATATTCACCATTTTCCGGTAACCCAGTTGCTATCGAGATGGAGGCCACTGAGAAACTGAACTCAATACCAGCAATGAAAATTGTTTCTCCTTTTAGTTGTGTTGCTACATAATCTGTTAGTTACTCATGAAATCCTGCCTCGCTCAACCTTTTGCAAAATTCCAAGAAGTGGACATCCTTAAACCATTGTTTGATGAAAGGATAGGAGTTGATTGTGTTGCACACTAGTTGTTCATATCTGAGGATCCTTCCTCCTTTATGTTTTCCTTTTATTTCTGGTGAAGATTTTGCCTCCATGATGACACAAAGCCCTAGCAGCAGGAAGTGAAAATAAGATGTGAGGTGTGAATGGAAATGAAGTGATATGTTGGTGATTTTTGACGAAATGATGGGAGGGGCCTTAGGAAAGGTGAGATGACTTAGAATGTTGATGAAAATGAGTGGAGAAATAATGGAAATATGATTTTCTTTCAGGTGAGAATAACAGGGTTTATGATGAGACTTGCTGAAAAACCTCTAGGAATGAGCTAGGGTTTTGATTTTTAAGTGTTTAAACTTTGTTTTGAGGTGAGTAAAATAGTCAAAATGGCTCATTAAACATGTATGCCGATGTAGGATGTCGTTTTACATGTTTTGAAATTTAAAAATAATGATGGTCATTTTCACCCTAACATTTCCCATGCAAATTTTGCTACAAACCCTAACTTGAAGAATCATTGATATGAGATGAAATTGGGAAAGCAAAAGATGGAGGATGATGATGTACTTACTTGTTCCTTAGCTTAGAATTCAGTAAAACAAAGCTTGCAAGTGAAAATTTGAAGTTTGGGAGAGTTTTGATGAATTTCGAGGCACTCTGTCCTATGCGCAACACAATGTTCCTACGCGCAACACCAAAGCATAGCGCAGTTGTTCTACGTGCAGCGCCTGTCTCCTAAGCACAATGCAGTGCTTCTACGTGCAACATCTGCAAATGTTTTCTAATTTATCCTTGGAAAACAACTTTTTTTTCTTTTTTAGGCGAGATAGCTTGATGATAAAGAGTGAATAGGATGTGAATGAAGGAGTTATGGGGACTTTGAGTTTATATAGGGAAAGTTTCCTCACTTTTTCAAAACGAAATGGGACCCACCCTCCTTTAGAAACTAATTTTCACTTTATGAAAAAAAAGTTACCTTTACCATTGCAAACCTAAGATGTCCTTTTCTTTCCTGAGTGCTGGTGCTTCTTTTTCTGGAACCTTTGATAACATGAGAGTATGAGGAGTGTGTGAAAAATCAAGATCAATTCTCCAAAAGTTGCTTTGTCATGTTTTACTCATTGCTAGTTTTATTCATGAAAATGATGGACCTTGGAAATCCTAGCGACCTAATGGATGACCTGATACCTAAATGGAATGATGATGATTGACTGACCCATTTTTATTGTGATACCTTCATAAGGTGTGATAAGCAACCAGCAATAGTGAATTTCCAAACAATGACTTCATCTTTAGACTGACCAATCAATCACCAAATTTGTTGTGTAAACCTAGTAACAAAAAAATTTGATTTTGAAAGCCTAGAAAAACATAGTAAAAGCATTTTTTATCCAGGGGACAGGGTAACAAGACTGACACTAACAGGCCGTAAGAAGTATCTAGCGCGCCCTCAAAACCATAAGTTGTATTTTGAAAATTCATGCAATTAGCCTCCCTGGCCGACACGTAGCACGAGGAAACCACCCATCTCACCTGCTCTCAGGCAGATAAGGTTTGGATAGAAATCCACGTAATATGGCACGGAGGTCATTGTATCTAGAATAGTAGATCTACAGTGCAGATGTGACCGAGCAGGTTGGTGAGTTGGTGAGCAATAATTGTCAGATCTGACAAGGCAGATTGACGGTTGGGATTTAAATGGTGAAAAGTAAAACGTGAAAAGGAATTTGAGCAGTGACTCGACGATTTGGCTTGTGAAAGGCATTTTACTGGTAAAACTGTTTAAACATGAATTATCAGCTCTGTGCAAGCGTTTTAGGCCGAAGGAGAATGACAGTGTTAGTGAGGTCTAAGGCAGAGGGTGAAGGAACATATGACCAGGAAATGGGTGAATGGTCATGAAACGAACCAAGCAATGATATGATGAACCACACGACTACATTAAACGAAAAACCCTATGAAAACCAAAACGTTGTGTTTTTGGGGTTGCTGCAGGGTTTCTTCCTCACATCATGGTCCCAGAGGGAGGAGGTGAGGCCAAGACACCTGTGAGCATCCTAATGGATCTTTTTTTTGCAAACCTACTGATTAAATGAAAGCATAAATGGAACAAACTGAAACACAACTACTCTCTTCTACCCTACTATAATGGACTGCAACTATTCAAGCAAATGAACTGGAAATAGGAAACTACTTAAGGCAATGAGCAGGAAACCGGAAATATGTGTTGAACCATTGTAGTGAAAATGCATATATTTAACCAAATGAATAATCAAACCATGCATCTATGCGACTTCTATAATGGAAATGAATTACTTAAGTTAATGAACAAAAAGGATGATTCTATTCTAGAATACAATATAAGAAAGAGGAGCTTTAGCTGCTAGGGTCAGGCCCTAACCCAAGAGCTTCAGCCCTCTAAGTTAACTCAGTGATGGCTCAAATCAAAACTCATCTTCATTATCTAAGAACATTGTATTACATCAAACTGTTACAAGTCAAAAGGTCTGAATACTTGCTAACTGACTGACTAACTATTGGTTAACTACCTAAAAAAAAAAGAGGTCTTAAGCCTCTCTATTTATACATCTGAAGTCTCAACGACTTCCCTCAAAATTAGGGAGGTACAGCTCCCAACTTAATGGTATCTTGTCCTTTCACTTTCACTAGCTTGGTTTCCTTCTAGTAGGGAGGCTGCTTGTACTTCCGCTTACTTAGCTGTCTTTTAGTACTCCTGATTTGGTTGTGTTTACTTTTAGCTGATGGATGGATATTTGAATGGATGGGCAGTAAATGAGGAGAATTTACCTCTTGTAATTCCTCTTCCTTGTCTCATCCTGGTGTTTACTAAGGTCTTTTACCATAGTTCATGCTTTTACCTTTTATCCCTGCATCTCCCTTGCTTTTATCCTTTATTCCTACATTCCATGCACATTAGACCACAAATCAAAATATCCAACTCTAACTCAACTCATCAGCAAAATATAATCAAAATTATGCAATAAGTTGTGATAATAGTTGGTTGACTAAGCTAGGAGGTGAATTAAGGCCAATTAAGGACCATATAATTACTCAATGATGAGACTCATCATCACCCCCTACTGAAAGTGTTTCTCATCCTTTGAGCAAATTAGTGGCTCTGGTAGCCTCTTTGACATCTCGTGCTTCTGTTGTGGTATTTTATTCTTGTTTATAGTAGTCTGCTCTCCTTTCTCCTTCTCCCCACTAATATTTGTTGATCTTCAAGCTATGTGGTAGGGTGTTATTTGTTTTAGCAAGCATGTATATTATCACTTTTTTAGCAACCTAAACAAATCCTCATAATGTGTACTTTATTGCCCTTGGATGACAAGATATCTAAGTGTTATCTAAGGATTACTTGCAATTAGATGCTAATTACGGCCATGGGGTTTGATTATTCAAATGCTTCTCTGTCCCTGAGGCCACTTAGCTCTTTTGTTTCTTGCTGCGCTATTTTTTCAATTCCTTCTTTCTCTTCTATTTCATCGTCATGTTTCTTTGTGTTCTCCTTCATCATGTCCCTCTTTATTAGTTGCTTATGTATCCATCTCCTCCCCATCTAGCTCTGTATCTGCTTTTTCTTGTTTTGTCTCCTCCTTACTGATAGAAGGACTAACATCATAGATGAAGGTTTTAATGTCATCCTCTGCTGGTAAGTCATTGAAGACTATCCATGTTATAGGGATCTTGAGGTTTTGGAGGGCATCGCCTTTTTAGAGGAAACTGGCCACCTTTTTACTCATAAACAAACTATCTCTTCACCTTTACAACTTTTGATCAATTGATGCAAATGAGTGAGTGATTAAGATACTTACATGTGGCCTTAATGCCATGCTGCAAGTGTCAAAGATCAGAGGTGTTGCTGATGGTCATTCTTCTTCCTCCTCTGTTGTCTGTTGATGGTGTATGTGATTGCAGATCAGATGATGTTGCATGTATAGTGGGAGTAGGAGTGTGTGTGTGAAGGTAGGGATGATGGTAATGGATGAGGTGATGTTGTGGAAAACATAATATTCTCCTAAATTGAAGTATTGAAGTGAAAAACAATGGAATTCTTCGAGGGATGCATGGTAAGGAGTGGGGGAGATGAACATATGTGAGGCAGGGCCCCCTTTGGATCTTCTCCTTACTCCTTTATTGTCTTTCTCATCCTCCTACAAACAACAATTATGTTTTTTTTTCTTTTCCTTTTATTATTATATTTTTTTGAAAAACACCTAGGCTACCTTAGAGAGGTTTTCACCCTCAGTATCTGCCTTGGGTGCCTCAAGGAATGTTTTCACCTAGGGATCTTCTTTTCCTTTCCTTTTTTTCTCATCCTTGGGCCACCTCATGGAGGTTTTCAACCCAAATATGGGACTCAGGCGCCTCATGGAGGTTTTCACTTGAATTCTTCTTCTGTTTTTTTCTTTCTTTTTTCAGTGACCTGATGAGGGAGGAGCTGAAACTTTCTCCACCATCATCGTTGTCTTATTGATGTTGTTAATGAACTCTTGGCTAGATGAAGGCCTCTTGTATAATTTCAATATGTGTCCATTAATTAGCAAGGGAATGGCTTCTTCATCTATAGTCCTGATTCCCACTGAACCATTGTCATGGCATCTTTCCACCACATATGGTCCAAGCCATCTTGTTCTGAGCTTTCCCTTGAAGTCTTTGTACCTTGAATCATATAATAAGGCCTAGTATTATTCTTGAAACAACTTCTCCTTAATGTTCTTGTCATGCCATATCTTCCTGTTTAGTCAATTTAGTGTTGTCTAAATTGCTATCATAAATTGTCAACCCGAGGCTCGTAAGCTGATGAAGTGAAGGTGTACAGTATATACTTAAGTAACCTCTTAGATCTTTTTGTCGTTTGGGGGTGTTGTGGTCAATTTAACTTCCTAAGATGGAGTGATGATTTTATAAACAAATGAGTGATTTGTGTGTGTATGGTGGTTTCTAAATGAGTGAGTGTGTGTAACAAGTGGTTTCTAACTACCTTCTAAACTTGCAAAGAAAGAGCTTGAAAGAAATAACTTGAAATGAAACTGAAAGAAAAGCATAAAAACCACTTTCTAATGGCACTAGTCACTACTCATGCTGCTGCAATAAAAAGGTAAGAAAAACCACTTTAAAGACCAATTATAATGTTCATCTCTTCCTAACACTCTGCTTCCAACATATAGTACTATGTGAAACACGATTAAGAAGTAGTTAGATATAAGTCTAAAAAGTAATCAAGCTCTAAGATGACAAATTATAACACCACTTTGCCTCTCCCCAACATTCTGCTTCCAACATTCATTGTAATGTGTAACAAGTGAAGAAAGAGTTAGTGATATAAGTCAAAAACTACTCAAAGCAAGTTGTGATTTATTAGTATTCTGATCTCTTAAAGATGAACAACTTATGAAAAGGAGACCATCAATATGTTAGCATACAACTTGAGAAACTAAACTAGAAATCAAGCTAGAAAAACAGAGTAAAGGCAGCAACTATGAATATGACAACTGAAAATACCATTAGAGATAAAGAAAATACAACAAAGACACACAATCCCGGGCTAACACCTGCAGAAAACAATCCTGATCAGTTAAAGTAAATGCTGGAAATGAGATGACAGTGAAAGTAAATCAAAACTGTACATGTATTAAAGAAAAAGAAAATTGTTGAATTCAAAAGAAGGAAATGGCAAGAAAATAAAGGTAAATTTACTGTACAAAGGCTGTTATGAATGGGGGCCCTCGATCCACAAAACCCAAGGAAAGATCAGCTACTTGAAGGAGTCAAAACAACACAGTCTTCTATTAACTCATATGCAGAAATTACAGTAAAAAGTGCTGAAACAGCAGCTTCAAAACAGAGTTTCTGTACACACTAAAATTGTAGCAATTACATAAACAAAGCAACTAAAAAACTAATCCTTAAGCGTGCGCAGACGCTGGATTTTATAGGCGTATGAACAACTGCATACTGCGTAAAACATGAAACTAGAAATTAACTGACAGTCATGCTAATTAAATGGTACAACAACACGTAAACAGGTCTGTGTGTTATCTGGAGGGTACGGTCGTCATGGAGGTTGAATCCAAGGTTGGATCTTGTCTTCCATAACCTGCATAGCATGGAGGAATCGCCATCTGGAGTGACGTGACCTATCAGCTCACGCAGCACCGTTTGAGCTGGCTTTGTTGACCGAAGTTTGATCCACGTTGACCGGAGGTGTGTGTAGCGTTGCTGACCGAACCAATAGCAAAGGAACCTTTAACACCTTCATTCCCACGTGCCCATGTGATTCGTTTTTCAAAATGACATGTGGAATATAGAGATCAATGAAAAGGCTGCGGAATGACTAGATAGCTGCGGAATTGCTGAATGGCTGCGGAATTGCCAGACAGCTGCGGAATCTCTATGCATATGTCAAAAATCTAGACAAACAGTCAAACATTAGCAAAGTTAACCAATCATGCTTAAAGACATCAAATGTAATGATCTGGATAGGTTTATGAGGAAAAGCTGTAGGTAATGATAGATAATTAGGTGCAAGTTAGAGGCTCTACATACCCCCACTATGAGGGTGTTGCATGTCCTCATCCAACGAAAACATTGTTTAATCCACCTGCTGAGATGCCTCTGCTAGGACATCTTGTCTTCTCCTCTTCCTCTGTGTAGCCACATTGACTCTTGGTTTCCTCACCAAGCATCTGAATTTTAAATTGACCAAAGCTCTGCTTAGCTTCCTGCATTTTTTCTTTAGCTTTCTGTTTTTCCTTTGCCAAAGGCCCAGATGAAGCATGGTATTATTGTGGACCATTTTGTCCACTTTACCTTGTTCCTTTAATGCTTCATTCTCTTGTGTGATGTGGCGGTTAAAACTTCAAGCTCAAAAATTTCTTGTTTAAGTGAGTGAACTTGCTGTTCAAGAGGTAGAACAGTGCTTGGACCAGCAGCAGCTTGTTCTAATGTCTCCAAGTAGTTATATACTCTCTGCTGATCTGGGTCAATCTCTGGTGACCTCTTTGGACTAGGCTCACGCTCAAATTTGATTTCATGCTCCTGTTGAAAAGGGCTTTCCTCTCGTGGAGGAGTAACCTCAACATGTGGTGGGCTTGCCTCAAAGTCAAGTCTTGTAGCAACCTTTTCAGGTGTGCTCGAGTCAATAAAGAGTGACTCTTTGTTCTTTGTGGCCCCCACTTTGCTTTGTAGCCTGCTGCTCCTCCTCACGGTGGTGATGCTCTGTTTTTCCTTTTGTTGCTTCTGCTTTTGTTTTTGCATCTTCTTGGAAAGGGAAGCCTCATGAAATTGGGCCAATCTATGTGCCAATGGCTGAGTGTCCTCTTCACTGGAATTTTCAGGAGTAAGGTAGGTTTCTTGGGCTATAGCTTTTCCTTTATCCTTCTTTTGTCTCTTCCTACTCTCCTTTTTCTTTTGAGCAGCCTCTTGTACAATTTCTTGCAGGGTTTCTGTAATGATTTCTTGGGCTGTTTGGTCAATATCTACAACAAGCTCAGGGTCAATTTCTTCCTCAGAGTTATGGGCAGCAGTTTCTTCTTCAACAAGGTCTTGGACAGTTTCTTCTTGGACAACAATTTCAGGGACAGTTTCTACTTGGACAGCAATTTCTGGGGTAACCTCTTCTCTTCTTCTTCTTCTACTCTTTCTGGGCACTTTAGGTGAACTACCAGAGGCTTCTCCTGCCTCTTGGAAGTGGTTCCTCACAAGAAATCTTTCCCATGTATCCCTTTTGGCCTTTAACTGTTCTTCAATTAGCATTTTGACAAGCTCGTGATGGTATAAATGTGGCTCAATATTATTTATGTTTGTTTGGACTGTTGAGCACATTTTTCTAAGGCTAGATAGTAGAAAATAAGGAAGATTAATGTCATGCTCACCCATGAAATGCATCATAATTTTAGCATGGTAAACATACAAAATTCCGAATCTTCCTTCACATGTAAAGAATTTCTGTACTAACAGAAGCAAAGCTGTCCATTCTTCTTTGACAAGACTAACAGGGATTCCCTTTGTAAAAATACTAGTGTTCATACCTGGATTTTTCAATATTTGCTTCCATTCCTAGTCTTTCACTGATCGATTCTTGAACCACCTTTCCCCAGTTTGAGGTAATGAAGTTTCTTGTGCTAAACTGCCTTCTGTAACTGTAAATTTCAGATCTCCAATCTCCACTTTGTTGTCTTTGAAAGAACGAGCAAAAGACTTTGTGACTTCCTTATGGTATCCCTTGAATTTTTGAATGAACTGGAGCCATTTGGCCTTTTGCAAAGCGTCTTTAGTTTGGGGATAGCCTTCTAAAAATTTAGAGCCCTTAGGCTCTGCCCTCAATAGCTTACCCATCAGCTCTCTGGCTGCCTTAACAGCACTGTTTTAACACTTGGTGAAAGAGTTATACGGGAGAAAAGTGTTTGGACAGTGGGTTTACGGCTACAGCAAAATAGCTGTGATGCACTTACAATAGTGGTCGAGGTTTTAGTGGAGAAATGAGAAGAAAATGAAACAGAGAGTGCTTACGGTGGACAGAATAGTGAATAAGACAGAGCAGTGAAGAACAATGGAAATGAGGGAGTGAATCAACGTCGGGAATGGAATTATGTATGCGTAGGAGGGTTACGAGTAATGGGTGAAAACGGTTAAATCCCATAGACGTCGGTCACTGGTGTACATCTGGCTGTGGAATTATAACTCAGAGTGCCGTAGTACAGTTGTATACGTCACTCTGGTATGAGAGTTTTAATGAAAGAGCAGCTGTGTTTGGGTTTGAAACTGTAATGAGTAGGGACCGTTAAGGCTGAGAGATACGTGGATTTCCGGTCGAGTAATGGAAAGGATTGGTAA
Organism: Pinus tabuliformis; assembly: GCA_031772625.1. Taxonomy (NCBI): domain Eukaryota; kingdom Viridiplantae; phylum Streptophyta; class Pinopsida; order Pinales; family Pinaceae; genus Pinus; species Pinus tabuliformis. Next base: position 211,344,111 of record CM062807.1, on the reverse strand, counting down.
TCATTACATTAAATGGCTAAAAACACAATCCGGAAACCATGCAAAATGTTATAACCGTAGGTTTAGAAATTAGATCATACCTTATGTATCCGCACTTTGATTCCTTTTGTTCATATGACACTAACCTTTCATTGTTTATTGCTACTACATGACCTTTTTTCAATTATTGCTGATGACTTTTGGACTGCAGATTCCTTCTTAAAACAGACTGTGTTTTTTTTATGCAGGTGCAGAAAGTGTATCGGCTGCGGAATTGGGATGTTGGCTGTGAAATTGCTCCTCAGCTGCGGAAACTACAGTGATACCCTCTGTCTGCACAAAACAACTTTAGCTGTGTGAAATAAATCTGACAATGACTTTATTGGTGAGATAGAATGTAATGGATGGATGGATGGAAAGAAATGAGGTGGCGTGAGAGTGATTGGATGAATGAGATGGTGAATGAAGTGGGCGAAATGAGTTGGAACAAGGAGGAGAGAGAGATTTTTTTTTTTTTTTTTTTTTTTTGTGGAAAATGTGAGGTGTCAGGTGACCCTGATTTTCACCTCAGATTTTCTGCATAGGACTGCCAATCAGAGACTGGTTTTCAGGCCTATACATTTGTATTTTTTTTTATTTTTTATTTTTATTTTTTTTTAAACCAAAGATTAGGCTGATGGAGGAGAAGAATCCTTCTCCACCAACCTGATTGCAGAATCTTCTTTAAACAACTTGACAAATTCCTCTTTTGAGAGTGGCTTCTGGTAGATCTTCAAGCGATGGCCATTCACAATAAGAGGAGTATGAAATTCATCAATAGTTTTCACTCGAACTGCTCCATTGCTAAAGACTTCATCAATCTCATATGGCCCAAGCCAATGAGTTTGAAATTTTCCTTTGAAGTCTTTAAACTTTGAATCAAACAATAGAGCCCAATCTCCTTTCTGAAACTTCTTCTCCTTGATGTATCTATCATGCCATTTTGTTCTTTGATGTTGAACTAGATCGGTTCTTAAAATGGCATCTTGTCTTATCTCATCTAGTTCATTTAACTGCTCCATTCTGTGCTTCTGGGCTTCTGAAAGATTCATCCCCAACTGGACTGCCATCTTGAAAGTTTTGACTTGGAACTCAATGGGGAGCAGGACTTCTTTCCCATAAACAAGTTCATAGGGAGAATATCCTGTGGTACTCCTCCATGTAGTTCTATAGGCCCATAAAGCTTCAGGTAGCCTTTCAGCCCAATCTCTTCTATGCAGATGAACAGTCTTGGTGATGATATTCTCAAGGACTTTATTTGTAGATTCCACTTGACCATTTGCTTGCGGATGGTAAGGAGTAGATGTTCTATGCTTGATCTTGTATTCCTCCATCAGCTTCTCCATCAGATTAGATGTAAATTGGCTTCCTTGATCTGTTACAATTTCTCTTGGGACACCAAAACGAGTGAAAATATCCTCAAAAAGAAATTGAACAACTGAATTTTCAGTGGCAGAAGGCAAAGCTTTTGCTTCTACCCACTTAGTAACATAGTCAGTACAAACCAATATATACTTCTTTTGTTTAGATGGCGGATTAATGGGTCCAACGAAATCTAAAGCCCATTTTTCAAAAGGTTCGATGAGTACCTGTCGCTGCAATGGCATCTCACTTGAAAGAGTTGGTCTCCCAATTCTTTGGCAGCTGTCACACCTTTTGACATATTGCTTTGCATCTTTGAAAAGAGTAGGCCAATAGTATCCCAAAGAAAGGATTTTATAGGCTGTTCTCTTGTCAGCGAAGTGTCCACCACATGGCTCATCATGGCATGCCTTAAGGATGTCAGGCATCTCATCTTCCCGAACACATCTTCTAATCACACAGTCTAGCCCTGTTTTGAACAATTCATTAGAAATCCATGAATAACTTGAACTCTGCTGAATAATCTTTCTCCTTTCATTAGGAAAAAGATGTGGAGGTAGTTTCCCTGTGACCAAATAATTAGCAATATCTGCATACCAAGGGGTTTTAGTAGTTATTGCAAACAAATACTCATCAGGAAACTTATCCTCTACAGGAGAATCTTCGTTAGCATTTTGGATTCTAGACAAGAAATCAGCTACTGTATTTTGTTTTCCTGGTCTATCTAACACAGTAATATTGAATTCTTGTAAAAGTAAGAGCCATCTGGTGACTCTGCCATTAGTAACAGGTTTTTTCATTAAATATCTTATGGCAGAATGATCAGTATGAACAAAAGTTTCATAGCCGGTTATGTACTGTCTAAACTTATTGATCGCATGTACCACAGCTAAGAATTCTTTTTCTGTCACAGTATAATTTAACTCAGTGGGAGTCAAATTTTTACTGGTGTAATAAATGGCATAAGGGATCAAATCCTTTTGTCCCAAAACAGCTCCTAGATCTGTATCTGAAGCATCTGTAGAAATATGGAAAGGAAGTTTCCAATTTGGCCCTCTTAGAATGGGTGCTTCAGATATTCTCGTTTTTAAAGCTTCAAATGCAGATTGGCATTCAGGATCCCATTTGAATTCACAGTCCTTTGTAAGTAATTTGAAGAGAGGAGATGCTATCTTGGTGAAGTTTTCAATAAATCTTCTATAATATCCAGTAAACCCAAGAAAACTTCTAACATCTTTCTGGCAATTTGGAATCGGTAACTTAGAGATGACTTCAACTTTGGATCTATCAACCTTAATCCCATCTCCTGAAATATGATGTCCTAAAACAATCCCTTCAGTAAACATCATAAAACACTTTTCATGACTTAAAGAAAGATTTGTTTCCTTACATCTTATCAGTACTTTTTCCAAATTTTCCAAAGCTTCTTCAAATGTATTACCATAAACTGTAAAATCATCCATATAGACCTCTACACAATCATGGATTAGATCTGAAAAGATACCTAATACAGCCCTTTGAAAAGTAGCAGGTGCATTGCATAATCCAAAAGGGAGTACTCGGTAAGCAAAAGTTCCCCATGGACAGGTGAATGTGGTCTTATCTTGATCTTCAGGTGCCACCTGAATTTGATTATACCCACTAAAACCATCCAAGAATGAGAAATACTTTTTACCTACTAAAGTGTCTAGTACCTGATCAATAAAAGGTAGAGGGAAATGATCCTTTAAGGTTGCCTTGTTCAATTCTCGATAATCAATGCAAACTCTCCATTTACCATTCTTTTTGGGCACTATAACCAAGGGAGAAACCCATTGGCTATCTGAAATGGGGTAAATGAAGTTTACCTTGAGTAATTTCTGGAGTTCTTCTTTCACGATTTCCCTAAGGTTTGGATTCATCCTTCTCTGTGGTTGCCTAATAGGTCTGCTGTTTTCTTCTATATAGATGTGATGAATACAAGTCTTAGGATCGATTCCTTTCATGTCAGTGTATTCCCATGCAAATGCAGTAGAATGTTTTTGCAAAAGTTTGGTTAATTTTTCTTGTTGTGGTCTTTCCAAGTTTCTATTAATGTTCAATGTTTTTCCTGGAAGGATTTCAACTGTAGAACTACCAAACTCTTCCATTGAGAAGAGAGACATTTGTCTAGAGGAGAGATATTCAATGTCCGCATCTAACTGAAACTGTGTAGAGTCATATTCTAAAGATATTTCAAAATTTTCTAATGTATTTAGGATTTGACTGTCTTCATTGATCTCAGAGATGGTTAGAACAGGTTGTATAGTATCCTCATCATCGACCCACTCATCTTCTCCTATTTCTGTTATTGCCTTTGCTGGAGGATACAAGTTGAATTTCTTGGTGGAATTACCATCTGATCTATACATGTCCCCAGACCTACAACTGATAAAAGCATCAGTTGTTGCTAGCCAAGGTCTTCCTAAGATAAGAGGATGTCCTCCTAGATTGTTCTTGGGAGTTAAAATCATAAAATCAACTGGATATTCCCAAGAGTCTAGGGAGACTGGAATGTCTTCCAATACACCATCAGGTTTAATGATTGATCGATCTGCAAGTTGCAGTAAAGTAGGTGTAAAGAGAAGGTTAGGAAGCTTTAACTGATCCATGGTCTGTCTACTCATGATGTTGATAGCGGCTCCTAAGTCAATCAAAGTATTTGGGATTTCAACCCCATTAATATGAGTTTTGACAATAGGGCTACCGGGATCCACATATTTTTGCATGGTAATCTTACCCATCATAATGTCTGCAATTTTTCCAACCAGATGGATCCTTTTGGTATCTCTGGTTTTCTTTCCTGTTTTCTTCAAACTCAACTCCTTTATTGTCTTTGCTAGAATGGGAATTTCCTTAATGGCTTGTAACAAGGGGATCTTGATACAGACATTCTTCAATTCATCTAGAAAATTATAGTCAGGCAACCAAATTTGCTTTTCCACTCCTTTGTCAATTTGTAATCTTTCAGGAAAAGGAGGTGTAGCTAAAGATGTAGGTTGCTCAAATATGGGAGTTGTGGGGGTTGATTCTTTTTCTTTTTGGATATTTTGGTTTTGAAGTGATGCTTCAGAACCCTTATTGACTTTAAGAGATTCTTCCTCAGAAATGCTTGGCTGTTGAACATTTATAGAAGGTTGATCTAGGATTCTACCTGATCTAAGTTGTACTTCATTGAGAGGAACAATCATATAGGTAGGAAATGGTTGACCTTCCATCATGTAAGCATTTTGAGGGTTCCTATTATTGGGATTTGGTAATGGCTGAGAGGGAAGTTGATTTGACTTCTGTTGGGATTGAAGCAAGAGTTGAGAATTTTGATTTTGTGGAGGAGGTTGTTGTTGTTGAGGGTATGGCAATGATAGTTGTTGACCTTGATTTGGAAGTTGTGGAGCTTGCTGGTTCTGAAAAGATGGAGGATATTGATAGAATTGAGCAAATCTCCCATAAGGATTTTGCATGCTTTGCATCCATGATTGAAAAGGATTTTGAGGTTGAGACCAGGGTTGTTGCCAAGGATTCCAATTTGGTTGGGGTTGAAAATTCATAGAGTTGTTAAACCCTTGATTCTGTTGCCCTTGCCAAGGTCTCCTTGCAACAAAACAGAGAGATTCAAGTGTATTTGGATCTTCTTGAAAGACTGCTTTGAGGCCAGGAATTGAAGGACAATCCTTGGTCTCATGAGTTTCTGAGCAAATTACGCATGTTTCTACAACGTGTGCATCCAAGGGACATTCCCTTAAAGTATGTTTCTTTCTACATTTCGGGCAAAAAATGGCCAAAGCCTCAGCTTCTGCTTTTTGTTTATTGTGAATCTTAAGGGTATCTAATTGTTCACTAAGACTCCCTAAGATGTCAGTTTTGAATTCATCAAGCATATTGCCGATTTCAGCCCTACTTACTGATCCCGTTGCAGATTTATTTGCTCTAAGGAGAGAAGGATCTCTAGGCCCTTTTTGAGTTTTTGATTTGCCCCTTGAGAGATGGATACATAGTTCTGCTATATCACTGAGTGAAAGTTAAGATATTCCCCATCATGTTCAAGATATCTATCCATTCATCTCTAATGGCTTTTAATAGGAGGGCTTTTAAGGTCTCTTCATCCAAGTTACTCATTTTTGCTCTTTTCAGGTTATATTGAAATCTTTCAAGTAAATCTTCTAAGCTCTCATCTTCTCTTTGTATCATTTTAAATACCTCGTCCTTGTGATTAGTAGGCATACAATAGTCCAGATACCTATCCAAAAATGTTTGTTTCATTTCATCCCAAGACCTAATGGATTGAGTGAGTAACCCCATGAACCATTTCAAAGCTTGATCTTTTAATGTTGAAGGGAACAATTTGAGTTTCTGAGAGTCATCCAGATAGTCATAAGTTCGACACACAACTTCAAACTCAAATAAAAATGTTTCAGGGTCCTCAGTTCTTAACCCATGGAAATTTGGGAGGACAGATGGCGATATGTTTTTCATAGTAGCCCGGGAATCCTCATTAACAATAGGAAACCCAAATGAGTTATCCCCATCTCTATTTCCTCCTCCAAGGGGACCTCTACCTCCTCCATTGTTGTTTCCTCCTCCTCCTCTACCTCTACCTCTACCACCTCCTTCTTCCTCTGCCATGATGGTTCCCCTAGGGATTTCAAGATCTTCTGGTTCTTCTACAAAGGGTGAATGAGAAGAGATGCCTCCTTCTTCTTCAGATGATTCTACTTCCTCAATTACAATTGGTCTTTCTGTAGGAGAAAGAGAAGGGTCTCTTCTTGGTTCAAATTCAATAGAAGGTGTGGGAGAGTCAATTCTTGGCTCTTGAATTCCAGGAATTCTAGGGCTAGGAGTGTCGGTTGGAGATGAGGGAGGTGTCTCTTGTCTATTCCTTGAAGAAGATGGACTTGTAAAAATTGAACTTCGAGCTCTAGCTAAAAACCTTCCCCTAGAATCTCTAGCTCTATGCATGTCATTTTTTTTTTTTTTTTCTTCAAGTCAAGTTAATAGTTCTTTTTCTGATCTTCCGGGTCACTCTAGGTGCAAGAAGAGAGCATACTCAAGAAACTACTAAATCAATAACTTTCTCTTTTCTGATCCTCCAGATCACTTTGAAGTGCAAGAGGAGAGCATACTTTGATAGGTTATCAACTTCTTTTCTTGAAATTTTATGTTTTTTTTTTTTCTAAGAATATGGCTACTTAATTTCACTTCCCTGGCAACGGCGCCAAAATGTTTAGTCAATTTAGTGTTGTCTAAATTGCTATCATAAATTGTCAACCCGGGGCTCGTAAGCTGATGAAGTGAAGGTGTACAGTATATACTTAAGTAACCTCTTAGATCGTTTTGTCGTTTGGGGGTGTTGTGGTCAATTTAACTTCCTAAGATGGAGTGATGATTTTATAAACAAATGAGTGATTCGTGTGTGTATGGTGGTTTCTAAATGAGTGAGTGTGTGTAACTGGTGGTTTCTAACTACCTTCTAAACTTGCAAAGAAAGAGCTTGAAAGAAATAACTTGAAATGAAACTGAAAGCAAAGCATAAAAACCACTTTCTAATGGCACTCGTCACTACTCATGCTGCTGCAATAAAAAGGTAAGAAAAACCACTTTAAAGACCAATTATAATGTTCATCTCTTCCTAACACTCTGCTTCCAACATATAGTACTATGTGAAACACGATTAAGAAGTAGTTAGATATAAGTCTAAAAAGTAATCAAGCTCTAAGATGACAAATTATAACACCACTTTGCCTCTCTCCAACATTCTGCTTCCAACATTCATTGTAATGTGTAACAAGTGAAGAAAGAGTTAGTGATATAAGTCAAAAACTACTCAAAGCAAGTTGTGATTTATTAGTATTCTGATCTCTTAAAGATGAACAACTTATGATAAGGAGACCATCAATATGTTAGCATACAACTTGAGAAACTAAACTAGAAATCAAGCTAGAAAAACAGAGTAAAGGCAGCAACTATGAATATGACAACTGAAAATACCATTAGAGATAAAGCAAATACAACAAAGACACACAATCCCGGGCTAACACCTGCAGAAAACAATCCTGATCAGTTAAAGTAAATGCTGGAAATGAGATGACAGTGAAAGTAAATCAAAACTGTACATGTATTAAAGAAAAGGAAAATTGTTGAATTCAAAAGAAGGAAATGGCAAGAACATAAAGGTAAATTTACTGTACAAAGGCTGTTATGAATGGGGGCCCTCGATCCACAAAACCCAAGGAAAGATCAGCTACTTGAAGGAGTCAAAACAGCACAGTCTTCTATTAACTCATATGCAGAAATTACAGTAAAAAGTGCTGAAACAGCAGCTTCAAAACAGAGTTTCCGTACACACTAAAATTGTAGCAATTACATAAACAAAGCAACTAAAAAACTAATCCTTAAGCGTGCGCAGACGCTGGATTTTATAGGCATATGAACAACTGCCTACTGCGTAAAACATGAAACTAGAAATTAACTGACAGTCATGCTAATTAAATGGTACAACAACACGTAAACAAGTCCGTGTGTTATCTGGAGGGTACGGTCGTCATGGAGGTTGAATCCAAGGTTGGATCCTGTCTTCCATAACCTGCATAGCGTGGAGGAATCGCCATCTGGAGTGACGTGACCTATCAGCTCACGCAGCACCGTTTGAGCTGGCTTTATTGACCGAAGTTTGATCCACGTTGACCGGAGGTGTGCGTGGCGTTGCTGACCGAACCAATAGCATAGGAACCTTTAACACCTTCATTCCCACGTGCCCATGTGATTCATTTTTCAAAATGACACGTGGAACATAGAGATCAATGAAAAGGCTGCAGAATGACTAGATAGCTGCGGAATTGCTGAATGGCTGCGGAATTGCCAGACAGCTGCGGAATCTCTATGCATATGTCAAAAATCTAGACAGACAGTCAAACATTAGCAAAGTTAACCAATCATGCTTAAAGACATCAAATGTAATGATCTGGATAGGTTTATGAGGAAAATAGGGCAAAAGAGAGGGATAAGTGAGGAAAAGCTGTAGGTAATGATAGATAATTAGGTGCAAGTTAGAGGCTCTACACTTCCTCTAAAGTTGAACTATCTCTGTATGAAGGAGGGCCAGCATTCTGAATTCATCTAGGCTATTCAAATGGAACAACCTTTCTTTTTGTGCATGACTGAGATCTAAATCTAGTTGGGCTGCCATCCTCAATGTGTTATATTCAAATTCAGTGAAAAACAAAGCCTTTTTTCGATAGACCAACTCAATGGGGTGAATCCAGTGGTGTTCTTCCATGTTGTATTATAGGCCTAGGTGGCATCAACTAGTCTCTCAGCCCAGTCCTTTCTGCTGCTATTCACTACCTTGGTTAGGATGTTCTCCAGTGCTCTGTTGGTCACCTCCACTTGCCCATTAGCGTGTGGATGATAAGGAGTGGAGGTCTTATGTTTGATCTTGTGATGCTTGAGCAGTTCTTCGATCATGCTGGAGATGAACTGGTTGCCTTGGTCTGTGAATAGCTCTCTAGGGTACGCAAATTTGTAGAATATGTTCTCCCTTAGGAACTCAGCCACCTTTTCTTCTATTGCTACCTTGATTTCTTTGGTTTCTACCCACTTATTTGAGTAACTAAAGCACACAATGATGTGTTGGTTTTGCTTGTAAGGAGCGTTGATAGGCCCAATGAAGTCAATGCCCCACTTGTAAAATGGCTCGAAAGTCACTTGAGGCTATAGGGGAATTTCATCCCTTGGAGTAGGCTTTCCCATCCTCTGGCACCGATCACACTGACTAACATATTTCTTCACATCCTGATGAAGAGTAGGCCAATAATAGCATGCTTGCAACACCTTGAATGTTGTCCTTTTTGCTGCAAAGTGACCTCCACAAGGCCCATCATGACAGGTCAGAAGGATGTCAAAGACCTCCTCTTCCCTTACACATCTTCTCAAGATTTGATCTGGGCCAAGTTTGAATAGATTGCCCCCAATCCAAGTGAAGGGGGAACTTTTCCTGATTATCTTGCTTTTTTCTCTGGAGGGCAGGTTTGGTGGGAATTGTGCTGACACCAAATAGTTTGCTATATCAAAAAACCATGGGGAGAGCACTGAAATAGCAAACAAATGCTCATCTAGGAACTAATCATCCACCATTCCTTCTTCGCCTGCAAGCATATTCATTCTAGACAGAAAGTCAACAACAACATTTTCTTTACCAGGCCTCTCGACAATAGTTAAATCAAACTAATGTAATAAGAGTAACCATCTTATGATTCTAGCATTTACATATGGTTTGTTCATTAAATATTTAATTGCAGCATGATTTGTATGCACGAATGTCTGATAGCCTGTAATGTAATTCCTAAACTTGTTTAATGAATGCACAACAACTAGGATTTCTTTTTCTATCACAGTATATTTTAGCTCGACCTTTGATAGGTTTTTACTAATAAAATGCATGGCATAAGGAAATTTTTCTTCTACCTATCCTGAGGCTGTTCCTATGTCTTTATGTGAGGCATCAGCATGAATGTGAAAAGGGAGGGCCCAGTTTGGGCCTCTAAGAATTGGTGCAGTGGTTACCTTACCCTTTAAAATGTCCAAGGCCTCTTGACAGCTCTTTGACCATATAAATTCATAATCTTTGGCCAATAATCCAAACAAAGGGGAGGATAGCTTGCTGAAGTCTTTTATGAATCTTCTGTAATATCCATCTAGCCCTAAGAAACCCCTAACATCTCTCTGCTTTTGTGGAGGAGGGACCCTTTGAATGATTTCTAATTTGTTTGGGTCCACTTACAGTCCTTGCTAAGATATCGAGTGACCTAGCAAAATCCCTTCAGTCATTAAGAATTCACATTTTTCTAGACTAAGGGACATGTTCATCTCAATGCATTTGCATAATACTTTGCCCAGGTTAGTCAGGGCCTCTTGGAAATCACAACCATACGGTGTAAAATCATCCATGTAGATCTCCACAGCATCATGAACTAATTCAGCAAAAATACTTAGGACTGCTCTCTGGAAAGTGGCAGGATCATTACACAAGACAAAAGGAAGGACTCTATCGGTAAAAGTACCTCAAGGATAGGAGAAAGTGGTCTTATCCTGGTCTTCTAGGCAAATTTGGATCTGGTTGTGCCCACTGAATCCATCTAGGAAAGAAAATAATTTCTTCCCTACCAGGAAATCTAACACTTGGCCTATAATCGACACAAATCCTCCACTTCCCATTTTTCTTTGGCACTAACACTAAAGGAGAGACCCACTCACTATCAGAGATAGGGTAAATGAACCCTGCATCTAACAGTTTTTGTAGTTCTTCTTTTACTACGTCTTTGAGGGATGGATTGATTCTCCTTTGTGGTTTCCTGACTAGCTTGCAACCTTCCTTGATGTATATGTGGTGAGTACACACAGAGGGGTGTACTCCCTTCATTTCCTTGTAGTTCCAAGCAAAGGCTTCTATGTTCTCCCTCAACAAGTTTCATAGTTGTCCCTCCTCTGAACTAGAGAGAGATGGATTAATATTCAATGTTTTCTCCGACCCAAATTCTATGGTTTTGACTCGGAGTGTGTAAGAATCAGCCAAGAATAAGTCAATTTGATGACTGTTCAATGGTTCCTTTACTTCTTCTTCTAGGGGTAATGAACTAGGAGTTGGACTCTGGAGCAGGTGTTCAATTAAATCATCCTCATCTTGTTGTCCTCCTCCTATGATGGCCTCCAAAGTATACAGTTTGGCAGAATAAAGCTCATCTTCTTCCTCCTCCTCCAACCATAAAGGTAAGTCCTGTTCTAGGGAGGGTTGAGCATAAGGGTATAGGACTAATTATTTGGACATATGCCCATTCTGAATGGTCATATTCTCAGCTCTGCAGCTAATGTAGGCATCGGCTGTGGGTAGCCATGGCCTCCTAAGGATGAGAGGGTAACCGATAAGCTTAGCCTTGGGTTGGAGAACTAGGAAATCTGCAGGGTACTCCCAGGAGTCAATGGAGACCGTCACATCCTCCACAATTCCATTAGGGGTTATTGTGGAATAGTCTGCAAGTTGTAGCACTATTGTGGTCTTCCTTAATGACCCTTGGAGGATAAGCTTGAGCATGGTGTCCTTAGTCATCACATTAATGGCAGCCCCAATATCAATCAGAGTGTGTGGGACAATGGTGCCATTGATGTGGACAAAGACTACAGGGCTTCCAGGGTTTAAGTATCTTGGACATATTGTCTGCCCCAGCATTAAGTTAGATAACTACCCTATGACATTAATGGTAGGGGCATCCCTTTTTCTTCTTCCTGGATGCTTAAAGCACTCTCCTTAATAAAATTATTGTAAATATGCACATCTTTGATTCCTGGAGAAGGGGAATATTTACACATAGGTTTTCCAATTCTCCCTGAAGTTTAGTTTCTTCTAGGGTAGGCTAGTGTGGTTGGGATAATATTTTAGAAAATGGTGGATTTTCTTTAAGGTTTCTTTCCTCTCTCTTTTTCTCAACCTCCTTATGTGGAGAGGGAGGTTGGTTATCTAGGAGAATTCTCCCAGATCTTAGGTTGATCTCCTGTATTTCAATAGCATAAGCTGGGTATGATGTCTCTCCACCATATGTTTGTTGGGCCTGCCTATTCTTTGGGTTTGGATTTGGCTGGGAAGGCATCTAGGGTTTTCTAGGTGGAGTAGAGTGCAGGAGTTGCGATTGGGTAGGTGATGGAGGCAATAGAGCTGGCACATTGTTGAATTGGGGCCTCCACCCCTGCGGTAGGGTATTCCACTAATGTTATGGTTGATTGTAAGGTTGAAATAACTGGTTGGGTTTCTAGGAATGATATTGAGATGCATAGGACCAAGGAGGCAATGTAGACTAGGAAGGATTGGTAGGGGGTCCCAAAAAAGGTGTACTTGTGTTTTGGTTGGGTCTATAATATGCATGGGATGATCATTGCATACCTTGTTGGTATGGTCTAGGCCCAGGAGGTCTCCTTTGGTTAATGTAGCAAAGCTTCTCAATGACCCTGTTGTAGATCTAACCCAGAAATATATGATAATGGAAATAAACCCAGAAACAATAAGATAGAAATAGATAAAAATGATTCTTTATTGATATCAAACCCTTATGGTAGGGTAACACCATACATTCACTCCTTAAGGAAGGAGAACACTCCATAAGCCATATGCCTGTTCATACAATCATCCTTCACTCTCTCCCATGTGGAGTCTCTAGCCTCTATATAGGCCTCATACATACAATACCATGGATCATTACCATGGTTCCCTCATACCATCAAACTAATACCATGGGTCCATTACATTATTATTAACTACTTGTGCTCCCTTACATGACATGGTTTAACCACCTTATTTATTACTATGGCCCATCCCATTATTACATTATTACCTTGGGTACCTCCCTTGGTACCCCATATTATCCCCCCTAGGTATATAACATTCCACCCCCCTAAGTATGTTTCGTCCCCGAAACATGGGAAGAACACAAATAATAAGATCTACTCAAAAGAGTAGTCCACTGATACCATGCACGTGCATCTAGCCATCCACGAGAAAGGTGAACCCTCGATCTCACTGGTGCCTCGCTCGCTTGAGATGGAAGTTGACCATGACAGCTCTTCTATGTTGATGTGTAGTGGGTGGATCTTCTCTCCTCGCTATCTGTCATGTGACTACTTGGTTTCCATCTTGATGGTTGTCTTGCGGGGTGATGTGGGTGATGATATGTTGAAGTTTTAACCCACGATGTCTTTTTCTTTAATTCACCCTATTGTGGTGCCTGTTGTGGTGTCTACTTTTCCAATATGACTTCAACCACTGAACCCTCATCAGATGTGTCAGCACCTCTTACCTTTTCGGCTTCAGCCTCTGTTTGTGTTTGATTGTCGACCATCAACTGCTCATCATCTGATATGTCAGTCCCTGTAACATCTTCTGCTTCAACCTCCTTGGACTCTACCTGCTTATTAATGGAAATATCATGTAATATAATTTTCTTCTTTTTATACCAGAGCTTCAGGAATTTCTTCTACACATTAATATTTATAGTACCCACTAATTCCATCCAAGGGTATCCCAAAACAACATCCATGTTATCCATATTTGAAGCATAAAAATCACCATGAAACACATACTTATCCATAGAAAGTTTCAAATCCTTATAAATTTGAACATCCTTATCATCAACCTGTGTATTTTCAATATGTTTTGCTGGGACTTGCAATTTTTTTGCCAAATTAACATTGATAAAATTATGTTTACCACTAGGATTGATAGAAACAATGATCTTCTCTTTCTGAATCAATCCATGAACCTGCAATAAGGAGACACCCGTAGCAATTAACCCTTTATGTGTCTCATTCTCCCTTTTTCTAGCCCGAAACCATTTGTCCAAAAAGATTTTTTCAAATTCTGCATCTGAAAGTGTGATCAACTACTAATAGTCAAGTGATGAATTCCATTTTTGAGCCTCATCTCTCATATTAAACAGCATTGGAAGCTTCCAATATGTCCCATATGTGGACTTGTATCTTTGTATGAATTCTTCAATAGTAGTACCATCATCTTTTCCTGTAAAATATAGAGTCGTCATGAAGAGGGTTTTGAGAAAAAATTTGTTGACTTGGTGAAAATTTGAAATTGTCATAGTTTCATTAATATTGCTCAGAATCCTTATTATGACCTGTTTTCAGAAATGGAACAATCATTCTGCATCTGCCCATGTGATAGAAATCCTGATCCAGACACTAAAATTCTAGATCTGTGCTACTATTCTCCCGCCGTCACCCAAAATCTCTGAAAAAATAGCTGATTTTAAATCAGCGATATCTCCCTCATTCGGACTCCAATTCGATTGATTTTTTCTCTGAAATTAGTTGTTTGTCACAAAGATTCCAGATCTACAATTAGATCTTGCAGATCTTGCACCAAGACGTCTATATCTGCGCCGCAAACTTGCTGCCCTGAAAAATTGTCTGCACCCCCACTGATTTTTAGATCAACGATATCTCCTTCATTCGGACTCTGATTCAACCGATTTTTTTTTGAAATCTGCTATTTTTCACAAAGAATACAGATCTACAATTATATTTTGCAGATCTTGCACCAAAACTTACAAATATGATTTTCAAACTCGCCGCCCCCGAAATCCTGCAAAAAATAAAAACAATTCTCCACGGTTTGCCCAAGAAAGTGCTCTGATACCACTTGTTGTAGCTCTGATACCACTTGCTATAGATCTGATCCAAAAATATATGAGAATAGAAAATAACCCAAGAAAGAACAAGATCAAAATAGATAGAAATGATCAATAGCCTGGCTCTGATACAGCTTGTTGTAGCTCTGATACCCCTTGTTGTAGATCTAACCCAGAAATATATGATAATGGAAATAAACCCAGAAACAATAAGATAGAAATGGATAGAAATGATTCTTTATTGATATCAAACCCTTATGGTAGGGTAACACCATACATTCACTCCTTAAGGAAGGAGAACACTCCACAAGCCATATGCATGTTCATACAATCATCCTTCACTCTCTCCCATGTGGAGTCTCTAGCCTCTATATAGGCCTCATACATACAATACCATGGATCATTACCATGGTTCCCTCATACCATCAAACTAATACCATGGGCCCATTACATTAGTATTAACTACTTGTGGTCTCTTACATGACATGGGTTAACCATCTTATTTATTACTATGGCCCATCCCATTATTACATTATTACCTTGGGTACCTCTCTTGGTACCCCATATTATCCCCCCTAGGTATATAACTTTGTTATAGCTCTAACCCAAAAATATTATAGATCTGATATGAAAATACACGAAAATGCAAATAAACCCAAGAAATAATATGAATTGATTCTTTATTGATCAAACCCTTAAGGTAGGACAACACCATACATTCACTCCTCAAGGAAGGAGAACACTCCACAAGCCATATGCCTGTTCATACCATAATCCTTGACTCTCTTCATGTGGAGTCTCTAGCCTCTATATAGGCCTCATGCATACAATACCATGGGTCATTACCATGGTTCCCTCATACCATCAACTAATACCATGGGCCCATTACATTATTATTAACTATTTGTGGTCCCTTACATGATATTGGTTAACCCCTTATTTATTACTATGGCCCATCCCATTATTACATTATTACCTTGGGTACCTCCCTTGGTACCCCCTATTATCCCCCTAGGTATATAACATTCCACCCCCCTAAGCATGTTTCATCCCCGAAACATGGGAAGAACACAAACAATAAGATCCACTCAAAAGAGTAGTCCACTGATACCATGCACGTGCATCTATCCATCCAAGAGAAAGGTGAACCCTCGATCTCGCTGGTGCCTCACTCGCTTGAGATGGAAGATGACCGTGGCAGCTCTTCTGTGTTGATGTGTAGTGGGTGGATCTTCTCTCCTGCTATCCGTCATGTGACTACTTGGTTTCCATATTGATGGTTGTCTTGCGGGGTGATGTGGGTGATGATATGTTGAAGTTTTAACCCACGATGTCTTTTTCTTTAATTCACCCTGCTGTGGTGCCTGTTGTGGTGTCTCCTTTTCCAATATGACTTCAACCACTGAACCCTCATCAGATGTGTCAACACCTGTTACCTTTTCGGCTTCAGCCTCTGTTTGTATTTGATTGTCGACCATAAACTGCTCATCATCTGATATGTCAGTCCCTATAACATCTTCTGCTTCAACCTCCTTGGACTCTACCTACTTATTAATGAAAATATTCTGTAATGTAATTTTCTTCTTTTTATACCAGAGCTTCAGGAATTTCTTCTGCACATTAATATTTATAGTACCCACTAATTCCATCCAAGGGTATCCCAAAACAACCTCCATGTTATCCATATCTGAAGCATAAAAATCACCATGAAACACATACTTATCCATAGAAAGTTTCAAATCCTTATAAATTTGAACATCCTTATCATCAACCTGTGTATTTTCAATATGTTTTGCTGGGACTTGCAATTTTTTTGCCAAATTAACATTGATAAAACTATGTTTACCACTAGGATTGATAGAAACAATGATCTTCTCTTTATGAAGCAATCCATGAACCTGCAGTAAGGAGACACCCGTAGCAATTAACCCCTTATGTGTCTCATTCTCCTTTTTTCTAGCCCGAGACCATTTGTCCAAAAAGATTTTTTCAAATTATGCATCGGAAAGTGTGATCAACTGCTGATAGTCAAGTGATGAATTCCATTTTTGAGCCTCATCTCTCATATTAAACAGCATTGGAAGCTTCCAATATGTCCCATATGTGGACTTGTATCTTTGTATGAATTCTTCAATAGTAGGACCATCATCTTTTCCTGTAAAATATAGAGTCGTCATGAAGAGGGTTTTGAGAAAAAATTAATTGTCACAGTTTCGTCAATATTGCTCAGAATCCTTATTATGACTTGTTTTAAAAAATGGAACAATTATTCTGCATCTGCCCATGTCATAGAAATCCTGATCCAGGCACTAGAATTCCATATCTGCGCTACCACTCTCCCACCGTCACCCAAAATTTCTAAAAAAAGAGATGATTTTAAATCAGCGATATCTCCCTCATCCGGACTCCGATTCCACTGATTTTTTTTTTAAATTAGGTTTTTTTCACAAAGATTCCAGATCTACAATAAGATCTTGCAGATCTTGCACCAAGGCATCCAGATCTGCGCTGCAAACTCGCTGCCCTGAAAAATTGTCTACAACCCCACTGATTTTTAGATCAGCGATATCTCCTTCATCCGGGCTCCGATTCAACCGATTTTTTTTTTAAATCGGCTATTTTTTCACAAAAAATACAGATCTACAATTAGATTTTGTAGATATTGCACCAAAACTTATAGATCTAATCTGCAAACTTGCCGCCCCCGAAATCCTGCAAAAAATAAAAAAAATTCTCCACGGTTTGCCCAAGAAAGTGCTCTGATACCACTTGTTGTAGCTCTGATACCACTTGTTATAGATCTGATTCAAAAATATATGATAATAGAATTAACCCAAGAAATAACAAGATAGAAATAGATAAAAATGATTCTTTATTGATCAAACCCTTAAGGTAGGGCAACACCATACATTCACTCCTTAAGGAACGAGAACACTCCACAAGCCATATGCGTGTTCATACCATAATCCTTCACTCTTCCTTGACTTGGAGTCTCTAGCCTCTATATAGGCCTCATAAATACAATACCATGGGTCATTACCATGGTTCCCTCATACCATCAACTAATACCATGGGTCATTACCATGGTTCCCTCATACCATCAACTAATACCATGGGCCCATTACATTATTATTAACTACTTGTGGTCCCTTACATGATATGGGTTAAACACCTTATTTATTACTATAGCCCATCCCATTATTACATTATTACCTTGGGTACCTCCCTTGGTACCCCATATTATCCCCCCTAGGTATATAACATTCCACCCCCCTAAGCATGTTTCGTCCCCGAAACATGGGAAGAACACAAATAATAAGATCTACTCAAAAGAGTAGTCCACTGGTACCATGAACGTGCATCTAGCCATCCAAGAGAAAGGTGAACCCTCAATCTCGCTGGTGCCTCGCTCGCTTAAGATGGAAGTTGACCGTGGCAGCTCTTCTGTGTGTAGTAGGTGGATCATCGCTCCTCGCTATCCGTCATACGGGGGTTGTTGTCCTTGTGGCTAATTGGTTGCCATCTTGGTTGTTGTTGTCTTGCGGGGTGATGTGGGTGATGATAAGTTGAAGTTTTAACCCACGGTGTCTTTTTCTTTAATTCACCCTGCTGTGGTGCCCGTTGTGTCTTATTTTCCAATATGACTTCACCCACTGAACCCTCATCAGATGTGTCAGCACCTGTTACCCTTTCGGCTTCAACCTCTGTTTGATCAATAAAGAAGCATTTATCTATATTTGATCTTGTTATTCTTGGGTTTATTTATATTATCATATATTTCTGGGTTATATCTACAACAAGTGGTATCAGAGCTATAACAAGTGGTATCCGAGCACTTTCTTGGGTGTTGGAATCCAGAGGCACAGCAAACAAAATAAATACACAGCAAAATATCAAGCACATAAACACAGTTTTTAACGTGGTTCACCCAATCAATCTGGGCTACGTCCACCAAACATAGGCATCAGGAATTTATTAATCAAATTGGAGATTACATCAAGAAATCCTCACAAAACTCTCACCCTCTCAGCAAACCATCTGAATGGTTGCCTGTTATATAGCATAGAGAATCTAACAGCCTCATTAACTCCCTCACATCAAATATAGGAGGCATTAACTCCCTCCCAACAAACTGGAGTTAATCTAGGACCTGAATTCTATTGTTGTCATTAGCTGAGATTTTTCCTATTTTGCTCCAAACAGAAAATCTCAACAATCTCCACCTTGACAACAATTCCCCTGATGCCCTGTTATTATTATTTTATCTTTTCTGCAAGCCAAGAGAAGCCAAACACCAGCGTAGCTTCTCCAACAAAACTGGTTTCGTGAACATGTCTGCACAGTTCTCCTTTGTATGCACCTTTTCAAGAGAAACTCCCCTTTCACTGATAACCTGTCTTACAAAATGGTACTTAATTGGAATATGCTTTGATTTACTATGATAGGCCGGATTCTTAGCCAAATGTATTGCACTTTGACTGTCACAAAGTAACCTGATGTTATCCTGTAACCTACCAAACTCACCAAGCAAACCTTTCAACCAAACCGCCTCTTTGCAAGCATGAGAAGTAGCAATGTATTCTGCTTCAGTAGTGGATAAAGCAACAATATTCTGTAGCTTTGACATCCAGCTTATAGCTCCACCTGCAAGAGTAAAGACGTACCCTGAAGTTGATCTTCTCTTATCCAAATCACCTGCAAAATCGGAATCAACATATCCGCAAACAAATTCACTACTCTTATTGTAAGAAATACAATAACTACTTGTGCCTCTCAAGTACCGAAGCACCCATTTCACTGCTGACCAGTGTTCTTTACCCGAATTTTCCATGTACCTGCTGACAACCCCAACTGCATGTGAAATATCTGGTCGAGTACAAACCATCGCATACATTAAACATCCTACTACATTGGCATACGGAATTCGAGACATATAATCCTTTTCTTCACCTGTATTAGGACATAAACTCGAAGAAAGCTTAAAATGGGAAACTAAAGGGACTGACACAGGCTTCACATTATTCATACCAAACCTCCAAACTTCTTATACCACTACCGAGGCGACTGCTTCAGGCCATATAATGACTTCTTGAGCCTGCAGACAAATTTCTCATTGCGATGCTGAACAAACTTTTCCGGTTGTTCCATATATTTCCTCATCTAAATCACCATGTAGAAATGCAGTCTTAACATCTAATTGCTGCAACTCTAAATCAAACAAAGCTACTAATGCTAACACAATTCTAATTGAAACAATTTTAACCACTGGTGAAAAAATCTCATGAAAGTCTATGCCAGCTTTCTGAGAAAACCCCTTTGCAACCAGCCTTGCTTTGTACCTGTCTTTCGTATCATTCACACCCCGTTTCACCTTGAACACCCACTTGCATCCCACATTTTTTCTGCCTTTAGGAAGTTCAACCAGATCCCACATGCCATTCTTACCTAAGGCCATCATTTCTTCCTTCATGGCTGCTTTCCATTTGTCACTATTTGAACCTTCTACAGCTTCCTGATAACACAAAGGTTCATCATCATTAGCGATCAAAGCAACTGAAGTAACATGATCATCATACCTTCTCGGAGGACGTTTGATCCTTGTAGACCTCCTTAAGAATGTTTCTGGTGCTTCCACAACTGGTTGTCTATCATCTGTAGGAACTTCTTCATGATCGCCATCTGAGACCTGTTCATGACCTCCATCTGAACCCTGTTCATAATCTGATTCTGAAACCTGTTCATGACTAGAATCTGAACTATGGTCGTTATGACCATCATTAGAAATGCTGTCAAACTGAATATACTGGAAATCAGATACATCATCCTGTTTCAATCTACTATTTACATCTAACTGTACAAGAGAGGATTCATCAAACTTTACATCTCTGTTGATGATGATTTTGCGGGTAGTAGGATCCCACAATCTATATCCCTTTGTTCCATCACCATACCCAACAAAGATATACCTTTTAGACTTTGGATCTAATTTAGTTCGCTGATGTTTAGGCACTAGAGCATATGCATCACAGCCAAACACTTTGAGTTTAGAATAGTCACAAGGGTGTCCTTTCCATACCTCTTGCGGAATCTTGCAGCCTATTGCCGTTGATGGAGATCGGTTTATCACATAACAAGCTGTTGCCACCGCTTCCGTCCACAACTCCTTTTGCAACCCGGCGTTACTCAGCATACACCTTGCTCTCTCTAGAAGAGTCCTGTTCATGCGTTCAGCAACTCCATTCTGCTGAGGAGTATAAACCGTGGTCTTATGTCTTTCGATCCCTGCATCCTTGCAATAGCTGTCAAACTCCTTGGAGGAAAACTCACCACCATTGTCAGTTCTTAAACATTTTATAGTTCTACCAATGCTGTTTTCTACCAATGCTCTAAACTGCTTGAAAACTGTAAAAACATCAGACTTCTTTTTCAACATGTAGACCCACACTTTCCTAGAAAAGTCATCAATAAACGATACAAAATATGACGAGCCACCATATGACGCTGTAGGGGCTGGACCCCAAACATCTGAATGGATATAATCAAGTATGTCTTTACTAGTATGTTTGCCTGTTTTAAACTTTTGTTTACTTTGTTTACCAAACAAACAATGTTTACAGAAATCCAATTTTCCAGATCTTAGATTAGGAAGTAACTTTCGGTCAGCCAAAATTTTCAATCCTCTTTCACTCATATGCCCCAATCTTTGATGCCATAAGTGAATGGAACTATTGTCATGTTCAGACACAGACACATGATCTGACCCAGTTCTACCTTCTAACTGAAATAGATTTCCTACTTTCTTAGCTTTCATAACTAGTAAGATGCCTTTGTAAATTTTCATTACTCCACCTTGAATTACAGTTTTATATCCATTTGAATCAAGTGCTCCTAATGAAATCAAATTTTTCCTTAAATCTGGTACATGTCTCACATTAGTTAATATTTTTGTTGTCCCATCAAATATTTGCAGTTGTATGCTCCCAATTCCCACAATATTACATGTTACATCATTACCCATGTACACAACACCATCATCAATTGATTTATATGTTTTAAACCAATATTTATGAATACACATGTGGTTAGATGTCCCAGAATCTAACAACCAATGTTGATCATGTTTTGAAATATTAACTGACAATACCTCATCACTCATACCTGAACCAGATACTGAACCTGTATCTGTGGTGTTGGCTTCCTTATTTTCTGTCGAAGAGCCTTCTTTAGCAGCCTGCTTTCGCTTCCAGCAATCCTTTTTCAGATGTTCAGCCTTGCCACAATGCCAGCACTTCATCTTTGACTTCTTTCCTTTGGACTTTGAACGAGAGTCGCTATGCTTTCCCCCGGAGTGTCTCTCTCGTGAGCGACCTCTGGCCATCATTACCTCTGATGTAGAGGTGTCTGCATTCGACCTCTTCCTCGTCTCCTCAGCCAACAAGGCTCCAAAAACATCGTCAAACTCAAGGATATCTGATGTACTAAAGCTTATGGAAGTAACAAAGTGATCCCAGGATTCAGGCAAAGAACATAATAGAGTTATTGCCTTATCCTCTGAATCAAATTTCACATCTAGACTGTCTAATTGCACCAGTAAGGTATTAAAAACATTCAGGTGATCAACAATTGAGGTACCTTCTTTCATCCGTAAACCATAAAGCGGCCGCTTCAGGAGAATCCGATTTGTCAAAGATTTCGTCATATAGAGCTTCTCAAGCTTCGTCCACAGGCCTGCGGCGGTTTTCTCTGACACAATGTTGAACAGAACATCGTCCACCAGACATAACCGAATTGCGCTCAGAGCTCTATCGTCCATCTCATCCCAATCATCCTCCGTCATGGAAGGAGGTCTTTTGTTTTTCCCCAACAGTGTGTTGGAATCCAGAGGCACAGCAAACAAAATAAATACACAGCAAAATATCAAGCACATAAACACAGTTTTTAACGTGGTTCACCCAATCAATCTGGGCTACGTCCACCAAACATAGGCATCAGGAATTTATTAATCAAATTGGAGATTACATCAAGAAATCCTCACAAAACTCTCACCCTCTCAGCAAACCATCCGAATGGTTGCCTGTTATATAGCATAGAGAATCTAACAGCCTCATTAACTCCCTCACATAAAATATAGGAGGCATTAACTCCCTCCCAACAAACTGGAGTTAATCTAGGACCTGAATTCTATTGTTGTCATTAGCTGAGATTTTTCCTATTTTGCTCCAAACAGAAAATCTCAACGTTGGGCACAAAAGTGGAGAATTTTTTTAATTTTTTGCAGGATTTCAGGGGCGGCGAATTTGCATATCAGATCCGTATGTTTTGGTGCAAGATCTGCAAAATCTAATTTCATATCTATATTATTTGTGAAAAATAGCCTATTTCAAAAAAAATCGGTTGAATCGAAGTCCAGATGAAGGAGATATCACTGATTTAAAAATCAGTGGGGTTGCAAACAATTTTTCGGGGCAGCGAAGTTGCGGCATAGATGTGGACGTGTTGGTGAAATATCTGAAAAATCTAATTTTAGAACTAGATTCTATGTGAAAAACTCTCAATTTCAAAAAAAAAAACGGCTCAATCGGAGTCCGGATGAAGGAGATATCGCTGATTTAAAAATCAGTGGGGTTGTAGAGAATTTTCGGGGCAACGAATTTGCAGCATAGATCTGGACGTCCTGGTGCAAGATCTGCAAAATCTAATTGTAGATTTGGATTTTTTGAGAAAAATTACCCAATTTCAAAAAATAAATCAGTCGAATTGGAGTCTGGATGATGGAGATATCGCTGATGTAAAATCAGCTCTTTTTGTAGAAATTTTGGTGACAGTGGGAGAGTTGCAGCGCAGATCTGAAATTCTAGTGTTTGGATCAGGATTTCTATCACATGAGCAGATGCAGAATGAATGTTCCATTTCTAAAAACAGGTCATAATAGGAATTCTGAGCAATATTGACGAAACTGTGACAATTTCAAATTTTCGCCAAGTAAGTGAATTTTTCTCAGACCCTCTTCATGGCGATTCTATATTTTACAGGAAAAGATGATGGTCCAACTATTGAAGAATTCATACAAAGATACAAGTCCACACATGGGAAATTTTGGAAGATTCCAATGATGCTTAATATGAGAGATGAGGCTCAAAAGTGGAATTTATCACTTGACTTAAAGCAGTTGCTCAAACTTTGAGATGCAGAATTTGAAAAAGTCTTTTTGGACAAATGGTCTTGGGCTAGAAAAAAGGAGAGTGAGACACATAAGGAGTTAATTGCTACGGGTGTCTCCTTATTGCAGGTTCATGGATTGATTCAGAAGGAGAAAATCATTGTTTCTATAAATCCTAGTTGCAGGCATAATTTCATCAATGTTAATTTGGCAAACAAATTGCAAGTTCCAGCAAAACAAATTGAAAATACACAGGTTGATGATGAGGATGTTTAAATTTATAAGGATTTGAAGCTTTCTATGGATAAATATGTGTTGCATGGTGATTTTTATACTTCATAGATGGATAATATGGATGTTGTTTTGGGATATCCTTGGATGGAATCTGCGGGTACTATCAATATTAATGTGCAGAAGAAATTCCTGAAGCTCTGGTATAAAAAGAAGAAAATTACATTACAGGATATTTCCATTAATAAACAGGTAGAGTCCAAGGATGCTGAAGGAGAAGATATTCCAGGGTCTGACATATTAGATGATGAGCTAGTGATGATAGACAATCAAACACAAACAGAGGCTGAAGCAGAAAAGGTTACAGGTGTTGATACATCAGAGGAGGGCTCAGTGGTTGAAGTCATATTGGAAAAGAAGACACCACAATAGGCACCACAGCAGGGTGAATTAAAGAAAAAGACACCGTGGGTTAAAACTTCAACATATCATCACCCATATCACCCCGCAAGAAAGCAACCAACAAGATGGAAATCAATTAGCCACAAGGACAACAACTCCCGTATGATGGATATCGAGGAGCAAAGATCCACCTTCTACACATCAACAAAAAAAAGTTGCCATGGTTAACTTCCATCTCAAGCGAGCGAGGCACCAGCGAGATCAAGGGTTCACCTTTCTCTTGGATGGCTACATGCACGTGCATGGTACCAGTGGACTACTCTGATACCTTAAGGGTTTGATCAATAAAGAAATATTTTCTATCTATTTCTCTCTTATTGTTTCTGGGTATATTTGCATTATCTTATATTTTTGGTATCAGATCTACAACAAGTGGTATCAGAACACTTTCTTGGACACAAAAGTGGAGAATTTTTTTTAATTTTTTGCAGGATTTCGGGGGCGGGGAGTTGTAGATCAGATATATACGTTTTGGTGCAAAATCTGCAAAATCTAATTGCAGATCTATATTCTTTGTGAAAAAATAGTCGATTTCAAAAAAAAATCGGTTGAATCGGAGTCCGGATGAAGGAGATATCGCTGATTTAAAAATCAGTGGGGTTGTAGAGAATTTTCGGGGCAGCGAATTTGCGGCACAGATTTGGACATCCTGGTGCAAGATCTGCAAAATCTAATTGTAGATCTGGATTTTTTTAGAAAAATTACCCAATTTCAAAAAATAAATCAGTCGAATCGGACTCTGGATGATGGAGATATCGCTGATGTAAAATCAACTCTTTTTGCAGAAATTTTGGTGACAGTGGGAGAGTTGCAGCGCAGATCTGAAATTCTAGTGTTTGGATCAGGATTTCTATCACATGAGCAAATGCAGAATGAATGTTCCATTTCTAAAAACAGGTCATAATAGGAATTCTGAGCAATATTGACGAAACTGTGACAATTTCAAATTTTCGCCAAGTAAGTGAATTTTTCTCAGACCCTCTTCATGGCGATTCTATATTTTACAGGAAAAGATGATGGTCCAACTATTGAAAAATTCATACAAAAATACAAGTCCACACATGGGACATATTGGAAGATTCCAATGATGCTTAATATGAGAGATGAGGCTCAAAAGTGGAATTTATCACTTGACTTAAAGCAGTTGCTCAAACTTTGAGATGCAGAATTTGAAAAAGTCTTTTTGGACAAATGGTCTCGGGCTAGAAAAAAGGAGAGTGAGACACATAAGGAGTTAATTGCTACGGGTGTCTCCTTATTGCAGGTTCATGGATTGATTCAGAAGGAGAAAATCATTGTTTCTATAAATCCTAGTTGCAGGCATAATTTCATCAATGTTAATTTGGCAAACAAATTGCAAGTTCCAGCAAAACAAATTGAAAATACACAGGTTGATGATGAGGATGTTTAAATTTATAAGGATTTGAAGCTTTCTATGGATAAATATGTGTTGCATGGTGATTTTTATACTTCATAGATGGATAATATGGATGTTGTTTTGGGATATCCTTGGATGGAATCTGCAGGTACTATCAATATTAATATGCAGAAGAAATTCCTGAAGCTCTGGTATAAAAAGAAGAAAATTACATTATAGGATATTTCCATTAATAAACAGGTAGAGTCCAAGGACGCTGAAGGAGAAGATGTTCCAGGGTCTGATATATTAGATGATGAGCCAGTGATGATAGACAATCAAACACAAACAGAGGCTGAAGCAGAAAAGGTTACAGGTGCTGATACATCAGAGGAGGGCTCAGTGGTTGAAGTCATATTGGGAAAGAAGACACCACAATAGGCACCACAGCAGGGTGAATTAAAGAAAAAGACACCGTGGGTAAAAACTTCAACATATCATCAACCACATCACCCCGCAAGAAAGCAACCAAAAAGATGGCAATCAATTAGCCACAAGGACAACAACTCCCGTATGACGGATATCGAGGAGCAAAGATCCACCTTCTACACATCAACAAAAAAAAGTTGCCATGGTTAACTTCCATCGCAAGCGAGCGAGGCACCAGCGAGATCAAGGGTTCACCTTTCTCTTGGATGGCTACATGCACGTGCATGGTACCAGTGGACTACTCTGATACCTTAAGGGTTTGATCAATAAAGAAATATTTTCTATCTATTTCTCTCTTATTGTTTCTGGGTATATTTTCATTATCTTATATTTTTGGTATCAGATCTACAACAAGTGGTATCAGAACACTTTCTTGGGCATAAAAGTGGAGAATTTTTTTTTAATTTTTTGCAGGATTTCGGGGGTGGCGAGTTGCAGATCAGATCTATACGTTTTGGTGCAAAATCTGCAAAATCTAATTGCGGATCTATATTCTTTGTGAAAAAATAGTCGATTTCAAAAAATAATCGGTTGAATCGGAGTCCGGATGAAGGAGATATCGCTAGTCTAAAAATCAGTGGGGTTGTAGACAATTTTTCATGGCAGCGAGTTTGCGACGCAGCTCTGGACGTCGTGGTGCATGATCTGCAAAATCTAATTGTAGATCTGGAATCTTTGTGAAAAAATACCTAATTTCAAAAAGAAATCAGTCGAATCGGAGTCCGGATGAGGGAGTTATCGCTGATTTAAAATCAGCTCTTTTTGCAGAAATTTTGGTGACAACGGGAGAGTTGTAGCGCAGATCTGAAATTCTAGTGCCTGGATCAGGATTTCTATCACATGGGTAGATGCAAAATGATTGTTCCATTTCTGAAAACAGGTCATAATAGAGATTCTGAGCAATATTGACGAAACTGTGACAATTTCAAATTTTCGCCAAGTAAGTGAATTTTTCTCAAACCCTCTTCATGGAGATACTATATTTTACAGGGAAAGATGATGGTCCTACTATTGAATAATTCATACAGAGATACAAGTACATACATGGGACATATCGGAAGATTTCAATGAAGCTTAATATGAGAGATGAGGCTGAAAAATGGTGGTTATCACTTGACCACAAGCAGTTGACCAAACTTTCAGATGCAGAATTTGAAAAACTCTTTTTAGACAAATGGTCTCGGGCTAGAAAAAAGAAGAATGAGACACATAAGGGGTTATTTGCTACAGGTGTCTCCTTATTGCAGGTTCATGGATTGATTCAGAAATAGAAGATCATTGTTTCTATAAATCCTAGTTGCAAGAATAATTTCATCAATGTTAATTTGGCAAAAAAATTACAAGTTCCAGCAAAACAAATTGAAAATACACAGGTTGATGATGAGGCTATTCAAATTTATAAGGATTTGAAGATTTCTATGGATAAGTATGTGTTTCATGGTGATTTTTATGCTTCAGATATAGATAACATGGATGTTGTTTTGGGATACTCTTGGATGGAATCAGTGGGTACTATCAATATTAATGTACAGAAGAAATTCCTGAAGCTCTGGTATAAAAAGAAGAAAATTAAATTACAGGATATTTCTATTAATAAACAAGTAGTGTCCAAGGACGCAGAAGGAGAAGATGTTCCAGGGTCTAACATATTAGATGATGAGCCAGTGATGATAGACAATCAAACACAAACAGAGGCTGAAGCAGAAAAGGTTACCGATGCTGATACATCAGAGGAGGGCTCAGTGGTTGAACTCATTGGAAAAGAAGACACCACAACAGGCATCACAGCAAGGTGAATTAAAGAAAAAGACACCGTGGGTTAAAACTTCAACATATCATCACCCACATCACCCCGCAAGAAAACAACCAACATGATGGCAACCAATTAGCCACAAGGATAACAACCCCCGTATGACGGATAGCGAGGAGCTAAGATCCACCTACTACACATCAACACAAAGAGCTACCATGGTCAACTTCCATCTCAACCGAGCAAGGCACCAGCGACATCGAGGGTTCACCTTTCTCTTGGATGGCTAGATGCACATGCATGGTACCAGTGGACTACTTTTTTGAGTAGATCTTATTATTTGTGTTCTTCCCATGTTTCGGGGACGAAACATGCTAAGGGGGGTGGAGTGTTATATACCTAGGGGGGATAATATGGGGTACCAAGGGATGTACCCAAGGTAATAATGTAATAATGGGATGGGCCATAGTAATAAATAAGGTGGTTAACCCATATCATGTAAGGGACCACAAGTAGTTAATAATAATGTAATGGGCCCATGGTATTAGTTGATGGTACGAGGGAACCATGGTAATGACCCATGGTATTGTATGTATGAGGCCTATATAGAGGCTAGAGACTCCACATGGGAGAGAGTCAAGGATTATTGTATGAGCAGGCATATGGCTTGTGGAGTGTTCTCCTTCCTTAAGGAGTGAATGTATGGTGTTGCCCTACCATAAGGGTTTGATCAATAAAGAGAATCATTTCTATCTATTTCTATCTTGTTATTCTTGGGTTTATTTATATTTTCATATATTTCTGGGTTAGATCTATAACAAGTGGTATCGGAGCTATAACAAGTGGATCATTAAAGTGAATCATTTCTATCTATATTCAAATCTTGTTATTTCTTGGGTTTATTTTCATTGTCTTATATTTTCATATCAGATCTACAACAAGTGGTACCAGAGCACTTGTTGTAGCTTTGATACCACTTGTTGTAGATCTAACCCAGAAAAATATGATAATATAAATAAACCCAAGAATAACAAGATCAAAATAGATAAAAATGTTTTTTTATTGATCAAACCCTTAAGGTAGGGCAACACCATACATTCACTCATTAAGGAAGAAGAATACTCCACAAGCCATATGCATGTTCATACAATAATCCTTCACTCTCTCCATGTGGAGTCTCTAGTCTCTATATAGGCCTAATACATACAATACCATGGGTCATTACCATGGTTCCCTCATACCATCAACTAATACCATGGGCCCATTACATTATTATTAACTACTTGTGGCCCCTTACATGATATGGGTTAACCACCTTATCTATTACTATGGCCCATCCCATTATTACATTATTACCTTGGGTACCTCCCTTGGTACCCCATATTATCCCCCCTAGGTATATAACACTCCACCCCCCTTAGCATGTTTTGTCCCCGAAACATGGGAAGAACACAAATAATAAGATCTACCCAAAAGAGTAGTCCACTGGTACCATGCACGTGCATCTAGCCATCCAAGAGAAAGGTGAACCCTCGATCTCGCTAGTGCCTCGCTCGCTTGAGATGGAAGTTGACCATAGCAGCTCTTCTGCGTTGATGTGTAGTAGGTGGATCTTCGCTCCTCGATATCTGTCATACGGGGGTTGTTGTCCTTGTGGCTGAAGTTTTAACCCATGGTGTTTTTTTCTTTAATTCACCCTGTTGCGGTGCCTGTTGTGGTGTCTTCTTTTCCAATATGACTTCAACCACTGAACCCTCATTAGATGTGTCAGCACCTGTTACCTTTTCGACTTCAGTCTCTGTTTGTTTTTTATTATCGACCATCAACTACTCATCATTTGATATGTCAGTCCCTGGAACATCTTCTATGTCAACCTCCGTGGACTCTACCTGTTTATTGATGGAAATATCTTGTAATGCAATTTTCTTGTTTTTATACCAAAGCTTCAGGAATTTCTTCTGCACATTAATATTGATAGTACCCACAGATTCCAGCCAAGGATATCCCAAAACAACATCCATATTATCCATCTCTGAAGTATAAAAATCACCATGCAACACATACTTATCCATAGAAAGCTTCAAATCCTTATAATTTTGAACATCCTCATCATCAACCTGTGTATTTTCAATTTGTTTTGCCAGAACTTGCAATTTGTTTGCCAAATTAACATTGATGAAATTATGTTTGGAGCTAGTATTTATAGAAACAATGATTTTCTCCTTCTGAATCAATCTATGAACCTGCAATAAGGAGATACCCGTAGCAATTAACCCCTTATGTGTCTCATTCTCCTTTTTTCTAGGCCGAGACCATTTGTCCAAAAAGACTTTTTCAAATTTTGCATCTAAAAGTTTGAGCAACTGCTCTAAGTCAAGTGATAAATTCCACTTTCGAGCCTCATCTCTCATATTAAGCATCATTGGAATCTTCCAATATGTCCCATGTGTGGACTTGTATCTTTGTATGAATTCTTCAATAGTAAGACCATCATCTTTTCCTGTAAAATATAGAACGGTGCTAGAAGCCATTAAGAGAGTTTTGAAAAAAAATTCACTTACTTGGCGAAAATTTGAAATTGTCACAGTTTAATCAATATTGCTCAGAATCCCTATTATGACCTGTTTTTAGAAATGGAACAACCATTCTGCATCTGCCCATGTGATAAAAATTTTGATCCAGGCAATGAAATTTCAAATCTGCGATTCAACTCTCTCGCTGTCACCAAAATTTCTCCAAAAAAGCGCTGATTTTAAATCAGCGATATCTCCCTCATCCAGACTCCGATTCGACTGATTTGTTTTTTGAAATTGGGTAATTTTTCTCAAACAATCCAGATCTACAATTAAATTTTGCAGATCTTACACCAGGAAGTCCAGATCTATGCCACAAATTCGCTGCCTCAAAAATTCTCTACAAACCCACTAATTTTTAAATCAGCGATATCTCCTTCATCCGGACTCCGATTTAGGCGATTATTTTTTGGAAATTGGGGAATTTTTCTCAAACAATCCAAATATACAATTAGATTTTGCAGATCTTGCATCAGGAAGTCCAGATCTGTGCCGCAAATTCGCTGCCCCGAAAATTCTCTACAACCCTACTGATTTTTAAATCAACGATATCTCCTTCATCCGGACTCCGATTCAGCCGATTTTTTTTTTAAATCGGTTATTTTTTCAAAAAGAATCTAGATCTACAATTAGATTTTATAGATCTTGTACCAAGACGTCCAGATCTGCGCCGCAAATTTGCTACCCTGAAAAATTGTGTACAACACCACTGATTTTTAGATCAGCGATATCTCCTTCATTTGGACTTCGATTCAACCGAATTTTTTTTCGAAATCGGCTATTTTTTTACAAAGAATACAGATCTGCAATTATAGTTTGAAAATCTTGCACCCAAACATATAGATCTGATCTTCAAACTCGCCGCCCCCGAAATCTTGCAAAAAATTTAAAAAACAAATCTCCACTTGTTTGCCCAAGAAAAAGCTCTGATACCACTTGTTGTAGCTTTGATACCACTTGTTGTAGATCTAACCCAGAAATATATGATAATATAAATAAACCCAAGAATAACAAGATCAAAATAGATAGAAATGCTTCTTTATTGATCAAACCCTTAAGGTAGGGCAACACCATACATTCACTCCTTAAGGAAGGAGAATACTCCACAAGCCATATGCCTGTTCATACAATAATCCTTCACTCTCTCCATGTAGAGTCTCTAGCCTCTATATAGGCCTCATACATACAATACCATGGGTCATTACCATGTTTCCCTCATACCATCAACTAATACCATGGGCCCATTACATTATTATTAACTACTTGTGGTCCCTTACATGATATAGGTTAACCACCTTATTTATTACTATGGCCCATCCCATTATTACATTATTACCTTGGGTACCTCCTTTGGTACCCCATATTATCCCCCCTAGGTATATATGTGATAATAGACTAAACCCAAGAATAACAAGATAGAAATAGATAGAAATTCTTGTTGTAGCTCTGATACCACTTGTTATAGCTCTGATACCACTTGTTGTAGCTCAAGGATTATTGTATGAACAGGCATATGGCTTGTGGAGTGTTCTCCTTCCTTAAGGAGTGAATGTATGGTGTTGCCCTACCTTAGAGTTTGATCTATAAAGAATCATTTCATATTATTTTTGGGTTTATTTGCATTATCTTATATTTTCATATCAGATCTATAATATTCCGAGTTAGAC
This sequence comes from Pinus tabuliformis, assembly GCA_031772625.1. NCBI lineage: Eukaryota > Viridiplantae > Streptophyta > Pinopsida > Pinales > Pinaceae > Pinus > Pinus tabuliformis. Next base: position 211,311,843 of record CM062807.1, on the reverse strand, counting down.
CTATAATAAGTGGTATCAGAGCTATAACCCCTTCAGCTCCTTGGTATACAACTTTGAGTCCAGGTAAGGAAGGGAACTTGTCTGTGGAGTGGTTTTCTTCATAGACTGAGCAAACCTCAATATAGTTCAATTGGCATTCATTCTTAGGATGCCTTTTGGTGCACCTAGAACAGAAGATGGTCAAGGATCTCTCTGCTTCATCTTGCTTCCTTCTGATATTCATGGTATCCAATATCAAGGCAAGGTTTTGCAGCATCTCACTTTTGAAGTCCTCTAGCATATTTCCAATTTCACCCTTGATGGATGAGTTGGAAGACGAGGTACTGGCCATAGGTTGACTACTTCTACCCTTGTTTCTAGTTTCCTGAGAATGGTTTCTAAAGATAGTCTTGATGTCCTCATAGGGTAGTTGGTAGATATATCCTCCTGATAACATATGTAAAGTGTCTAGGATATCCTCCCTTATTCCTCTAAGCAAGACCAACTTTAGTGACTCAGGGTCAAGTGTGCACCTGGCCCTTTCGTAGCTGAGCTGGAATATTTATTCGTAGTCTTATAGGGATTCATCATGGCCTATGGTTATCCTAAAAATTTCATCTTTAGTGTCCCTTGACCTACAGTAGCTCCTATATTTGTTGTTAAAGGCCTGCTGCATCTGAGCCCAAGTTGTTATGTTATCTCCAGGTAAACCCATGAACCAGCGCAATGCTACCTCCTTGAGGGTAGATGGAAACAGTTTCAACTTGTGCTCATCATCTATGTACTCATAGGTTTGGCCAGACACCCATGTGATATGGTGCGAAGGCCGTCAGATCTAGAAAAGCAGATCTATGATAGAGATGTGACTGAGCAGGTACGCGATAACCATTGGATCTGACAAGGCAGATCAATGGTTGGGATTTAAAGGGTGAAAAGTCAAACATGAAAAGGAATTTGGGCAGTGATTGGACGATTTGGCTTGTGAAAGGCGTTTTACTAGTAAAACTGTTTAAACATGAATTATCAGCTCCTGTGCAAGCGTTTCGGGCTGAAGGAGAATGATAGTGTGAGTGAGATCTTAGGCAGAGGGTGAAGGAACAGATGACCAGGAAATGAGTGAATGATCATGAAACAAACCAAGCAACAATATGATGAACCACGTGACTACATTAAATGACAAACCCTACGAAAACCAAAACCATGTGTTTTTGGGGTTGCTGCAAGGTTTATTCCTCGCATCATGGTCCCAGAGGGAGGAGGTGAGGCCGATACACCTGTGAGCATCCTGATGAATATTTTATTTGCCAACCTACTGATTAAATGAAGGAATAAAGGGAACAATCTAAAACACAACTACTATGTTCTACCCTACTGTAATGGATTGCAACTATTCAAGCAAATGAACAGGAAACAAGAAACTACTTAAGTTAATGAGAAGGAAACTTGAAATTTGTGCTAAACCACTGTAATGAAAATGCATCTATTTAACCAGATGAGTAATTAAACCATGCATCTATGCTACTGCTGTAATGTAAATGAACTGCTTAATTTAATGAACAGAAAGGGATTCTATGCTAGAATATAATACAATAAAGAGGAGCTTTAGCTGCTAGGGTCAGGCCCTAACCCAAGAGCTTCAGCCCTCTGAGCAACTTAGTGCTAGCTCAAATCAAAACTCATCTTCATTATCAAAGAACATTGTATTACATCAAACTATTACAAGTCAAAAGGTTTGAATACTTGCTAACTAGCTGACTGACTATTGGTTAACTACCTAAAACAACTGAGGTTCTAAGCCTCTCTATTTATACATCTGAAGTCTCAACGACTTCCCTCAAAATTAGGGAGGTACAACTCCCAACTTAATGGTAACTTGTCCTTTCACTTTCACTAGCTCGATTGTCTTCTAGTAGGGAGGTTGCTTGTACTTCCACTTGATTGGGTATCTTTTAGTACTCCTGATTTGGTTATGTGTACTTTTAGTTGATGGAGAGATATTTGAATGGATGGGCAGTAAATTAGAAGGATTTACCTCCTGTAATTCCTCTCCCTTGTCTCATCCAAGTTTTTACCAAGGTCTTTTACCATAGTTCCTTGCTTTTACCTTTTATCCCTACATTTCCCTTGCTTTTATCCTTTATTCCTGCATTCCTGCACATTAGACCACAAAGCAAAATATCCAACTCTAACTCAACTCATAAGAAAAATATAATCAAAAGTATGTAATAAGTTGTGATAATAGTTGGTTTGACGAAGCTAGGATGTGAATTAAGGCCAATTAAGGCCCATATAATTACTTAATGATGAGACTCATCAGCATGCATGACCAATAGTCAAACTAGTCAGTGATTTGTAAGGACCACCAGCACTTGGCGTGAGTTCCAAGCAAACTACTCCATAAGTTGAATTTTTACATAAAAAGGAAAGGCATGTTCAAAGAATGAACCTCTGCCCGTAGGAATCGAAGATGAGCTAGGATTTTGAAATGCTACTTGAACAAGGTGGTAAACCACCCTTTGCAGGTTATGTATTCCATGACAAATCCTACTACCTCATTCCATGGATACAACAAGAATTTACGTTCATATCCCCTTCCCCTTTGGACAATGCTTTCTCCAACCTACAAAAATTGTTCTGAAAACTCTGGAAGGGGAGCCTTATGTCAGAACCAATTATGTCCCTGCTATGTTAACCCGCTGACTTCTATAATGGCCTCTTCTATGACAGGAATTTCTATTCCTCTGATTCGAGAGCAATTATCATCCAAATTTAACGTGAATTCTATCGTGATCCCTTCATTGAACCCCTGCAATCTATTGAAGTAAATGTCCCATCATGCTTCTACAAAAACCCACTATACATTTGCATTGTTTCATACCAGGGTTGTATCCTTAGGCTCTTTACGCACAACCATTCTGCCCATCCTATAAAGACTATAATAGTACTTCGAACGCAACAGACCATTGGAAGGAGTGACAACAACAAATTATTGCAGTAACAACATGGTGAAAAATGAAGTGGAATGACGGTAAATACGGTAGGTGATTTCTCGAGAAACGAAGAAAATCATGGCGAATTATGGTAAGTACGGTGAATAAAATGGTAATTATTCCACATAAATTAGAAAGGACTGATCAGTGCATGTTTCAAATCCCAACACATGTTAATAATTATAAAAAGTAATGGTGAAGATAATGGAGCATACTGTTAGCACAAGGTTTAATGATGGCATTAGATTGATCATTAGTGCGGTTTAATTACGTCGTCGTTTAATTATGACGGCACCCCCCAACTTATAAATAGTTGTCCATGGCATGTCAATGTCTTGTCCATGGAATATTTAATTAAATCCATAAAAGTCAATGGAGACATACCTGGCACCTACCTGAGGGAAGTGACAGTTGGAAAAGTAATGACGGAGTAGCAACATCCAAAGAGTAGTAGCATCCAACACTTAGAAAATTTTCAGGAGTAACAACATCAGTGGAGTAACAGCATCCAAGGAGTAGCAACATCCGAGGAGTAACAACATCTAACACTTAGAAAATTTTCAAGAGTAACAGCATCGACAAAGTAACAGCATCCAAGGAGTAACATCATTCGACACTTAGAAAACTTTCTGGAGCAATAGAATCGGTGGAGTAACAACATCCAAGGAGTAGCAGCATCTGAGAAGTACCAACATCCAACACTTAATTTTTTTTTGGGAGTAATAGCATCGGCCAAGTAACAAGATCCAAGGAGTAACATCATCCGACACTTAGAAAATTTTTAGGAGTAACAACATCGGCAGAGTAACAACATCCAAGGAGTAACAACATCTAAGGAGTAACATCATTCGATACTTAGAAACTTTTCAGGAGTAATAGCATCAGCGGAGTAACATCATCCAAGGAGTAGCAGGATTTGAGGAATAATAACATCCAACACTTAGAAAATTTTCGAGAGTAACAGCAACAATGGAATAACATCTCCCTAGGAGTAACAATGTCCGATACTTAGAAAATTTTTGGGAGTAACAACAAGAAATACCTAGAAAAGTTTCAAGAGTATCAGTATTGGTGGAGTGACTATTCCAATTACTCAGGAAAATTTTCAGCTCCACAGTCATTGTGCCTCAATAGTAGCTCCTGCAAAAATACAAACAAGTGAGTAGTAACAGCATTATATATGTGTGTGTGTGTGTGTGTGTGTGTGTGTGTGTGTGTGTGTGTGTGTGTGTGTGTGTATGTATGTATGTATGTATGTAATTTTTTTTTTTTTAATTCAAGGGTGGAGAGGAGGCATTTTCTGCACCAACAACCTTCAATCCAGATTTTTTAAAGATGTTTGATGAAGGCTTCTCTAGAGGCTGGGTAGTGGTAGAGTCTAAGTCAATGTCCATTTACAATAAAAGAAACCTGGGAATCATTGATTGTGACTAATTTGACAGTCCCATTGTCAAATTCCGTATCAACCTCATACGGTCCCAACCATCGCGAGTGAAGCTTTCCTTTAAAATCCTTAAATTGAGAATCATACAATAATGCCCAATCCCCTCTATGAAACACCTTATTCTTAATAACTTTATCATGCCATTTTGCTCTCTGTTGTTATATGGCAGCAGTCCTCTGGACAACCATTAAACAAATTTCATCAAGCTCGTTTAGTTGTTCCAGCCGGTGTTTCTGGGCTTCTGAGAGATTCAATCCTACTTCTAGAGCTGTTCTAATCGTACTAATTTCAAATTCCACCTAGAGAAATGGGGATTTTCCATAGACAAGTTCCAATAGCCAAAATCCTGTTGTGTTACACCATGTTGTTCTGTATGCCCAAAGAGCTTCAGGAAGCATTTTAGACCAATCCTAGTGATGATTTGCCACGGTCTTGGTGAGGATGTTTTCCAATACTTTTTTTGTGCTCTCCACTTGACCATTCGCCAGAGGATGATATGGGGTTGTTATCATATGCTTGATCCCATATTTTTCCATAATCCTTGATATCATGCGTGACATGAACTCTCTCCCCCATCTAAAACTATCTCTCTAGGATCACCATATCTAGCAAATGTTTCTTCAAATAAAGTGTGAGACAACCTACTCTATTTCTTTCGCTATAACCTTGGCTTCTACCCACTTCGTTACATAATCTATGCAAACTAAAATGTGGACTTTATGATGTGAAGGTGGGTTAAATGGACCTACAAAGTCAATAGCCCATCTTTTGAAAGGCTCAACAACTACTTGTGGTTGTAATGGCATTTCATTTGAGTGACCAGGTTGACCCATTCATTGGCAGCTATCACATCTTCAAACATAGTTTCGTGCATAACTAAAGATAGAGGGCCAATAATATCCCATATGTAACACCTTGTGGCCAATTCGTTTATCTGCAAAATTCCCCCCACAAGGGCCATCATGAGTAGCTCTCAAAATCTCATAGATGTCACTCTCTGCTACACAACAACAGATCTGCTAATCACCCCTTGTATAAAAGATATATCCTACTCTCCATGAGTAATGAGAACTATGATGAATGATCCTCCGCTATTCCCTGTATGCCAAAAGTTGTGTTACTTTTCCTATAGGCAAATAGTTAGCAATATCCGCATACCAAGGGGTATTAGTAGAAATTGCAAACAAATTTTCATCCGGAAAGCTATCTTCTACAGGTTCCCCTTCATTATCAACACTTAATCTAGACCAAAAATTAGCAACTACCATATCATTGCCTGGTTTATCTATAATGGTGATATCAAATTCTTGAAGTAGTAACAACCACCTTGTTATACTCCCAGGAGTTATAGGTTTATTCATCAAATACCTTATTCCTGCGTGATCAGTGTGTACAAAAGTAGGATACGCAGTAATATAATGTCGAAATTTATCAACAGCATAGATAATAGCCAAGAACTCCTTCTCTGTTACCGTATATTTTAGCTTAGTAGATGTTAGATTCTTGCTGACATAATAGACCGCATACGGCTTCTTATCATCCTGTTGTCCCAAAACCACGCCTATAGTTTTTTGAGAGTCATCTGTGTGGATTTGAAATAGAAGTTCCCAATTGGGACCACGTAATATTGGAACTTGGCAGATCAGTTATTTGACTTTCTCAAAATCTACTCCACAGTCATTTGTCCATAAAAAGTTTGCATCTTTAGCTAACAGCTGAAAAAGTGGGAACACTATCTTGGAATTTTTTCTATAAAATGCCTATAGTAACCAGTGCAACCAATGAAACTACATACCTGAGTCGGTGTCTTAAGTAAGGAAAATGCATAATTACCTTTACCTTGGTAGGATCAACTTGTATTCCAGTAACTAAAATCAAATGTCCTAGCACTACTCCCTCTTCTCTCATCATATGACATTTTTTTGTACTCAGAGAAACATGCATTTGTTTACACCTCTTGAGAGCTTTCTCCAAGTTTTCAAATCCTTCTTCAAATGAACCTCCATATGGCCTGAAGTCATCCATATAAATTTCAACACTATCATCGAGTAAGTAAAAAAAATTCCTAGTATTTCCCTCTGAAAGGTAGCAAGCGCATTACAAAGACCAAATGGAA